>OY728119.1:508666879-509916879 GCA_963277665.1 Viscum album
GCAGTTGTTCATGCTTTTCATTATTGGATACATTATCTTTTGGGAGAACATTTTGTGGTATATACTGACCAAAAGAGCCTCAAGTACATCTTCATGCAGCATGACTTGAATCTGAGATAGCGGAGGTGGGTTGAATACCTACAGTCTTTCGATTTCGAGCTTGCTTATACACCTGGGAAAGGAAACACTGTGGAAGATGCACTGAGTAGGAGGACTCAGTTACAGGAAGTTCGGGAGGCCAGCAATGAGTGGAAGCTTTTGGCTCTCCTCTCTGAGATTCATCTGGTGGTGCATGACAAACAGGGTCATACTTTTCTTTCTTCTGTAGCTATTACCTCTACCCTTCTTGACTGAGTTCAAATGAGGCAGGTATCAGATTCTAAAGGCCTAGTCTTACAGGAAAGCGTGTCAGGAGAGGACCCTCTTCCCGAATGGACCATAGGTGAGGGTGAGATCTTGCATTTCTAGGGACGCATATGGGTTCCAGCAGATATATGTGAGGATCTGATGTGAGACTTTCATTCCTCAGTTTGGGTAGTTCATCCTAGCATCACCAAGATGTACCGTGATCTACACCGCCAGTATTGGTGGCCGGGTATAAAGAGATATTTTGTTGGTTTTGTCATGAGTTGTTCCACCTATCAGTAGCTGAAGGCAGAGCACCAGCAACCATCAGGGCTTTTAAAACAACTTCCCATTCCCGAGTGGAAGTGGAATGGTGTTGCGATGGACTTCGTGACAGGGTTACCAAGATCTCCTAGAGGGAATGACACAGTATTGGTTTTCATTGACAGGCTCACGAAGGTTTCTCACTTATTGCTGATTAAGGAGACCTTCGGTGTTGATGAGCTTGGACGGTTGCACATCTGTGAGATTATATGCTTTCATGGGGTTCCAAGTACTATTATTTCAGATAGGGATGCCCGATTTACGTCACATTTCTAGGAAAGGCTACAGAGGGCTTTGGGTACACAGGTACTTCTTGGTATAGCTTACCACCCCCAGACAGATGTTCAGTCGGACCGTACGATTTAGGTTCTAGAGGACATGCTACGAGCATGCGTCCTTGATTTTATAGGTTCTTGGGATAGACATATACCTCTAGTGGATTTTTCCAACAATAATATTTTTCAAGAAACTATTCAGATGGAACCATACGAGGATTTGTACGGTAGGTTGTACCAATCAACCTTGTGTTGGATGGAGGCAGGAGAGGTAGCTATACTGGGACCTCATCTTGTTTAAGAGACCACAGAACAGGTGGAGTTGATTCTGAAAAAGATGTCTATGGCACTGTCTCGGCAGAAATATTATGTTGATCAGTAGAGACAACCTTTGGAGTTCAAGCTCGGAGATCAGGTTTTCCTATGTGTTACCCTGAGGTTGGGACACAAGAGGATTAGGAGACAGTGTAAGCTTCCACTGAGATACGTCGGGCCATTTGAGGTTTTGGAGAGAGTCGGGATGGTTGCTTATAGGTTGCAGTTACCTCAGAGTTACCAGGCTATACACGACGTCTTCCATGTTTCTCAGCTTCGACTCTATTTCTCAGACCCGTATCATGTTTTTCATCATGATGAGGTTGAGCTAGAGCAGAATGCATCATTCGAGGAGAATCCTATCAGGATTGTAGAACTTAGTGCAAAGGTACTCCATGTTCAGTCTGTGTGATATGGTTGCACGGCCGTGTGCAGGACGAGACTTGGGAGAGGGAAGCCGATATGCAATCACAGTGTCCAGAGTTGTTCGAGGTTTCATCTTCGCCACCTTGTTAGGGATATTCGAAGATGAATTTCTTTAAAGGGAGAAGTTTTTAAGAACTCGGGTCTTCTTTTCAGGTATGTTTTTCCTTTTTCTGGAGTTTTTTTAAAAGATGAGTTTCTGGAAAAAATTTAAGTACACATCATGTACTTTATGACACTTGAGGTCGTGTGATGGTTGTGTCATGACCATGCACAAAACCATGTTAGGGTGATGTGAAGGTCACTTAAATCATAGTACTTGAAAGCCTAGTACATTTCCTGTACTCTAAAAGTACATGTCGTGTACTTTATTTTTTTTCATTAAACGGACCGGGGTCGCATCTTAACCCCAGAACCGTCTTCTTCTCCAGCTTGTTCGACCGAGAGCATCTCGTATGGCTTTGAATCTCCTATGATTCCCTGATACTCTATACATTCTCTAAATTGACTGCCGTCAATTGCATTGGAACCACAGCAGTAAGCCCTTCCTTCTTCTAGAGCATCATCTTCCAATTCCTCCTCTTTTGCATGTTAACGTAGGTTGAACGTTTGAGACATTTTTGCAGATCTACTCTGTTCTATGCTAATTCATGGGCTGATGTTCAAGAATATCGATCTCCTAGGATCGAGGTAGGTGGTTTTTTGCCTTACGTTGAATGTATTTGAGTTTTTGTGAAAAAGTGTCGGATTCCCATGTATCGGGTATCTCGGGTTAGGTTTTTGATCCTATATTACTATCTGCCTTAGATTTATTGTATTCTTGAGGCTATTATATGAATAACGATTGCTTTTTATCATGTTTGAGGATCACCCCATGGGTGTTTCCCTTTTTTGGTTGTTTATCACCGTTTGTCTTAGGTTGCCGGAGAGGCAGACCTTGTCGCATTGATTTCTTGCCTTGATGTAATTGATTGCATGTATTTCCTACTGTTTATATGCTTTTGATGAATTGTAGCTATTATCCAAGTAGTTTGTTGAACTTACTTAGGGCTGCTGACAGTCGATTATGCATGAATGGACTGCTCAGGGCTGTGTGAACCTGGTGCGGTAGACTAAAGAGGGAATTGACGATTAAGGGCTTCCCTAGAGAGTCTATTATAAATTAGTATCTTTAGTAGGACCTATATGAATGGGAATTTGTGCTTACTCAGAGTTTCCTTAGTTACGTATCGAGAATACATGTGAAATTAGACATAAGCTCTTCCTCAAATAGTCTATACCTATCGTTGCAAGACTTCAGGGGAATTGACGGTGAGAGCTTCCCATAGTGTCTATTCCTTTGTATGATTACTTGACTAGAGGGGTCTGCTGGTATGATCCACCAAAAGAGTCATTGTGAATTTTTTTTGGTTGGTTGTGACGATTCCACCAAGCCAAAGAACAAGCTTGGGTTTTGTACTGGTTATTGTTTAGGTAGTCTATTGAGTCACATGTTGTGTTACATGCTATGTCATGGGAATATAGAGTTGTTTGCTAGATTCCTTAGTTGATAATAAAATGATTTAATTAAACTAATTGATAAATAAATGTGGGTGGTGATTTGTAGGAATTTTTACTTTAGTGTACTCATGTTTCTCTGCTGCATTTATTTCCATTACTTTTGCTAAATTGCTCACTGACAGTAGGGTACAGATCTTGTGGTGGTTGCCTATTGGGATTAGTCTCACACCCTATTCGGGTCCTACTTTTTATCCCAAATGGGTTATATGGATGCAGGTGTGGATAGGGATTGGGGCCCTTCTACTTCAGGTACATGATTGCGGGTTGGATCTAGAGAGCATAGGACCGAGCATAGGCTTGGATACCGCTGGAGTTGCTATTTACTTTAAGTAATTTGTTCTCAGTTTTATTTTAACATGTTGTTGTGTTGGTTGTTTTCCATAGATACTTGTACTTGCTACATCATTATCATCATTAGTATATATTCATTTCTTCCGCTGTTTAGTTTCAGTTATTGTGTGTTGTTTACTACTTCTGCTATTGACTGTTATTTTCTTTCCCTTGTGTACTTTACCAAATGAGGGCATAGTTTCCCCAATGACTCACCAAGGCCCTCACTGCTAGTCGGAAGCCTCTGGAGTTTGGGGAAATGTGCTTGAGGTCATGTGGCGAACCAGGTATGGGGCACCAATTGAGTGGCTCCGGATTCGATTCGTTACATATGTTGAATCATATTTCTACAAGAAATGAGGCAAGACGCCAATGGAGAATAATGATATATGGGTTGATTATCCCAATGTCTTAAGCACCTCCACTTTAAATCTATAGAGTATGATTGATTCTAACTATGTGATCCCCATAAATATGGTTGAGGTAGAAAATCTAATCACATAGCTCCAAGCCCCTCATATCCTTAGTAATTGTATAAAATGAAATCAGATCTGACATCTCTTTGAGATGAATTAGATAGAAATGAATGATAATTAATCTTCTAAAATCCTCCCTCACCCTAATAGTGATGGAGGAGAACCCATATTTCTAGATTCATCTAAAAATGACTCCCTAGAAAAAAAAATTGGATGAATATGATAATGATCTCATGAATTCCCCTTCAGAATTTGTGGAATGTGTCTCCACCACCATAGATGAGGTCTGATAGTTAAATATGTGAATATAAAAATACATGCAGCCTACACTAATTAGTGTCCATACCCCTAAATAATAAATATATGTACATTTAATTTTTAAAATAGCACTAATATGTGTTCTCTTGTTACTACATTTAAATTCTAATACTAATTTCAGATGTTTCTAAGAACAATCTTGGATTTCCCAATGAGCATCGAGGCATCAAGGAAGCAGTGAGGATTATATACCCTTCTTATCTCACCAATGTAGTGGAGTAAGATGAAGTGATGATCATTTCCTAAATTTTCCTAGAACTATAATTCCCAAAATGGATTTCCAACATCATCCCCATAAATAATAAGTAAGATCATATTTTGGTCTACATTGATTTTAGAGACCTTACTCGGCATTTCCTAAAGGATAATTTCCAATTTTTATTCAAAAAAATCTTCAATGCAACTGATATCTTCCATTAAATTTTCTTTATGGATAGGTAATTGGGGTACCATTAGATCAAGATGTCTCATTAAGATGAAGAATACACAATTTTCAGATTACCTTGGAGGATCTTCAACTATTAGTTCATGCCCTTGGGAATAAATAATGCTATAATTACATACCAGTACACCATAAGTAACATATTTAAGACACTATTGGGAAAGATAGTTGAGTGTTACTTTTATTACCTAGTTCCTCAATCTCAATTGTGATGTGATCACGTCAATAATCGCTAAAAAATATTTGAAAAAATGAGACAACATATTATAAATATGAATCTGGTAAAATTCATTTTTGGGATAACAATAGAAAAATTTCATAGCATTGTGGTATGTCATTTCGATATTTTGGTTGATCTAGAGAAGAGTATTTCTATATTAATAATGTCACCCCTAGAAATATCAACGATCTAAGGAAAATTTAAAGGTGCCTCACCTACATTTAATAATTCATATCCAACCTAGATGACAAATATCTCCCCTTAACCAAGTTAATGAAGAAGGGAATATACTATCGATTGTATGATGATTTCCAAAAAGAATATAAAAGTCTTAAGTAACACCTACAAAACCAAACAATTTTGATGTCTTCGGTGGAAGAGAGGGCACTCATATTATAGGTGTATACCATAAAACTTTTGTAGGGAGATCTCCTCACACATAAAAATGATGTGAGGATTGGAAATAGTCCTTACTACCTCATCTAGAAAATGGTAAGAAATAAGACTATATATTCTAGTTTCGATTAGAACTACCTTTCAATTGTCTTTTTCGTAAAAATGGTGAGGCCTTTCTTGCAACCTCATGAATTCTACATGGTCTCTCATATCAATCCACTCAAGTATATCTTTAGACTCCCTATATTGACTGGGCTCTTAGCCTGAGGGGAAGTCATTCTTTGCCAATATGGCAACCTGTTCATATCATAAAATTTAGTGAAAGGATTGTACTAGAATGATTTATTCAAAACACCTCCAACCCTAGAAAATAATTTGGAATACCCCAATATCCAAGATAAAGAGGCCTTCTATACCCATAACACTCCCCAAAAATGGGAGATGTAATTTGATGGCGCCTCACAATGTCCTTGCAGTATAAAAGGGGAAAACCCAAAGCTCAATTAAGTCAGTCTAGGTATTGTGTTGTTATTTCCAAAATAGAGTTTTTTTCCTACTCTTTCTCACATTTTGAAGGATGCACAAATAATGAGGCAGAATACTAAGCCCCCATCGCTGGATTGGAACTATCGGTTTAGCTAAACATAGCCTACCTAAATAAAAATGTAATCTCGGAATTGGTGATATAACATATCAATAATTAATATTCCATCAAGAAGAAAGAAATATACCCTTCATTGTTGACATATGTGTACTAATTGAGGAGTTCCCTTTTGAGACCAAATTGTATCATGTTCCCCAATTACATAATTTCCACATTGATGCCCTGGATAATGCATCCACTGTATTGGTCGACAATGATCTAGATGAAGTAATATTTCACATCACACATCGAGGAATCATCTAATAAATCCATATAAGTTATATGTAAGAAATAAAATCAGTTCAGAACTGCCTAGAGAATGATGAGTCTATGACCATCCATGGATGGATGGATCCTAAAACCATTTATCTCTAAAATTGGACTCTTTTAACAGATGAATACGGAGGGGAATAGATTCTATGCCATGTAGAAAATTTCACTCTGGAGGATGGACCATATGAGAAGAAATCTCTCTAAAAACGAGGCTCTGGTGGAATTCTCCTTAGATGCATAGCAGAAGTAGAGATTATCAACATCATGGAAGAAATCTATATAGGCTCTTGCGGCATCCATCTATCCAGATCTAGGCTCTCCCTATGAATCAAGAGGTTTTGATATTACAAGAAATCCATGATACAATACTATGTTTAATTCTCCCTAAAATTTCATGTGTGAGAGATCCATGAGAAATTCATCCATCAGCCCCCAGATTTTCTACAAATAGCTAAATATTTATTGATATTTTCTATTTAGGGAATGGATGTTCTTGGTTAATATATTCCACCCACAACTAATTAGTTTAGGTATATTCTTACTCATACTAACTTCTTTTCCATATAAGATGAGGAAACCCCCATAAAGGAAGTCCGAATGAAGTATATCATCAACATAATAACATCTCATATCATCACCATGATCAGTGTCCCTCATACAATATTGGTGGACAATGAAACTAACTTCTATTATATATAATTTAAGATATTGTATCAAGAGTAAAATATAAAGTCTAATCCCTCTTCATGGTATCATGAAGTGTAAAATGGATTGATAGATGTTGTCAATAAGAATATACTATATATACTCCATAAGATTGTGACAAAGGATGATAATTTTTGGCTGGAAAAAATTCTAAATTCTTTATGGGCCAAACATACCTCCAAGTGTACTGCAACACTAGAAACTCCGTATTCATTGGCGTAGGGGAAGGAGGTTGTGTTAGCCATAGAGGTCCAGCTACCTTCACTCTAGATAGGCATTTGAAAAAACTCTCAAATTAAGGTCAATCACAAAAGTTTCTAGATGAATTGTTATGGATGGATGAGAACATATTTCTCACAATTCACAACCTGAGGTCCATCATCATTAGAAAGTATAGTATTTTAATAAAAATGTTTTCCTTCATTTATTCCTCTGAGGAGAACTAGTTGTTGGATATCAGAACCCCAATGATATCAAGAATTAATCCACCAAAAATTAGAACCCAAGTAGGTATGGGCTTATGTCATAATATGTTTTATCATAATGAATCCTACCCACTGTACACCATGAATTGGGGTTGTGTCACACCACCAAAAAATTAGATATTTATCAAGAAATAATTTTCATAGATTTAAAAAAATAGGATTCAACATCAGATTAATATACGTCATTCGTCATGAGTTCACGATGGTAAAATATAAAAAAAAATTCATAACAACATGATGATAATCTAAAGGAATTTTTTCCAAGATTCTTGATGAAAAATAGCATGGTTCCTTAAGAACTATATATGGATTCATTCCTTCAATAACTGGGTACATATTGAAACCCAATCCCATATTTATTGGACCTTACACTGGATTATATTCATTTCACATCATTTGATCAAATTTCCCTACCTCATAAATTAACCATCATGGAAAATGTTTTTACTGCATGAAATTAATGTTAAAAAAATGTCCAGACCACATGATGTAAAACTGAGCAAATTCATAACATCCATTTTCATTCATGTTGGGTGATACATATCCTAACATCAAGATTTTAAACTCTACATATCTATTATATCCATCTTCATTCATTACATGCCTCTAACATCCATATCGTATGATGTTAAACTATACAGGTTTAGTAAAAATATGTATGGATTGATTCTCATTCCCAATGAAATATGTTGGGATGCCTCGATCTTATTTATAGGTACATCCATAAAATGATATAAATACCCCTATACTACTCTTAAACATCTCTATAAGGTTTCAAGTTCCCTTTTCGTTCCTTGTTTCTCACACCGAGCATAGCTCACGCGGGCTTGGCTTAAGACTCTTTTTATGTTCTTTCTAGAACAAACACGAAATAAAAGATTTCAATTGTCCCATCATGATCCTGAATTCATGCCCTTAAAATTCATAAAAAGATCCCTCACTACATAATGTTAAACTGCATAGTTATTGTCCCTTTCATGACATGAAACAACACACTCCTTTGAAACTCGCCTGAGAGGATCACTATAGTAGTTTTTTTTCTACCAAACCTCCATCCACTCTATCCCTATTCACTTCAGGGAGGCCACTTTCTTTATTCATGATGATAAACTACCTAGATCATAAAAATATTTTTCTAGATTGATTATCATTTTCATGTGATACGTAGTGATTCCCAAACATTAATCATTGGGCCCAAATGCAACATCGCCACTTTTCCACCTCGACCCATCGTCGTCCACCCCGTATGATGTTAAACTACATGGTTCCTTAAAAGATAAGGGTGTCTTTATTCTTATCATTTCATTATATATAGTGACACCTAGGTATTTAATCTGAAGACTAGATAATGCAATTAATTGATAAAAATCCCACCTATACATATGGGTCAGTCCTACGTACAGTATTTCTAAATCAAAAACTATGTATGACATGATTCTTATCTGTATATGATGCATAGTGATTATAGAATTTCCAAAACTGGTCCCAGTCACACAAAATAAAATATAAATATGCCCCCCAGATTATGAAAGGGGCATACCTGCACATGGTACTAAATTAACAACTATGTGTGGATTGATTCATATCACTCCCTTCTTCTATTTTTCTCCTTTTTTAAATAAAAAGGGCTCTGTTATAACATTTTCAGTTATGGATTGATTCAAATCACCATGGGATACGTAGTGATTCTCATAATTCAATCCACGGTCCCATCCACAATTGAAAAATTTCTTGTCAATAGTTCCACAACCTCACTACATTAAGTTAAAATGCATGGCTATTCAGAACTATATGTGGGTTTATTCCAATCTACATGGGATACGTAGTAACACCCAGACATCCACCCTTGGGCACAAACATGACATTTAAATCTGCTCACATCTTCTCCCATGTCCTTACTACATGAAGATAAACTTCGTATAGAATATTTCCTAACTGCCTTATAAAAAACTACATTGGAGTACATCCATACTGCATGTTGTTAAACTACAAATAAAATACCTTGTTCGCACGCCATTAAAACAACACAACCAATATGTTAATAATAAAATAAAATAAAATACATAGAAAATTTTCTTACCATATGATGTTAAACATAATTGTAAATTTTACCACTGTATGATGGTAACACATGGAGACCATCACCGATTTTTTCTTCCACATCGAAAGACCATAATAGAATTCACTCAGTCAACTAGAGTATGAAGTTCTTCTATTATATTTTAAAATCACCTTAAGCCATGTTCCACTATTAATATCTTGAATACCTCAAGTTCCCAAAATCCTTTCATATCAAATGGAAAATAAAATAGATCACTCAGTTTGGTCATGCTATTGATGTAGAAGGGCTTGAGACCTACCAAATGGTGGCATCATGGCCCAATATAAAAGGCTTTCTAAACCTTGTAAGCCTGACATCACCTTGGAATAACACATCACCTGAGGGTGTTCTAGGTCATCCCTTGCATGACCGTCCTGTATCATTACTCATTACCCTAGAAACTCAATTCATGATTTACAACATCTCCATCTCCCAATCATAAGGATAGTGGAGTTCTCTTAACCATGGGTATCTTAATTAGGCTCTTTTGTAACATCTCCCATATTAGTTCCTTATGAGTCATGACCTTAAATATCATATGATCTGGTAAAATATATAAGACATTAAACTCTAGGCTATAATGGTCCAAATCAAAAGACCATAAACTATTAGAGAATGAGAAACAAAATATGTCATGTAAAAAACCATCAAAGAGATATCTGATCAATATAGACATCTTCACTTTCTAAAATCTGCATCACCAGAGTTTATGAAAAAAAAGTGTGCAAATGAATAAGGCATAAATATAATAGTTTCCACCTAGAATCCCTAATTAAATCCATGAAATTCTCACTGGACACCCTAGTCTAGGAAAATTTTAGAGAAATTATTTTCCAAATCTCCCCACCAAGATAATATGTTCTATAGGTGGTGACACAACTATTATGATGCTATAAACCTTCTTAAATATTACACATTTCATAAACCACCTTCACACCATTGAATTATCATAAAATGTAACCTCACAGTAAAAGGATGTTAACAATGTGTCTCTCTGCCAAATGGTTCATCAGATCCCATGATGGCCCCCTGTAAACCCAAGAGTTATCGTCTTGACCTCATAGAATTGTAGAGGATTAATCTAACTACACCCACCTATTTCTTTCAATCCGATCAAATCAGATATTCGTGGGACATTATTTTCAATTTCAATAAGCTAAATATTCAAGAGGATTATACATCTTTAATTTTGTGTCACTGTGTTTTGTACCCTTTCTCAATACCTAAAAGAGACACTTCATACTCAAACCATTGATGGATCACATCTCTTCATTAAAAATCATATGGCGTAGGGATCAAACTTCATAATCAACAGATGAACTCCCCTAGGGTGCTAGAACCCTTCCTAGATATCTTCCTTTCCATAGACAACATCATCATGTAGACATTTGAGTCATCACAAATCATTCATATCCCCTGTAATGAAGTAAAATAAAATATTCATGGTCATGATACATACTCATATTCTCTTTGACCCACCAAATAATGGAATCTCCACCTTTCAAGAAAGTATCTTCAATCCTTATGAGCCTTGACAACACATATTCTAAAGCAAAAATTTATGTGTGTTACAGGACATACCCAGTTATTAACACTCTGTCCTATATAAATTGACTCATGATTTTGGGTTATGATTTATGTCACTTATATTCCAACTATCCATGTGATCCTAGTATCCATAATATTTCACCATCATATCATATTACTTCCATAAATATTCAATGTACCATGGAAATGAGTGGAGATCAACATTTTTTGGACATGTAATCGATGAATAAGGGATTCAACACACCAACTAATGGAATCTATTCCTTGAAATAAAGGAACTCCAATCATTGGGAGCCCTAGAAACCGCACAGTAGAACCAAGCACCGCAAAATGTTCTAAGTAATTCCAGTCATTTTTACTCCATATTCTATGGTCATCAACATAAGTTCCACACTCAAAGAAAATAAAATATAGAACACTAAAGGTCCCAGCTTAATGAACATAAACTAAAACACACAAAGGCCCCAGATCATAGACCCTAAACTTCAACACACCAAAGGTCCATTCTCAAAGACCCAAAATTACTACATACCAAAGGTGCATGATCAAGTAACCTAAATTAAAGCACAATAAAGTCCCAAGATCAATGACCCTAAATTACAGGACACCATAGATCTTATATCTATGACCCTAAACTAAAACACACAAAACTTCCAAGCTAAAATACATTAAACTGAATTTAATGATACATCCAAGATGAAATACATTTTACTAAAATAAAAATAAGGCTGGAGCTGAAATACCATAATCTAAATCATGTAAGTTTCTCAGACTACTAAATATTGTAATTACCACTACATGGTCATGCATGATCAATATGCTCTAGCCAATCCTATCACTTTTAGAAGATGACTGGTCACTCTCCCTTTAGGACATGTATCCCACACAAGCAATCCTTCTACAAATCATGTGATCTAAAGAGAACTAAAACTGGTCATCATTATAGAATCTTGTGTTTCTAGGAATTCATTATTAATTATATAAATAAATGGTTTTGGATTTAAATATTCATTCAAATGAATTTTGGTTTACTATATGTTATGAAGAGGATATGTATTGTTGAAGATTCTAAAAAAATAGTGAAAAATATATCACGCATCATACGAGTGAAATATAATTGGATAGTTTTATATATTTTTCAGAAAATTTTACAATTCATAGCATGAAAAACAGGTTGGAATTTTAAAATTTTGGAGTCTCTCTGAAGTATAATAAATCTAATGCAATATTGGTATCGAGCTAAGATAAAAATCCATGGGATATATGGGCAAGGTCTCTAAGCGTCTGATAGGAAGCATCGATGGAACGATGGAGTTCCTATCACCCTAGTTCTTTACCTTATACCATAAGATGAATAACATCAAACAAATACATCAAATCCTCCACCTTATTTTGGGTAGATTCTATAGAAGTTGACAATTTTTCAAGATTGTACATCAGATGAGTTAAGATTTCCTCACATCTCCATATCGATGCCATCCACATTTCCATTTGAGAACAAAATTTGGATATCAATTTAATGAATTTCTCTAATTATTCGAAAATCTAACTCACTTACCTACCAAGAGGATCCTCGTCGACAAAATAATGAAATTACATTTCACTCATTTCTAGATCTCATTGGGTTAGTTCCAATTGAGGTATAATTTCATACAGAGGTTATCAATCGAAATCGCACACCCCCAAGTAATGAAATTACTGATGAAGGTGTTCCCCATAGCTGTGGAACACTTCTAAGGGGTTCTAAATGATCAATGAATGAATCTATTTCCAGATCAACCTTTTGTTTATCTAGATCCTCTATAACAGATAGAGTGGGTATGATATGATGATGAATAACGAGTTGAACTAATACAAAACAAAATAGAAGATGCCCCATATACCCTTTTCTCGACATGGGTATCATTTGTGACCTATGATGGAGGATTAAATTCTTCAATAGAGTTTGTTTCACCATCATAATAGTCATCAGTAAAATGATGTTTCTTTTTTCATGTCTCACCCATATAATCAATCAATTCCATAATTGCCTATAACAATGGGGTTTGTGAGGAAAGAGGTTTTTCAACATGAATAAACAACTGGTTTATCACAAAACTTGGATAATATGCTACCCAATCATGGGAATAATCATAGGAATGGAATGTGGAAGAAGCATTAGTAGGTAGAAGCATGATCTCATATTCAATACCTTTACACGTCAGCATCTTCTAAAATGTACAAATTACACAAGGTTGTTGCTCCCTTCAAAAACTGACCAGAGGAATAGGGGATAACCTTTTAATATATTGAAACTAATGAGAGAATAAATAATGTAAATAAGGTATTTAGATAACTAGGTTATCCGCTCTCACTTGAAGAACCCCATTCTAGAGAGAGATCATATACAACATTTCATCAAATGAACTACTTCGGTAATCAATAATCTATCAAGGTGGTATGTGTAAAGAAGTAAAATTGAATCTTTCAAAATGGGTTAGTGCATATTTAACCGAGATGAGGCTTAGTGACATATCCCCAAACCTAGATATATTCATCAATATGGGTTTCGATGAAGCATTGGTGATCCATGTGGTTTTCTTAATATTTTCTATAATGAATTTTCTCCCCTATCTATCCCATCAGAAACTAGATATGATTGATGATCATGTACAGGGTGCTACAAATTTTATTATGGCTGAAGATCTGGTAATGATTTTCAACGACTTGTATATCCAAATTGATATTCCATCCTTCCACAAGTCACTGCTCCATCACCAATGTACTAACATGGATCACAAATCACACATCCCTAGCTATGAAAATATATCCAATCAAAAACATTACTATTAATCCTTCTAAAAAAAGGTCCAGAGAGATTATTGAATTCACTCAACATTTCCATTAGGTATAATACCTAGCCACCATGGTATCCCAATACGAACCAGTGACATCACCATCTTGATGATAAGGGAACCGATAATACTGTATAATAGTCGGCATATCTCCACTATAGTATAGAATGATATTGATCCAATCCTTGATAGAAATGATTTAATGAGTTGTCAAGTCTTTCTTCAATTTATTTTTTATGATAATAATCATCCCCATAAACAATATCAGGGTATAAAAAGGATTATCACAAACATTTCTATTATAGAGTATTTCATCATACATTTCTCTAAGAGGCAGAATAACACCCAGTTGTTTAATATCCCATAGGCTAATACCCACCTCCCCATGGTACACATGGAATGTGTTTATTCCAAGGAACCAGTAGCTAATCATCTATCAAAGAATGTCGGGAAATTGGTAAATTATGAATTGAGAAATTCACATATCTTCCTAAATATGAACTCTTAATATCTGATCAGAAAGCTTAATATAGCCTTCCCAAACCCAAAATGGTGATCCACATTCATCAGAGAAATCTGTGTTTAGATGGGGATCCCACTTCAAACCCTATACAATGCCTAGATTGTTCAATGATTATGTAAATATATATGAATATCTTTGGGAATTTGGTTGATGAGAAAATTCATGGGAATCCAAAACTATGGGGGAGTTTTCCAATATATAAGATAATTCCTTATACTATGATGTGATCAGTCTTCCATCCTTATCAATTAACATTTCAACATATTTGATAGAATTAAAAAACCGAAGAGATATTATATTAGAGTCCATATGGTGATGGGGGAATCATCTAGATGAAAAATATCATATAAACGAATTCATTTAGATAAAGGATATTCTTGATGCTCTGATGAGAGGAAACTCTATAAACTCTCATTATCAATATATACAAGATATCAAGGGTTGGTGTTAGGATACCTAGCCATCATGGATCTTTGATTGTACCCTACTAATGGTGATTGATGATAACGAAAATCCATTTTAATAACAGTAAGTGTAATATGTCATACATATGAAATAAAATCATTTCAAAGTAAATACATAAACCAATGACATCAAGAGAATCACATGAATCTGAAAAATATTCGCAATCCACATAAATGTTTCATCAATTTTCTGACCTCCAAATGACTCGCGAGTCAAATAACCCCCATATGGAATCACGCAATCACATGAACCCTTTGGAGACTCTCGATTGTGTAACCTAGACATGGTTATGAATAGTTTATTCGAATTAGAAGATTGAATGATTGAGGGAGATTATCCCATGATACCCTCAAGTCAATCTCAATCCTTATGGATGAATTTCAAAAAAATATTGAGGTACGGTTCATGTTTGGACTTCATAATTTCTAGAGTAAATGCAGTCTTACATGGAGTTCTCATGTAATGGGGTATCCCAATCGGGTTTCAGGAAAAGGCCCCATGATCATGATTCACAGAACAGTATTGCGACAGGGTCAGGTGACGATGGCTGAGCGAGATAGATCTGGAGGAATGATAATTGATGGATGAAGAAATCAGTTGTCCCACTATATATAGTGAATCACGTGAAATACCATATGTCTCCCAATATACCAAACATCACCCAAGACATCGATTGGGGATAATGAAAATGAATCAGGAAGGAATTTACTTTCCCCTTTACCTTTCCCATGTCCCCATGAAAATCTCCTCGGTGGGGGGGAGATTTTGATGATCTCCAAAGGATAATTGAAAAATTCACATAAGAAGAAAAACTAGAATACGATTATTAGTTTCCCCATAAATTTTAAAGAAGAATAGGGTGGTTGAGACCTACGAATCATGTGAGCCTTCGAAGGGATCATGATTCTATATCCATTATAATGTCATGAAATGAATCCACATATAGAACATAACCTATAGAGGATATTATGGAACCCCTTTTGATAAGACACTCTAATCTTGTGAAGGCACTTAGACAACCAGTTGTCACATTGCGGTCACTGGGGAATCCCCCTAGGCCACACGGTTTGTCATTAGAAAACTGATCACAATACAATGTGAAAAATACATTTAAAATAAGAGGTAAATGTAAAAAATATACATTCCATTCATGATTGTAAATATCTTACAACATATCACTGATAAGAAGGATAATTTTACTTGAGAAAATCTAAAGAAATTTTCCTGATCTCCAAAGCAATATAGGAGAAAAAAATAAAATAAAACCGAAGGATGCGGGAGCTACTCGTGGTCTTAAAAAAGAATTTTATGCACCACTATTGCTTCGTAAGACACCCCGAGACTCCAGTGCCATGACTGCCACATATCACGAAACCCGTTTTCATTTCACCCTTTTTACAAAAAGCATCACAAGTATGTCTAAGAAACCATACACTATCCCTTCGACTCTCAATAGATGAATAGATGGGTCTTTTGATGCAATGTGTGCACATACTTAGAATAAATTTATTGGCCACATGATGCATCATAAAAAAATATAGTAATTTTATTTGACATTACCATGTAATTTTACATGACACTTGAATTTGTAAAATAAAATAAAGTAAATAAAATAGGGACGAGGAGAAAGCCTCTTGTGGTCCCTAAACTTTTATGACATGCTATGGTTGACCAAAACACGGTCCCGTGAGACTCTAGGTAAATCCACTCGGATCTCACAGAGACTCCCAAACAATCCCCATTTCCTCATAATGTGTCCAAGGAAAGTTATCGAGCATCTCACAAAGGAAATTCAACATGAACTTTAATCTCATGTAGTCCTTCGGACCTGTCAAAATTAAAAAATTAATGTAGTTCGACATATCCTCATGATTCAAAAGACTCCCTTAATTGTAAATACTCTATTAATGGAGGTGTTTATTTGATGGACTCTCGGACACTAAAAATCATGTTATTCCCATGGAGAGATCCATCGCAATGGATCGTGAAGACAAGAGGCACCAGACCCATTCTCTGACTCCAACCTGGATCTAATCCATATATGTTGTGCAGACTAGTGAACAAACAGGGTGGTGAGGCCTATAAATTCCCCTCCACGTGATGAATATTGCACCACTATCATACAACGGTGACCATATGACCATGACATTATGAATAAAAATTGGGTTTTTACATCCAGTAGCATAAGCACACCCAAGCACCAGAGAATAATTCTCATATCAGGTGTTCTCATGACTAGAATGTCATATTTCATGAAATATAATGGTGAATATCTAGGAAAATCATGTTCCATGCGTAGCTGAATTCATGTTATTATTCATAGATCACACAAATGACTTGTGACTTGATGTGTGAAGAAAATTCCACACATCTTCTGGATCATGTGAGGCTAAAAATAAATAGATAATGAATAAATCTAATTGATTCATAATACAAGGGCTAAAAAACTCTAAAGGTGAAATACATAAACAAAAATATGTCTATTGACCCCCGTGTAATTCATGTCAGCCATCCGAGAAATGAGACAACGTCGAGATATGTCCCTTGGATCTCTCATCCCTACTTCAGTATGCCTCCAAGGTCATTTGAAATCTTCCATACATGTCAGAACAAGTCACACAATTCCCTATGGGCATAAAAAATTAGTCTCATGATGACCTCTAGGAATATTTTCCATGCCTCGTGACATCCTTTAGATACATTAATTGACCCATATAATGATAGTATCTCATGTAAGATATGTCTTGTGGACGTATCCATGCATGTCAACTAAGAACTCATGGTACTCTATGGGAGTATTAGTTGAGACTCATGATGCCCTCGAAACATGTCATCCGGGTCTCGTGATTCCCATTGGTGATGTTATCCAAGACACGTGACACCCTCAAAGACCTGTCATATTAATACTCAAAAAACCCTCCATATGTGTCAATCCTAATCATATGAATAAAACCAGGGAAAGTAAGCTAGTTTGTGATAAATCCTCTAGAAAATCTATCAGGGTTATGAGAATTCTTCTAGGACATACCACTTGGATATTATGATGTCCTATAGAAAAATTAGCTTTGATTATGTGAAATCTTTCGGATATGCCAACCAGTTTATGTGATGTCCTTTAGAAATATAAAAGAGATCATTTAGTTGTCTTTAGATATTCTAGGAAGATACTCTTCTACATATTGAGATAAGAGGACAATCAATACATGAAAGAAATTTAGTAATGACATAGGGGAAAACTTATAGTGTACGCCCTGACCAAAAGAACTACGAAGATTATGATTCCTTCCATATTCAGGATACATAAGACACTTATTTGAGGTTTGAGCTCCACATGTTTGTCCTAATACGTATGTCCTTCACACTCTAATATATGACATTGATCATTTTCCATCCTTTATTTCTCACACAGAGATTATATAATGTGATCTTATGGAGTTTCAATAAGTATATCATTTGCCTCACGGGTTTCCACCAAATTGGGAAACATACATATGTAAAGACCCACTGAGTAGCATGACACCCGAGCCTTGACAGAAGGGAATATACCTTGGGTAAAATCCCAAATGAATCATTAAACTATTAGAACTCTGGTTCCTACAATAACCATGAAATATGGGATTCCTTCCTAAAATCCATGCTCAAATAAAAATCCATCTTTATGTAAGACATATGAAAATCTTGTTTTCTCCCATCATCACCCAATAATTATCATGGGATGATTACCCTATATCATCTATTAGATTACTAAGAAATAAACTGAACTACAATGAATCTAATTCCTACCATAACCAGGATATGTAGGATGTCTCTCTGAGGCTTGAGCTCCATAATGAATCCTATAAAGGTATCCCCAGCACACAACTCCCACATCATGAGCAACGAAACCATTCATTTTCCATCCATTATTTCCCATAACGAGCAAAAATCACATTGGATTAGGGGAAAACAATAATCATGACATCTATATCATTAGTCCCAACAATGAAAAATACAACCATTGTGTGTATGCCATTAATAAATGAACTTTGGAATCTCAAATTATATCCATAATCAGTACATGTAGGGTGTACCAATAGGAATCGATCATGAACATTTGGTGTTCCAAAACACCGGTGAAAGTCATCTCTACATGATATTAAATTGTACAGGACCAGTTAACTTTGAGAGTTTTGATTCATATGATAACCAGGATAAGTAGGATGCCTCATAATGACTCAATACCCTTATCAGAATATTAATTGCCTCTTTACATGGCTCACATTCTGAAAAATATAGTTTAATGGATTTATTACATAATCAATTACCTATTATTGGAAAATGATGGGGAACCTCATATACATACAAATGGATTATCAAAAAGGCCCCCTTTCTTTTTCATATAAAATAAAATTCACCCATGATTGCTTTGTGTTTAACTGGTCATGTATTAGGATTTGGAAGACATTCACAAATATCTTAAATCTATAAGAGAGTCCCAAAGTAGGCAATAATACTCCCTAAAAGGGTGTGATGGGCCAAACAACCCATCATCTTGCAAATGTGATTCCCCATGAGTCATTGAGCATTCAAACCCAGGTGATCAACTATCTTTGGAAAGCGAGTCTGTACTAAGTAACTATTGGGGGAAGCAATGGAAGTTTCATGTAAGAGAGAAAACGGTAACATGATGTTCATTATTATTAAAAAAATCACCAATAATCAAACTTTTTGATTGATCTCATCAAGACCTCAAAATATAAATGAAACTGATTATTTTACTATTATTGAGATATTATCTGTTGTTACCTTAATGTTGATATAGATATCATTGATTATATGTTTTCTCCCGGGCCTATCTAGAAAACATGTAAAATATTTTATGTCTTTGGAGGAACAATATATAAATATACGGAATTTGAAACCCAACATACCAAATGTAAAACATGTGTTAAGAAGAATCACATAAACTAACTAAATGAAATAGGGATATGTATCAAATGTGAAAAAGATATAATTTAGGCTAATCTATTCTATATGGAATGGAAGAAACCCAATAATGTGAAATAATAAAAGAATGTTTAGATCAGAACTCAGACTATGGAACAATTTCATAGTTTCATAGAACACATGAATTATGGAATATAATGACCTAAGATAGGGGTTTCCAAATACAATCAATAAAAACTCTATAATTTATAGGGAGTAAGGAAGGGAATATTCTATCTATAATTCTAAGGTGGATCCCAAAAATAATGTTGTGATAGGTATGATTGATATTAATTCAATAGTAGTGAAAATAATTTTTTATTATGGATCTACACATTCTATAATATCATGATGTTTAGTATAAATATCTATACACCATCTCAAAATAAAGGGGTTGAGCTATATGTGAGAAATCAAAATTGAGAAATTATTGCATCCCAAGTATATATCATCTCCCTGTCAAAGATTTTGAACAATACCTTCTAGAAAATTTTTCCTTACATACATTAGGGAGTTTCACACTACATTGGGAATTTATTGGAATTACTTATATTGATAAAACATCAATTTCTTGGGGAAAGAGATAAATCATCATATTCTATATCATCTTATATTTTTTTCCAATTTTAAGGAGGAAGAAAAATATTCTTTAGAATATTCATATCCTGTACAGATATAGATGTGTAATGGGAAAGTATATCTTTGTCAAATTATTGATATCAATGAGATAATAATACTCAAATACATGACCATTGTAAAGGATTATACCAATTAATTCCCTAAATTGTTTTTTGGTCTATCTTATGGACAAGATATTAAGTTATGAATCACACATATCCCTAAATCTCTACCCATGTCAAAGATTCCTAATATAATGGACACAATTGTGTTGGAAGAATTGATAAATCCATTACAAAAAAATATAGAAAAGTGTCATATAGGATTGATTTCTTCATTGTGGGGTCCATTAGTCAACTTCATGAAGATGAAGGATGGGTCAATGTGCCTCCACATTAACTATCATGATCTAAAAACATCATGGTAAAGAATATGAATTCCCTTATATGGATATATTAATTTTTGGATCAACAATGTGGGGACCAACTTTTCTCTAAGATGGACATTCAGTTGGGATGTCACCAAATACAGAAAAAGAAGAAAGATATTCCCAAGGCTATAATTGAAACTAGGTATGGACACTATGATTTTTTATTGATTCCCTTGAGACTCTGAAATTATCTAAAAATTATTTATGGCATTAATGAATATATTCTTTAAAGATTTCCTCGATAAGTTTGTGGTAGTATTTATAGAGGATATTTTAATATACCATGAACATAAATAGAAGAATTCATAGAATTTGAATACTTTATAAAACACTTTGTTAATAGAGAAGTTATATTGAAAATATATTTTATGTGAGTTATAAAATGGGAAATTATCCTTCTTGTGGTAGTCTGTCACCAGTACATGGATATATGTGGGCCCTTGTCTAATAAATAAAATTGTGGAATGGCCCAAATGAGCATCTATAATGGAAATTTATAGATTCCTTGGATTATAAGGTTATTACTGATGAATTTTGTGATACATATACTAATTTTCAAAAATTATATCTATTCTAGATCAGAAGGAAGTACATTTTTTGTACTATAGAAAAAAAAGGTAGTTTTGAGGATTATAAAAAAAAGGTTTATCACTACACCAGTCCTCACACTTCCCTCATGTGGGGAAATTTTCTTCTTATATAGTGAATCTTAAAATATGGTCTTAGGTTATTCACTAACGTATAAAGATAATGTGGTATCATATACCTCAAAGTAGTTGACATGGCATGATAAAAGTTATTCTACACTTTATCTGTAGTTGGCTACAGTAATTTTTATGTTGAAAAGATGGAGGAATTTTCTCTATGAGGAGAGGTGTGAGATATATACTGATCAAAATATCCTCAAATATCATAAACAAATCACAATATATTCTAAAAAATATGGATAGATATTATCTATAACAATTACTACTCAATCCACTACCATCATGGGAAATAATATAATGTAGCATATGCTCTATGTAGAACGAATCTGATAACCATATAAATATTGAGAATTGAGAAGGAAAAAATCTTCTTAGACAATAATAAAATGTACATGGGGATTATAAAGTAAGTAATATCATCATTCCATTCTAAAAAAATTTCTCAAATGTCCCATCTAAATAGGAAAATGATTTTGAAAATAGATTATATGAAAATACAGAATTATGTGGAAGCTAAAAGAATAGGTAAATCCTTGGAGTAAAAAAATGTTGAAGAGGGAGTTACATGATTTATATCAAGAATATGTATTCAATAAAATAAATAGATAAAGAATAATTTTTTTGAATCATATACATAACTCCACTATATCCATCCACCTAGTGTGACAGATATTGTACCGAGATCTCCAAGAGCACTATTGGTGGTATAATATACAGAAGGAGATCCCAAATATTCTCAAAATTCATGGTATGTCAGATGTTTGTAGATGAAAGTAAAATATTTTTATGGGAATATGAAACCATTACAAATACTTGTGTGGTAATGGAAAAATATAACTATAGAATTTGTCACATATATTCCAAAGACATTAAGAATAAATAATAGTGTATGGGTTGAGGTGGATCATCTTATAGAGACTACTCATTTCATTCTATTTTGAGTGGTATTCTTACTTGATCAACTTTAAAGGATATAAATCATTAAATTGGTGTGTCTTCTTGGAATATCAAATTCAACTATATAAAATCTATATCAAATATAAACCTCCAAATTCAATACAATGATAAAATGTGTTTTAAAGAACATGTAAGACATTAGTATTACGTATAACACCCAAACTACTGGGGAATTTGAGTAGACTATTGAGACAATAAAAGACACATTTAGAGTAGTATCGATGGACATCAAAGTAGGATGGGTTTAACATATTAATCTAGTTGGGTTCTTGTATAATAATAGTTTTCACTCAAGAATCCAAACATCTATGTATAACTACATTTATTGGAAGATATTTTAAACACTTGTATGTGTAGATGAAGTTGGTGAAGGCGATATATTTTTGGCTAAAAATGGTTTAAGAAATGGAAGAAAAGGTCAGCATTATTTGGTATCACATCAGGGCCTCTAAAAGTTGGACTAGGTTATATAATTACAATTATATATGATATAATAATTTTTGGCTAGATATGATTTTCTCCTCCACATATCTCAATACAAGAGAGTCGTGATATTTGGGGAAAATATAATGTTATGTCCTAGGTAAATCGGACTCTTTGAGATTCTTAATCACATTTGAGGTATTTCCTACTGACTAGTACCCCCAACAAACCTATCTTATGAACATGATATATTCTATACACAACCCTTAAGGATGTATAGACCAAAACCCTCACATGATCTGGATTCAAAGGTGGTTAATGTAGAAAATGATCTCTCTTATGAGGAGTAGCTAGTGAGGATCTAAAAAGATAGAGGTAATGATCTACAAAACATGATAAGTCACCTAATCAATGTATTATAGACAAACCATACATATGAGGATGAGACGTGGTAACCAGAGGAATACGTTAAGAATAATAATCCTAACTTTTTTGCACATTATTATGTAAAATTAAATTATTGCATTAAAATTTCATAAGGTGGGAGAATTTAATTATTGGGAATTATATCAAGGGAATTTATTTTTTGATATTCCATGTTTATTAAATCCTATACACCACATGATAAAACAATCATTATTTTATTATAATAATTTGATAATTAAATTTCATGATAAAATATGACCAAAAAAATGAAAAATATTATAATGGGATAAAAATCAAAATTACAATATTTAAAATAATAAAATTAAGATATCCTCGATCCACTAGAATAACAACACTTATAATTAAATCTCTAGAAATGAATAGAAATATTGGTAAAGAAATACTCATTTTTTAAAGTAACATACATATATAACCTTGAGTGTATATAGAAATTAATTTATAATTAATTAAATTTTATGTATTTATGAAAAATAACGAACGATGTGAATGTTACAAAACTAACTTCTGGGATAGTAACCTGACCATTGGATTTGTAATCTGACCGTTGGGGTTAGTAACCTGAACAATATAATCATATCCTCACCTATTTAAGTGAATAATAATATTTTGATAAAATTAAAATTATTTATATTTATGTTATGGTATAATTAAGTGATATTTTAAAAAACAAAAAAATTAGGTTTTGTATTTTTATGAACCATAAGTGTATTAATTTCATTTTATAATAAATATTGTAATTTAGAAAAAGTTTTTTTTCAATAAAATTAATTTATAAATTAGTATTATATTTTATTATAAAGATTATTTAATTTTATGAGACTGTAAGTAATTTTTTAAAGGTTCATAAAAATGATCATAATATTTATATTCGAATATTCCAAATAAATCAAGAAATAAATTAAAAGTTAAATTTCTCATTTTTAGAAAATTAATTTTATAAAATATATTTTATTTTACAATATAATCTTCAAAAAAATGTACGGTGTTTTTTTTATTTTTCAAAAATAGTTTAGTTTTTTGTGAATAATGAAATACGACAAAACATGATATTTATCATTATATTTTTAATATATAAATATTTTAGTCATGGATGATGTAGAAACTCATTTATTAAAACTCAAATTAACCACTAAAGTTTTAAATTCACAAGATTAAATACTAGTGATTTTCTTTAGTGAGAATAATAAAATAAAGATTATAATATTAAAAACACCACTCCCCTCCCCTCTTAAATACCATCCATCAAAACCCATTATTATTAAACCATCTATGAATTTTATATTTCAAAAATTATTATTATTTACATTTTCAAATACTCTCCCCCATTTCCCCATTTTTATGATCTCATCAAAATACAATTTCAATGAGAATTAGGGGAAAACTGAAGAGGGGGAAACCAAGGAAAGATGTAAAATCTCAATTAACCTCTTTTAATTTTATAGCTCTTATAATAAAACTATACTATATCCATAATCATAAAAATATTAACATTAGTATCCTAAATATAATGATATTTTATTATTATTGGGTAATATCAATCTTATTATCCCCATTTTTTCATTTGTAAAATGAAATCACTGTTTAAAAAATGGGTGTTTCACCTCCTCAATGAACACCTAATTCATTTTTTCATATTTCCTTTAAGGATGGTCATAAAAATATTATTATGCTTAAATATGATTATATTAAGTATTATATAATTTATTTCAAGTTCTGTAATATTTTAAAAATTATTTATTTAAATAAAATGGAGATAGTTCCTAAAAATAGTTACAATTACCTAAATGAATTAATAATATAGTGTTGGAATTATTACTAAATGAATTGAGCGTAAGTCAAAAAATATTTGGATATATAGGACCACATAAATTTTATTATGTAAATTAATTCCATTATATTTAACTTAAATAGTTGTATTCTATTATAAATGAAAATTAAAAATTATTCTCAAGTGATGTGATTTTGGAATTATGAAATGGTCACTCCAGGAACAAGAAAATTAACTATTATATCACATTGAAATTATTATAAAGAAATAAAAAAAATTATAATAAATCAACTATATATTGAAAATATTTCAAATTAGGTTGTTAATAAATCAAATTTTATCATCCTAAATGGTAAGTTCAAGTTTCAAATAGATCCATCTATATGGTGAGGGATCAATCCAAACCACCATGTTTTCTAGCAATGGTCATTATCTCTCCAAATAATTTTATCTCTATCATTGATGTAATTTAATTCTTCCAAATTCTATGTATATGTCTCTAAAATATATACCAATATTTTTATACCTTCCATTTATTGGGTAATTTGTTCCTTAAGTTTATTTCTCAAAGTCTATATGATTATTCTTTATGATTGATTCCATTTTGTGGAACACATAAACTTGCACATGTTTTTATGGGTTCACCCAAATAGTGATCCAATGAACTTGGTAATATTTTTGACATGTAATACATCATTTGTTGGATTATTAAGTCAAACTAGTCCACGATGTGACTTTATCCACCGTATAAATTTGTATTGGACGTTATCTTTTCAATTATACTTACGTAAAAAAAATTATTGCCTCCAATTTCATATGATGTCATGATATTTTCATTCTATGATCTATATGTTATAAATTCTTATAACTATTCATCATCCTTTCTTATTTATTATATCATGTTATTACTTTTGAATCATATCTTATCCTTCTCCATCGTGTTAATTACATTATTAGGCTTTAGTGCTTGCCCCTTTATTTTTTTTATTAATAGGATATTTATAAGGCCCCAGCCTTAAACCTTACTTAATCTTGAGTTATTACAATATTACACATTGAGGATCTTTTCAGGTTTAGAGTTTTAGAGAATTAGATCATAAAACTTACATTACATTCCACATATAAACGAAGTGGTTACATAAAGATAGTATTCTTCATTCCCATCAATGGAAACATATTTAAAATAAAACATGGATTAATTATTGACACTTCCTTGACACTATCATCATATCATGTACCTTTCCCTTGACCTGTGAAAAACATTTCAAAAAAACTTGGGATGAGCATAAAAAGCTCAGTAAGGGATATAAAAATATGGAAAGGAAACATGGGTACATATATACATAAGGATGAGATCATACTTTACCCATAAAACATAAGCACTTTAACATACCTCATCAAATCATGAATAAATCATAGAAATCATAAGACATAAAGGTAACTTGAGGCATTCATAACATTCTTACGTAGGGAGTAACCCTCTTGGTTACGTTTGGAATACCCATCACAGTATATTCCCTAAAATATCTTCGGAGAAACCTTAACGTTTCACTCCTTCGTGTTACCCAATGCATTGGAGATCTATATCGGGCTCACCCGCCCTTAGTTTATCAGGGAACCACCTATTTTCATAATAATGCCCAAGAACCTCAACATAATCATATCACATAAAACATGCATAAAGGAAACATAACTTTCCCACCTTTCAATCACAAGATATCAATACAACACATTGATATAAAAACATTATGAAAACCATTTTCGATACCAAAATAAAAGAAAAGTAAAACATGATATTTATTTTTCTTTTAAAAAGAAGGTATGGATTGTAGAGGAAGTCGAAACTCAAATAATGGTCAAGGCGGCGGAGAAGTCGCTGTCGCCGCATACGTACAACAAAAACATTCCCTTTTGTCGTTTAGTAAATGATTCTTATAAAAAGATTCCTTTTGAATAAACAGAAAAGTAAAAGGGGTTTATACACCGTATAAAAGAAGGTTGTGTATAAAACAAAATATGCCTCAATGAAAGGAGATTGAGACGAAGTCCCATACCTCGTATCCGACTTGACCCGATCGTTCTTTAATCTCCTGAATAATAAACTTGAGTTAATCTCTACTTGCTTATGAACCTTTTTCAAGTTCATTATTCCTTTTATACCATGTTATGAACATCATGTAATCATTTAAGTTAATAATGTTCATTTTGTCGGTATTTGGTTCTTAAGTCAAAAATAGACTTCTTACACTTACATGTTGTTAATTTGGTCAAAGGTTCATTATATCCAGAATGATATTAATGATTTGGATAACATATATATCATATATATTCATCATATACATGTATTTAAAATATTACATCACATTTAGAGGTAAGAAATTAAATGCACCGTTCATGGAGACGGTAAGCCGTACGTACGCATGAACGCTACTTCCATTTCTATTTCGTATTTTCTAGAATGGAATCATAATGATATAAGAGTATATTATAATTCCAGTATAATAACATATACAATATCATTAACTTTATCCTTTACACATCCCACATATGGTATTAACGTATCAAATCACTTTCAGGGGGCGGTAGTCCGCACTTCCTAAAATGAAGATATCGTGTTTACCCATAATGGAAACCATAAAGGTATGCCCAAAATGAAAATAATCAGAAGATTAAAGAAAACATAAACATATTATATATCATATATAAAAATATTGACATCATAATGGACACCTTTGAAGGTGTTAAATGAGTATTGAACAATCATCGTTTCGGGAGGCAGAATTTCGCCATCCACGGAAACCGTATGTTCTTTAACCATTTGATGTAGTTGTGTGAGAGTGTAGCTCAAATAAATCATATAACAACATCCTAGTATATTTAATATACTGGTGTTGTTACAAAATAATTAAATAAAAAGAGTTTAGGCGGTTGGAGAAGCAAAATAAAACAAATGAACATGAGAGAATGAATTACCTTTAAAAGTGTAACTCCTTTTGATTTGAGCCTAAAGGCTTCCTTTGAAAGGATTCTTCCCAAAGGGAATCCTCTAGGATGAGGAGAGGGATGTGGAGAGAGTAAATGGGCATGGGTTGGCCGAGCCAAATGCTTGAGGAGTGTGTGAAATGAGGTATAGGTGGGAGCCTTTTATAAGAGGAGAGGAGGGGCACTTTTGGAAAGTAAAGATAAGTTACTTTATTTTAAAAAGAGTTTCGGATTAAAAAGGTCCCACATTGATATAATTCTAGTATAAGGTGATAATTATTAGAAATCCACTCATCCAATTGGTTTTTTCCATGTGTAGGTTTTATATTTTCCATTATCTTTCCATTTTATTTAAATCGTTAAATAATGAGGTCATCGCAGCATCATCATGATGTCATAAATAATTTAATTTATTTAAAGTCTAAAAATTATAAAAAAAATACTATGATGTATTAAATCTTTTTATCTTTACAATGAAAATTTATAATCAAAAATATGATCTTTATAACCCCATGTAAAAATTGTTTTCGTAAAACATCCCTTGTTTGTTTCATTTTTACTTTAACATTTAATAAAACGTTATTTATGTCATTTCCCAACCAAAGTGTCTCCATGGGGTCTCCAAGTTGACCCATGGCTTGTCTTGGTCGGCCATGACACAACCAATAAGGTTGGTACATGTGTCTAGGTCATTTCATATTATTAAAGCATTATTTATACCTTAAACTTCCCTAATTACCACTAATCGTGATTAAAAACTTAATAAGTTACTATTCACCAAAAAATTATTTTAATCCCATTGAACCACATTTTACTTCTTAATGACAACCATTCATGTCAGATTTTTGAAATTCAAAACACAATGATGGAAAAATTTCATTTAAACGGAAAATCAATTTTTATAAGTACCACTTAGTGGTTTCACTATTCATCAAAAATTGAAGTTTTTCAGAAAATTACCAAAAATTCACCATAAGATATATTTGATATTACTAATTCAAAAATGAAGTCTATTTTACAAAATTAAAATCATATAAGTCACATTAATTAATTTAATAATTAATTCCCGCTGCCAGAGCAAATAGCGTTTTTTTATAAAACAATAAGTATCAAAAGATTGACACATAGTTTAAGTCTAATTTCAAAGTGAAAATGATTCCAATGACCACCATTGGATAAAATGGTAAAAATATATTCTAATTTAACTTTAAAACTAATTCAAAAGATAATCTAATCATATAAATAAATTAGATTAAAAAACATTTTTGATGTAAAATGCAGTATTTTTCACCATTCATTAAAAAATGAACATTGTCAGAAAAATACCAAAAATTCACAAAAAGTAAATTTTGATGTCCCAATCATAAATAATAAGTTTATTTTGAAAAAAATAGTTTATAAAATTGTCAAAAGATAGATTTAAAAAGGGTTTTCCATCATAAGGCAGTAAAACAATCTTTTAAGAATATTAGTGTATTTCATGCTTAAGATTGGATTTATTTTCATTTTAAGCCTCTAAAACACTATCTTAATCATTAATATACATAGATAAAAATATCTATTATTAATTACTTACTTGAGATGTTACATCCTTCCCCCCTTTAGAAAATTGTGTCCCTGCAATTTATTTACTTATTGAATAAATGGGGGTACTTATCCCTCATTGCATTTTCAGATTCCCATGTTGCATCTTCAATCATGTGGTTTTTCCACAAAACCTTTACCTGGTGAATCACCTTATTCCGTAACACTTTCTCCCTATGGTCAAGAATATGGACTGGTTATTCCTCATAAGATAGGTTCTCTTCCAGCTGAACTACCTCTGGACTCAAAACATGAGATGGATCTGGCATATACTTTCTCAACATCGAAACATGAAAAACATTGTGTACCTGAGATAAACTCAGAGGTAAAGCCACTCGGTATGCAACTGATCCAACTCTCTCCAGATTTTCATATGGTCTAATGAACCTTGGACTTATCTTTCCTTTATTACCAAATCTCATCACACTTTTCCAAGGAGAAACCTTGAGAAAAACATGATCACCTACCTCAAAAGAGAGATCCTTCCTCTGGTTATCCGCATAACTCTTCTGCCTGCTCTGAGCTGTTCTCATGTGCTTCTGAATCAGTTGAACTTTTTCTGCCATCTCTTCTACCAATTCTGGTCCCATCAACTTCCTTTCACCCACTTCATCCCAGAAAGCTGGAGTTCGACACCTCTTCCCATATAATGCCTAAAATGGTGCCATCTGTATACTGGAATGAAAACTGTTATTATATGAAAATTCAACCAAAGAAAGATGTTGGTCCCAACTTCCCTGATAATCCATAGAACAAGCTCGTAGCATATCCTCCAATGTCTGAATTCATCGTTCTGACTGCCCATCTGATTGAGGATGAAAATTTGTACTAAAATTTAATTCAGTACCCAACGACTTCTGAAGGCCTTTCCAAAAGTTAGAAGTAAACCTGGGATCACGATCCGATACAATGGAGAGAGGAACTCTATGTAACCTGACTATCTCTTTAAGATACAAACAGGAAAGTTGATCAAGAGAGAAAGTATCTCGTATAGCAAGGAAATGAGTAGACTTGGTCAAGCGATCAACAATAACCCAGATTGCATTATTACCTCGAGATGTCTTCGGTAATCCCACAACAAAGTACATGGATATATTCTCTCATTTCCACTCTGGCACTGGTAAAGGCTGAAGCATCCCTTTCAGTAACTGCCGCTCTTCTTTAACCTGCTGAAAAGTCAAACACTTCACAGTAAAATCAGCAATATCTCTTTTCATTCCATCCCACCAGTAATACTCCCGCAGATCTCTATACATCTTAGAACTGCCCGGATGAACTGAAAACGGAGAACTATGAGCTTCACATAACAACTCTCTCTTCAACTGTGAATCACAAGGCACACACAATCTCTTCCCAAATCTCAAAACATAATCATTATCAATGTTGAATTCAGGCAACTTACCTTTCTGAACCAGCTCTACCTTTTTCTGCAACTCACTGTCTTGCTTCTGTGCTTGCTTGATTCTATCTGATAGAGAAGATCTCAATGATACCTGAAACAAAACAGAAGGACTTCCTGCACCAAAAACTTCTATGCCAAAGTTCATCAAATCCTTAACCAAAGGATCACGTTCCAAACGCAACATTGCTAATGAAGCATTACTTTTTCGACTCAAAGCATCATCCACTTTATTTGCTTTTCCCGGATGGTAATGAATTGTACAATCATAATCCTTGATTAATTCTAGCCATCTCCTTTGTCTCATGTTTAACTCTTTCTGAGTGAATATATACTTTAAACTTTTGTGATCAGTATATATTTCACACTTTACTCCATACAAATGAGGCCTCCAAATTTTTAAAGCAAAAACAACAGTAGCTAATTCCAAATCATGTGTAGGGTAATTTACCTCATGAGTTTTCAACTGTCGTGAAGCATAAGCAATTACCTGATCATTCTGCATTAGGACACAACCAAGTCCTTTCAATGAAGCATCACTGTATATAACAAACTCATCATTCCTAGAAGGAAGTGCCAAAACTGGAGCATTCACCAATCTTCTTTTCAATTCCTGAAAACAATCATCACATTCTTTTGTCCAGATAAACTTAACACCCTTCCGAGTTAGCTTAGTCATTGGACTAGATAACCGTGAAAAATTTCTAACAAACCTTCGGTAATAGCCCGCCAAACCAAGGAAGCTACGAATCTTGGTTACATTTGTGGGTCTTGGCCATTCTTCCACAACTTTTGTTTTTGCAGGATCAACAGTTATTCCATATTTAGAAACAATGTGACCAAGGAAAGAAATTTGTTGCAACCAAAACTCACACTTTCTGAATTTCCCATACAGTTTCTTTTCTTTTAAGGTTTTCAAGATAACCCTTAAATGTCTTTTATGCTCCTCTTTACTTTTAGAAAACACCAAAATATCATCAATGAAAACCACCACAAACTTATCCAAGAACTCATGGAAAATTCTATTCATTAAGTCCATGAATACAGCAGGTGCATTGGTTAGCCCAAAAGGCATTACTAAAAATTCATAATGGCCATATCTCGTACGGAACGCGGTCTTCGGAATATCTGCCTCCTTTACCTTCAGCTGATGGTACCCCGATCTCAGGTCAATCTTTGAAAAAAACTGAGCTCCCTGGAGCTGATCAAACAAATCATCGATATTAGGAAAAGGATATTTGTTCTTAACAGTGATGTTATTCGAGGCTCTATAATCAATGAAAAGTCTCATAGAACCATCTTTCTTTTTAACAAATAAAACAGGAGCGCCCCATGGTGATGTTCTAGGTCTAATGAAACTTTTCTCTAATAAATCTTGCAATTTCTCCTTTAACTCTAAAAGTTCAATTTGTGCCATTCGATAAGGGGGTTTTGAAATTGGCTTAGCATCAGGAACTAAGTCAACAGTAAACTCAACTTCCCGATCTGGTATTATTCCAGGAAACTCATCAGGAAAAACATCAGGATACTCATTTACCACTGGCACATCATTAATCTGAATAGTTCCTTTATTTTCAACGATGTGTGCAAGGTAACATTCATTTCAATCTTTTACAAGTTTCTCGGCCTCTTGATATGTTATCAAAATTAAGGGTTCATTCTTGTAAACAAACTGAAAGTCTTTATGAAAAGAAACTTCTTTAGCTCTACAGTCAATCTTAGCATGGTAAATAGAGAGCCAATCCATACCCAGGATAACATCAAACTCTACTAGAGGTAGAACAATAAGGTTTGTAAGTAGGTTCTTTCCACAGATAAGGATAGGAAGATTCTTATAAATTCTTTTTGCCTCAACATTTCCCCCATGTGTTTTTACCACAAGTTCAGGAGTCATTTCTTGAGATGGTATTCCCATTTTACTAGAAAAGGTTTCAGAGATGAAAGAATGTGTAGACCCCGAATCAAACAACACACTGGCATAATCTGAAAAAACAAACAAAGTACCTGATACAACTTCATTTGATGGCCCGACACCTGCTGAAGTAGTTGCAAAGGATTTCACCACCCCTTTCTGCTTGTAGTATAACTGCTTCCCATCACTCAAGCTCTTTGTCGGACACTCGTTTGCATAGTAACCCATCTCATTGCACTTATAACATTTCAATAACTGTAAATCAAATTTGTTCTTACCATCACCTTGATCCTTTTCAGTGCAATCATGATCCTTATGTCCCATCTTACCACATCGGTAGCACTTTCCAGAATTTAGAATACATTCCCCAGAATGCCTTTTTCCACATTTATCACAAACTGGAAACTTAGTTTTCTTACCATCAGACTTTTTTGAATAATTCTTACCTTTCTCCTGCCACCTCGGTCTCTTCTTCTGCTGGTTGTTATAGAACACTTGGTCATCGGCAAACTCCATTTCCACCTTCTCAGCACATCGAACAAGATTTTCATAACTTTTAAACTCACGAGAAGCTAATGCCCTTCGATATTTTGGCTTTAATCCTGAGTAAAAACGATTGATTTTACTATCAAGGTCTTGGATAAAATTTGGAGCATACCTTTCCAATCGAGTGAACCTTTCTTCATAGGCAGCCACTGAGTCTTCCTCTTGCCTCAATTCCAAGAATTGTTTTTCCATCCTAATTAGAACAGCCTTAGGAAAATACTTCTCAAGAAATATACCTTTGAATTCATCCCAGTCAAGAGCATCAATCTCATCGGCGTCCCTGATATTTTTAACCATAGACCACCACTGATCTGCTTCACCCTCCAAATGGTAAATAGCAAGACTAACCTTTTGATTGTCTGAACACCCCATGACATCAAAAATCTTCTCCAGTTCTTTAATCCACCCTTTAGCTAGCACAGGGTCAGATGATCCTCTGAATGATGGGGTGTGTTGCCTCATGAAATGTTCCACCACTGACATGTTCCTCTGCGGTTGATCTGGCTGATCTCGTGCATGGATACCACCACCATTTATAGCCTGAGTCAACTGCGCCATTACTGCAAAAAACTGTTCAGTTCCAATTCCGACCATTTATGGATGATGATTCGGAAGGTTCTTTCCTTCTGTATGCCTTCCTAGCACTGCTTCCCTGTTTCCTCTTCGGAAAACCATTCTGAACAAACATGTCTTAGATGAAGCAACATGGTAATCTTCAAATTCTATATCATTTCAATTTGACCGTAAAAAAAATATTTTTGGATAATCATTTAAGAGAATTATAACTCCTAAAGTTATCTAAACCGACCTTTGATACCAACTATAAGGCCCTAGCCTTAAACCTTACTTAATCTTGAGTTATTACAAGATTACACATTGAGGATCTTTTCAGGTTTATAGTTTTAGAGAATTAGATCATAAAACTTGCATTACATTACACATATAAATGAAGTGGTTACATAAAGATATTATTCTTCATTCCCATCAATGGAAACATATTTAAAATAAAACATAGATTCATTCTTGACACTTCCTTAACACTATCATCATATCATGTACCTTTCCCTTGACCTGTGAAAAACATTTCAAAAAAACTTGGGATGAGCATAAAAAGCTCAGTAAGGGATATAAAAATATGGAAAGGAAACATGGGTACATATATACATAAGGATGAGATCATACTTTACCCATAAAACATAATCACTTTAACATACCTCATCAAATCATGAATAAATCATAGAAATCATAAGACATAAAGGTAACTTGAGGCATTCATAACATTCTTACGTAGGGAGTAACCCTCTTGGTTACGTTTGGAATACCCATCACAGTATATTCCCTAAAATCTCTTCGGAGAAACCTTAATGTTTCACTCCTTCGCGTTACCAAATGCATTGGAGAGCTATATCGGGCTCACCCGCCCTTAGTTTATCACGGAACCACCCGTTTTCATAATAATGCCCAAGAACCTCAACATAATCATATCACATAAAACATGCATAAAGGAAACATAACATTCCCACCTTTCAATCACAAGATATCAATACAACACATTGATATAAAAACATTATGAAAACCATTTTCGATACCAAAATAAAATAAAAGTAAAACATGATATTTTTTTTTCTTTTAAAAAGAAGGTATGGCTTGTAGAGGAAGTCGAAACTCAAATAATGGTCAAGGCGGCGGAGAAGTCGTTGTCGCCGCATACGTAAAACAAAAACATTCCCTTTTGTCGTTTAGTAAACGCTTCGTATAAAAGGATTCCTTTTGAATAAATGTAAAAGTCAAAGGGGTTTATACACCGTATAAAATAAGGTTGTGTATAAAACAAAATATGCCTCAATGAAAGGAGATTGAGACGAAGTCCCATACCTCGTATCCGACTTGACCCGACCATTCTTTAATCTCCTGAATAATAAACTTGAGTTAATATCTACTTGCTTATGAACCTTTTTCAAGTTCATTATTCATTTTATGCCATGTTATGAACATCAAGTAATCATTTAAGTTAATAATGTTCATTTTGTCGGTATTTGGTTCTTAAGTCAAAAATAGACTTCTTACACTTACATGTTGTTAATTTGGTCAAAGGTTCATTATATCCAGAATGATATTAATGATTTGGATAACATATATATCATATATATTCATCATATACATGTATTTATAATATTACATCACATTTAGAGGTAAGAAATGAAATGCACCGTTCATTGAGACGGTAAGTCGTACGTACGCATGAACGCTACTTCCATTTCTATTTCGTATTTTCTAGAATGGAATCATAATTATATAAGAGTATATTATAATTCCAGTATAATAACATATAAAATATCATTAACTTTATCCTTTACACATCCCACATATGGTATTAACAAATCAAATCACTTTCAGGGGGCGGTAGTCCGCACTTCCTAAAATGAAGATATCGTGTTTACCCATAATGGAAACCATAAAGGTATGCCCAAAATGAAAAAAAACAGATGCTTAAGTAAACCATCAACATATTATATATCATATATAAAAATAGTGACATCATAATGGCCACCTTTGAAGGTGTTAAATGAGTATTGAACAATCATCGTTTCGGGAGGCAGAATTTCTCCATCCACGGAAACCGTATGTTCTTTAACCATTTGATGTAGTTGTGTGAGAGTGTAGCTAAAATAAATCTTATAAAAACATCCTAGTATATTTAAGATATTGTTGTTGTTACAAAAGAAGTAAATAAAAAGAGTTTAGCGGGTTGGAGAAGAAAAATAAAACAAATGAACATGAGAGAATGAATTACCTTTAAAAGTGTAACTCTTTTTGATTTGAGCCTAAAGGCTTCCTTTGAAAGGATTCTTCCCAAAGGGAATCCTCTAGGATGAGGAGAGGGATGTGGAGAGAGTAAATGGTCAGGGGTTGGCCGAGCCAAAGGCTTGAGGAGTGTGTGAAATGAGGTAGAGGTGGGGGCCTTTTATAAGAGGAGATGAGGGGCTCTTTTGGAAAGTAAAGATAAGTTACTTTATTTTAAAAAGATTTTCGGATTCAAAAGGTCCCACATTTCTATAATTCAAGGATAAGGTGATAATTCTTCTAAATACACTCATCCAATTGGTTTTTTCCATTTGTAGGTTTTATATTTTTCATTATCTTTCCATTTTATTTAAATCGTTAAATAATGAGGTCATCGCTGCATCATCATGATGTCATAAATAATTTAATTTATTTAAAGTCTAAAAATTATAAAAAAATACTATGATGTAGTAAATATTTTTATATTTCTAAAGACTATTTATAATCAAAAATTTGATCTTTATAACCCCATGTAAAAATTTCTTTCGTAAAACATCTCTTGTTTGTGTCATTTTTACTTTAACATTTAATAAAAAGTTATTTATGTCATTTCCCAAAAAAGTGTCTCCATGGGGTCCCCAAGTTGACCCATGGATTTTCTTGGTCGTCCATGACATAACCAATAAGGTTGGGACATGTGTCTAGGTCATTTCATATTATTAAAGCATTATTTATACCATAAACTACCCTAATTACCACTAATCGCGATTAAAAACTTAATAAGTTACTATTCACCAAAAAATTATTTTAATCCCATTGAACCACATTTTACTTCTTAATGACAACCATGTATGTTGGATTTTTGATATTCAAAACACAATGATGGCAAAATTTCATTTAAACAGAAAATCAATTTTTATAAGTACCACTTAGTGGTTTCACTATTCATCAAAAATTGAAGTCTTTCAGAAAATTACCAAATATTCACCCTAAGCTATATTTGATATTCAGAATTAAAAAATGAAGTCTATTTTAAAAAATTCAAATCATATAAGTCACATTAATTAATATAATAATTAATTCCCACTGCCAGAGTAAATAGCGTGTTTTTATAAAACAATAAGTATCAAAAGATTGACACATAGTTTAAGTCTAATTTCAAAGTGAAAATGATTCCAATGACCACCATTGGATAAAATGGTAAAAATATATTCTAATTTAACTTTAAAACTAATTCAAAAGATAATCTAATCATATAAATAAATTAGATTAAAAATCATTTTTTGATGTAAAATGCAGTATTTTTCACTATTCATTAAAAAATGAACATTGTCAGAAAAATACCAAAAATTCACAAAAAGTAAATTTTGATGTCCCAATCATAAAGAATAAGTTTATTTTGACAAAAATAGTTTATAAAATTTTCAAAAGATAGATTTAAAAAGGGTTTTCCATCATAAGGCAGTAAAACAATCTTTTAAGAATATTAGTGTATTCCATGCTTAAGATTGGATTTATTCTCATTTTAAGCCTCTAAAACACTATCTTAATCATTAATAGACATAGATAAAAATATCTATTATTCATTAATTACTTGGGATGTTACAATCTTCATATGTATTTTAAAGAGATCAATGAGATTTTAGAGATAAATATGAGAATTTAAATAATGATTTTTTTATTTTGGTCTTATTTTTTTATATTTCTAGTCATACAAAGGCACTAGTAATCTTGATACATTGGTAATATGTAATAGATATTTATGTTAAAAATATTGTAATATTATGTATAAAAGGATCAGGTCATTATAACTATGGTGAAAATGTTCACTATAATCTCATCACTCTGGTGTAAGAAGAAATATCATGGCATATTCATTCAGTCAGTCAACCACAACATTGTAAAAAAGAGTATTGTGATTTGGAGAGTGTCATATGTAGACTTCAATAATAGAAAAATGAGTATTATATAATATAGAAATCTCTAAATCCCTTCATAACTCTATAAGGATTCCAAAATTAAGGGGAGGAAAGCATAATTTCATAGAGAATCAATCCACATTGATACCCATCATGAAATCATCTTAATTTTTTGAAAATTGTACCCCAAATAAATATTGAAATTGTTATTTGAATAAATAAATATTGAAGACCAAAATATATTGACCAATGATCTATAAATAATGTGGATAAGGCACTACGACATGGTAAAAGACACGAATGTACATCCTCCTAGAATAGTGCTCCATGGTGAAGTCTACATCATACACCCGGATAAACTGAATTACAATGACAAAACCACTTCCTCTATAGCATGGTCTCAATTCCATAGCTCCAAAATCATGTATCCACCACCACCACTACAGTGCATGAAACTATACTATGACATAATCAAGAATGTTGTAGAATGGTGACATTTAGATATGTTATTTGTTTTAAAAAGAAATCAATCATAAAAAGATTCTATTATCACACTGAGCCTCCCCCAAGAATGTCTCAACTTGAAACGATATAAGAAAAGGATAGATATATGGTTTTATGTATAAATTAAAAAAATTGAGTCTTTATAGGGTTAATTTATCTATGATTACTTTATGATTGTTTCCATGTTCACGTGGAAAGCATATGTGTTATTTTTCATTATACCAAAAGTGGGAAAAAAATTATCTTCTCCAAAACATTAGGAAAAGAATTATATCTCATGAGATACTTTTTATTGGATGAGGTAGTGAAAACAATCCACTATTTTTATGGATATAGAGATTGACTGAATACACTATGGGACTCTATCCACTGTGTGAAAATAGTCTTTGGAATTATCCCAAACAAACGTAATTATTTTCTATGATTATGAATATTTCTATTTTTATGTTATGTCTCTTTCCAATTTAATTTTTCTGGGCTTATGATAGTGGTCTCAATATTTTTCATTTTTTCCTCAATTCCAATTTTATATCAAAATCCTTTTTTCATGACTCATGATTTGAGATCCATGTTTTATTGGGCATGATTTTCTTATGTTATGTTTTCATACCATGATTATGTTCTCAAATACATGTACTCATATTATTCCCAATTACTATGTTCAATTCACAGATCTTATGTTCACCCCTTATAGAGAATTTAAGGTCATGATTTCTTAGGATTCTATTACCTATGTGATGAAGATGATTATTAATGTGATATATATTCAAGGTTACCATATTTGATTATTATTTTCCAGTGATGTGGAATAATGTTTTTAAAATATAATAGTTATGTATATGATCATTAAAGATAGTAAACATTTAGGTTTTCGAGAATAATATATTATTATTTATAATGTAAATTAAACTAAAATGGTGCAATAAACATATGTTCTATTTCGATTATAATGTTCGGTATCAAATTTTTGTTTATAATATTTTAATTCTTATGTAATGATGATTGATATAACAAAACTTGAACTAAACGATACTAAACAAAATGTGCCATGGGTCAAACAAAGAGTGTTATAAGTTGAAGTAATTATGATACAGGTTGAAATAAAGATTTCATAATAAGGGAGATATATTTATTATTTTCATAATCATAATATTATTTAATATATATATATATATTATTTTTAAATTTAAATGATATCATTTTTTATAAATATTGATAACCAAGAAGAAATTAGTTATTGACAAGTGTGATGGAAAACAAAATTATTCCCCATTGAGTTACTAAATAAGATCTGAGTTAGATTAAATATTATGATTACTATGCTCACCCAACTCTATCAATATATGAATAAAAAACTTACTATAATAACCCAAGCCTTTTATACATATTATTACATGAATTTTAACATAAATATCCCTTAAATACAAACAACTGATTGAAAATAAAAGTTTCATAATGAGAATAGTTACAAAAAACAAAAATATAAATAAAAAATAAAACATATTTGTTTTAAAATTAATGAGAAGTCATATATCCCATTTATCATATAATTATTCATAGAATAAACTAGGATATACATAAAATAAAGGGGTGAGCTATAAATATCTGAAGAGAAGTAAACATGAAGATAAAGCATAACAAATTAGTTTGAAAAAATAACATGATATCATAAATGATATATCTCATAAATACCCATCTATAGGAATAATATAATGAATATATAATCATAATATCACAAGAATCATAGGAATGTGTAAAAAACATAAAACATCGAAAAACTATAATTCATGAATAATTACAAAGAAAACATCACATTGTGGTAAAAGTCTCATTGTAAATTTGGTTAATTACCTAATCCAATACATGATATATCATGATGAAAAAAAATTCCCAGTGAATTATAGACCTATCTGTAAATGACCATTATAACATTTACATTCATATGTGTTTGAGAAAAGATAACCAATAAAATGGCATAAACACAAGGACTATCCTTATAAATAAATGGGTCTGTATTCTTACATCATATCATAATCATTGGATATTTCATAAAGAAGAAATTTTAGAAATGAAAAAATAATAATTTATAACACTATTAAAAGAAGAGAGAATAAGATAATTATATATGTGAGAGGCATATATATATAATTTGTAATCATTCCATATAATAAAAAATATAAATAGTTAGTTAGATATTAGATCCCAATGAAAAAATGTGGTTTGAATAGATCTCGTACATTTTGTTCTAGAATAATTTTGTACATACCATTAATACTCAAAAAATTATAATTTAATTAATTAATTACATAAATGAGAAGCTTTTACATCTATATTTTATATTATTTTATTTTATTATATTTATTTATAACCATTTCAATGTTATAAAATGATTAAGTTTGTTTTTCTAAGAGTATTGGAGTTATAGTTCCTTGGTTAGATAACTTATGGATAATTTTATGTATGCCTATCCATTTGGAATAAACCTTAAAATTTTAAATGAAATGGTATAATTTACTTCTATAATGTTAAATACTCCTAAATTTCTTTTTCTTGTTCTCATATATGGGTGATTCATTTAGTAAAAATGTTAACATTATTGGGTTAGTTTATTTTGGAGGATTTTATTACTATCATGAACTAAATTAGTTTTATTTAATTATATGATCATTAAAAAATTATAAATATTAAAATAAGTTATAAAATTCTTATCATTATAATATTTTTCCATAATATTTTTTTGGACCATCCTTGAAGGTGGTGGAAAAAAATGATGTGCATTGTTCATGGGCGAGGTAAACCGATTGTATTATAAGAAACATTTCAATTATAGAATTTGATGGAAGGGTTATAGAAGATGGATGTCCATTAAGATAGAAATATTCTAGTATAATTATGATAATGGAGTCATCTTTCCATTTTGGATGAGGGAGTCTAGGAGAAGGTATCATTTGAAATGAATTTAAAATATGTAAATTGAGAATATTACCTCTTAAATGTGGTCTCCCTAAAATACATCTTATAGAACATAGAGTTTTCCTTTTTCTTATAATAAAAACACAAGAGATTTGGGGAGAGCATTAGAAAATGGAGTGGGTGAATACATGGCATGCATCATGGATTATAAGTTTGGAGGAGAAGGGGTGTTGAGGGTTAGTATTTATAATAGTAGAAAGGTGTTTTTTAATATTATGTTAATTAGTTTGTTGTTTTTAATAAATACTACCAATGGTATTTATTATTATTACAATATATAGTAATTTGTGCAACTATTTTCGAAAAATGATATCTTACAACATCCATGATTGAAAAATTTATGTATTTAGATTATAATGTAAAATACTGATGTTTATCATATTTTAATAGTTTTCTAAAAATTAAAATATCTATGAAAAAACCAAAAAAAATCACCCTAACCATTTATGGTAATTTAGATTCAAAAAATGATAACTATTTATCCACAAATAACGATAAAAATATGATAAATTTAATATTTTTTTAAAATTAATTTTTTTTGAAGAAACTGATTTTGAAATTATGATAAATTTTATAACCCTTTGATAAATTAATTAAATTCTCAAAAAATTACATTAGCCATATTTAATACCATAATATTAATTTTTAAATAAATTTTTCTAAAATAAAATAACTTTTGATTTATAAAATTGTAAATAAAATGTATATGTTTTATAAAAATATAAACACTTATTTTATAAATTTTGAAACATTTTTTTACTCATATCATGATATAAATATATCATATAATCATTTTATTAGAAACCTATATATTATTTTACACTACCATTTCTTAGGATACTATTATAATGGTTAGGTTTCAATTCATAATGGTTTATTACTATTTGAACCATATTTTTACCGATCTAATAGGAAAATTACTATTTCAATGGTTATATTTGTGACATCATATTGGCTCTCTACATACTATAAATACCTCATATTTAATTCATTCATAATTTATTTCTATTTTGTCACTATGTTATATATATATATATTCATTTTCAATATAGATATTACATTACTAATCATGTACATCATTTCTAGAGTGTTGTCCATGAGTACAACTTTTTTGCAGCTCCAACATATCCATATTTTTAAATTATTATTTTATTCTATTCTATTTTTTCCATTGTAATAATTTTAATTAATATTCCCATTTTTATTTCCTATATGTAATGTTTATATGAATATAATAAAATGTGGTTGGTTCTATTTTATAGAACTTGTAAATTATATAATATTATGCTATTAAATATTAAATAATTATATATTCATAATGGAAATTCCATTGATCAAATTCATGTACATTACATTATTCCCCCTTATGAAATATCTCCCTAGAAATTTAATTTTACACACTAAGGTGAATATTGGAAAGGGTACTTCTACTTCATGCATTCCTTCAGTTTCTATGTAACCTCCTCATACATATGTCTTCACCATAGTACATTGACTAGGAGTATTGCCTTATGTATAACAATATCATTTTAGTTTATTATATTCTCTATAATCTCATCAATAGAGAGATAGAATTATATTTTTACCACCCCTAAAGTCATTACAAGTGATTGATCTGGTTTTTACACCCACAAGAGGGATATGTGGAATACATCAATTACATGATAAAGGGTTGGGGATTACTAGTTTTTAAGATATAATTATGATACAATTGAGAATCAGAAAGGGGTAAATGTACCTAGGAAATATTTTTTTCATTATTCCAAAATCTCATAACTCTATTCCATGGAGATATATCAAGGAACACTCTATATCCAACCTAAAACTCTAGGTCTCGTCAATGGTTTTCAACAATGAATTTCTATTATATTTGAGAATCCCTAATGTTATGCTAATTTCTCTTGAAATGTCCCATAACTTCCTCCACTATTTCTCCTCCCATAATATTGAATTAACTATATTTAAACCAACACATATGAGTTTTTCATCACTTCATACAAAAGGAATCATATGGACCTATTTAGACTATAGAGTGATAGATATTATTATAAAAAAATTTATGAGAGAAAGATAATCATCTAGTCCCCCTTTAAAGCCTATCGAGATTTCTATCAACATTGCTGGTTGTTTTTATGATATCTTCTTAGATTATCCATTAGTGTATGAGTGATTTTTTTTATAAAAAAGTGAAACTCGTAGCTTAAATAATGTTGAAAACTGTTACTAAATGTATAGGTAAGTATCAAATCTTGATTGGTTATAATTGATATTTTTATTCCATGAATCCTGACCGCAAACCTAATGTATATCCATGAAAGTTGATTGAGTTGAATTCCTCTTAAAATGTGATGGAATGATAAGTATTTTTAAGATGGTCAACCACAACCCATATGGAATTATTTCCCCTAGATATATTTGGAATACTAGTGACAATTTAGATGATAATATTTTCTAAATGTTTTGTAGGTATGGGTAATGGTTTAATCATCCTCATAGATTTTTTCCTTCCCCGTATCACATGGTAACATTCTAGGAACATTAATATATATTCTCAAATCTAATTCTTTATACTGTAACTCCAATTTTATTAATAGGGATCTTGATACATGTTTATACTCCCTAGTTGGATAATGTAGGTTGATTTTTATGAATTATTCCACGCCTCCCACTTAAAATCGGGATTTGAACGTACAAATATTCATAAACCAAATCCAACAACAACATCTTATTCAATTTTAATCTCTGGATATTTTCCATTTCTTATTGCATTTAATTTCAATGGTATTTCCACAAAATCTCTTTGATCTTCCTTTAACTTCTCCATAAGGTAGGATTGAGTAATAATTTAAGAAAGGAATGATTATTTTTCTTTCATATATGATCCCCATGTATATCATTTGTTAAGTCTAAAAATATTAAACACGCCTCAATTCACATCATTGAAATGTCACAATATCCTTTATACATAGAACATCTACAAAACAATTTTTCAGGATGGTACTGGATTGAGAAATCATAGTTCTTGATCATCTCTAACTGTCATCATTATTACATATTAATCTTATTCCAAGTGAATATATATTTTCTCTCTTATGATCGATATATTTTTCATGCAACTCCCTATAAGATAATGCTTCGATATTTTCAATATGGTGATCACTTCAACATACTCCTGACCATGTGTTGGATAGTACTTCTCATGAAATTTCAACTTCTTTTAGTTTTTTCGAATAACTTTATAGTGATATATATTTAAATATCACATTACATTCATTAATGAATCCTTATATATTATGAAAAGTTCCCCACATGAGGGTATCACAAGGACTAGTGTTGTGATATGTCTATTTATCAAATCCTTGAATCCATCTTCACATTCATCTATCTGGAAAAACATTTCTCTCCTCTAATTCTGCTTGATTAGTGTATTTTAAAATGATGATATTTTCCTCATAAAATCATTGCTATTTCCCTAATAATTAAAGGAAACTACATATATCCATTATAGATTTGGGTTTGGACCACTCCTGAATTGCCTTTTCCTTATAAGGGTCCAAAGATATCCCTTTCACATGGATAAAATTCACCAATAATTATACTTCCTTAATGTAGAATTAAAATTTACATTACATTTCATATATCTTCTTCATTATAAATATCATTATCATAGTATTAAATATCACTACATACTCCACCATGATTTTTGAGTATATTTTAATATCATATATAAATACTACCACAACTATTTCAACATAATCTCTAATGACCATATTAATTGATTAAATAAAGATTGATGGATAATTATAGAGACTGAGGGGAATCATTATAACATTGTAGTTTCTTTACATTATTAAAATACTATTATTTGGAATACCATACTCTTTCTCTATTAATTGGAGTTATCCTGACTAAATGTCCACCTTAGAGAAATTCTGGACTTTGTATAGCTGGTCAAAAAAGTAATATATCCATGGAATTGGATTTTTTTTCATTATGATGATTTTTTTGAGCATGTAATAATAAATACACTGGCTCATTGACCCATAAATATTATTGATGAATATTTCTAGCACACACCCTCAATATTCACTCATGAATATGAAACACTTTTTCATATTTTCTTGTAATAGCTTCTTCAGTTGTTCTAAATCGATTATGGATATTCTAAATGTCTCGTTAATATGGGTAAATATCTAGGTATATATTCAATTACGAACTCATCATATCATTCATGAGTAAGTCCCATAAAATAATCTTGGGATACATCAGTATAATACCACATAATGGTCATATTGTGATGAATTATTCTCTTATTTGTTTTAATTGATTGATCTAGATATTTCTACTCATATTGAAATAACTTCCACAATTCAGTTGAATATTATATTTGAGATTATATCCTCTTTATTACACATATATAGAATCTTAGAATAACTGATGATGTGAAGTGTGATATCCCTCTCCAAAAAATTGATGTTGTCCTTATATAAGGATAGCCAATGCATTCCAAATATAGCATAAAATTAAACTTAAGTAAGAAAGACAATATTTTCTAGGATGTTAAATCTCTAAACATTAACAGGGGGAGATATTTACTTGGGTTATAATAGTTGGTCCATTTTATCATCCCATAGATAGATCCAATCCCATATTTTGAGGTGGTTTTATATAGTTTTACTAAATATTAACTATATAAATGAATATGTTGAACCAAAATAAAAAATTATTTTTTATATTCCTAGATGAATAATCAGAGTACTTACCAATAAATACTTATTATACTCAAAATCAGTAGTAATGATAATATATTCCATTCCTATCTCTATATGTCATGGAAATTATTTCCATTTATTCTCTCAAAAAACGTTTAGCATAGTGCATTGGGTTGTGTAATTCTAATATTTCATGTATTTAAAACAATGTATTGTATGATGAGTATGGATCTAAAAAATAATTTCCTCTATCTCAATAGTGGTTTTATAAATATTCATTTGTCAATGATAATCCTGGTTCCCATTTTATCATGACATGAAGAATATCGTTCTTCTATTGAGGCAATTTCTAGGATGATTAATCCCACACATTTCACATGTTGGTTGTTAGGTTTTTTAACTCTAAGGGATTTATCATTATATTCTCCTAAAGAAAACGATATTTCATTATTTATAACTTTATAAACCTTAGACTACTAAGAGTCACCAATATCTATCTCGACCATAATGTAAAAATTTATTAACTCATCATAATTATCAATGTCTCAAATAGCTACAGATTTTCATAGACTCAAATTTCATCTACTTAATATGTGGTCTTTATTACATTAAATGTTGACGGTGAAGTTGGTCAAATATCCAGAAATCCTTTTCATGTATGCATTATGTACCTCTATAGACTCAAATTCATTTTTCTTATATCATGGTAAATAACAATCCATTTTAAGAAAGATAGTTTTCATAAAATATTTTCATGAATAATTCCCATGTCGTGGAATTGATTTCCTCTTTAGATTTTTTGTTCTGGATCTTTGTATAAAAAGTATCTACTTCCCATTCAAGATGATAGATAGGTAGATTTACAATCTCTTATTTTGATCATCGTTAGACAAATAATATCTTTTCAATGGATTTAATATATTTTTAAATGATTAAGGGATTTAAAGATCTAATAAAGGTAGGATTCCATTGATAAATAAGAGGAATACACCACCAGTATTTATGTATTTAAATAAAGAAGGAATTATATATTATTCAACTCATTGTTCAAAGTAAGGGTTTTTCATTGAACACTACCATGATGTTCTCATCTCTAACTCTCATGATTTTAGGAAAATAGTATCTAAAATCATCACATTTCCTATCATGTTAATTTTTGGGAGGGTTCATCTTATTTCCTACCATTAAAATAAAGGAAAAATGGATGAGAACACTTTAACAAATAATCATTTAAAAAAGAAACTTTGAAAATTGAAGGAATAACTTATAAATGAAAAGAATATCATAACATATGATTTTATAGGTTTCAATAAGGTTATACATAATAGTGTTTCATATTAGGTTTTCTAACTAAACAATCTATTCAAGTACTTTATAATGGGTTGTAAAGAGTTTTTGAATTTTCAAAAGAAAATCCCCTATGTGTGTCAAGCTAGGTGTGCTGCAAGGGCCAATTCACCATAAATTATTTCAATTATGAGGATTTATCTGACCAAATTTTTTCTAGGTTATTACCACTATAATAATCAGATCTAAATCAAAATCCACATATAGTATCCAGAAAGTTATTATTTTCATAGAACTATTTACTATATACCTTACCAAAAAAAATTATCCTTCCTATACAGAGACTTATCCCATTGTTTTTCACTAATATATTTTACTCACCGACACCTTAATACTATATTTTACTATGAGACCAACAATAGAGGCCTAATCATTATAAAAATATTTTTGTAAGATTTTAAAAATAAATATCCATAAAATAATAAAAAGCGATAAGAATTTGTAGTGTGTGTGGAATAATATGTTCACAAAACAACAATATGAAACTAAAATAAAATATCTTTATTCAAATATCTATAATGGGATCCTAAATCTGATTAAGCACCTAAAACAACATATTATAACTTGAGGAATACATAAATGAAATGTGTGAGTTACAAAGGTCAGTATGGAATTCAACATGGTAATGAAGTATTGCATATGAATCAGAAGGAAAACATGATATCATAAATGGAAAGTCACTTAAATAATAATTTGGAGGCATAAAAATTAACAAGGAATCATAATTTCATGGCATCAATGGAATGAAAAAACCATATAAATTTTTTAATAATTATAAGTTATGTTTGACTTCAATGATAATATCACATGGTGGATAGCGTCCCATTATGGATTTGGTCTACTCCAACATCCCATACATGACATCCCATGTGAGAAAAACATTACCAAATGCACTAGAGTGATATATGAAAACACCCATCATATCATGTACTAGATTCCAAGTTCTATAAAATGGAATAAATCATAAGGGGTGAACATAAAAATTACCCATGGAAATAAATTGTTTGAATAATCTTTCATTATATCATAATCAAATGATATTTCATAAAGAAGGTATTAGACAAATGATTTTATGGAATGTGTTACTTCTTCAAATATAGGGATAATAATATTGGTATATATTTGAGATATATATATATACATAATTTGTTATCATTCCATAACAATGAAAATGGATATTGAGTTAAAGAGGGAATGTTCATAGCCTAAAGAAAATGGTGGTTTTAATAGATCCTATGCCTTATATTACAAAATCATTCTTAAATTTCACATAATGTCCTGAATGATAAAATTAAATTATTCAATTTATTAATTCAAATCCTATTACATATAAATTTTGTTTAAAATAGTTTTATTTGTTCAATTATAACTATTTAAATAAGATATAAGTTTTAATAATGTTTCTATGAAATCATTCATTACATGGTTCCATTTCTAGATCACTTGTAGATAATAAATAAAGAACTTCAAAAATTGGACTATAACTCTAGATGTGAAATGAAATTGTGTTCATTTTCTTCAAATTTAAATTTTTCAAAATATCCTTTAATTTTCCAATATATGGATGATTATTTTAGTAAAATCTTTAATATTATTTGGTTATTTTTTTAAGGTAGATTTATCGGCCATCATGAACTAAAATAGTTTTATTAAAATAAATGATCATTAAACAAATATATATCATGAAATAGTTTATAGAATAATTTATCATAAGCATACCCATGTTGTGTCGATATGGTTTACTTATATCTTTTTCATTCCTCTATGTTTTGAAATTCACAAACACTTTATCATAAGGAAAATCATATTACACTTAGGATTGTTTTTTTAAAAGGAAAGTTTTCCTTCTCTATGAAAAATTTTGTCCTTATCTTTGTTTTCATTGTCTCATTTTATAACATCTGTAAATCAACCCCATTTTATCTCTTGTTCAAAATATACAGATTTGTATCTAAAACCTCATAATCTTATAGTTCATTGAATATAGAGTGTTCTATTTTTAGATTCCAAATTCTCTGAAGTTATGATTCAGAATTCTAAAAAATTCATATTCTGAATTATCTGAAACTTAGATTTCAAATTTGTAGAAATTCATATTCTTAAGTCACAGAAATTCAGATTCCAAATTCTCAGAATTCTGACTCTGAATTCCTCATAATTTGGAAACTGAATTTGTCAGACTTTAGACTAAGAATTCCTAACAATTCAGGATCTGAATTCCTTCGAATTCAGACTCTGAATTCCTCAAAATTCAGACTTCGAATTCATTAGAATCCAGAAACCAAAATCTATAGAATTCTGTAATGACCCAGAAATTTAATTTAATTTTTTTATTTATATGGGAATTTTATGTGTCTGCGAAAATTGATGGTGCATGATTCCAAGGGTCGGTGAACCCATAATGAATTTCTGAACTTGTTTTGGGTACATTCAGTAAACGTGATATCGGGTTTTTTTAACTTTTAAACTGGTTCTTGGATTTGAAAACTGAGAACACCATTGAACTCACAACGCCGGTATTCACTTAAGGAGACCTTCAACTCGACCTAGTATGTCAAGGGTAGAAGTTAGTTTTTTACTTTTTCGTGGAAGAATAGAAAAAAATAAAAATACTTAACATTTTTATTTTTCTTGTAACCATATTGGGGGTTATGGAGGTGGGGACCACCCGAACTAAAAACCCCCGATTTGAATTTTAAGGTGAGGACCACCCGACTCTTGAACTCCCTCTTTAATGAAGGAGGTAACCTTTGGCATGATCTAAATTAATTATTCCAACACCATTATAATTATTGGAAAACTGTATTTTAAATTAATGAAACATAATTTAATATGTTGGCTATTCATTTTTTTTTTGGAATTGGGGAAAGTGATGGAAAAGGGGAATTGGGAGAGAACATTGGAGGAATTCTTCTTCCCCAGCAAGGAACGCTTCTCCAATGAAGAATACTGATGTTCTCCAATGACATCGGCTCCTTCCTCGTGACATCCTCCAACCTGGAACGTCTTCAACAATGACAAACCAAATCCTATTCCTTACCACCTCATGACGTCAACAAACCATAGAGGTAGGGTTTGATGTTTTAAATACCCCCTTACATGTTCTTGATGTTCTTCATGATTCAAAAGTTGTTGAACTGCTTGCTACTACTCTATCATGGAGGGTGCAGGCCAAACGAACATGGCCCAACCTCTCCCCAATCCCTTGTGGTTTTTGATGCAATGTTTTTTACGGAGGAAGATGGAAATCGGTGCCAGCTATTGGCACCAGTGGGGCTTGGGAACAACTGTCGGTCGTGAAGTTGGGGGAGGCACAACCGCGCTGTCTGAGAAGGGTCGTGGCCCGTCAGCTATGGCGGATGGAGGAAGGCATCCAGCATTCGGCCATCCGCAGAGGTGTGGCGTACCATGCAGTGCTGGGAGAGAAGTGTCCAGCCATTTCAGTCGGCCAACCTAGACCAAGCGGGATTTGAGGCGGGTCCCGCATGTTGCTGCCGACCGAATAGCTTCAGCCATTCGGTGAGTGGAAGCGGGGGGCACGTGACTCCCCCCTGCATGCTACCAGGCTGAGCCACCAGGCCGGGAAACCTAGTGCAGGTCGGGCAGGACCCAGCAGGCCGATTTGGTCCAATCGGGTCAGACGAGACCCGGACCGGTTTCGACCGTATAAGTTCTTTTGCCCATAACTTAATCTACGTGCGTCTGTTTGAAGAACCGTCTACAGCGCCAGAAACCTTGGAGCAAGATGGTTCTTTTGGAAAACCCCAATTGATATTTGGATAATGTTAGGCTATGGTCGTGTTGGATCGAGCATGAATCCAACTGGGCCCTCAGGACTAAAAGGATAATAACATACAGACTGGGCGTCTGATTGACGCACCATCTATTGCGTTTATAACCCTATGACATGGAGGTCCTTTAGGATACTTCTTCGGTGGACTTTGGGTAAGTTGAAGTATCGACCAGTGGCTTGAGGAGAGGACCCTCTTGGAGACGAGTAAGCTTAGTGAAGAAATCTTGTAGCTGGCTGTATCATGAGAAATGGATCCTTCGTCGGTCTGTATTTTAGGATCCCACATGGATCCACACTAGGAATCCATGTAGAACTATTGTTTGATCCTGTGTGGGTCTGATGTACTAGGATCTTGTGTGGGTTTGACGATGTACTCGGATCCTGTGTGGGACTAATGATGTACTAGGATCCTGTGTGGGTCTGATGATGTACTAAGAACCAATGTGGGTCTGATGATGATTTAGGTTCCTACATGGGTCTGACTCTTAAATGAGTACGATGATTTAGTTGTTATATCTAATCATCTTTACTACCATACCTAATTTATACCCGGTTTGAGCTAAGTCCTTACCTTCGTGATGATACCTTTCGGGTATTCATCTGTGTGGTGTACCTGTGTGGTACATTCCTTCGTGATGATACCTTGGCGGTATTCTTCTATGTGGTTCACCTGTGTGGTACTTACCTTCATGGTATTTCTTCCTTTTTAGAACAGTTGAGCTTTGGTATTTTGAGTTGGACCCTATGTTTCCTCATGAATGTGATGGGTAATATTTGATAACATAGGTATATGTATGGGAATATACCTAAGTAGGGTTGTGATAGGTTTGCATGCTTTTTGGTTTATCCTTCATGGATTTTGTGAGACCTTGAGGGTCTCGGGGTCCCTATTGAGTATTTTTATACTCACCCATGTACGGGCTTCACCCACACCTTGTTGTGTTTGGTGCAGACGACGGACAACGCTAATCGAGGCTAAGGGTACCAGGACTGGATGATGCCCGGAGGTGGACCATACAACGTGTCGGTACGCAGAGGAGACGGGAGGACGTGGAGTGTTGAGGAAGCAATTTGTACCTACCCTTCAGGTAGTAACCTCGTAGGATGACCCATTAGTTGTCTTTCTCTTTCTTCAGTTGTATTTTATTTTCAGTTGTACTTGTATCTTTATTGTTTGGCATGTATTCTGGCCCCTCTTACATTCAGCACTCTTTTGTTATACAGTTTACTTGTGTTCTTATCTTGTTGTGTTCTTGGTTGAGTGTGTTTATAGGTTATAAAGTAAATTCCTTCCTAGTTTATAGGGAATACGCCTTTTGGTGCTAGTCTCCAGCCCCTGGCCTATGGAAGGCGGGCTTGGGTAGTCTCGGTATGGGCCCCGGGGGATGGGTTGTAAAAAATTGGTATCAAAGGAGTCAGTTCTACCATAGAAAAATGGACTCTGATCTTTTTTTAACAGCAATAGTGTTATGTGTTGTTAGTTTTGTTATCAGTTTAGGGAATCCAGTGTTGGTGTGGCGGCTGACGTATCCATACACCCGGACCCTGACTTCTGATTTCTTACTCAGTGCATGAAAACACTAATTGGGTGTGTGTTTTGAAAATTATTCTTTGTGAACTCTTTGAGTATACTCACCAAGTATAACTTATTGACCGTGGTGCACCTGTTTCTTTTGAGGATTCCTCGACGCTAATAGCCAGCTAGGGTTCCAGGTATAGTGCGCACTGATAGCCCACCGAGCAATGAGGCCTCGATGCATGGCCCTCCTCCAGTATGGGCACCAGTGGTACCATTACCCATTGGGAAATAAATTCCACCTACCCCAGCAGCTGAGAGTGCACGCCGCATGAGCGTGTTGCACGAGTTCCAGCTCCAGAGGCCACCCAGGTTCAAGGGAGAGACGGAACCATAGGTAGTTGAGGATTGGCTGGAGGTCTTGGTGAGAGTCTTTCGACTGGTAGTGACACCAGCTGATCTCAAGGTGATCCCTACCACCAGTCTTCTATAGGTAGTGGCAGGAAGATGGTGAAGCATGATTCTCTAGGTTCACGATGAGGTGACACTTCTCTGGGCAGACTTTGAGAGCCTGTTTCTGGAAGAGTTTTTCCCAGCGACTCTTCGCGCAGTGTGCATACAAGAGCGTCTTCATCGGTAGTAGGGAAGCATGACTGTGGCTTAATACTCAGTGAGGCTCATTGAACTCTCACGCTACTCCAATGATATAGTGTGGGACCCATTCTTCAAGGTCCAAACTTTTGAGTAGGGACTCGGGCGGGAGATCAGGGCTTCGATGATTTCTCTCAGCATCCCGACGCAGGAGGGCGTGTTTGAGTGATCCCTCTTAGTGTATAGTTTTCTTGCTGAGCAGTCACCAGCAGCGAGACCCACCACCGTATGTCACGTAGCGAAGTCTTTTGTAGCTGGAAGCAGACAGATGTCACAGTGGTCCAAGAGGACCAAACTGATAGGTGGATGACCACAGGATTCAGGGTCAGTTGTGTGGGGCACTGGAGACAAAGCCAGTCCTGCGAGGAACATGTAGTGTTACACTTACAGCAGGCAGAGGCACAAGGCTTGTGACTGCCAGACCAGTCGTACGGATGATTGGCAGACGGTTGAGGAACCACCCAGTCAGAGACAGAGGTTCGACCGAAGAGGTCCGCAAGGAGCAGGCAGACGTGGCAGAGGAGCTGGTCGTGCAACTGGTGGTGGGTGACGATTTGAGATGTTATCGCCACCGCCACCAGGTGGTCCACCCCAACAACAGAGAGCATGTGGATAGGGGCGAGCTCACCTCCGGGTAGCTGAGGCCTATGATCATGGTGCTCCGAATATGATACGATGTACGATATGTGTCTACTCTACATTTTCTACAGTATTTATAAACACAAGTTCCAGTAATTCTTTTATTGCCACTGCCCTCATTCAGAGATTGGAGATTCTGACGGAGTCGTTGTCTCAATCCTTATGGCTATAAACTACTACGGGAGAGGATTTGATGATTACACACTGGTTCTAGCAGTGTGAGCTTACTCTAGAAGGCGAGAACTTCGGCTGGGATCTCCTTGTAGCGGTGTCGAGGCCTTACGACGTCATCTTGGGTTTGGACTATTTATTTATAGTCCATGCTCAGATAGACTGTATTAGGTGAAAAGTGCATTGTGTCTGCACAGATGGGACTAGGTTTACCTTCGCCAGTGAGAAGGGAGCCTTTGTAGCATATAATGGACTTACCCGGAGGAGAGTGCATCCAATCACTCATCAGTTGGCTAGCCATTCCCTCAGAGCGGTTGAGGTAGAGAGTCTGAGCTATCCTATAGTGGTGGACGATTACGCAGATGTCTTCCCGGATGATGTTATGGGACTACCTCCTTTCATAGAGGTGGACTTTTACATTGACTTATAACCCAGGACGACACCAATATCTACAACAACATAACGGATGGCTCCCACGGAGCTTCATGATCTGTGGGTATAGCTAGAGGACTTATAGGGGAAGGGGTTCATGTGGCCCTGTGTTTCTCCTTAGGCAGCCCCGATTTTGTTCTCCAAGAAGTCGGATGGGAGCTTGAGACTTTGTGTCGACTATCAACACCTAAACCAGGTGACCGTGAAGAACAAGTACCCACTTCTAAGGATTGATGAACTCTTTGATCAGTTGAATGGAGAATGGTTGTTCTTGAAGATAGACCTTATGTCAGGAAATCACCAGCTCATAGTGCGAGATGAGGATTGCAGAAGACGGATTTCAGATGTCGGTATGACCATTATGAGTTCTTGGATATACCATTTAGTGTAACCAATGATCTAGCAGTGTTCATGGGACTTATGAACTGGATCTTTCAGCCATACATTGATCGCTTTGTATTAGACTTTATAGATGACATTCTGATCAACTTAGATACTAAAGAGGAGCATGACTATCATTTGTAGATAGTTCTGGACACACTCCGATTGAACCAGCTTTATGGTAAGATCTAGAATTTCCAGTTTAGGATTTGAGAGGTTCACATTCTAGGACATGGTATATCGGAGGCTGGAGTTTCAGTGGATCTAGTGAAGATTGAGGTGGTACTTTCTTGGGAGACACCGAGGAGTGTGATAGAGGTACCAAGTTTCCTGGGTTTGGCTGGATACTACTGAAGGTTTGTGTCAGATTTCTCTAGAGTTGCAGAACCTTTATCAGTGTTGATGAAAAAGGGAAAAAACTTCGTGTTGTTGGAGAGATTCCAGTGGATTTTTTAGGAGCTGAGGTAGAGGCTGACTAGTGCCCCCATCTGGAGGCTACCAGAGGAGGGCGTTGGGTATGTAGTTTACTAAGACGCATGAGGGACCGGACTCGGGTGTGTCCTTATACAGGAGAGAGTAGTGATTTCATATGCTTCTTGACATCCGAGACAGCATGAGAAGAACTATGCTACCCATGACTTAGAGTTAGCAGCAGTGTTCTTCACCTTGAAAATGTGGCGGTGAACGAAGAGTTTCAGGTATATCTTCTCTCAGAAGGTCCTGAACCTGAGACATCGAAGTTGGCTCGAGTTCCTCTAGGGCAATGACTTCAAGATAGTCTATACTCCTAGGAAGGGGAACATTGTAGTAGATACACTCAGCAGGATATTTGTAATACAGCTGCTGGCGAGGTGATGGGGCAGCTAGCCGCTTTGCTGATATCCTTTGTGGATCGAGATGGAGCAGCTTTTCTTATGTCTCTTACTTTAACTCCCCCACTTCTTCAGCGAGTCAAGGAAGCACATCATTGGTACACTAACTACAAGGCTCAACGTGCTCAGATATCCACAGGACAGGCACCGGATGGATTTTCTAAATGTGGGGAGCACATCATCCTCTTCAGAGGATGTACCATGGTAAAAGTGTTACTTCAGGAGGAAGTGTTGAGGGAGTTCCACACATCCCCTCTAGAGGTACATTTAGTAGTGGAGAAGATGTTCCAGGACCTCCGACGATAGCACTGGTGGCTGGGAATGAATAAATAAGTAGCAGAAGTCTTATGCCGACAGGAGACTGAGACCTCTGGATTTTGAGGGTGGAGACCACATCTTTCTACGGGTCTCACCCCGATGGGGTTTGTAGAGATTTGGCCAGGTTGGAAAGTTATCTCTAAGGTTCATTGGGCCCTTCCAGGTCCTCAGCAGAGTTGGCGATGTGGCTTACCGCTTATCACTCCCCCCTCAGTTGCACCGGGTGAATGACATCTTGAACGTATCCCAGCTGAGGAGATACGTGCACGACCCTTATAACTTCATCGACCACAGCAAGCTGGAAGTCGACTATGGGGAGAATTTTATGGATGTTCTAGTAGAGATTGAGGATTGATAGGAAAAGGTCCTTCGTTGGTGGTCAATTCCTCTGGTTCGTGTTCACTGGAAGAACGAGAACCTCTAGAAGAGCACATGGGAGCAGGAGGCTTAGATTTTTTCTTAGTACCCCCACTTGTTTTCCTAGTTTTTGTGATGTGGCTTTTGGGGGTGAAAATTCAAGAGTTTCGGAGAATGTAAAGACCCAGAAATTCAATTTATTTTTTTCAATTATATGGAAATTTTACGAGTCCGTGAAAATTGACGGCGCGTGATTCTGAGGCCCGGTGAGCCCGAAATGGATTTTTGAACTTTTTTTGGGTACGTTCAGTAAACGTGCGAGTGTGTTTTTCTAACTTTTAAACCGGTGCTCGGAATTGAAAACCGAGGACACCGTTGAACTCGCAGCGTGATTATTCACTTAAGGAGTCCTTCACCTCGACCGCAGTAGGTCAAGGGTAGAAGTTATTTTTTCACTTTTTTGTTGAGGAATAGAAAAAAATAAAAATACATAACATTTTTTTTTCTTGTAATCATATTTGGGGTTATATAGGTGGGGACTACCCGAACTAAAAACCCCTGATTTGAATTCGAAGGTGGGGACCACCCAACTCTTTAACTTTCTCTTTAACGATGGAGGTGACCTCTGGCATCCTATAAATTAATTATTCCAACACCATCATAATTAATTGCCAACTCTATTTTAAATTAATGAAATATAATTTAATATGTTGACTATTCATTTTTTTTGGTGGAATTGGTTAAAGTGTTGGAAAAGGGGAATTGGGAGATAACTTTGGAGGAATTCTTCTTCTCTAGTGAAGAACGCATCTCCAACGAAGAACGTCGACGTTCTCTAATGACTTCAGATCCTTCCTCATGACATCCTCCAATGTGGCATATCTTCAACAATGACAAACTGACGTTCATCCTTCCCTCCTCACAACGTCAACAATCCTTAGAGGTAGGGTTTTATTTTTTAAATACTCCCTTACCCGTTCTTGATGTTCTTCGTGATTCAAAATTGTTGAACCGCTTGCTACCGCTCTAACGCGGAGTGTGCGGGCCAAACAAACATGGCCCGAACTCTTCGCAATCCCCCTTGGTTTTTGATGCAATATTGAGATAGATGAAAAGATAAACTGGTGCTATCTTTTGGCACTAGTGGTGCTCAGGAATGGCGGTCAGCCCCATGGTCGACCGTGAAGTCGGTGGCGGCGCAACCGCACCGACGGAGAAGGGTCGTTGCTAGTCGATTGTGGTGGGTCCCACGTGCTGCTTGCTACTGAACGGCTTCAGCCTTTTGGTGAGTGGAAGCGGTGGGTTCGTGACTACCCCCCACATGTGTCAAGTCCAGGCTACCCAGCGCGGGCCCGGTCGGACCGGACCCAAACCAGTCTTGACCATATACGTTCTTCTGCCCATAACATAAGCTAGGGGCGTCCATTTGATGAATCGTCTGAGTCACCGGAAACCATGGAGCGAGGCGGTCCATTTGGTATAGCCCAGTTGAGATTTGAATAAATTTGGGGTACGGTAGGGTTGTATCAAGAAATAATCCAAAAGGTCCCTCGGGACTAAAAGGTTAATAACTTACAGACCGAGCATCTGATTGACACACCGTCTATTGCGTTGAGACCTCTATTACATGGCAGTCCTTTGGGATGCGTCTTCATGGGACTTTGGGGAAGTTGGAGTATCGAACAGTTTCATGATAATGGAACCCCCTCGGAGACATACAAGCTTAGTGCGGGAACCCTATAGCTGATTGTAACATGACAAAGGGATCATTTGTGGGTCTGTATTTTAGGATCCCACATGGATCCTCTCTAGGAATCCATGTGGGACCACTTTTGGATCCTATGTGGTTCTAATGTACTAGGATCCTGTGTGGTTCTAACGATGTACTAGGATCATGTGTGGGTCTGATGATGTACTACGAACCAATGTGGGTCTGATGATCATTTAGGATCTTACGTGGGTCTGCCTCTTAACATAGTAAGATGATACAATAGTTATATCTAATCATCTTTACTACCATACCTAAGTTATACCTAGATTGAGCGGATTCCTTTCCTTCTTAGTGATACCTTTGTGGTATTATTCTGTGTGGTGTACCTATGTGGTACTTTCCTTCGTGGTGATACCTTGGTGGTATTATTCTGTGTGGAGTACATGTGTGGTACTACCTTTGTGGTGATTTTTCCAATTTATTCATATTTACACTATTTATAATATTCCCTATTTTATTTCCCTCACCTAAATTTCTATTATCTTTTCCCGATACTTTTTCACATTTCTTGGTGCATGTCCACCTATACCCGTGATCAATCAAACCAAATTGTTTAGGTGGATAGTCATGGGTTGGGGGACTAATGAAAACCTTGGGGTATTCTCCCATTATATCTATATCATATTAATAATATAGATTCCTAAATTTATCCCATTCCAATATAGAGTCTTTAAATAAATCAACTCATAATCCCATGAAAGAACCAAAAAGGAAATCTATGTGATGTGGCCCAAATCGTTGGGATTGTTGTTGATAAAACCATGAATTACTACCTCACAACTTCCAAGACCAATCAACAATTTTTCTTTAGACATGATTCCCTAGGATAATCTCACTATTTCATCAGACCTCATTTCTTAAAAAACCTTCCATCCTTTCATGGGATATAGTCCAAAATTCCACATATTCATGTCAAGGAGTTCAGTTAAATTATTAAAAAAATCCCCCCATGTCAACATGAGTGTGAGAATATGATACTTTTTTTATCACAAATGGATCAAAAATGAATTAGTTAAAAAATATGAGGCCTACAAGAATCCATTCTTGGGAATAATTTCAAAGATATTTCTATAAAAAGTACTTACCCATACACAAAAAATGCACCATAAAAAGTATCAAATAAATTTTTGAAAAATAAGGCGAGTCACATTATAAAAAATGTAAAGGTTAAATTATAGAAAAAACATTGTACCTCACCATGAATTTTCAACCCTAGAAAAAGTTATAATCTTTTATTAGGGGTTGGGTCTCATAAAAAAACAATTTATTGACTTGATGTGTAATGGATACTTCAAAAACAAATCCCCAAATGATGATTATGAGTATCTATATGGACTTGATGAACAAATCCATACTTGGGTAACATTAACATAGTGTGATAAGACATACAAATATATTGGAATACACTACCTTAGGGATAAATAATTTCATAGGTAAAATTTTATTGCACTCACATGGATGGTTTAGGAGATTAATATTAGTAATGTATAAGATATCCAAAATGTTGACAATTTTTGCACAATTTGGAAAAAAGACCAAAAGATAGAAATCTTCCCAACCAACCCTTCAATAAAATATTTTATTTGAGGAGGAAAATTACAAGAGTTCAATACATTAGACTTTAAAAATCCACATTAACAAAAAATATTCCATCCAAAGTACTATGATAATCATGGATTCTGTTGGAAACATAACTGAAAACCCATCCAATAACCTATTCAACATCCCAGTCAATCAAAATGATCAATCTCCAACTCTCCATGGAATTTTTAAACCCATAATCAGTTCTAACCACAAACTTTGCAATACCAAATTCCTTATATCCAATACCAAAAACCCTTCCATCCACCCATTATAAATCAAATTTAATAACCCATATATTCACTTAGGATAAACTAGTAAACACAAGCCCCTGGTCAAGCTATTACACTCCCAATCATTGAACAGTTGTGTAAAAAAGGGAGAAAATTATTTATGAATTTTTTTTACTTAATCATGAACTAAAAATAATCAAAACATGAAAATCAAGAATTTTATCCCTAGTTGTTCCATAACCAACATTATGAGGAAAAAATGTTACGCCCAAACCTCTCATGAAAAACAAAATTAATTTATTTTTTTAACCTATGTTAAATCCATTAAAAACTTGAAAACCCCATTACTGGACCATTAATAGATTCCATGGAATAATTAAATGTTGATGAACCATCCTCACTCACTAAAAAATAATTTTTCTGAAAATTATTATCATCAGGGTCTAAAATGATGAAACTCAGGAGCATCACTAATGATAATTAAATTACAATCATTTGGTAGAGATCCTATATCATGGAAAATAATGAAACTATAATGAGAATCTCCCTTACTTTAAAACATGTCTACAAAAAAGTTCACCTCCCTCAATGTATAATAAATCTCAATTTCATTTCATATAAGAGACCTAGACTTTTGAATATCATACACCACAGTTGTAGGAATATTTTTATTTCCTCTCATGAAACTGATAAGAATTTAGGAGTGTAACTCATCTAAATTAATACGAATGTTGAATATCATGTAAATAAAAAGATTAAGGATCATTTCTTTAACTTATGATTCTATGATATTATCTACACAAATAAAAAGAAAACCCAATCAAGACTGATCCTTTGTAACCCCAAACTAAGCCACATCCTTACATGACACCAGGACCAAAATATCCATCCAAATTAAGCATAAATATAGTTAGAGGGGGACTCTATATGACCCATATTCCATGAGTTGCATGATCCCTACCTATAATTACCATCACAAGACATCTACTCAGTCCTCTATTGAACACCACTTTTTGACCCCTAGATCTATGTCCATCATCTCTTCTATTAGTGATAGAATACAGAATATAATAAATTGTAGGTATCACATCATGCCTTGCCATATCCTATAGAAATCCCCTATATAATCTAGAAAAAAAAATGAAAAAGTCATTCCCTGATGCTAGGAAGCATGAGATCACGGCTCAGACCCTTGAAACCATGATGAAAAAATTGAATTCATGTTCTCACCCTAAACAGAATACCCCATATTCATCCTAATGATGATCCAATAAAAAGTATCCAAATAAATATTAAAATAGAGATTATGTGTTGTTTCAATGGTGGGATTCTCACAACATAGGTAGCATAAATCCAACTGCACTCATTTCCACTAGATATTATCCTTAATTGAAATTTTACTATTTCAGATTATCTAAACCAAAAACCTAATTTTCACTGGTACTTTATTGAAACATATGTTGGATTCCCTAGCATCCGACTCCCGCTCACATTGTTGTTTCAAGCTATTGTCTCGAGAACAGAAATTACCCATAGATGAGAGAGTGAAAGAACATTTTTCTTTCTTATCCACCTGAAAATCCTTTCAATTATAGTCTTTTTCTCTTCATCAAGGGTCGATGAAAAAAGTATCAGGAGTAAGATAGCCTCATGTAATGTAATATCTTGAACTGTTTATCTAGGAAAATAAAAAGGAGATCATGCCTAGTTATCCTTCCCATAATTAATATCACCTCTCCTAACCACACACTATAAATTATCCTTCAACTTATTTATGTGGTTGACCATAAACCTAGATAGGCTAGATAGTTTACCATAATGTCCATTCCACTTTTCCAATTCCCCTACAAACCTATCCTTAAAATTTTGGAGGTGACTATGCATGGATAGAATGTAAAATTAATGTGGGATATTATTAAATGAATGTCTTTATGATGAAACAAAAACAATATATGCATAATAAAAGTACATGAAGGAACATTGTTCATTAAAAAAATCTCTCACACAAAACGAATTTCCTTTTTGCTGCTAATGTGAGCATCACTATTCATAGAAACATTCCTCCTTTGTTGAAAGACCCTTCTTTCCCCTAAATCAATGTCACAGCTAGAGAAACAATGTTGACAAAGAAATCTTTGACCTAGGAGATAGCATTAAACTCATTCCATATAAAATGTACTATAATTAGGGACATGATGATCTCTAACCAAATTTTTTCACATTATAACTTTTTGATTGTATAGATTGATCCACTAAGGGGTCTTAAAGGATATTTTGGTGAATTGTAAAAATATCATTTACCATGGTGAATTTATTTTCCATGAAAATCACCCAATCTTTGGTCATAGGGAGAAAACACCCATCATCCTTTTTCATTCATTAATAGTGAAAATCAACTCATTTATCTGAGTTAGGAATGAGAACATAACAATAACCTTCATAAAAATGAGCCTCGGTCATTACACATGCAATGTAAATTAATAAATTGGGGATGTTGAATAGATCCATAAGATCAATTGGATATGTAATGTTGATAGTGAACCATAAAAACATCATTTAAATTTTGAAGGATGTTTAAGTCAAGATTATATAGATTTCCTTTGTTCACATGAAGAAAAAATTTCTCATTATCTTGAATCTCTTTTAGAAAACTCTATTATTATTTTTTAGGCTCAACAATCAATGTTACCATTAGGTTTATCAAAATAATTGAATCAATACTCATTCCTGAAATAGATACAGCCAATGTGATGGCTGAAACATTGATTCTAATGAAACTTAATTTTCATGAAGTTTAGGGTAAAACTATGTTTGATGTAGTGCCCCTCCATTATTTTGAAAGTGTTAACCATCCTGATCTTTAATTTAAGTTCATGAATTCATCACTAATGTATGCAATGATAGGGGAAAACCATGTTTCCCTACTTTCATAGCATTATATCTTTAATCTAATCAAGAGATGATTCTTATGAATATATTGGGAAATCACGATAATGAAATTTGATTCACCCCATATGATATTCCTTGTATTATCCCACTAATGGTAGCTCATATTATGGTTCTATAATATGACTATATACCATGTCAACAACCTCATCATAGACTCGATCCTAATGTTATTAGTAAATAAATTAAAATATTATTAATTTTTGTAAACATGTACACTATTTATGATAGCGAGGGGGTTTTTCCAATTCAATTTGGTCGAAAGAAGGATAGAATTATAGTGATTACTAATAAATATGGTGATATTCCCCACAAAATGGTTAGTAGTGGATGGAGTGTGTGCATTTTCTATAAGATGTTACACTCGTTAAATAAGAAAGATGATTTACATTTTCCCTTCATTGATCAAGTCATTGATCATGTGGTGGGTCATCAGTTATACTAATTCCAATATGGATTTTCAGTGTATTATAAAATTGATATTTCCTTGAAATATTCAAGGAGAAAAACTTCCACCTGCCTATTCAAAACATTTTCCCTCATGTGTATTCCAATTGGGGTCATGTTATTCCCCTAGTACCTTCTAGTATAGCATAATGGGAATATGCATTGACATGGTGGTGGGTTATTTATAGGTATTTATGGATGACATCTCTATATCTTGGGGAAATTTTAAGGGATTCATTTTAAATTTTTAAATGGTTTCTTATATATGTGAGGATAATAATATTATCTTTAACTGAGAATGATTATATTTTAGGGTAATGAATTGACTTGATATTGTCCATCTATTCTATGTTCTAGGGATTAAAAAATGAGAAAGATAATTTTGATATAATATTTCACCTTCCCCCTCTAAAAACTATCAAGGAAGTCAGTTCCTACTTATAATATACCAGTTTCTAAAAAAGAATTATTAAAAATATTAGCTCCATTTAATAGACTCTTGGTGAACTTCTAGTAAATAATGATATATTTTTTAGGATATTGAGTTTTGAGGAATCATTCTCAATATTCAATTTAATAGACTCTTAGTGAACTTCATGTTATTATATTATCTTTAGTTAATTCAAGGTCCTATATCTTAGGCCCCCCAAATTATTATCTTTCATGATGAATCATCTCTAAAATAATTTTTCCTGCAAAAATATGCCAATGATATAATGATTTGGTCAGTTCATATACTTCAAGAGTATGATATACCCATGGGTGTTTACAATTTTTTAGTTTAACACCTCTATATAATGATATTCAAAGAAAAATCACATCACCTATATATGTACGATTCATTTCCTGATGAGAAAATCAGTTCTGTGAGTGATTTCCCATGGTTTGTAGACATAGCAAAACTATTTGGTTATGGGTGTCATTACAAAATTCTTTCAAATCAAAGATAAGAGGAAATTAATTTTTGTTTTCAAACACTATGTGTTTCATGATATATACATATTTATTTATTTTTTGATCAAATCATTATTAGTTGTGTTCCTGAGATTGAGAAAGGTTTCACTCAAAAAAAAATTCATAAATTTCTATATGGAGGACTATTTTCCATAAATAAAACCACTAGAAATGTCTTCCACTGTGGTTTATAAAAAACTATACTCACTAAGGATTCTATAAAATTATATAATCATTGTCCTCACTTTCAATTGTCGGGTTCTATAAAAAAAATAAATCAAATACCCCATACACCCATTCTAATCATCAAAATCTTGGATTGTTGGGGAATTGATTTTATAGGACCTATCCCACTAAGTGCAATAAAAATCATGTTTTCATATGATTCTTAAAAGAGCATATATTTTATAGATTTGGAATTCCTATGGTCATCATCAGAGATTGTCAGACCCATTTCACTAGTTTCCCTTTCTTAACACTCATTTCTATATATGAGATTTCTAAAAAAGTTTCAACTTCCTACCATCTCTAGAAAAATGGTAATGATGAGTTTAAAAATAGGTAAATAAAGAAAATTATTGAAAAAACATTAAATCCCTCAAGGAAATATTGATTTAAGAATCTCTTGGATGACCTTGGGGAATATCATACTATGTTAAAAACCATACCATGCATACATCCATATATGTTATTTTATAGAAACTATTTCCATTAACCAGTTGAAATTTAACATAAGGCCTTTTGAATAATAAAGAAAATTTTAAAAAAAAATTGGCTAAAAAAGAGGAAAATAGATCTTAATGAAAATTAAGAATTTATGATTGTGTTTCAGTAAAATTATAGGATCAATAATTCTAGAGTATAAGACTACCAATATTCCAATATAAATTTCAAACTCTCTAAACCAATAAAATTATTTAACCAGTATAGTTACAAACATCTTTCACTCAAGGGAAAGTTATTATTTAGACGGTCAGGTCCTTACGTAGTTCATCATGTGTACCCTCGATGGGAAATAGTGATTCAAGATCCCACTAGTGGTAATGTATTGAAATTCAGTTGTCATATGTAAAAACCACTTATTGAATCCTTCAATAAATAAAAATAATTGGAGGATTTATCTAATCCCACATTTGAAATAAGAAAATGTTGATATATTATTGGTGTATGTCGATATTATGACATTTAAAAAAGAGATTTTTTTGAATAATCCTAGAATTTACCTATAAATTGACTAATGTTTTAGTGTTTCAGCATAAAATGATACATTTTTCCTTACCTTTTGTTTTTTTGTCTCTAGTTAAGGGAACCTCTCAAGTTTTTCAGTGATTTCTGAATTGGTTTATACTTCAGGAGAAGGGTTTGTTAGGGTTGATGTTTTTTAAAGGTAAATCACCTACATCCATAAATTCCATACCATTATAAAATTCACTAAAAGGAGTCTATATGTGACATGGGAATCTATGGATCCATTTTTGGGGCCTTACCTTCATCATTATAGAAATTGGTGACATTATTCCATAACTCTTTTTAAAATTATAATTTTTTGAAATCCTCCCCTCTTCATGTAAACCTACTAAAATTTCTATTCATTACACACTAGGTATAGTGTTATTCAATGTTAGGAGGTGAAATTAAAGAATAATTTTTTTATGAATGAGAAAAAAACAACAAAAATGTAATAAAATATTTGAAATAAAAAAAAATTGACAATGGAGGGAATTATTTTCTTTATATTTAATCATGATAACAGACTTTGAAAACATTGAAACTGAATATAAAATAATTTTTAATCAGTTGGTTTTGACTTTAATCCATTTTTATATTCATGAGTATATATATTGTAATGTTTTCTTGTCTAATGTAATTTTAACTATTTATATTTTCATCCACTAGATAAAGAAAATTCACAATTTTCATCCATTTCATTGGGGGTATTGGCTTATGTTTTTGGTGTCCCATTATAAAAAGAATATATTTATTTATCATTTTATTTTAAAAAATATATATTTTAAAATAATGAAAATAAAATTGATTGTAGAGAAATGGAATTACATAATATGATTCTTTTGATACTTGGGAATCATGACTCTAATGTTTTATAGCTCATAGATGGGTAATTTCAGTCTATTTGTGGTAATTTAATTTATTTTTAGTTAACTCAAGATAATTCCCATGTGTGTGAGCTTCACTAGGTACCTTGAGGTCTTTGATCCTATGAGTCATCAACAATGTCTTGCTACTATAGTGGAGTTTATAGAATAAATATTTTATTGACATATAATATTTAAAAAAATTAATATTCATCATAATATTTATACTTGATTCCATCTAGAACTTTTATATTTCCCCCCTTGAAACTGTTTCCCTACATTCCTGCTTTCCAAAGGTAGGCGGCATTTGTTCCTTATCCAGGGACGTTTTCTCCTTGATCGAAATGGGATGATGGGATGTCGGTTCTTCCTTCCATGTATTCCTCCTCGGAACTCGTTACCTAGTCTGGGTCTCCCTTATAGATTATGTCGTAGTTCGTGAATCTCGTTCCCTATGCCATATCATTGTGGACTCCGGTTAATTACACTACTTCTGTCAGGACATTCCATGGGGTCTTGACATGATAGCAACCTTCGGTCAGAGTAGATGTTAACATCAGGCATGTAGAGGAATATTTGGATGTGTGGACATTGGGGAACCTGTATTCTTCCTCATAAGAGGGAATCTCAAGGGTGAAAAAACCCGATGCATCCCATGTCGAATGTGGGGAATCATATTACATAGGCATGTATCTAAGGTTTTCCTCAGCTTCCCATGTTTATCACAAGGTAGGCCGTGAGTTTAATGTCTTGAGGAGACAAAAAGAGGGTGATGAGAACGTCCCATAGAGATGGATCAGAGGTGGTGTTTCCAATAGAGGGGAGATGTTACACCGTGAAAGCTAATCTGGACACCATTAAGGGAGGATCAGGGAGTGTGCACCCCAGAATGGGGGAACCCCAAGGTTTACCATTGGCTGGGATTGAACCTCAAGGAGTTTTCCTACATACCATGTGCATACAACAGGGATCAAAACCCACGTAGTTCAAAGAGGTGATGAATTAGGGTGTACACAAAGGACAACAACCCAAATACATATTGGGGCTTATGAGTGGATAGCGGCCCAGGTACTTCTAGGAGTAGTGAAGAAATGGATGAAATGATCCCACTGGGATGTGGCGGCCCAGGTAAGAATCAGGATGGATGATGGAGAGTTGAATGTAGTTGAGGGGGAATGAGATGGAACTGACGTGAGGACGACAGTGATGTTGGGCTTGAGCCTTGAAAAGGCTTCCTACGTATACCCATGGTAGGGAATAAAACTCCGCATAGTTCAGTGGGATGATGGGACACCTGAGGAGGCGGCCCGTGAGAATGGAAACATGGATGGGTGCTGGTCTTGAGCCTCATGGAGGCTTCCTAGATATCCCTGTGGTAGGGAATCAAATTCTGCATAGTTCATCTGATGATGGCCTACCGTTGATTGGGGACTTCAATGGATTACTTCCAATTGAGGTTTACAATGGCTTACCGCTGAATGGGGGAACAACGGCTTACTGTTGATTTAGGTCCATGGTATAACATCATGCAGGACGAGGGTGAACTGACGTGAAAGAGGACCTGGGTCCCAGATAGATGGTGGTTTTGAACCTTGTGGAGGCTTCCTATATACCTCGCATTGGCAAGGATCAAAGACCACGTAGTTAGGAAGGGTTCTTGGGGATTACACTCTAGGGTGCCCAGGGTATCGGTGAACCGATGTGTAAGAGGACCGGGGGTCCAATAGATGGTGGTGGGCTTGAACCTCGTGGAGGCTTCCAACGTTCCCTACCATGGAAAGAATCAAAGTCCATGTATTTCAGGATATGGATTGGGTGGATTACACTCTAGGCTACCCAAGGTGTTGGTGAACCGACGTGAAGGGGGTCGGAGCGACCAATGGGTGGTGGGATTGAACCTCAGGGAGATTTCTTACGTACCTTGCCTTGGAAAGGATCAAAGACCACATAGTTCAGGTTATGGGGCTTGGAATCGAATGGTCAAAACCAATGGGTGTTGGTCTTGAACCTCGGGGAGGATTCCTACGTACCTTACCTTAGCAAGGATCAAAGTCCACGTAGTTCAGGTTGCGGGTGCGGGGCTTATACTCTAGGCTACCCATGATGTTGGTGGATCGACGTGAATGGGGTCGGAGTGACAACCTCATGGAGGCTTCTTACATACCTTTCATTAGCAAGTATCAAAGTCCACATAGTTCAGGCGGGAGTGGGAACTGACGTGAAGGAGGACCTGGGGTCCAATAGATGGAGGTGGGCTTCATCCTCATGGAGGCTTCCTACATACCCTGCCTTGGCAAGGATCAATGTCATCGTAGTTTGGATGGGTGTGGGGATTACGCTTTAGGCTACCTATAGAGGATTTCATAGTCGATGCTTACTACTCTAGGCCCGCGTGAGTCATGATCGGTGTGAGAAACAAGAGGCACCAAGGACCCGACGATCATAGTGTGAAGGTGCACCCATGAAGGGTGGTGAATGGGGATTACGCAAGGAATCTCCCTGGGTGTCTCTCTAGAGCGGCAATGGTGAATGGGGATTATGCAAGGAAGTTTCTTGGGTGCCGCTATGGAGGGTCAATTTTGGATGGTGCTTACGCAAGGAAGCTGCCTGGGTGCTACTCTAGAGTGGAAATTGTGGATGGGGCTTACGCAAGGATGCTTCCCGGGTGCCGCTATGGAGCGACAATGGTGGATGGGGATTACGCAAGGAAGTAGTCAAGGTGCCTCTATGGAGTGGAAATTGTGGATGGGGCTTACGCAAGGAAGCTTCCCAGGTGCCGCTATGGAGCGACAATTGTGTATGGGGCTTACGCAAGGATGCTACCTGGGTGCCGCTATGGAGCAGAAATGGTGGATGGGGCTTACGCAAGGAAGTTTCCCAGGTGCCGCTATGGAGCGGCAATTATGGATGGGGCTTATGAAAGGATGCTTCCTGAGTGCCACTATGAAGGGGTAATGGTGGATGGGGCTTACGCAAGGATGTTGCCCGAGTGCCACTATGGAGCGACAATGGTGGATGGGGCTTATGCAAAGAAGCTTCCTAGGTGACACTATGGAGTAGCAATGGTGGATGGGGTTTATGTAAGGAAGCTTCCCGGGTGCCGCTATGGAGTAGAAATTGTGGATGGGGCTTACGCAAGGATGTTGCCCGGGTGCCGCTATAGAGTGGAAATGGTGGATGGGGCTTACGCAAGGAAGTTTATCGGGTGCCGCTATGGAGTGGCAATTGTGGATAGGGCTTACGCAAGGATGCTTCCCGAGTGCCTCTATGGAGTGGAAATGGTGGATAGGGATTATGCAAGGATGATATCGAGGTGCCGCTATGGAGTGGCAATGGTTAATGGGTCTTATGCAAGGAAGCTGCCCAGGTGCCGCTATAGAGGGGCAATGGTGGATGGGGCTTACGCAAGGATGCTTCCAAGGTGCCGCTATAGAGCACCAATGGTGAATGGGGCTTACGTAAAGGAGTTGTCTAGGCGCGTCTATGGAGTGGTGATGGTGGATGGGGATTATGCAAGGAAGCTGACCGGAATGTCTTCCTCATGTCTGGCCATGAGGGCATCACAACCCACTGGTGGGATGAGGCCTTCACCTATGCGCTAGCGCACAAGCGGGATAACGCCAAGGGAATTGGAATCAATCCGAACAAAGGGAGATGAAAAGTGTGAATCAAATGCCCGACATTCAGAACTTAATGAGGGTGGCATAGCGATGGAGGATAACTATTGACTATGTTTGAAACACAATATCCATATTGTGTTAGCCTGAAATGGGGACAAACAAATGAGGGTCAACTGCTGACCGTGTTTGAAACATAGGACTTGACTCAAAGTGTTGTCCAAAGCCTTCAAGATCATTGGCCCAGGATAGTAGGTGAACCGATGCAGCATGGGACCAGGCCATTAGGGGGTCCCTTCAGACATGGAAGTGGATGATGATCCGAATTAAGGACACACAAAGTGTGAGGTGGAGTGATGGAATGTTTGAACGGATTCCAACGCTCCTGAAATTACGCCACTATAATCATGGAATTAGTAAAATTATGCTTAGAGCATAAGGCATCTCTTGTTTGGAGTAGGAGGCATCCTATGTTTGGAACATAGGGTGTACTATAGTTTATAGTCATGTATAGAGGACAGTAACATCTTATGCTTGGAGCATAAGGAATATCTCATATAGAGCAAGAGGCATCCTATGTTTGGGACATAGGGATTACTACAGTTTAAATTCATGTAGAAAGGACTAATAGGCATAAGGTGCCTGGAAATGGATGGTTTTGCGACTTACGCAAGGGAATCCCTTTGTGGTTCATACTGGCATAGGTTCCAAGTGATAAGGTTTGGATGAGTTACTTGAGGATTAGTTTGACTCAAGGTACTAGGGGAATTGATGATGAAAATATCAACTCGCGGAATGGGAAATGAAACAAGAGAAATATGTCGACTCAAGGTGTTTCATGGTGTGCGGAGGAGTATCTCAAATCATGGTATTCCTTAGGTGGAAGGTCGGTGCGCATAAGGGCACAATGGAAAATACCGAAGTCCTGGCCCGAAAAGTTCATGGTGTGGCTGTCAATTTTTAATGGGGGTGAGTGATGGTAGAGAAGGGACCGGCCCGGAGGTCAGGGACCGCAGCCCAACAGTGACCCCGAGCGGGGGTGAGGGGGTGCAGCCCCCACGGTATAGACCGGTGGGCGTGAAGGTAGGAGCATCGCAAAGGATAGGTCATCGCTAAGTAGCTTCACGGAGCATGGCCGCGCGAAGCATGGACTCGCGGAGGAAAGGTCACGCGGAGAAAAGGTCTTGTGAAGCAAAGGGGCTCTCGCGGAGAAAAGGCAGCTCGCGGAGCAATGGTCTCTCACATAGAAAAGGGCTCTCGCAGAGAAAAGGGTGCTCGTGGAGCATGGACTTGCGGAGCAGCATTACGAAAGAAGCTGCTCGCGGAGCATGGGCTCACGGAGCTGCTTAGCGAAGGAATGTGGAGCTCCACGAACTGGTAGATCGGCCGCCCAAGGGGGGGAGTGGCCTCTGGTGAAGGGGGGTGAGCTGGGTATTTATAGGGGAGAGGCACCGCAAAGCAGATCTCACTTGGCGCGAAGATGGAGCTTGCTCTGCGGCGAGTCGGGAATGTCAAAGGGATTCGTGGAGCAGTCCCAGCTCCTTTCTTCGCGGTGGGTTCATGAATGTCAAAGGGGTTCGCGGAGCATCCCACCTCCTTTCTTCGCAGCGATGCTCCGCAATAGCGGAGGGGGCTTTGTGAACAGCCCAACTTCAAATGTCCATAACTCCTAATTCGTAACTCCGTTCGGGCTCTACGACCTATCAAATAAAATTTTACGAATCGTGCTACGCTCTTGGAATATTTATGGGAGCATTTGGAAAATTTTGGGGACGCATTTTCTAGGGTCTACAAATGCCACCCCAAAGAATGGGGTCCAATGAGGATGAGGAGGGAATGGAGGACTGCGTAATGAAGAAACGACTGAGGAAAAGGCATGCCTTGAGGTCCATTGTACATTGATCGCATTGAGTAAATAGACAACTAAATATCTAAGCTTGCGTGATCCATGCTCGGTGTGGGAAACAATAGATAATGGGAGCTCCTATACGAGAGTGTTAAATAACAGAAGATGTGAGGGGATCAGCATGGGACATAGATCACCATTTTAGAGAATCCTAAAAGCGATAGGGGTCACAGCTAGAGAGAATGGCTCTCTGGACAGCCGACCTTCTTCTCCCATCATGTTCTGGTGCATGAGTGGGGTAACTCCAAGAGCATTAGAATCAATCCGAACATAGGGGAGTGGAAGGTGTGAATCACGATACCCAAAATCTGAAACACTATGGGGGTGGCATGAAAATGAAGGATAACTGTTTACCACATTCGAAACACAGTATCCTTATTGCATTAGCCTGAAATGGAGATAAAAAATTAGGGACGACTGTTGACCATGTTCGAAACATGGAGCCTGACTCAAAATGCTACCCATTAGTCTTCTAAAACATTGGCCTAGGATAGTAGGTGAGACATAAGCCGAGTATCCATATTATTAATGGGATCCTTTATACATGAAAGAGGATGAAGGTCCAAATAAAAGGGCACGCAAAGCGTGGAGTGTGGAGCGATGGTTTGTTCGAACAGAATCCATCATTCTTGAAATTACGCCACCATGGTGGGAGCACATTAGATGGGTGAATCAGTTTGATCATGGATAATTCCTTCTTTTAGATAGGACCGCTCTGGAGAGGGAAGTTTCACTTCCCAATGTCATCGTGGGGCATCCCGAACTTGTTCGGGGAAAAGCTACAGTTACATGGTTCCCCACAAGGGGTCAGGACAGGGGGCAGGAATTGAGGAGGAATTGGATTTATGATTCTTGGGGGCTGGACCCTGAGGGAAATACCTGGGTGTCTCTATGTATCCCATGAGGATGGGAATCAAGTCGTACATAGTTCTGGAAGTGCAGTTTAATGTCATGCGGGACGATGAAAATCATGGCTACGTCGGTGCACGTTCTACCAAAACTACTAATCCCATGTGAGTCATGCTCGATGAGGGAAACAAGAAGTAGTGATGGGACTTTCCTAACCTAGGGAGTCACACGTTAGGGATGATGGGGCATCAGATGACTGACGTCCCACTGATGTTGACCCGCCGAGCATGTTGTAATTCCACTTGAACATAAGGGAGTGGTAACATGTGAATCATGATGCTCGAGATCTGGACCACAATGATGGTGGCGTGACGATAGGGGATATCATTTGACCTTGTTCAAAACACAGCATCCATATCGCGTTATCCTGGAATGGGAAAAATAGATGAGGTTCGACCGCTAGCCATATTCGAAACACGGCACCTGTCGCAAATGTCATTCGGGGTCTTTAGGGACGTTGGCTCGAAACGGTAGGTGAGTCGAGGCGGCATGAGACCAGGCCATGAAGGGGGTCCCTTTAGATGTGGAAGAGGATGAGGATCCAAATATCGGCCTCACAAATCTTGGACATGGAACGAGGGGAGTTACTATGTACCCCATGAGGATGAGGATCAAACTGTACACACTTCTAAAAGAGATCTTAGTTTATGGTCTTAGATCTCGGACCATGGGGGAGAGAAATCCTTCCTATTATGCGTAGACCTCAACCCGATCCCTAAGCCCACGTGAGCACTGCCTAGTGTGGGAAATAAGAACAGAAGAGGTTTCTTTGCAGTACCTAGAACGCGCGCTGAATGGAAATCAGTGTGGAGCCCCGAATGATGCCTTTACCATGGCTTTTGTCCTCCTAGCGTGTGAATGTGCACTGAGGGATAGTGCCAGGAGTGTCAAAATTATATTTGGACATGATGAGGTGGAGAATGATGTGAATCATGTAACCAAAATTCAAGGCTTGATGGGGCTGGTGTGAAGATGGATGATAATTGTTGACTGTGCTCAAAACACAACATCCATATCACGTTAGTCTGGAATGGGAACAACAAATGAGCATCAACCATTGACCAAATTTTCAACGTGGGACTCGTATCAATTTATTGTGTGAAACCCTCGAGGACGTTGTCCCGTAATGGTAGGAGGGAACTTAAGCTGAGCATCCATGCCATTCGGGGGTCCCTTTGGCTGTGAAAGGTGATGGAAGCCCAAATGAAGGGGAACATGAAGCACGAAAATGGGTGAAATCATGTCTAGGTAAAATTAGACACCTCGGATGCTAAACCAGAGTACTCTTGAGCACATTGGTGAATCACTGAAGAGGGTGAGAGGATCATCTTGAGAACAGCTGATTTGAAAAGACGAGGATATCACAAGGGTATGGAAAACTCTCAGGAGGAGGAGGTAAATGGAATGGTTGTTACAACACCCGACGTGAGTGAGAACATAATCCCATACCACACCATATATCCTAAGTGAGATCCTGGGCCGGGGGCCTGAAAAGGCCGAGGGGCCTGAGGGTGGGCCTCAGATGGAATGGCCTGACTAGTTTGCAGTTTAACGTCTTGCATTGAGGAAAAACAAAGGGGTAAGATACCCCAAACAAGGGAGGTTTACAGCGCAGCGAGTAACCCGACGTGGATGAGGACATAATACCACACCACACCGTACAACCCTATGTGAGAACTTGGGCCTGGGGCCCGAAAAGGCCAAGGGGCCTGAGGCTGGTCCTCGGACAGAATGTCTCAGTTGGTTTGCAGTTTAACGTCTTGCAGTGAGGACGAAGAGAGGTGTAATATACCCCAATAAATGGAGGTGTACAGTGCGGCGAGTAACCCGGCATGGATGAGGACATAATCCCACACCACACCGTACATCCCTAAGTGAGGACGCGGGCCTGGGGCCCGAAAAGGCCAAGGGGCCTGAGGCTGGGCCTCAGAAGGAATGTCCCAGCCAGTTTGCAGGTTAACATCCTATAGTGAGGATGAAAGTGATCTTAGTTTTGGGTCATAGAACTAGGATCATGGATTCCTAGTTTAATTCCATATGCATGGGACAGAGATGGAGAATCATCGTGATTATGGAAGACCACAAAGCGGCCACGATGATATAGGACACCAATTTACCAGGTTCGCAATATAGTATCAACCCCTGTGTGACTAAAATTAGGGTCAAGCAATTGAGAGTCGATCATTGACCATATTCACAACACGGGACTTGTATCAATTTTTCACACGCAATCCTCAAGGAAGTTGACCCGTAATGGTAGGAGAACCCTTAGTCCGAGCATCCATGCCATCTAGGGGTCCTTTTGGATATAGAAAGTGATTGAAATCCAAATGATGGGGATCATGATGCATGGCATGTCCAGTTCTCACGGGACGGACAGTAAATGAGGGGAAGGATGTCTCAAGGGGATATGTGTGGTGTGGCCAACATAGACCAACATGAATGAAGACACTGAGTCCCCACCATATCACACAATCCTGGATGAGAACATGGGACAGGGGTCCGGAAAGGCCGATGGACCTGAGGCTGGGCCAAAGATGGGATGTTCCATCCAGTTTGTAGTTTATTGTCATGCGGGACAAGTGTTGAGTGGTTTTACATCCTTCAGTTGGGACAGATCACATAGTTTAACGTCGTGTGATATGGATGGTTGTGATCTTAGTTTAAGGTCTTAGAACTTGGACCGTTTTGCAGTTTATTATCATGTAGGATGATAATGAGCAGTTTAACATCATGATGGACAATTAAATAGTTTAATGTCATGCAGGATGAAGTTGAATATTTTAACGTCATGCAGGATGAAGATGAATAGTTTAATGTCATGCAGGACGATGATACAGTTTAAAGTCATGCAGGATGATAATGAGCAGTTTAACGTCATAACAGACGATGATACAGTTTAACGTCATGCAGGATGAAGATGACTAGTTTAATTTCATGCTGGACAATAATGAGCAGTTTAACTTCATGATGGACGAAGATGAACACTTTAACGTCATGCAGGACGATGATGCAGTTTAATGCCGTGCAGGATGATAATGAGCATTTTAAAATCATAAAGAACGAAGTTGAACTGTTTAATGTCATGTAGGATGATGATTCAGTTTAAAGTCATGCAAGACGATAATGATCAGTTTAACATCATGACGGATGAAGATGAACAGTTTAACATCATGCAGGACGATGATGAATTTTAATGTCGTGCAGGACGATAATGAACAGTTTAACATCATGACGGACAAAGATGAACATTTTAACGTCATGCAGGATGATGATGCAGTTTAATGTCATGCAACACGATAATGAGAAGTTTAACATCGTGACGGATGAACATGAACAGTTTAACGTCATGCAGGACGATGATGCTGTTTAATGTCGTGCAGGACAATAATGAGCAGTTTAATGTCATGACAGAAAAAGATGAACCGTTTAACATCATGCAGTATTATGATGTAATTTAATGTCATGCAAGATGATAATGAGCAGTTTAACGTCATGATGGACGAAGATGAACAGTTTAACGTCATGCAGGACGATGGTGCACTTTAATGTCATGCAGGACGATAATGAGTAGTTTAACATTCAGACAGACGAAGATAAACAGTTTAACGTCATGTAGGATAATGATGAAATTTAATTTCATGCAGGATAATAATGAGCAGTTTAACGTCATGAAGGATGGAGATGAACAATTTAACGTCATGCGGGACGATGATGTAGTTTTATGTCATGCAGAGCGATATTGAGCAGTTTAACTTCATGACAGATGAGGAAAAACGGTTTAACGTCATGCAGGATGATGATGTAGTTTAATGTCATGTAGGATGATAATGAGCAGTTTAACATCATGATGGATGAAGATGAACAGGTTAACGTCATGCATGACAATAATGCAGTTTAATGTTATGCAGGACGATAATGAGCAGTTTAACGTCATGACATACGAAGATAAACAGTTTAACGTCATGAAGGACGATGATGCAGTTTAATGTCGTGAAGGAAGATAATGACCAGTTTAACATCATGAAATAAGAAGATAAACAGTTTAACGTCCTGCAAGACAATGATGTAGTTTAATGTCGTGCTGGACGATAATGAGCAGTTTAACGTCACGATGGATGAAGATGAACAATTTAACGTCATGCAGGATGATGATGCAGTTTAATGTCGTGCAGGATGATAATTAGTATTTTAACGTCATAACAGATGATGATGAACAATTTAACATCATGCAGGATGATGATACAGTTTAATGTCGTGCAGGACGATAATGAGCAGTTTAACGTCATGACGAACAAAGATGAACAGTTTAACGTCACGTAGGATGATGATGTAGTTTAATGTCATGAAGGATGATAATGAGCAGTTTAACATCATGATGGAAGAAGATGAATAGTTTAACATCATGTAGGACGATGATTCAGTTTAATGTCATACAGGATGATAATGATAAGTTTAACATCATGACAGAAGAAGATGAACAGTTTAACGTCACGCAGGACGATGATGTTGTTTAATGTCGTGTAGGACAATAATGAGCAGTTTAATTTCATGACGGATGAAGATGAAGAGTTTAACATCATGCAGAACGATGATGCCACACATATTGTGTTGGTAGAGGGATGGTCATCTCTACCCCATTCTTGGGGGTTGGGATGTGGAGGGAATCTGTATGATGGGATTTCTCTAAAATCCCATAATCATAATGATTCTTCCACGATCTGGTGTCAAGGCCATAGGGAGGACCTCTGTGGTTGATGTAACGTGGTAGTTGGGATGACACAAAGTGTAACAAGGGTGGTAGGTACTACATCATTACCTCAGTCCGGAGGGGAAATGAAGCCAAGATTGTCAGTACGATGGGGAGATGGATCTCAAAAGGCGTGGAAGCCTAGAACATCAGTACGACGGGGCGATGAATCTTGGAGTGTGTGGGATCCTGGAACGTCGGTACGATGGGGCAATGGAGCCCGGAAGGTGTGGAATTCTGGAATGTCGGTACGATGGGGTGATAGAGCCCAGAAGCCATGGAAGCCTGGAATGTTGGTAGGATGAGGGTAATGGGTCCCTAAAGGCGTGGAAGCCTGGACGTCGGTACGACGGGGCGATAGAGCCCAAAAGGCGTGGAATCCTAGAGCGTCGGTATGATGAGGGTGATAAAGTTCGAAAGGCGTGGAAGCCTAGACGTCGGTATGACAGGGGCGATGGAGCTCAGAAGGTGTGGAAGCCTGGAGAGTTGGTATGACGGGGCGATGGAGCTGGGAAGGCCTGGAAGCCGGAACGTCGGTACGACAGGGGCGATGGAGCCCAGAAGGTGTGGAAGCTTGGATGTCGGTACGACGGGGGCGATGGATCTCAGAAGGTGTGGAAGCCCAAAGCATCGGTACGACGAGGGGTGATGAAGCCCGGAAGGCGTGGAATCCCGGACATCAGTAAGATGGGGCGATGGACCCCGGATGGCATGGAAGCCTTCGTGCAGAATGGTAGCTATGCATGGAGCACCTCTGTAGTGGCTGTTGGTGCTATTGGAGATGCACCATTGGATTGGGTGGCGGATGCCACCTGCGCGACCTCTTAAGGCGGTGGAGTCGGCGAGGAGCCGATGGAGTCGGGTGGAGGATGCAACCTGCGCGGACTTTTGAGGCGGCGAAGTCGGTGAGGAGCCAATGGAGTCGGGTGGTGGATGCCACCTGTGCGGCCTCTAGAGGCAGCGGAGTCTGCGAGGATCCGAAGGAGTTGGGTGGTGCATGCCACCTGCACGGCCTCTTGAGGAGGTAGAGTCGGTGAGGAGCCGATGGATTCGGGGGCAGATTCCCCCTGCGCGGCCTTTGGAGGCGGCGGATTCAATGAGGAGCCGATCGATTCAGGTGACGGATGCCACCTATGTGACCTCTTCAGGCGGCGGAGTCGACGAGGAGCCAATGGGGTCGGGTGGCAGATTCCACCTTTACTACCTCTTAAGGCGGCGGGGTACATGAGGAGTCGATGGAGTCAGGGGGAGGATGCCACATGTGCGGCCTCTTAAGGTGTCAGATTCGGCGAGGAACCGATGGAGTCGGGTGGCGGATGCAACCTGCACGCCCTCTTAAGGCGGATAAGTCGGCGAAGATCCGATGGAGTCGGGTGGCGGATGCCACCTGCGCGGCCTCTTAAGTTGGCAGAGTCGGCGAGGAGCCAATGGAGTCAGGTGGCAGATGCCACCTGCGCTGCCTCTTAAGGCGCCGAAGTTGGCGAGGAGTCGATGGAGTCCGGTGTCAGATGCCACCTACGTCACCTCTTAAGGTGTTGGATTCGACAAGGAGCCGATGAAGTCGGGTGGCATATGCCACCTGTGTGCCCTCTTAAGGCGATGGAGTCGGGGAGGAGCCGATGGAGTCCGGTCGCGGATGCCACCTGCGCGACCTCTTAAGGTGGAGGATTTGGCAAGGAGATGATAGAGTTGGGTGTTGGATGCCACCTACGCAGCCTCTTAAGGCGGCGGAGTCGGCGAGGAGCCTATAGAGTCGGGTGGTAGACTCCACCTGCGCAGCCTCTTAAGGTGGCGGAGTCAGCGAGGAGCCAATGGAGTTGGGTGGCGAATGCCACCTGCACGTCCTCTTAAGGCGGCAGAGTCATCAAGGAGCTGATGGAGTGGGGTGGCGGATTCCATCTGCGTGGCCTCTTAAGGTGGCGGAGTTGGCGAGGAGCCGATGGAGTTGGGTGGCGGATGCCACCTGTGCAGCCTCTTATGGCGGCAGAGTCGGCAAGGAGCCGATGGAGTTGGGTGGACGATTCCACTTGCATGGCCTTTTAAGGAGGCAGACTCGGTGAGGAGCCGATGAAGTTGGGTGGAGGATTCCACTTGCGCAGTCTCTTGATGCGGCAGAGTCGGCGAGGAGCCGATGGAGTCGGGTGGCGGATTCCACCTGTGCGGCCTCTGGAGGCAGCGGAGTCGGTGAGGAGCCGAAGAAGTTGGGTGGCGAATCCCACTTGCGCGGCCTCTTGAGGCGATGGAGTCGAAGAGGAGCCGAATTATTTGGGTGGTTAATTCCACATGCGCGGCCTCTTGAGGTGGCGGAGTCGGCGAGGAGCTGATAGAGTCGGGGGTAGATACCCCTTGCGCGGCCTCTGGAGGTGGCGGAGTCGGTGGGGAGCCGATAGAGTTGAGGGGAAAATGCCACATGTGCAGCCTCTTCAGGTGGAAAACTCGGCGAGGAGTCGATGGAGTTGGGTGGCGGATGCCACCTTCGCGGCCTCTTGAGGCGGCGGGGTCAGCGAGGAGCCGATGGAGTCGGGTGGTAGATGACACTTACGCGGCCTTTTCAGGCAGTGGAGTCGGCGAGGAGCCGATGGAGTCAGGTGGCGGATTCCACCTACATGGCTTCTTAAGGCGGCAGGGTCGGCGAGGAGCCGATGGAGTCGGGTGGCGGATGCCACCTACTTGGCCTCTTCAGGCGGCGGAGTCGGCGAGGAGCCAAGGGTGTCGGGTGGCAGATTCCACCTATGTGACCTCTTTAGGTGGCAGAGTCAGTGAGGATCTGATGGAGTCAGGTTGTGGATGCCACCTACGTGGCCTCTTAAGGCGGAAGAGTCAGTGAGGAGACGATGGAGTCGGGTGGCGGATTCCACCTGCGCGGCCACTTAAGGTGAAGGAGTCGGCAAGGAGCCGATGGAGTTGGGTGATGGATGCCACCTCTGTGGCCTCTTAAGGCAGCAGAGTCAGCGACGAGCCGATGGAGTCGGGTGGCGGATGCCACCTGCGGGACCTCTTAAGGCGGCGGAGTCGGCGAGGAGCCGATGGAGTTGGGTGGCGGATTCCACCTGCGCGGCCTCTTAAGGCGGCGGAGTCGGCAAGGATCCGATGGAGTTGGGTGGGGGATTCCACCTCCATGGCCTCTTAAGGCGGAATATTCGGTGAGGAGACAATGGATTCGGGTGGCGGATTCCACCTGCATGGCCTTTTAAGGCGGAAGAGTCGGTGAGGATATGAGGGAGTCGGGTGTCGGATGTCACCTGCACGGCCTCTTATGGCGGCAGAGTCGGCAAGGATCCGATGGATTTGGGTGGCAGATGCCACCTGCACGCCCTCTTAAGTCGGAGGAGTCAGCGAGGAGATGATGGAGTCAGGTGGCCGATGCCACATGTGCAGCCTTTTAAGGCGGTGGAGTCGGCAAGGATCTGATGGAGTCAGGTGGGGGATGCCACCTGCACAGCCTCTTAAGGCGGGGGAGTCAGTGAGGAGCCGATGGAGTCGGGTGGTGGATGCCACCTGCGTGGCCTCTTAAGGCGGCGGAGTCGGAGAGGAACCGATGGAGTCAGGTGGATGATGACACCTGGGAGGCCTCTTGAGGCGGCGGGGTCGGCGAGGAGCCGATGGACAATAGTCTTCACACACCCGATGTCACTCATCCTCTCACATATGAAAGAGAGGGGATTCATATGGGTAATGCCTCAATTTTCCCGACATATTTTGTCTGGTTTCTATTAAAGGAGAAGAGATTCACGTCAGGTTCACCATTTATATTTTCTATGCTTTCTCTAGGGTGCGCGCGTCCGTATGTGGAGGATGTGCAGCTGTTGCCCCGCATTCCCACTTTCCAAAGGTGGTCGACATCTGTTCCTTATCCGGGGACATTTTCTCCTTGATCGAGATGAGATGATAGGATGTCGGTTCTTCCTTCCATGTATTCCTCCTCAGAACCCGTTAACTAGTCTGAGTCTCCCTTGTAGATTAAGTCATTGTTCATGAATCTCGTTCCCGGTGCCATATCTTTGTGGACGCCGGTTAATTACACTACTTCTGTCAGGACATTCCATGGGTTATTGACATGATAGTAATCTTCGGTTGGAGTAGACAGTAACATTAGGCATGTCAAGGAATATCTGGATGTGTGGACATTGGTAAATCTGTATTCTTCCTCATATGAGGGCATCTCAAGGTTGCAGAACCCGAGGCATCTCATGTCAAATGCGAGGAATCATATTCCATAGGCATGTATCTAAGGTTTTCCTCAGCTTCCCATGTTTATCATGAGGTATACTGTGAGTTTAATGTCTTGCGGAGACAAAACAAAGAGTGATCAGAATGTCCCATAGAGACGAATCAGAGGTGGTGTGTCCCGTATAGGGGAGATGTCACACTGTGAAAGCTGATCTGGACACCACTGAGGGAGGATCAAGGAGTGTGCACCCAAGAATGGAGGAACACCAAGGTTTGCCATTGGCTGGGATTGAACCTCATGAGGTTTCTTACGTACCCTGTGAATACAACAGGGATCAAAACCCACATAGTGTGAAGGGATGATGAATCCAGGTGTACATAGAGGACAACAACCTGAATACATGTTGGGGCTTATGTGTGGACAGTGGCCTAGGTACTGCTAGGAGCAGTAAAGAAATGGAATACATGATCCCACCGGGATGTGGAGGCCCAGGTAAGAATCAGGATGGATGATGGAGAGTTGAATGTAGTGGAGGGGGAATAATATGGAACCAAAGTTAGGACAACAGTGATGTTGGGCTTGAGCCTTGAAGAGACTTCCTACGTACCCCCGTGATAGGGAATCATAGTCCGCATAGTTTGGTGGGACGATGGGACACCTGAGGAGGCGACCCGTGAGAATGGACGCATGGATGGGTGCCGGTCTTGAGACTCGTGGAGGATTCCTACATATCCCCGTTGTAGGTAATCAATTTCTACCTAGTTCATCTGACAACGTATTACTATTGATTGGGTACTTCATTGGATTACCACCAAATGATGTTGAAAATGCCTTACCGTTGAATGAGGGAACAACGACTTACCACTGAATGAGGTCCATGGTATAACGTCATGCAGGACGAGGGTGAACCGACGTGAAAGAGGACCTGGGGCCCAGATATATGGTGGGTTTGAACCTCGTTGAGGATTTCTGTGTACCTCGCCTTGGAAAGGATCAAAGACCACGTAGTTTATAAGGGTTCTTGGGGCTTACACTCTAGGCTACCCTGAGTGTCGGTGAACCGACGTGGAGGAGGACCTGGGGTTTAATAGATGGTGGTGGGCTTGAACCTCGTGGAGGATTCCTATATACCCTACCTTGGCAAGGATCAAAGTCCATGTAGTTCAGGATATGGATTATGGGGATTACACTCTAGGCTGCCTAAGGTGTTGGTGAACCGACGTGAAGGGGGTCGGAGCGACCAATGGGTGGTGGGATTGAACCTCAGGGAGGTTTCCTATGTGCTTTGCCTTGGAAAGGATCAAAAACCATGTAGTTCAGGTTAAGGGTCTTAGAACCGAATGGTCGGAACCAATGGGTGTTGGGGTTGAACCTCGTGGAGGATTCCTACGTACCCTAGCATAGCAAGGATCAAATTCCATGTAGTTCATGTGGCAGGTGCGGGGATTACACTCTAGGCTTCCCATGATGTTGATGGACTGACATGAATGAGGTCGAAGTGACCAATGGGTGGTGGGATTGAACCTCGTGGAGGCTTCCTATGTACCTTGCCTTCACAAGGATCAAATTCCACGTAGTTCAGGTGGGTGTAGGAACCGACGTGAAGGAGGACCTGGGGTCCCATAGATGGATGTGGGCTTGATCCTCCTGGAGGCTTCCTACATACCTTGCCTTGGTAAAGATCGAAGTCCTCGTAGTTTGGATGGGTGTGGGGCTTACACTCTATGATTCCTAGAGATGATTTCATGGTTGATTCTTACTACTCTATGCCCATGTGAGTCATGAATAGTGTGAGAAACAAGAGGCAGCAAGGACCTGATGATCACAGCATGAAGGTGCACCCATGAAGGGTGGTGAATGGGGCTTATGCAAGGAAGCTTCCGGGGTGCCGCTCTGGAGCAGCAATGGTGAATGGCTCTTACACAAGGAAGCTTCCCGGGTGCCGTTATGGAGGGGAAATTGTGGATAGGTCTTACGTATGGAAGTTGTTCGGGTGCCACTATGGAGCGGAAATTGAGGATGGGGCTTACGCAAGGATGATGACTGGGTGCCGCTATGGAGCAACAATGGTGGATGGTATTACACAAAGAAGCTACCCAGGTGCCTCTGTGGAGCAGCAATTGTGGATGGGGATTACGCAAGGAAGCTGCTCAGGTGCCGCTATGGAGCGGAAATTGTGGATGGGGCTTAAGAAAGGATGTTACCCGGGTGCCGCTATAGAGCAGCAATGGTGGATGGGGCTTACGCAAGGAAGTTGTCCAAGTGTCGCTATGGAGAGGAAATTGTGGATGGGGCTTACACAAGGATGATGCTCGAGTGCCTCTATGGAGGGGCAATGGTGGATGGGGCTTACACAATGTTGCTTCCCGGGTGCCGCTATGGAGCGACAATAGTAGATGGGGATTATGCAAGAAAGTTTCCCGAGTGCCACTATAGAGCGGCAATGGTGGATGGGGATTAGGCAAGGAAGCTACTAGGGTGCCACTATGGAGTGGAAATTGTGGATGGGGCTTAGTAAAGGATGCTACCCAGGTGCCTCTATGGAGTGACAATGGTGGATGGGGCTTACGCAAGGAAGTTTCCCAGGTGTCGCTATGGAGCGGCAATTATGGATGGGGATTACGCAAGAATGTTGTCTGGGTGCCGTTATGGAGTGCCAATGGTGGATGGTGTTTGTGCAAGGATGCACCCTAGGTGCCGCTATGGATCGGAAATGGTGAATGGGGCTCACGCAAGGAAGCTACCCAGGTGCCTCTATGGAGCGGCAATGGTGGATGGGGCTTACGCAAAGATGTTTCCCATGTGCCGATATGGAGAAGCAATGGTGAATGGGGCTTACGCAAATGAGTTGCCCGAGTGCCACTATGGAGCGGTGATGGTGGATGGGTCTTATGCAAGGAAGCTTCCCGGAATGTATTCTTCATGTCTGTCCATGAGGGAATCCCAACCCACTGGTGGGATGAGGATTTCACATATGCGCTAGTGCACAAGTGGGATAACGCCAAGGGAGTTGGAATCAATCCAAACAAAGGGAGATGAAAAGTGTGAATCACATGCCTGACATTCGGAACATAATGAGGGTGGCGTGGAGATGGAGGATAAATGTTAACCATGTTCGAAACATAGCATCCATATCGCATTAGCCTGAAATGGGGACAAACAAATGAGGGTCGACTGCTGACCGTGTTCGAAACACAGGACCTAACTCAAAGTGTTATCCAAAGCCTTAAGGGACGTTGGACCAGGATGGTAGGTGAGTCGATGTAGCATGGGACCAGGCCGTTAGGGGGTCCCTTTAGACATGGATGTGGATGATGATCCAAATGAAGGACACGCAAAGCATGAGGTGGAGTGACAGAATGTTTGAACAGATTCCATCACTCTTGATATTACACCACCGTAATCATGGAATTAGGAATCTTATGATTAGAGCATAAGGAATCTCTTGTTTGGAGCAAGAGGCGTCCTAGGTTTGGCACATAGGTTGTACTACAGTTTATAGTCATGTATATAGGACTGTTAGCATCTTATGCTTGGAACTTAAGGTATCTCTCATATAGAGAAAGAGGCATCCTATGTTTGGGATATATGGATTACTACAGTTTAATTTCATGTAGAGAGGACTAATATGCATAAGGCTCATAGCAATGGATGGTGTTGGGACTTACGCCAGGGTGGCCCTTTCTCGTTCATACTGACATAGGAGCCAAGTGATGGGGTTTGGATGAGTTACTTGAGTAATGGTTCAACTCAAGGTACTCAGGGAATTGATGATGAGAATATCAACTCACAACATGGGAAACAAACCAAGAGGAATATGTTGACTCAAGGGGTTTCATGGTGTGCATAGGAGTATCTCAAATCAAGGTATTTATTAGGTAGAAGGTGGGTGTGCATAAGGGTGCAATGGAAAATGTCGACGTCCTGGCTCGAAAATTTCACGGTATGACTATCCATTTTTCATGGGGATGAGTGATGGTAGCGAAGGGATAGGCTCGGAGGGCCGGGACCGCATCCCAACAGTGACCCCGAGTGGGGGTGAGGGGGCGCAGCCCCTGCGGTACGGACCGGTGGGTGCGAAGGTAGGAGCATCGCAAAGGATAGGTCGTCGCAAAGTAGCTTCGCAGAGCATGGCCTCACGAAGCATGGACTCGCGGAGCAAAGGTATCGCGGAGAAATGGTCTCGTGGTGCAAACGGGGTCTCTTAGAGAAAGGGCATCTCATGGATCAATGGTCTCTCATGGAGCAAAGGGATCTCACATAGCAAAGGGTGCTCGCAGAGCATGGACTCACGGAGCAGCATCGCGAAGGAAGCTGCTTGCGGAGCATGGGCTCATGGAGCTGCTTCGTGAAGAAAAGAGGATCTCCAGGAACTGAGATATCGGCTGCCTAAGGTGCAGAGTAGCCTCTAGAAAAGGGGGTGAGCTGGGTATTCATAGGGGAGAGGTGTCGTGAAGCAGAGCTCTCTTGGTGCAAAGACAGAGCTTGATCGGCGGTGGGTCGTGAATGTCAAAGGTATTCACAAATCCGTCCTACCTCCTTGCTTCGCGGTGGGTTCATGACTGTCAAAGGGGTTCGCGGAGCATCCCGACTCCTTTCTTCATGGTGACGCTCCGCAATCGCAGAGGGGGCTTCACGAACGGGCTTCGCGAACCAGTTTTTCTAGCCCGACTTCAAATGTCCATAACTCATAATCCGTAACTCCGTTCAGGATCTACGACCTATCAAATCGAAGCTTACGAAATGGGATACACTCTTGAAATATTTATCTAAGAATTTGGAATATTTTGGGAATGATTTTTCTGGGGTCTACAAATGCCACCCCTAAGAACGGGGTCCAATGAGGACGAGGAGGGTGAGGCTGACCGTGTTATGAGGAAACAACTGTGGAAAACGCATTCCTTGAGTTCCATTGTACATTGATCTCATTGAGGAAATAGCTAACTAAATCTCTAAGCTTGCATGATCCATGCTCGGTGCGGGAAAAAAGAGATAATATGAGCTCTTATATGAGAGTGTTAAACAACAGAAGGTGTTAGGGGATCAGCATGGGACAACGATCACCATTTGAGAGAATCCTAAAAGAGAGAGTGTTCACAGTTGGAGAGCCTGGCTCTCTGGACAGTAGACCTACTTCTCCCACCGTGCTCTGGTGCACGAGCGGGGTAATGTCAGGGGCATTAGAATCAATTTGAACAGAGGGTAGTAGAAGGCATGACTCACGATACCTGATTCTCGCTCAAATTTACCCAAGAGATGAAGGTATAACGGTCCTTGTAGTCTAGCTTGGGTTGTCGAATCCACAGATACCTAAGAAGTAACCTATAGAAACGCACATTCTAAGGACTGTTTTTGTCTATGAAGTGGCCAACTTGGGTTGATTTTAGATGGGTTTAAAGTAACTCAAAGATACTTAAGTGAATTCAATTTAAAATAATGAGTTGATCCTAGGTTATCGCTCTGGGTGGATTGGACGTATTTCCTTTTAAATTATTTCAATTTCTTATATTTGAGATGGGTTCATTTAAGGAGATAAAACAAAATCATCACTTACTGGTTTAATTACTACACCCTTTAATACTAATCACCTATACACTTGAAGGATCAAAGTTTTGAGCACTTCAAGGTAAAGGTTCGTATTAGCACTTGAAGTGTGTGGCCTTAAATTCAACAAGGACGATGGTGTTTAAAAATCATCAAATAAAAATCTCAATTAAAGAAGTGATTATACATTCATGAGGTGATAAATAACATCCAATACAGCCACTTTCTACTCCCTTGGATCAACCCATAAGTGGGTTATCCCTCCATTTATTCTATGGTTTCAATGGAATCGGAAAGTAGACTCATGAGGGAGGTAATGGAGAAGTAAAAAAACGCAATAAAATAACAATCACTCCACCGTTGTGTGATAATCTCACAAGGTTTGGTATGAACAAGTTCACACATTGAACCAATGGTATCAAAGTGATAAGGAGAAGAATATAATAAGAGGATAAGAAGAACTTTTATTAAGAAACTAGGATGAATTAAAACAACTTACATGTGAAGGAAGAACGTTATAAAGACAAATTGGCAGCATAACATTAAAACGAAACAAAGCACCCAAGATCCCTAAATCCTCCAACACTACTGCCTTAAATAGGAATTTTTGAGCCCTTGGGTAGAGAATCAAACAGTAAAAAGCATCTCAATTAATTTTAGTAGGCCATAGGTGGTGAGAAGCTTGTGGAATTTAGACTTTTCCACATTTGACCCGAGGTGGCATCCAGCTTTCATCTACCGAACAGACACGCTTGGAAGACCTTATAAATGGCCGAATCCGAGTGGGTCATATAAGAATAAAATGGAGCCTCGGATGTCTTATAATCTCCTGTAAAATATAATCCCAAAAAGAGTTATTTTTTTTGAGATATGGTTTAATTGGTGGGATATTTTTCTGGGGCGCAGAATCTGTCCCAGACTTTTATCTCTAACTTGGTATGCCTAAATGGACACCATGGAAGCCGAATTAGCATTGGATACTGAAGAGTTATTTGTTACTATACATGTCTTCTAGAATCCCACAACATTTGGGAATCATTGGGCTTTTATTTTGGGCCCCACAGTCTCATCAGTGGGCTGGTGTCCAATCTACCTTCTCCAGAATTGCTTCCTTTCATTGCCAAATATCTTCATCATCCTCCATGAATTCTCTATTGATCCCTGAATGAAACATGTTCATATTGGAGTGTAGATCAATTACCAAAAATATTAAATTAAAATATGTATAATCAGATGAATCATTTGGTACTTTAAATGATGTTCAAAAATGTACCACATAATAGTGCATTTTAAGAAGGTATTACAATCAAATGTGAAATGATGTTCAAAGTGTAAAATGCACTAAAATGGTGTTTATGAATAATAAAGAACATGAATATTATATATATTAATAATGAATATTAGCCTCATTTAGTGGCTAATCACACCCCCCAACTTGAGTTTTTCTAGTCCCGAGAAAAATATATCTCAACAATATGAAATTCCAATTCCCTTTTCCAAAAACATTTTAATACACAATTATCACCAAAAAAACGTATACCAAACAATCATGAAGCCCATCAAAATATTTTACTACAAGATAGTTTCATAAGCAGATCCCAATCCCAAGCCCATTCCTTAGTTCAAATTCATTGTCATATTTCATCCAATATCAATTAAGTATGAGGATGTGTTGTGCATCACGATAGACATGGGGGTTCATTTTTATTCAAGGGGGAAATTACGGAAGCTCTATGTGGAATCACATTTCAATATTAAGATGAGTATTCATTTTTTTTGTATAATTTTTTGTTTTTTTTTTGTTTTTGCAATTTTTCCATGGTAATTGAAGTTACACTCAAAAGAGTCAACCCCTGTAGCGAGACTTTGCCGATGACTCCCAGGCTCAAAGACCTTAGGGCACCAAGTGAATCCCACATACTCGGGAATCATCTCGAGTTAACTTAGTCAAAAAAAATTCAAATTACCAAAAAAAAAGATAAAATTACTAACTCTGTGCCAGACAACTATGGAGTCACGATCCCCAAGTGCCGAAAGCCACGCATTAGGTCATTTCATTGCTCTACGCGCAATTTTTTTTTTTAGAATTTTTTTTGAATACTCATAATAAACTAAAATGATCACCAAACCTATGATATATATTTAGGGGACCTCATGAACTAAAAATAATACCCCACTATCCAAAGGACGTGCATTGCGATCTTTTTTTTTTGGATGAAAATATAAACGATGAAATATCACATTGGACAGCCACACTTTCCAAAATCAATGCTCATGAAATTATACAAGGATTAAAATCAGAATCAGGCTATGATAAATTATTTGATATTCAGTTTCAAAGTGTGCAATGTGTATTACCATGTTTAAAGTTAAAGGAATTTTTCCTTCCATTTTCACAAAAAAAAATTTCAAATCATTTATCATTTTTTTTGACACAAAAGCATTTTTTATTTTATCTCCCCCCCCAACTTAAAATAACACTGTCCCCAATGTTTAAAGAAAAGAAAATTTAGAATGGGTTAGAGGTAGAGAATGAAAGTTCAAAAAAGAATTTGAAAATGAGGGTCATAGAATGAAGTCACCAGGTGGTTAAAGTTTGAAGTTCTTGCTGCTCCAATTTAGTCCTTTGATCTCTTGGGGGATGTAGGCACCTCCTTGATTGAACATGTATCACCCAAAATAGTACCTAAACAAAAAGAAGAACAAACCATACAAAATAAACAACACAACGATATATTTAATTCCATGTATCATCATTTTTATGGTTTTTCCTGTTTTTATGTTTTTTTAATCAAACTAATGATACATTGTCTTATTTTAATTTCCTAGGTAAGGTATTACTCAGGGATCACACCGCGTGACACGGATGAATACGATGCTCCCCTTTCATACCCATCCATACTCATAATATAAGAACATTTCAATAGTATTTTTTTTAAATATTAAAATGATTAATCAATCCTATTTAAAATATAAAGTTTATTAAAACAACAAAATGATAGGATACTTGAAAACCATGGGTTGCCTCCCATGCAGCGCTTTGTTTAATGTCGTTAGCTCGACTTGAACCCCCCAACTTATCCAATACCAACTTTTAACATTTTAAGGACCACATGTTTCTCTATGTCCACTAGATTGAGATTGATTCTATGTTTATAATTTGTTTCATTAACAAACCTATGTTCTAAAATGAGTTGGTAAATCCATGGAATATCAGAAATGGTGGATCTAGTTGCTTCTCTAGTCTTGCCTAATACATAATGGGACATTCCACTTTTATTTATATAAAGATAAGAAACAATGAAAACATTATGGTTTTGGATATCCCCAATGAATGAAAACTTGAGGAAGGATGGAAAGGACACATGTTCAAGTTCAGGCAGACTAAAAATTTCAGACATAGGTTGGGAATTTGGATCAATCTCAATTTTATTTTCGAAATTTATCAATAGAATTGGTTCCTTTGGAATAGAATATTCAACCAAAAAATTGGAAATTTTAGTGTTAGGAATGGTTATGGACTCAAAGTTTGTGATTTCTCTTAATGGTTCAGTGATTTGTGTTTTTGAAAAATCATCAATGGAGTTATACTTAGGAGACTCAATCCACGATGTCAAATTATCCACTTTTGAATCCAAAAATTCAATTTCCTCCTGATTTAAAGACCCCTCAACAATTCCTTGATCTTAATCATCTATCCCAAATCCAAAGTTTGGTTCTTCAATAAATTCATGAGAGGTTTGTGGGAAACTAGACACTTCACATAAGGTTATGGAAGGGACAGTTTGTGTAGGGATGAGTTCCTCACAATTTTTAATGATTTTTAGTTCTAACCTCAATTATGAAACCTAAAAAATCATTATCTCCATTTTTTGGCACAATTTTTCAAGTAATGGATATGTATTAGGATGGATAAGAGGTTGAGACAGATGGTCTATTCCAGGAGGATAAATACGTTGTTGGAATTCCATAGGAGGATGTTCAAATTGGATTTGTGGGGATTGAAACTCATTATATTTTGGAATGTTTTGTGGAGAATCAGAGTTAAAACATTGTGTCTCAATTGGTTGTTGGTTATCCCACAAATAGAAACTAGTATGGTCATTGTACATCACACTTGGTGTGTAGTGATCAAAGTAAAAAGAGGTTCCCGATGTTTGGATTTGTTCAAAAGGGTTTTCCATAGGAATGAAATTGGGGATGCGATAACAGAAGTGGGATGAAAAAAAGGATTATAGTGTCTAATATAACTTACTTAGGTCCCTGGAAACGGCTCCAAAATTTTATTCTCGCTCAAATTTACCCAAGAGATGAAGGTAGAATGGTCCTTGTAGTCTAGCTTGGGTTGTCGAATCCACAGAGACCTAAGAAGTAACCTATAGACACGCACATTCTAAGGACTGCTTTTGGATATGAAGTTGCCAACTTGTATTGATTTTAGATGGGTTTAAAGTAACTCTAATATACTTAAGTGAATTCAATTTAAAATAATGATTTGATCCTAGGTTATCGCTCGGGGTGGATTGGACGTATTTCCTTTTTAATGATTTCAATTTCTTATATTTGAGATGGGTTCATTTAAGGAGATAAAACAACATAATCACTTACTGGTTTAATGCCTACATCCTTTAATACTAATCACCTATACACTTGAAGGATCAATGTTTTGATCAATTCAAGGTAAAGGTTTGTATTAGCACTTGAAGTGTGTGGCCTTAAATTCAACAAGGACGATGGAGTTTAAAAATCATCAAATAAAAATCTCAATTAAAGAAGTGATTATACATTCATGAGGTGATAAATAACATCCAATCTATCCCCTTGATAGTCCCTTGGATCAACCCATAAGTGGGTTATCCCTCCATTGATTCTATGGTTTCAATGGAAGCGGAAAGTAGACTCATGAGGGAGGAAATGGAGAAGTAAAAAAATGCAATAAAATAACAATCACTCCACCGTTGTGTGATAATCTCACAAGGTTTGGTATGAACAAGTTCACACCTTGAACCAACGGTATCAAAGTGATAAGGAGAAGAATATAATAGGAGGATAAGGAGAACTTTTATTAATAAACTAGGATGAATTAAAACAACTTAAATGTGAAGGAAGAACGTTACAAAGACAAATTGGCAGCATAACATTAAAACGAAACAAAGCACCCAAGATCCCAAAATCCTCCAACACCACTACCTTAAATAAGAATTTTTGAGCCCTTGGGTCGATCCTCCAATAGTACAAATCATCTCAATTAATTTTGGTAGGCCATAGGTGGTGGGAAGCTTGTGGAATTAGGACTTTTCCACATTTGACCCGAGGTGGCAGCCAGCTTTCATCCACCGAACAGACACGCTTGGAAGACCTTCTAGATGTCCGAATCAGAGTGGTCCATAGAAGAATAAACTGGATCCTCGGAAGTATTCTAACCTCCTGTAAAATCAAAGCCCAAAAGGAGTTATGGTTTTCGAGATATGGTTTAATTGGTGGGATGTTTTTCTGGGCCGCAGAATCTGGCCCAGAATTTTATCTCTAAATTGGTCTGCCTAAATGGATACCATGGAGGCCTAATTAGCATTGGATCCTGAAATATTATTTGTTATGATACATGTCTTATAGCATACCACGAAATTTGGGATTCATTGGGCCTTTATTTTGGGCCCCACAGTCTCATCAGTGGGCTGGTGTCCAATCTGCCTTCTCCAGAATTGCTTCCTTTCATTGCCAAATATCTCCATCATCCTCCAGGAATTATATATTGATCCCTAAATGAAACATGTTCATATTGGAGTGTAGATAAATTTACAAAAATATTAAATTAAAATATGTATAATAAGATGAATCATTTTGTACTTTAAATGATGTTCAAAAATGTACCACATAATAGTGCATTTTAAGAAGGTATTACAATCATAATGTGAAATGATGTTCAAAGTGTAAAATGCACTAAAATGGTGTTTATGAATAATAAAGAACATGAATATTATATATATTACCAATTAATATTAGCCTAATTTAGTGGCTAATCACACCCCCCAACTTGAGTTTTTCTAGTCCCGAGCAAAATATATCTCAACAATATGAAATTCGAATTCCCTTTTCCAAAAACATTTTAATACACAATGATCACCAAAAAAACTGATACCAAACAATCATGAAGCCCATCAAAATATTTTACTACAAGATAGTTTCATAAGCAGATCCCAATCCCAATCCCATTCCTTTGTTCAAATTCATTTTCATATTTCATCCAATGTCAATTAAGTATGAGGATGTGTTGTGCATCACGATAGACATGGGGGTTCATTTTTATTCAAGGGGGAAATTACAGAAGAGATAGGTGGAATCACATTTCAATATTAATATGAGTATTCATTTTTTTTGTATAATTTTTTTTTTTTGCAATTTTTCCATGGTAATTGAAGTTGCACTCAAAAGAGTCAACCCCTGTAGCGAGACTTTTCCGATGACTCCCAGGCTCAAAGACCTTAGGGCACCAAGTGAAGCCCACATACTCGGGCATCATCTCGAGTTAAGTCAGTCAAAAACAAATTCAAATTACCAAAAATAGAGATAAAATTACTAACTCTGGTCCATACAACTATGGAGTCACGATCCCCAAGTATCGAAAGTCACGCATTAGGTCATTTCATTTCTCTACGCGCAATTTTTTTTATAATTTTTTTTTGAATACTCATATTAAACTAAAATGATCACCAAACCTATGCTATATATTTAGGGGACCCCATGAACTCAAACTAATACCCAACTATCCAAAGGACGTACATTGTGATCTTTTTTTTGGATGAAAATATAAACGATTAAATATCACATTGGACAGCCACACTTTCCAAAATCAATGCTCATGAAATTATACAAGGATTAAAATCAGAATCAGGGTATGATAAATTATTTTATATTCAGTTTAAAAGTGTGCAATGTGTATTACCATGTTTAAAGTTAAAGGAATTTTTCCTTCCATTTTCACAATTTTTTTTTCAAATCATTTATCATTTTTTTTGACACGATAGCATTTTTTATTTTATCTCCCCCCCAACTTAAAATAACATTGTCCCCAGTGTTTAAAGAAAAGAAAATTTAGAAGGGGGTAGAGGTAGATAATGAAAGTTCAAAAAGGAAATTGAAAATGAGGGTCATGGAATGAAGTCACCTGGTGGTTGAAGTTTGAAGTTCTTGCTGCTCCAATTTAGTCCTTTGATCTCTTGGGGGATGTAGGCACCTCCTTGATTGAACATGTATCACCCAAAATAGTACCTAAGCAAAAAGAATAATAGACTAGACAAAACAAACAACACAACGACTAATTTAATTCCATGTATCATCATTTTTATGGGTTTTCCTGTTTTTCTGTTTTTTTTTAATCAAACTAATGATACATTGTCTTCTTTTAATTTTCTGGGTAAGGTATTACTCAGGGATCACACCGCGTGACACGGATGAATACGATGCTCCCCTTTCATACCCATCCATACTCATAATAGAAGAACATGTCAATAGTCTTTTTTTTAATATAAAAATGATTAATTAATCCTATTTAAAATATAAAGTTTATTAAAACAACAAAATGATAGGAAACTTGAAAACCATAGGTTGCCTCCCATGCAGCGCTTTGTTTAATGTCGTTAGCTCGACATGAACCCCCCAACTTATACAATACTAACTTTAAACATTTGAAGGACCACATGTTTCTCTATTTCCACTAGATTGAGATTGATTATATGTTTAGAATTTGTTTCATTAACAAACCTATGTTCTAAAATGAGTTGGTAAATCCATGGAATATCAGAAATGGTGGATCTAGTTTCTTCTCTAGTCTTGCCTAATACATCAAGGGACATTCCACTTTTATTTATATCAAGATAATAAACAATGAAAACATTATGGTTTTTGATATCCCCAATGAATGAAAACTTGAGGAAGGATGGAAAGGACACATGTTTAAGTTCAGGCAGACTAACACTTTCAGACATAGGTTGGGAATTTGGATCAATCTCAATTTTATTTTCAAAATTTATCAATAGAATTGGTTCCTTTGGAATAGAATATTCAACCACAAAATTGGAAATTTCAGTGTTAGGAATGGTTATGGACTCAAATTTTGTGATTTCTCTTAATGGTTCAGTGATTGGTGTTTTTGAAAAATAATCAATGGAGTTGTACTTAAGAGACTCAATCCACGGTGTCAAATTATCCACTTTTGAATCCAAAAATTCAATTTCCTCCTGATTTAAATACCCTTAAACAATTCCTTGATCTTCATCATCTATCCCAAATCCAAAGGTTGGTTCTTCAATAAATTCATGAGAGGTTTGTGGGAAACTAGACACTTCACATAAGGTTATGGAAGGGACAGTTTGTGTAGGGATGAGTTCCTCACAATTTTTAATGATTTGTAGTTTTAACCTCAATGATGAAACCTCAAAATTCATTATCTCCATTTTTTGACACAATTTTTCAATTAATTGATATGTATTAGGATGGATAAGGGGTTGAGACAGATGGTCTATTCCAGGAGGATAAATATGTTGTTGGAATTCCATAGGAGGATGTTCAAATTGGATTTGTGGGGATTGAAACTCATTATATTTTGGAATGTTTTGTGTATAATAAGAGTTAAAACATTTTGTCTCAATTGGTTGTTGGTTATCCCACCATTAGAAACTAGGATGGTCATTGTACATCACACTTGGTGTGCAGTGATCAAAGTAAAGAGAGGTTCCCGATATTTGGATTTGTTCAAAAGGGTTTTTCATAGGAATGAAATTGGGGATGAGATAACAGAAGTGTGATGAAAAAAAAGGATTATAGTGTCTAATATAACTTACTTAGGTCCTCAGAAACGGCGCCAAAATTTGATTCTCTCTCAAATTTACCCAAGAGATGATGGTAGAACGGTCCTTATAGTCTAGCTTGGGTTGTCGAATCCACAGAGACCTAAGAATTAACCTATAGACACGCACATTCTAAGGACTGCTTTTGGATATGAAGTGGCCAACTTGGGTTGATTTTATATGGGTTTAAAGTAAATCTAAGAGACTTAAGTGAATTTAATTTAAAATAATGAGTTGATCCTAGGTTATTGCTCGGGGTGGATTGGACGTATTTCCTTTTTAATGATTTCAATTTCTTATATTTGAGATGGGTTCATTTAAGGAGATAAAACAACATCATCACTTACTGGTTTAATTCCTACATACTTTAATACTAATCACCTATACACTTGAAGTATCAATGTTTTGAGAACTTCAAGGTAAAGTTTCGTATTAGCACTTGAAGTGTGTGGCCTTAAATTCAACAAGGACGATGGAGTTTAAAAATCATCAAATAAAAATCTCAATTAAAGAAGTGATTATAAATTCATGAGGTGATAAATGACATCCAATATATCCTCTTGATACTCCCTTGGATCAACCCATAAGTGGGTTATCCCTCCATTGATTCTATGGTTTCAATGGAAGCAGAAATTAGACTCATGAGGGAGGAAATGGAGAAGTAAAAAAAACGCAATAAAATAAAAATCACTCCACCGTTGTGTGATAATCTCACAAGGTTTGGTATGAAAAAGTTCACACCTTGAACCAATGGTATCAAAGAGATAAGGAGAATAATATAATAAGAGGATAAGAAGAACTTTTATTAAGAAACTAGAATGAATTAAAACAACTTACATGTGAAGGAAGAACGTTACAAAGACAAATTGGCAGCATAACATTAAAATGAAACAAAGAACCCAAGATCCCTAAATCCTCCAACACCACTTCCTTAAATAGGCATTTTTGAGACCTTGGGTAGAGACTCCAATAGTACAAAGCATCTAAATTAATTTTGGTAGGCCATAGGTGGTGGGAAGCTTGTGGAATTTGGACTTTTCCACATTTGACCCAAGGTGGCAGCCAGCTTTCATCCAACGAACAGACGCGCTTGTAAGACCTTCTAGATGGCAGAATAAGAGTGTGTCATAGAATAATAAACTGGATCCTTGGATGTCTGATAACCTCCTGTAAAATATCATCCCAAAAGGAGTTATGGTTTTCGAGATATAGTTTAATTGGTGGGATGTTTTTCTGGGCTGTAGAATCTGGCCCAGAATTTTATCTCTAAATTGGTCTGACTAAATAGACACCATGGAGGCTGTATTATCATTGGATCCTGAAACGTTATTTGTTACTATACATGTTTTCTAGAATCCCACGAAATTTGGGATTCATTGGGCCTTTATTTTGGGCCTCACAGTCTCATCAGTGGGATGGTGTCCAATCTGCCTTCTCCAGAATTGCTTCCTTTCATTGCCAAATATCTCCATCATCCTCAATGAATTGTCTATTGATCCCTGAATGAAACATGTTCATATTGGAGTGTATAACAATTTCCAAAAATATAAAATTAAAATATGTATAATAAGATGAATCATTTGGTACTTTAAATGATGTTCAAAAATGTACCACATAATAGTGCATTTTAAGAAGGTATTACAATCATAATGTGAAATGATGTTCAAAGTGTAAAATGAACTAAAATGGTGTTTATGAATAATAAATAACATGAATATTATATATATTACCAATTAATATTAGCCTCATTTAGTGGCTAATCACACCCCCCCCCAACTTGAGTTTTTCTAGTCCCGAGCAAAATATATCTCAACAATATGAAATTCGAATTCCCTTTTCCAAAAACATTTTAATACACAATGATCACCAAAAAACTTATACCAAACAATCATAAAGCCCATAAAAATATTTTACTACAAGATAGTTTCATAAGAAGATCCCAATCCCAAGCCCATTCCTTTTTTCAAATTCATTTTCATATTTCATCCAATATCAATTAAGTATGAGGATGTGTTGTGCATCACGATAGACATGGGGGTTCATTTTTATTCAAGGGGGAAATTACGGAAGCGCTACGTGGAATTACATTTCAATATTAAGATGAGTATTCTTTTTTTTGTATAATTTTTTGTTTTTTTTTTGTTTTTTTTTGTTTTTGCAATTTTTCCATGGTAATTGAAGTTGCACTCAAAAGAGTCAACCCCTGTAGTGAGACTTTGCTGATGACTCACAGGCTCAAAGACCTTAGGGCACCAAGTGAAGCCCACATACTCAGGCATCATCTATAGTTAACTCAATCGAAAAAAAATTCAAATTACCAAAAATAGAGATAAAATTTCTAACTCTGGGCCAGACAACTATGGAGTCACGATCCCCAAGTGCCGAAAGCCACACATTAGGTCATTTCATTGCTCTACGCGCAATTTTTTTTTATAATTTTTTTTGAATACTCATATTAAACTAAAATGATCACCAAACCTATGATATATATTTAGGGGACCCCATTAACTCAAACTAATACCCCACTATCCAAAGGACGTGCATTGTGATCTTTTTTTTTTGGATGAAAATATAAACGATGAAATATCACATTGGACAGCCAAACTTTCCAAAATAAATGCTCATGAAATTATACAAGGATTAAAATCAGAATCAGGGTATGATAAATTATTTGATATTCAGTTTCAAAGTGTGCAATGTGTATTACCATGTTTAAATTTAAAGGAATTTTTCCTTCCATTTTCACAATTTTTTTTTCAAATCATTTATCATTTTTTTTGACACAAAAGCATTTTTTATTTTATCCCCCCCCCCAACTTAAAATAACATTGTCCCCAGTGTTTAAAGAAAAGAAAATTTAAAAGGGGGTAGAGGTAGAGAATGAAAGTTCAAAAATGAAATTGAAAATGAGGGTCATGGAATGAAGTCACCTGGTGGTTGAAGTTTGAAGTTCTTCCTGCTCCAATTTAATCCTTTGATCTCTTGGGGGATGTAGGCACCTCCTTGATTGAACATGTATCACCCAAAATAGTACCTAAACAAAAAGAAGAACACACCAGACAAAACAAACAACACAACGACTTATTTAATTCCATGTATCATCATTTTTATGGTTTTTCCTGTTTTTCTGTTTTTTTTTAATCAAACTAATGATACATTGTCTTCTTTTAATTTTCTGGGTAAGGTATTACTCAGGGATCACACCGCGTGACACGGAAGAATATGATGCTCCCCTTTCATACCCATCCATACTCATAATATAAGAACATGTCAATAGTCTTTTTTTTAAATATAAAAATGACTAATTAATCCTATTTAAAATATAAAGTTTATTAAAACAACAAAATGATAGGAAACTTAAAAACCATGGGTTGCCTCCTATGCAGCGCTTTGTTTAATGTCGTTAGCTCGACTTGAACCCCCCAACTTATTCAATACCATATTTCAACATTTTAAGGACCACATGTTTCTCTATGTCCACTAGATTGAGATTGATTATATGTTTATAATTTGTTTCATTAACAAACCTATGTTCTAAAATGAGTTGGTAAATCCATGGAATATCAGAAATGGTGGATCTAGTTGCTTCTCTAGTATTGCCTAATACATCAAGGGACATTCCACTTTTATTTATATCAAGATAAGAAACAATGAAAACATTATGGTTTTGGATATCCCCAATGAATGAAAACTTGAGGAAGGATGGAAAGGACACATGTTCAAGTTCAGGCAGACTAACACTTTCAGACATAGGTTGGGAATTTGGATCAATCTCAATTTTATTTTCAAAATTTATCAATATAATTGGTTCCTTTGGAATATAATATTCAACCAAAAAATTGGAAATTTCAGTGTTAGGAATGGTTATGGACTCAAAGTTTGTGATTTCTCTTAATGGTTCAGTGATTGGTGTTTTTGAAAAATCATCAATGGAGTTATACTTAGGAGACTCAATCCACGGTGTCAAATTATCCACTTTTGAATCCAAAAATTCAATTTCCTCCTGATTTAAAGACCCTTCAACAATTCCTTGATCTTCATCATCTATCCCAAATCCAAAGGTTGGTTCTTCAATAAATTCATGAGAGGTTTGTGGGAAACTAGACACTTTACATAAGGTTGTGGAAGGGACAGTTTGTGTAGGGATGAGTTCCTCACAATTTTTAATGATTTGTAGTTATAACCTCAATGATGAAACCTCAAAATTCATTATCTCCATTTGTTGACACAATTTTTCAAGTAATGGATATGTATTAGGATGGATAAGTGGTTTAGATAGATGGTCTATTCCAGGAGGATAAATATGTTGTTGGAATTCCATTGGAGGATGTTCAAATTGGATTTGTGGGGATTTAAACTCATTATATTTTGGAATGTTTTGTGGAGAATAAGAGTTAAAACATTTTGTCTCAATTGTTTGTTGTTTATCCCACCATTAGAAACTAGGATGGTCATTGTACATCACACTTTGTGTGCAGTGATCAAAGTAAAGAGAGGTCCCCGATGTTTGGATTTGTTCAAAAGGGTTTTCCATAGGAATGAAATTGGGGATGAGATAATAGAAGTGGGATGAAAAAAAAGGATTATATTGTCTAATATAACTTACTTAGGTCCCCGAAAACGGCACCAAAATTTTATTCTCACTCAAATTTACCCAAGAGATGAAGGTAGAACGGTCCTTGAAGTCTAGTTTGGGTTGTCGAATCCACAGAGACCTAAGAAGTAACCTATAGACACGCACATTCTAAGGACTGCTTTTGGATATGAAGTGGACAACTTTGGTTGATTTTCTATGGGTTTAAAGTAACTCTAAGAGACTTAAGTGAATTCAATTTAAAATAATGAGTTGATCCTAGGTTATCGCTCGGGGTGGATTGGACGTATTTCCTTTTTAATGATTTCAATTTTTTATATTTGGGATGGGTTCATTTAAGGAGATAACACAACATCATCACTTACTGGTTTAATTCCTACATCCTTTAATACTAATCACTTATACACTTTAAGGATCAAAGTTTTGAGCACTTCAAGGTAAAGGTTCGTATTAGCACTTGAAGTGTGTGGCCTTAAATTCAACAAGGACGATGGAGTTTAAAAATTATCAAATAAAAATCTCAATTAAAGAAGTGATTATACATTCATGAGGTGATAAATAATATCCAATATATCCCCTTGATACTCCCTTGGATCAACCCATAAGTGGTCTAGCCCTCCATTTATTCTATGGTTTCAATGGAAGCGGAAAGTAGACTCATGAGGGAGGAAATGGAGAAGTAAAAAAAACGCAATAAAATAACAATCACTCTACCGTTGTGTGATAATCTCACAAGGTTTGGTATGAAAAAGTTCACACCTTGAACCAATGGTATAAAAGTGATAAGGAGAAGAATATAATAAGAGTATAAGAATAACTTTTATTAATAAACTAGGATGAATTAAAACAACTTACATGTGAAGGAAGAACGTTACAAAGACAAATTGGCAGCATAACATTAAAACGAAACAAAGCACCCAAGATCCCTAAATCCTCCAACACCACTACCTTAAATAGGAATTTTTGAGCCCTTGGGTCGAGCCTCCAACAGTAAAAAGCATCTCAATTAATTGTGGTAGGCCATAGGTGGTGGGAAGCTTGTGGAATTTGGACTTTTCCACATTTGACCCGAGGTGGCATCCAGCTTTCATCCACCGAACAGACGTGCTTGGAAGACCTTATAGATGGCCGACTCAGAGTGGGACATAGAATCATAAACTGGATACTCGGATGTCTTATAACCTCCTGTAAAATCTCAGCCCAAAAAGAGTTATGGTTTCCGAGATATGGTTTAATTGGTGGGATTCTTTTCTAGGCCGCAGAATCTGGCCCAGAATTTTATCTCTAACTTGGTCTGCCTAAATGGACACCATGGAGGCCGAATTAGCATTGGATCCTGAAAATTTATTTGTTACTATACATGTCTTCTAGAATCCCACGAAATTGGAGATTCATTGGGATTTTATTGTGGGCCCCACAATCTCATCAGTGGGCTGGTGTCCAATCTGCCTTCTCCAGAATTGCTTCCTTTCATTGCCAAATATATCCCTCATCCTCCATGAATTCTCTATTGATCCCTGGATGAAACATGTTCATATTGGAGTGTAGATCAATTTCCAAAAATATAAAATTAAAATATTTATAATCAGATGATTCATTTGGTACTTTAAATGATGTTCAAAAATGTACCACATAATAGTTCATTTTAAAAAGGTATTACAATCATAATGTGAAATGATGTTCAAAGTGTAAAATGAACTAAAATGGTGTTTATGAATAATAAAGAACATGAATATTATATATATTACCAATTAATATTAGACTCATTTAGTGGCTAATCAATACCCAAAATCCGAAATACTATGGGGGTGGCGTGACAATGAAGGATAACTGTTGAACGCATTCGAAACACAGTATCCTTATTGTATTAGCCAGAAATGGAGATAACAAATGATGGCCGACCGTTGAACATGTTCGAAACATGGGGCCTGACTCAAAATTCTACCCATTATTCTTCCAGAACGTTGGCCCCAGATAGTAGGTGAGCCATAGGTCGAGCATCCATATTAGTAGAGGGTTCATTTAGACATGAAAGAGGATTAAGGTCCGAATAAAAGGGAATGCAAAGTGTGGTGTGTGGAGCGATGGTTTGTTCGAATAGAATCCATCACTCTTGAAATTACGCCACCATGGTGGGAGCACATTAGATGGTCTCATCGGTTTGATCATGGATTGTTCCTTCTTTTAGACAGGACCTCTCTGGCGAGGGAACTTTAGCTTCCCAATGTCATCACAAGGCATCCCGAACTTGTTCAGGGAAAAGCTACAGTTACATGGTTCCCCACAAGGGGTTAGGTCAGGGGGCCAAAAATGTGGAGGAATAGGATTTATAATTTATGGGGACTGGACCCTGGGTGAAATACCTGGGTGTCTCTATATATCCCATGAGGATGGGAATCAAGTCGTACGTAGTTCTGGAAGAACAGTTTAACGTCACATGGGACGATGAAAAGCCTGACTTCACCAGTGCACATTCTACCAAAACTACTAAGACCACGTGAGTCTTACTTGATATGGGAAACAAGAAGTAGTGATAGGACTTTCCTAACATATGGAGGCACATGTTTGAGATGATGGGGCATAAAATGACGGACGTCCCACTGATGCTGACCCGCCTATATAACGCACCTAGATGCACTGAAGAGTAAATCCGAGCATGTTGGAATTCCACTTGAACATAAGACAGTGGAAACATGTGAATCATGATGCTCGAGATCTGGACTGTAACAATGGTGGCGTGAAGATAGGGGATAGGTGTTGACCGTGTTCGAAACACAGCATCCATATCGTGTTATACTGGAATGGGGACAGACATATGAGGCTCGACCACTGACCATGTTCGAAACATGGGACCTATCACAAATGTCATCCGGGGTCTTTAGGTACGTTGGCCCGAAACGGTTGGTGAGATGGGGTGGCATGAGACCAGGCCGTGAAGGGGTTCCCTCTGGATTTGGAAGAGGATGAGGATCCAAATATCGGGCTCACAAAGCTTGTACATGGAATGAGGATAACATCCCCGTGATAATTCCACACTTTGGGCTCTTTGTCAAAATGAATCAGAGTGCGACAATGAGACATATCAGATAGAGGGAGTCAAGTCCCTTCCCAAGGAAAAGGGTCCTGGGGCCGCACACTTCTATCTTATGGTCCTAGGGTGGACTGTTAAGGGGTCTTGATTTGAGGTACTATGCATAGGGCGGTGAAATAGCCAAACGTGATGCGCCTTTCCCATAGGGAGATCTTAGTTTTGGGTCATAGAATCAGACCACACTGGGAAAAGTTATGGGAAGCACATGGTGCGGCTATCGAAAAACCCAACGTGAAGGAGAACATAAGAGGGACTCTCCACCCCACATATTCTCAGATGAGTCCATCCCAAGGGGCCGGGAAAGAAGGGACAAGATTTGTAGATTCCTGGGGCTAGACCCAGAGACAAAAATGCTTGGGCGTTCTTACGTATCCCTTGAGGATGGGAATCAAGCCATACGTAGTTCTGGAAGATGTCATGCAGTTTAACATCTTGCAGTAAGGACGTAGAGTGATATTATTTTATGGTCATAGAGCTCGGAACATGGATGGTAGGAAATGCAGGAGACACATGGTGGGGTGATTATAAAACCCAACGTGAATGGGAACCTGGGGTCCTGACCACTACGTATTCCTTGGAAAGGTTTTAGATTGAGGGACCAAAAAAGAAAGTTAAGCTGGGCCTGAGGAAAAGTGCATGGGTGTTCCTATGTACCCCATTAGGATGAGGATCAAGCTATACGCAGTTCTAAAAGAGATATTAGTTTATGGTCTTAGTGCTCAGACCATGGGGGAGAAAAATCCTTCCAAGTAAGTGCACACCTCAACCCGATCCCTAAGCCCACATGAGTGTTGCTTGGTGTGGGAAACAAGGGAAGAAGAGGTTTCTTTGTAGTACCTGGAACGCACGCCGAAGTGAAATCAGTGTGTATCCCCGAATGATGCCTTTACCATGGCTTTTTTCCTCCTAACGTGCGAATGTGCGTTGAGGGATAGTGCCAGGAGTGTCAAAATTATATTTGTACATGATGAGGTGGAGAATGATGTGAATCATGTTACCAATATTCAAGGCCTGAAGGGGATGGCATGACGATGGAGGATAATTGTTGACCGTGTTCGAAACACAACATCTATATCATGTTAGCCAGGAATGGGAACTAAAAATGAGCATCAACCACTGAGAAAATTCACAACGCGGGAATCGTATCAATTTGTTGCTTGAAACCCTCAAGGACGTTGTCCCGTAATGGTAGGAGGGCCCTTAGGCCGAGCATCCATGCCATTCATGGGTCCCTTTGAAAGTGACAAGTGGTAGAAACCCTAATGAATTGGGACACAAAGCCTGAAAATTGGGTGAAATCAGGTCCAGGTAAAATCCGACACCCTAGACGCTGAACCAGAGTTCTCTTGAGCACATTGATGAATCACTAAATAGGGTGAGGGGCTCATCTTGAGAATGGATGATTTGAAAAGATGAGAACAGCACAAGGGTATAGAAAACTCTCAGGAGGAGGAGGTAAATGAAATGGTTGTTACAACACCCGACGTGATTGAGAACATAATCCCATACCACACCACATATCCTATGTGAGATCATGGGTCGGGGCCCGAAAAGGTCGAGGGGCCGGAGGTTGGGCCTCGGATGGAATGGCCGGACCAGTTTTTAGTTTAACATCTTGCAGTGAGGATGAAGAAAGCGGTAAGATACCCCAAACAAGGGTGGTGTAAGGCCCGGTGAGTAACCCAACGTGGATGAGGACATAATCCCACACTACACCATACAACCCTAAGTGAGAACTTGGGCTTGGGGCCTGAAAAGGCCAAGGGGCCTGAGGTTGGTGATTATCCAATAAAAAAATATATTTTAATTACATTTTAATGGTATTAAATGTTCATTTTTGATCTTATGGGCCTGAGTTAGTGCATTTTCATTATAAACATCCATTCTCATCATTTGTGCACTTCATGCCTAATATACACCAATTTAGGCCCAATGATTCATCTGATTCTAAGGAATGTAATTATCAATTTTTTTAAATTGATATTTTGGGAACATTATCTACACTTAAATATGAACATTTTTCATTCAGGGATCAATGGAGAATTCATGGAAGAAGATGGGGATATTTTGTGATGAAAGGAACCAATTCTAGAGAAGGCAGATTGGACACTAGCCCACTGATGAGACTGTGGGGCCCAAAATACAGGCCCAATGAATCCCAAATTCTTTTGGATGCTATAGTAAATTCATAGGAACAAATAACTCTTCACGAGACAATGCTAATTCGGCCTCTATGGTGGTCATTAAAGCGGCCCAAGTTAGAGATACAATTCTGGGCCAGATTCTACGTCCCAGAAAAACAGTCCACTAAATTTATCATATCTAGGAATACGTAACTCCAAATGGGCCCCAATTTTACAGGAGGTTAGAATACATCCGGATCTCCATGTTCTTCTTCTATGGCCCACTCTGATTCTGCCTTCTAGAAGGTCTTCCAGACGCGTCTGTTCGGTAAAGGAAAGTTGGCTGCCACCTCGGGTCAAATGTGGAAAAGTTCAAATTCCACAAGCTTTCCACCACCTATGGCCTACCAAAATTAATTGAGATGCTTTTTACTGTTTGAGGCTAGACCCAAGGCTCCCAAAATTCCTATTTAAGGCAGTGGTGGTGAAGGAGCTTGGGATCTTGGATGCTTTGTTCAATTATAATGTTATGCTGCATTTTTGTTGCCTCAAATTTGTCTTTCACATGTAAGTTGTTCAATTCACTTTAGTTTCTTAATAAAAGGTTCTTCTTCTACTCTTATTATGTTGTTATTCATATCACTTTGATACCGTTGGATCAAGGTGTGAATTTATTCACACCAACCCTTGTGAAATTATTCACACAACGGTGGAGTGATCATTTTATTTTTGTTGTTTTCTTTACTTCTCCATTTCCTCCCTCATGAGTCTACTTTCCGCTTCCATTGAAACCATGGGATCAATGGAGGGATAACCCACTTATGGGTTGATCCAAGGGAGTATCAATGGGATGGATTGGATGTTATTTATCACCTAATTAATGTATAATCACTTCTTTAATTGGTATTTTTATTTGATGATTTTTAAACTCCATCGTCCTTGTTGAATTTAAGGCCACACACTTCAAGTACTAATACAAAACCTTACCTTGAAGTTCTAAAAACTTTGATCCTTAAAGTTTATAGGTGATTAGTATTAAAGGGTGTAGGCATTAAACCAATAAGTGATGATGTTGTTTTATCTCCTTAAATGAACCCATCTCAAATTTAAGAATTTGAAATCATTAAAAAGAAAATACGTCCAATCCACCCCGAGAGATAACCTATGATCAACTCATTATTTTAATTTGAATTCACTTAAGTATCTTAGAGTTCACTTAAACCCATTTAAAATCAACCCAAATTTGGCCACTTCATAGCCAAAAACAGTCCTTAGAATGTGCGTTTCTATAGGTTACATCTTAGGTCTCTGTGGATTTGATAACCCAAGCTAAACTACAAGGACCGTCTTACCTTCTTCTCTTGGGTAAATTTGAGCGAGAATCAAATTTTGGCGCCGTTTCCAGGGACCCGATTAAGTCATATAAACACCCATTCTATTCTCCCCCATTTCTTCTTTTCTCATCCAAATTCTCTTATCTTGTCCCTTTCTCATTTTTTTTCTTTTGGCGCATGTCCGCCTACACCCGCGATCATTCAAACCGTCTTGTTAGGGTGGATAGTCCTGGGGTTGGGGAGTCAAGTACACCAAGGGAACTTTTTCCATTAGATCCTAATCTTACAAACACCCCCGAGTCAAAAATTGATCCCATTTCAATGGAAGGTATTCAAAGAAACCAACTCATAAACCCGGGTGGGAACCAAAATGGAAACCCAAATGAGGCAGCCCCAAACTTGGGGAATGCAATTGATCAAACCATGAATGACTACCTCACACCTTCCTGGACCAATGCCCCCTCATTCATTAGACACAATTCCATAGAAGATTCCAACTACATCTTTAAACCCCATTTCTTAAACCACCTTCCCACATTCCATGGAATGGAGTCCGAGATGCCATACCTACACATTAAGGAGTTCAATGACATTGTAGAAACCATGTGTCCCCCACATCAACTAGAATCTGCTAAGATGAGGCTATTTACTTTTTCTTTAAAGGATAGAGCTAAAAATTGGCTAAAAAATTTGGGACCATCATCCATAAACTCTTGGGACCAACTACAAAGATAATTCTACAAAAAATACTTTCCCCACCACAAAACAATTGCACTTAAAAAGAGTATCCAAAACTTTTTTGAAAAAGAGGGAGAGTCATTCTATGAAACATTGAATAGGTTCAAAGACACTCTAAACATGGTTCCACACCATGGTTTTTCTATTCCTGAACAAGTGAGAATTTTCTATGAAGGTTTGGGTCCGGGGAACAAACAATTCATTGACATGATGTGTAATGGAACCTTTAAAAACAAAGCCCCAAATGATGCTTACGAGTATCTAGAAAGCCTTTCTGAACAAAACCAAACATGGGGAACTTCACCTTATTCTGAAAAGCCACAAAGAACTCCTGGAATTCATAAACTTAGAGAAGAGGAAAGCCTTAGGGCTAAACTCGCAGCACTCTCTAGGAAGGTTGAAGACATAGACCTTAGGAAAGTCCATGAAATCCAAACTGTTGACCCTGTTTGCACAATTTGTGACAAACATGACCATAAGACAGACAACTGCCCAACCATTCCATCCATCAAGGATGTTCTCTTAGGAGGACCCCCAGCGGAAGTAAATGCTCTGAACTTTCAAAAGCCTCAATACCAAAACACCTTCAACCCAAGGTATAACGACCACCCAGGCTTCCGCTGGAAAGATAACCAACAACCTAGCCAACCACAGGGACAAAATCCTTACCCCCATCAGAACTACCAAACCCATAACCAGTTCCAAACCCAACCTATCCAATACCAACAGCCACCGGTCCATTTTCAACAAACCATCCCACCTCCAAAATATCCCCCTGGGATAAACCAACCTACTCAAGCACCCACCCAAACTGTTCCACAAAGCCTACTAGAACAACTGTGCAAAAAAATGGAGAGGATGAACTCAGAGGTATCTTCCCTAAAACAAGAACTTCAAACCATCAAAACTGGAAAGGCACCCATGCCTACTCAGGCGGTGCCATCCTCAACTTCAAGGGGAGAGTCAAGTTGTGCTCAAACAACTCATGAACAACTAAAGGTTGTGACTATTTTAAGAAGTGGGAAATCAATTGAGAAACCTGAACAACTAATTTAGAACCCACATGAAGATTCAAACTTGGATGAAAATTCAAATGAACCACAAGATCAAACTGAGGAAATTGATAACATTGTCAAGGAAACAACTCTTCAACAAACAACCCCACAACCTGCACCATTTCCTCAACGCATGAGGGGGAAAACCAAGCCTGAACTGAGTGAAACATTGAGGGAAATCTTCTCACAAGTCAAGTTGAACATTCCTCTTCTCGATTCCATACAAACCATACCTGCCTACTCAAAGTACCTTAAGGACTTGTGCACTTTTAAAAGAAAATTTTCACATAAAAACAAAGTCCTTTTGGATGCTAATGTGAGTACCACCATTCAAGGGACCATTCCTCCTAAGTTGAAAGACCCGGGTTGCCCTTACATCAATGTTGAACTAGGAGAAAGCAAAGTTGTCAAAGCCTTGTGTGACCTAGGTGCTAGTGTCAATATCATCCCATATGATGTGTACTGCCAGTTAGGCCTAGAAGAACTCCAACCCACATCTGTCACACTTCAACTTGCTAATCGTAGCATTAGGGTTCCAAAGGGGATTTTAAAGGACGTTCTGGTAAAGGTTGAAAACTTCATCTACCCTGCTGATTTCATTTTCCTTGACAACCATCCAAACTTAGGAAATAAGGAACAAACCCCAATCATCCTTGGTCGTCCTTTCCTTGCAACAATAAACTCTGTTATCCGAGTCTGAAATGGGAACATGACCATCACCTTTGGGAACATGAGTCTAGACTTGAACATCTATAATGCAAGCTCACAAATAGGGGATGACGAGGATATTCATGAAGTAAACATGATAGGAAGCATTGATAATGAATCCATGGAACATCAAGGAATATTTGATGAATGTTTAAGTCAGAATGAGATTGATTTACTTTGTTCATATGAAGGAATTTTATCTCCTTAGATTGAATCATTTTCAAATTGCTCTTATGATGAAGTCTTAGGTCCAACAATCAGTGAAACCTTTCAAGAAACCAATTTCATAGAGACCCCTCTAAATTCCTTCCCTAAATCTGATCAAGACAATCTAGTAGATGAAACTTCTACATGTGAGGAATCAATCCTATCTGAACCTCTAAAAAAAGAAATTGATCTTGATCCAATGTCCCAATCTTCTGCTGAAATTCTGAACCAACCTGATCTTGAATTGAAGGAACTTCCTGCTGCACTAAAGTATGCCTTCCTAGGGGAAAATCAAACACATCCTATTGTCATTTATTCTTCTCTTGAATCCAATCATGAGAGGATGATTCTATATGTCCTTAGGAAGCATAAGAAAGCCATTGGTTGGACCCTTTATGATATTCCTGGGATTATCCCACTTATCGGGACTCATAGTATTGTTCTGGAATCTGATTCAAAGCCATGTCGTCAACCTCAATGGAGACTCAATCCTAATCTCATGGAGGTAGTAAGGAAAGAACTTCTGAAATTGTTTAAAGCTGGTATCATATATCCCATAGCTGAGAGTGAATGGGTGAGCCCAATCCAAGTGGTTCCAAAAAAGGCTGGAATCACAGAGATAACCAATGAGGATGGAGAGATTCTTCCAACAAGGGTGAGTAGTGGATGGAGGGTCTGCATTGACTATAGGAAACTAAACTCATTCACCAAGAAGGACCATTTCCCCTTACCATTAATTGACCAAGTCCTTGAGAGAGTGGCAAGTCATGCCTTCTACTGTTTCTTAGATGGGTACTCGGGGTACAATCAAATTGAGGTCTCCCTAGAGGATCAAGGGAAGACTACATTCACATGTCCTTTCGGTACCTTTGCCTTCAAACTCATGCCCTTCGTGTTATGCAATGCCCCTGGAACCTTCCAGCGGTGCATGATGGGAATCTTCTCAGACATGGTAGGGGATTTTCTAGAGGTCTTCATGGATGACTTCTCTGTGTTTGGGGATACTTTTGAGGGATGTCTGCAGAATGTGGAGAGAGTCTTGTCAAGATGTGAAGAAAAAAATCTGGTCCTAAACTGGGAAAAATGCCATTTCATGGTTAAAGAGGGACTTGTTCTAGTACATCTGGTCTCGAGTAGGGGGGTTGAAGTTGATAAGGCAAAGGTTGACATCATTCGTCACCTTCCATCACCCAAAACTGTCAAGTAAGTGAGGTCTTTCTTAGGACATGCTGGTTTCTATAGAAGATTCATCAAGGACTTTAGTTCAATATCTTGTCCCCTTTGTGCTCTCCTAGTAAAGGATGCTCCATTTGTTTGGACAGAAAGATGTGAGGGTTCATTCTCAACCCTCAAATCCTCTCTCACCTCTCCTCCCATTATGAAATATCCAAATTGGAACCTTCCTTTTGAACTTATGTGTGATGCCAGTGACTTTTCTGTTGGAGCTGTGTTAGGACAACGTTGTGATAAAACTCTTTATGTCATTTCTTATGCAAGAAAATCCTTAAATGATGCCCAAATGAACTACACCACCACTGAAAAGGAGTTACTTGCTATTGTGTTTGACTTAGAGAAGTTTAGGTCCTACCTCTTAGGATCACCCATCACTGTGCTCCCTGACCATTCTACACTAAAATACATCTTCCAAAAACAAGATACTAATGCTAGACTGATTAGGTGGGTCCTTCACTTATAAGAATTTGACCTCACAATCAAGGATAAAAAGGGAGTTGAAAATGTTGTAGCTGATCACCTCTCTAGGATGGAATTCAAAGACAACTCAAAACACCTTTCTGTGTCTGATTCGTTTCCTAATGAACACCTATACTCTGTTAGTGACTGCCCTTGGTATGCTGACATAGAAAATTTCTTAGTGACAGGAGTCATTCCAAAATTCTTAGGGACTCAAGCTCGAAGGAAATTCCTTTCTGATGTTAGACACTATGTGTTTGATGATCCATACCTCTAAGTTCTGCACTGACCAAGTCATTAGGAGGTGTGTTCCAGAATCTGAACAAGAGTCCATCCTTAAATTCTATCATAGTGAGGCATGTGGAGGTCACTTTTCCTCTAAGAAAACATTTGCTAAGATTCTTCAATGTGGTCTTTTCTGGCCCACCCTCTCAAGGGACTCCTACACATTTTTTCAAAGCTGTCCTAGGTGTCAACAAGTAGGGTCCATCACAAAAAGGAATCAAATGCCACTCACTCCCATCTTAGTGGTTGAAATCTTTGACTGTTGGGGAATTGATTTCATGGGTCCCTTCCCAAACTCTCGGGGATACCTCTACATACTCTTAGCTGTTGATTATGTCTCAAAATAGGTTGAGGCCATTCCCACTAATTCCAATGATCATCAAGTTGTGATTCGATTTCTGAAAGAGAACATATTTTCAAGATTTGGAATTCCTAGGGCTATCATAAGTGACCGTGGAACTCATTTTTTCAATTGTCCATTCTCATCACTCATGGAAAAATATGGAATTTCTCACAATGTGTCCACTGCTTACCACCCTCAAACCAATGGTCAAGCTGAGTTAGCGAATAGGGAGATTAAGAAAATTCTTGAAAAAACCATCAACCCCTCTAGGAAAGATTGGTCTAAGAAACTCTTAGATTCTCTTTGGGCCTATAGAACCGCATATAAAACCATTTTAAGAATGTCCCCATATAGGTTGGTTTATGGTAAAGCATGCCATTTGCCAGTGGAGATTGAACATAAGGCCTTTTGGGAAATTAAGAAAATGGATTATGATCTATCATTGGCTGGAACAAAAAAGAAATTAGATCTCAATGAACTGGAGGAACTAAGGATGGAGGCTTATGAAAATTCGAGGATCAATAAAGATAGAGTTCAAGCCTACCAATCTAGGAATATCAAGGTCAAACATTTTGAACTGGGAAAACTTGTGCTCTTGTATAGTTCAAAAATTCATTTACATCTGGGAAAGTTAAGGTCTAGATGGTCAGGACCTTTCATAGTGCATCATGTATTCCCCCATGGGGTAGTAGAGATCCAAGATCCCACAAGTGGTTACATTTTCAAGGTCAATGTTCAAAGGTTAAAACCATTCATTGAATCATTCAATAAACAGGAAATAGAGATTGAGTTAACTGAGCCAACCTATGAACAAGGAAAAAATTGATAGATTTAGGGTCCATGTCGGGCTAACGACATTAAACAAAGAACTGCATGGGAGGCAACCCATGGTTTTCAAGTTTCTTATCATTTTGTTGTTTTAATAAACTTTATATTTTAAATAGGATTAATTAATCATTTTTACATTTAAAAAAATGACTATTGACCTGTTGTTCTATTATGAGTATGGAGGGGTATGAAATGGGAGCATCGTATTCATCTGTGTCACGCGGTGTGATCCCTGAGTAATACCTTACCCAGAAAATTAAAATGAAGACAATGTATCATTAGTTTGATTTAAAAAAAATAAAAAATGGAAAAAAGGAAAAACCATAAAAATGATGATACTTGGAATAAAATAAGTCATTATGTTGTTTATTTTGTCTGGTTTGTTCTTCTTTTTATTTAGGTACTATTTTGGGTAATACATGTTCAATCAAGGAGGTGCCTACATCCCCCAAGGGATCAAAGGACTAATTTGGAGCAGCAAGAACTTCAGCTTCAACCACCAGGTGATTTCATTCCATGATCCTCAGTTTCAATTTCCTTTTTGAACTTCCATTATCTGCCTCTACTCCTTCTAAATTTTTATTTCTTCAAACACTGGGGACAGTGTTGTTTTAAGTTGGGGGGAGAGATAAAATAAAAAAATTGCTTTTGTGTCAAAAAAAAATGAATGATTTGAAAAAAAAAATTAAATGGAAGGAAAAATTTCTTTAACTTTAAACATGGTAATACACATTGCACACTTTGAAACTGAATATCAAATAATTTAGCATACCCTGATTCTGATTTTAATCCTTGTATAATTTCATGAGCATAGATTTTGGAAAGTGTGGTTGTCCAATGTGATATTTCATCGTTTATATTTTCATCCAAATAAAAAAAATTCACAATGCACGTCCTTTGGATAGTGGGGTATTAGTTTAAGTTCATGGGGTCCCCCAAATAAATAGCATAGGTTTGGTGATCATTTTAGTTTAATATGAGTATTCAAAAAAAAATTCAAAAAAAAAATTGCGCGTAGAGCAATGAAATGACCTAATGTGTGGCTTTCGGCACTTGGGGATCGTGACTCCATAGTTGGCTGGCCCAGAGTTAGTAATTTTATCTCTATTTTTGGTAATTTGAATTTGTTTTTGACTGAGTTAACTCGAGATGATGCCCGAGTATGTGGGCTTCACTTGGTGCCCTAAGGTCTTTGAGCCTGGGAGTCATCGGCAAAGTCTCGCTACAGGGGTTGACTCTTTTGAGTGCAACTTCAATTACCATGGAAAAATTGCAAAAACAAAAAAAAACAACAAAAAAACAAAAAAATTATAAAAAAAATGAATAACCATCTTAATATTAAATTTGATTCCACCTAGCGCTTCTATGATTTCCCCCTTGAATGAAAATGAACCCCCATATCTATTGTGATACACAACACATCATTACACCTAATTGAGTTGGATGAAGTATGATGATGGATTTGATCAAAGGAATGGGCTTGGGATTTGGATCTTCTTTTAAATTCATCTTGTTTTAAATTATCTTGATAGGTTATAAAAATATATTTGTGTGCAGTTTACATTGTGAGCACTGTTTGTTATAATGTGTTTGAAGAAAGGAATTCAAATAAAATCATTGAATTATTTGCTCGGGACTAGCAAATCTCAAGTTGGGGGGTGTGATTATCCAATAAAAACATATATTTTAATTACATTTTAATGGTATTAAATGTTCATTTTTGATCTTATGGGCCTGAGTTAGTGCATTTTCATTATAAACATCCATTCTCATCATTTGTTCACTTGATGCCTAATATACACCAATTTAGGCCCAATGAGTCATCCGATTCTAAGGAATGTAATTATCAATTTTTTTAAATTGATATTTTGGAAACATTATCTACACTTAAATGTGAACATTTTTCATTCAGGGATCAATGGAGAATTCATGGAAGAATATGGGGATATTTTGTGATGAAAGGAAGCAATTCTAGAGAAGGCAGATTGGACACTAGCCCACTGATGAGACTGTGGGGCCCAACATACAGGCCCAATGAATCCCACCTTTTGTGTGATATTATAGGACATTCATAGTAACAAATAACTATTCATGATACAATGCTAATTCGGCCTCTATGGTGGTCATTAAAGCGGCCCAATTTAGAGATACAATTCTGGGCCAGATTCTGTGGCACAGAAAAATAGTCCACTAATTTTTTCATATCTCGGAATCCGTAACTCCAAATGGGCCCAAATTTTACAGGAGGTTAGACTACATCAGTAGATCCATGTTCTTCTTCTATGTCCCACTCTGATTCTGCCTTCTAGAAGGTCTTACAGACGCGTCTGTTCGGTGAAGGAAAGCTGGCTGCCACCTCGGGTCAAATGTGGAAAAGTTCAAATTCCACAAGCTTTCCACCACCTATGGCCTACCAAAATTAATTGATATGCTTTGTACTGTTTGAGGCTCGACCCAAGGCTCCCAAAATGACTATTTAAGGCAGTGGTGGTGAAGTAGTTTGGGATCTTGGATGCTTTGTTCAATTGTAATGTTATGCTGCATTTTTGTTGCCTCAAATTTGTCTTTCACATGTAAGTTGTTCAATTCACTTTAGTTTCTTAATAAAAAGTTCTTCTTATACTCTTATTCTGTTTTTCTTCATATCACTTTGATATCATTGGATCAAGTTGTGAATTTATTCACACCAACCCTTGTGAAATTATTCACACAATGGTGGAGTGATCATTTTATTTTTGTTGTTTTCTTTACTTCTCCATTTCCTCCCTCATGATTCTACTTTCCGCTTCCATTGAAACCATGGGATCAATGGAGGGCTAACCCACTTATGGGTTGATCCAAGGGAGTATAAAGGGGCTGGATTGGATGTTATTTATCACCTAATTAATGTATAATCACTTCTTTAATTGGGATTTTTATTTGATGATTTTTAAACTCCATCGTCCTTGTTGAATTTAAGGCCACACACTTCAAGTACTAATACAAACCCTTACCTTGAAGTGCTCAAAACCTTGATCCTTCAATTTTATAGGTGATTAGTATTAAAGGGTGTAGGCATTAAACCAATAAGTGATGATGTTGTTTTATCTCCTTAAATGAACCCATCTCAAATTTAAGAATTTGAAATCATTAAAAAGAAAATACGTCCAATCCACCCCGAGCGATAACCTAGGATCAACTCATTCTTTTAATTTGAATTAACTTAAGTATATTAGAGTTCACTTAAACCCATCTAAAATCAACCCAAAGTTGGCCACTTCATAGCCAAAAACAGTCCTTAGAATGTGCGTGTCTATAGGTTACTTCTTAGGTCTCTGTGGATTCGATAACCCAAGCTAAACTACAAGGACCGTCTTACCTTCTTCTCTTGGGTAAATTTGAGCGAGAATCAAATTTTGGCGCCATTGCCGGGGACCCGAGTAAGTCATCTAAACACCCATTCTATTCTCCCCCATTTCTTCTTTTCTCATCCAAATTCTCTTATCTTGTCCCTTTCTCGTTTTTTTTTTCTTTTGGCGCATGTCCGCCTACACCCGCGATCAATCAAACCATCTTGTTAGGGTGGATAGTCATGGGGTTGGGGAGTCAAGTACACCAAGGGAACTCTTTCCATTAGATCCTAATCTTCCAAACACCCCCGAGTCAAAAATTGAGACCATTTCAATGGAAGGTATTCAAAGAAACCAACTCATAAACCCGGGTGGGAACCAAAATGGAAACCCAAATGAGGCAGCCCCAAACTTGGGGAATGCAATTGATCAAACCATGAATGACTACCTCACACATTCCTGGACCAATGCCCCCTCATGCATTAGACATAATTCCATAGGAGATTCCAACTACATCTTTAAACCCCATGTCCTAAACCACCTTCCCACATTCCATGGAATGGAGTCTGAGATGCCATACCTACACATTAAGGAGTTCAATGACATTGTAGAAACCATGTGTCCCCCACATAAACTAGAATCTTCTAAGATGAGTCTATTTACTTTTTCTTTAAAGGATAGAGCTAAAAATTGGCTAAACAATTTGATACCATCATCCATAAACTCTTGGGACCAACTACAAAGAGAATTCTACAAAAAATACTTTCCCCACCACAAAACAATTGCACTTAAAAAGAGTATCCAAAACTTTTTTGAAAAAGAGGGAGAGTCATTCTATGAAACATGGGAGAGGTTCAAAGACACTCTAAACATGGTTCCACACCATGGTTTTTCTATTCCTGAACAAGTGAGAATTTTATATGAAGGGTTGGGTCCGGGGAACAAACAATTCATTGACATGATGTGTAATGGAACCTTTAAAAACAAAGCCCCAAATGATGCTTACGAGTATCTAGAAAGCCTTTCTGAACAAAACCAAACATGGGGAACTTCACCTTATTCTGAAAATCCAAAAATAACTCCTGGAATTAATACACTTAGAGAAGATGAAAGCCTTAGGGCTAAACTCGCAGCACTCTCTAGGAAGGATGAAGAGATAGACCTTAGGAAAGTCCATGAAATCCAAACTGTTGACCCTGTTTGCACAATTTGTGACAAACATGACCATAAGACAGACAACTGCCCAACCATTCCATCCATCAAGGATGTTCTCTTAGGAGGACCCACAGCGGAAGTAAATGATTTGAAATTTCAAAAGCCTCAATACCAAAACACCTTCAACCCAAGGTATAACGACCACCCAGGCTTCCGCTGGAAAGATAACCAACAACCTCTCCAACCACAGGGACAAAATCCTTACCCCCATCAGAACTACCAAAACCATAACCAGTTCCAAACCCAACCTATCCAATACCAACAACCACCGGTCCATTTTCAACAAACTATCCCACCTCCAAAATATCCCCCTGGGATAAACCAACCTACTCAAGCACCCACCCAAACTGTTCCACAAAGCCTACTAGAACAACTGTGCAAACAAATGGAGAGGATTAACTTGGAGGTATCTTTCCTAAAACAAGAACTTCAAACCATCAAAACAGAAAAGGCACCCATGCCTACTCAGGCGGTTCCATCCTCAACTTCAAGGGGAGATTCAAGTTGTGATCAAACAACTCATGAATAACTAAAGGCTATGACTATTTTAAGAAGTGGGAAATCAATTGAGAAACCTGAACAACTAATTCAGAACCCACATGAAGATTCAAACTTGGATGAAAATTCAAATGAACCACAAGATCAAACTGAGGAAACTGATAACATTGTCAAGGAAACAACTCTTCAACAAACAACCCCACAACATGCACCATTTCCTCAACGCATGAGGGGGAAAACCAAGCCTGAACTGAGTGAAACATTGAGGGAAATCTTCTCACAAGTCAAGTTGAACATTCCTCTTCTCGATGTCATACAAACCATACCTACCTACTCAAAGTACCTTAAGGACTTGTGCACTTTTAAAAGAAAATTTTCACATAAAAACCAAGTCCTTTTGGCTGCTAATGTGAGTACCACCATTCAAGGGACCATTCCTCCTAAGTTGAAAGACCCGGGTTTCCCTTACATCAATGTTGAACTAGGAGAAAGAAAAGTTGTCAAAGCCTTGTGTGACCTAGGTTCTAGTGTCAATCTCATCCCATATGATGTGTACTGCCAGTTAGGCCTAGAAGAACTCCAACCCACATCTATCACACTTCAACTTGCTGATCGTATCATTAGGGTTCCAAAGGGGATTTTAAATGATGTTCTGGTAAAGGTTGAAAACTTCATCTACCCTGCTGATTTCATTGTCCTTGACAACCATCCAAACTTAGGAAATAAGGAACAAACCCCAATCATCCTTGGTCGTCCTTTCCTTGAAACAATCAACTCTGTTATCCGAGTCTGAAATGGGAACATGACCATCACCTTTGGGAACATGAGTCTAGACTTGAACATCTATAATGCAAGCTCACAAATAGGGGATGACGAGGATATTCATGAAGTAAACATGATAGGAAGCATTGATAATGAATCCATGGAACATCAATGAATATTTGATGAATGTTTAAGTCAGAATGAGATTTATTTCCTTTTTTCATATGAAGGATGTTTATCTCCTTGGCTTGAATCTTTTTCAAATTGCTCTTATGATGAAGTCTTAGGTCCAACAATCAGTGAAACCTTTCAAGAAACCAATTTCATAGAGACCCCTCTAAATTCCTTCCCTAAATCTGATCAATCCAATCTAGTAGCTGAAACATCTACATGTGAGGAATCAATCCTATCTGAACCTATAAAAAAAGAAATTGATCTTGATCCAATGTCCCAATCTTCTTCTGAAATTCTGAACCAACCTGATCTTGAATTGAAGGAACTTCCCGCTGCACTAAAGTATGCCTTCCTAGGGGAAAATCAAACACATCCTATTTTCATTTCTTCTTCTCTTGAATCCAATCATGAGAGGATGATTCTAGATGTACTTAGGAAGCATAAGAAAGCCATTGGTTGGACCCTTTATGATATTCCTAGGATTAGCCCACTTATCGGGACTCATAGGATTGTTCTGGAATCTGATTCAAAGCCATGTCGTCAACCTCAACGGCGACTCAATCCTAATCTCATGGAGGTAGTAAGGAAAGAACTTCTGAAATTGTTGAAAGCTGGTATCATATATCCCATAGCTGAGAGTGAATGGGTGAGCCCAATCCAACTGGTTCCAAAAAAGGCTGGAATCATAGTGATAACCAATGAGGATGGAGAGATTCTTCCAACAAGGGTGAGTAGTGGATGGAGGGTCTGCATTGACTATAGGAAACTAAACTCATTCACCTAGAAGGACCATTTCCCCTTACCATTCATTGACCAAGTCCTTGAGAGAGTGACAGGTCATGCCTTCTACTGTTTCTTAGATGGGTACTCGGGGTACAATCAAATTGAGGTCTCCCTAGAGGATCAAGGGAAGACTACATTAACATGTCCTTTCGGTACCTTTGCCTTCAAACGCATCCCCTTCGGGTTATGAAATACCCCTGGAACCTTCCAGCGGTGCATGATGGGAATCTTCTTAGACATGGTAGGGGATTTTCTAGAGGTCTTCATGGATGAATTCTCTGTGTTTGAGGATACTTTTGAGGGATGTCTGCAGAATGTGGAGAGAGTCTTGTCAAGATGTGAAGAAAAAAAATCTGGTCCTAAACTGGGAAAAATGCCATTTCATGGTTAAAGAGGGACTTGTTCTAGGCCATCTGGTCTCGAGTAGGGGGGTTGAAGTTGATAAAGCAAAGGTTGACATCATTTGTCACCTTCCATCACCCAAAACTGTCAAGGAAGTGAGGTCTTTCTTAGGACATGCTGGTTTCTATAGAAGATTCACCAAGGACTTTAGTTCAATATCTCGTCCCCTTTGTGCTCTCCTAGTGAAGGATGCTCCATTTGTTTGGATAGAAAGATGTGAGGGTTCATTCTCAACCCTCAAATCCTCTCTCACCTCTCCTCCCATTATGAAATCTCCAAATTGGAACCTTCATTTTGAACTTATGTGTGATGCCAGTGACTTTGCTGTTGGAGCTGTGTTAGGACAACGTTGTGATAAAACTCCTTATGTCATTTCTTATGCAAGCAAATCCTTAAATGATGCCCAAATCAACTACACCACCACTGAAAAAGAGTTACTTGCTATTGTGTTTGCCTTAGAGAAGTTTTGGTCCTACCTCTTAGGATCACCCATCACTGTGTTCACTGACCATTCTGCACTAAAATACCTCTTCCAAAAACAAGATGCTAAGGCTAGAATGATTAGGTGGGTCCTTCTCTTACAAGAATTTGACCTCACAATCAAGGATAAAAAGGGAGTTGAAAATGTTGTATCTGATCACCTCTCGATGATGGAATTCAAAGACAACTCAAATCACCTTTCTGTGTCTGATTCGTTTCCTGATGAACACCTGTACTCTGTGAGTGAATGCCCTTGGTATGCTGACATAGAAAATTTCTTAGTGACAGGAGTCATTCCAAAATTCTTAGGGACTCAAGCTCGAAGGAAATTCCTTTCTGATGTTAGACACTATGTGTTTGATGATCCATACCTCAATAAGTTCTACCCTGACCAAGTCATTAGGAGGTGTGTTCCAGAATCTGAACAAGAGTCCATCCTTAAATTCTGTCATAGTGAGGCATGTGGAGGTCACTTTTCCTCTAAGAAAACATTTTCTAAGATTCTTCAATGTGGTATTTTCTGGCCCACCCTCTCAAGGGACTCCTATACATTTTTTCAAAGCTGTCCTAGGTGTCAACAAGTAGGGTCCATCACAAAAAGGAATCAAATGCCACTCACTCCCATCTTAGTGGTTGAAATCTTTGACTGTTGGGGAATTGATCTCATGGATCCCTTCCCAAACTCTCGAGGATACCTCTACATACTCTTAGCTGTTGATTATGTCTCAAAATGGGTTGAGGCCATTCCCACTAAGTCCAATAATCATCAAGTTGTGATTCGATTTCTGAAAGAGAACATATTTTCAAGATTTGGAATTCCTAGGGATATCATAAGTGACCGTGGAACTCATTTTTGCAATCGTCTATTCTCATCACTCATGGAAAAATATGGAATTTCTCACAAAGTGTCCACTGCTTACCACCCTCAAACCAATGGTCAAGCTGAGTTAGCAAATAGAGAGATTAAGAAAATTCTTGAAAAAACTGTCAACCCCTCTAGGAAAGATTGGTCTGAGAAACTCTTAGATGCTCTTTGGGCCTATATAACCGCATATAAAACCATTTTTGGAATGTCCCCATATAGGTTGGTTTATGGTAAAGCATTCCATTTTCCAGTGGAGATTGAACATAAGGCCTTTTGGGAAATTAATAAAATGGATTATGATCTATCATTGGCCGGAACAAAAAGGAAATTAGATCTCAATGAACTGGAGGAACTAAGTATGGATGCTTATGAAAATTCAAGGATCAATAAAGATAGAGTTAAAGCCTACCAATCTAGGAATATCAAGGTCAAACATTTTGAACTCGTAAAACTTGTGCTCTTGTATAGTTCAAAACTTCATTTACATCTGGGAAAGTTAAGGTCTAGATGGTCAGGACCTTTCATAGTGCATCATGTATTCCCCCATGGGGCAGTAGAGATTCAAGATCCCACAAGTGGTTACATTTTCAAGGTCAATGGTCAAAGGTTAAAACCATTCATTGAATCATTCAATAAATAGGAAATAGAGGTTGAGTTAACTGAGCCAACCTATGAACAAGGAAAAAATTGATAGATTTAGGGTCCATGTCGGGCTAACGACATTAAACAAAGCGCTGCATGGGAGGCAACCCATGGTTTTCAAGTTTCTTATCATTTTGTTGTTTTAATAAACTTTATATTTTAAATAGGATTAATTAATCATTTTTACATTTAAAAAAAGGACTATTGACCTGTTCTTCTATTATGAGTATGGATGGGTATAAAAGGGGAGCATCGTATTCATCCGTGTCACGCTGTGTGATCCCTGAGTAATACCTTACCCATAAAATTAAAATGAAGACAATGTATCATTAGTTTGATTTTAAAAAAAATAAAAAAGGGAAAAAAAGGAAAAACCATAAAAAAGATGATACTTGGAATTAAATAAGTCATTATGTTGTTTGTTTTGTCTGGTTTGTTATTCTTTTTGTTTAGGTACTATTTTGGGTAATACATGTTCAATCAAGGAGGTTCCTACATCCCCCAAGGGATCAAAGGACTAATTTGGAGCAGTAAGAACTTCAGCTTCAACCACCAGGTGATTTCATTCCATGATCCTCAGTTTCAATTTCCTTTTTGAACTTCCATTATCTGCCTCTACTCCTTCTAAATTTTTATTTCTTAAAACACTGGGGACAGTGTTGTTTTAAGTTGGGGGGAGAGATAAAATAAAAAAATTCTTTTGTGTCAAAAAAAATGAATGATTTGAAAAAAAAATTAAATGGAAGGAAAAATTACTTTAACTTTAAACATGGTAATACACATTGCACACTTTTAAACTGAATATCAAATAATTTTGCATACCCTGATTCTGATTTTAATCCTTGTATAATTTCATGAGGATATATTTTGGAAAGTGTGGCTGTCTAATGTGATATTTCATCATTTATATTTTCATCCAAATAAAAAAAATTCACAATGCACGTCCTTTGGATAGTGGGGTATTAGTTTAAGTTCATGGGGTCCCCTAAATAAATATCATAGTTTTGGTGATCATTTTATTTTAATATGAGTATTCAAAAAAAAATTCAAAAAAAAAATTGCGCGTAGAGAAATGAAATGACCTAATGTGTGGATTTCGGCACTTGGGGATCGTGACTCCATAGTTGTTTGTCCCAGAGTTAGTAATTTTATCTCTATTTTTGGTAATTTGGATTTGTTTTTGACTGAGTTAACTCGAGATGATGCCCGAGTATGTGGGATTCACTTGGTGCCCTAAGGTCTTTGAGCCTGGGAGTCATCGGCAAAGTCTCGCTACAGGGGTTGACTCTTTTGAGTGCAACTTCAATTACCATGGAAAAATTTCAAAAACAAAAAACAACAACAAAAAAAACAAAAAAAATTATACAAAAAAAATGAATACTCATCTTAATATTAAATGTGATTCCACCTAGCGCTTCCATGATTTCCCCCTTGAATGAAAATGAACCCCCATATCTATTGTGATACACAACACATCATTACACCTAATTGAGTTGGATGAAGTATGATGATGGATTTGATCAAAGGAATGGGCTTGGGATTGGGATCTTCTTTTAAATTAATCTTGTTTTAAATTATCTTGATAGGTTATAAAAATATATTTGTGTGCAGTTTACATTGTGAGCATTGTTTGTTATAATGTGTTTGAAGAAAGGAATTCAAATAAAATCATTGAATTATTTGCTTGGGACTAGAAAATCTCAAGTTGGGGGGTGTGATTATCCAATAAAAACATATATTTTAATTACATTTTTATGGTATTAAATGTTCATTTTTGATCTTATGGGCCGGAGTTAGTGCATTTTCATTATAAACATCCATTCTCATCATTTGTGCACTTCATGCCTAATATACACCAATTTAGGCCCAATGAGTCATCTGATTCTAAGGAATGTAATTATCAATTTTTTTAAATTTATATTTTGGGAACTTTATCTACACTTAAATGTGAACATTTTTCATTCAGGGATCAATGGAGAATTCATGGAAGAAGATGGGGATATTTTGTGATGAAAGGAAGCAATTCTAGAGAAGGCGGATTGGACACTAGCCCACTGATGAGACTGTTGGGCCCAACATACAGGCCCAATGAATCCCAAATTTTGTGGGATGCTATAGGACATTCATAGTAACAAATAACTCTGCATGATCCAATGCTAATTTGGCCTCTATGGTGGTCATTAAAGCGGACCAAGTTAGAGATACAATTCTGGGCCATATTCTACGGCCCAGAAAAACAGTCCACTAATTTTATCATATCTCGGAATACGTAACTCCAACTGGGCCCAAATTTTACAGGAGGTTAGAATCCATCAGTTTCTCCATGTTCTTCTTCTATGGAACACTCTGATTCGGCCGTCTAGAAGGTCGTCCAGACGTGTCTGTTCGGTGAAGGAAAGCCGGATGCCACCTCGGGTCAAATGTGGAAAAGTTCAAATTCCACAAGCTTTCCACCACCTATGGCCTACCAAAATTAATTGAGATGCTTTGTACTGTTTGAGGATCGACCCAAGGCTCCCAAAATTCCTATTTAAGGCAGTGTTGGTGAAGGAGTTTGGGATCTTGGATGCTTTGTTCAATTGTAATGTTATGCTGCATTTTTGTTGCCTCAAATTTGTCTTTCACATGTAAGTTGTTCAATTCACTTTAGTTTCTTAATAAAAAGTTATTATTCTAATCTTATTCTATTGTTCTTCATATCACTTTGATACCGTTGGATCAAGGTGTTAATTTATTCACACCAACCCTTGTGAAATTATTCACACAACGGTGGAGTGATCATTTTATTTTTGTTGTTTTTTTTACTTCTCTATTTCCTCCCTCATGAGTCTACTTTCCGCTTCCATTGAAACCATGGGATCAATGGAGGGATAACCCACTTATGGGTTGATCCAATGGAGTATCAAGGGGCTGGATTGGATGTTATTTATCACCTAATTAATGTATAATCACTTCTTTAATTGGGATTTTTATTTGATGATTTTTAAACTCCATCGTCCTTGTTGAATTTAAGGCCACACACTTCAAGTACTAATACAAACCCTTACCTTGAAGTGCTCAAAACTTTGATCCTTCAAGCGTATAGGTGATTAGTATTAAAGGGTGTAGGCATTAAACCAGTAAGTGATGTTGTTGTTTTATCTCCTTAAATGAACCCATCTCAAATTTAAGAATTTGAAATCATTAAAAAGAAAATACGTCCAATCCACCCCGAGCGATAACCTAGGATCAACTCATTCTTTTAATTTGAATTCACTTAAGTATCTTAGATTTCACTTGGACCCATCTAAAATCAACCCAAAGTTGGACACTTCATAGCCAAAAACAGTCCTTAGAATGTGCGTGTCTATAGGTTACTTCTTAGGTCTCTGTGGATTCGATAACCCAAGCTAAACTACAAGGACCGTCTTACCTTCTTCTCTTGGGTAAATTTGAGCGAGAATCAGTTGGGCCTCGGATGGAAAGTCCCAGTTGGTTTGCAGTTTAACATCTTGCTGTGAGGATGAAGAGAGGGGTAAGATAACCCAAAAAAGGGAGGTGTACGGCATGGACAGTAACCCGATTTGGATGGGGAAATAATCCCACACCACACAATACATCCCTATGTGAGGACTTGGGCCTGGGGCCCGAAAAGGCCAAGGGGCCTGAGGCTGGGCCTCTAATGGAATGTCCCAGACGGTTTGCAGTTTAATGTCCTGTAGTGAGGATGAAAGTGATATTATTTTAGGCTCATCAAACTCGAACTGTGGATGCCTATTTTAATTTCATATGTATGGGATAGAGAGGGAGAATCATCGTGCTTTTGGAAGACCACAAAGTGGCTACAATGATAGAGAACACCTGTTGACCAGGTTCGCAACACAGTATCCACCATTGTGTGACCAGAATTAGGGGCAAGAAATTGAGATTTGACCATTGACCATATTCACAACACGGGACTTGTATCAATTTTCCACCAGCAATTCTGATGGACATTGGCCCGTAATGGTAGGAGAGCCCTTAGGTCGAGCATCCATGCCATCCAGAGGTCATTTTGGATATAGAATCTGATGGAAACCCAAATAATGGGGCTCATGATGCATGGCATGGACAATTCTCGCAGGATAGACGGTAAATGAGGGAAAGGATGTCTCAAGGGGATATGTGTGGCATGGACAACATAGCCCAACATGAATGAGGACATGGAGTCCCCACCACATCGCACAATCCTGGATGAAAACCTGGTCCAGGGGCTCGGAAAGGCCGAGGGACCTGAGACTGGGCCAAGGATGGAAAGTTATAGCCAGTTTTTAGTTTATTGTCATGTGGGAGAAGTGTTGAGTGGTTTTACATCCTTCAGTTGGGACAGATCACACAGTTTAATGTCGTGTGATAAGGATGGTTGTGATCTTAGTTTAAGGTCATAGAGCTTGGACCGTTTTGTAGTTTATTGTCATGTAGGATGATAATGAGCAGTTTAACATCATGATGGATGATGATATAGTTTAACATCATGCAGGACGAAGATGAATAGTTTAACGTCATGCAGGACGAATATGAATAGTTTAACGTCATGCAGGACGATGATGTAGTTTAAAGCCATGAAGGGAGATAATGAGCAGTTTAACATCATAATGGAGGATGATAAAGATTAACATCATGCAGGATGAAGATGAATAGTTTAACGTTATGTAGGATGATAATGAGCAGTTTAACATCATGATGGATGAATATGAACAGTTTAACATCATGCAGGACGATGATGTAGTTTAATGTCGTGCAAGATGATAATGAGCATTTTAACATCATGACGGATGAAGATGAATAGTTTAACATCATGCAGGATGATGATGTAGTTTAAAGTCGTGCAGGATGATAATGAGTAGTTTAACGTCATGAAGGACGAAGATGAACAGTTTAACGTCATGAAGGACGATGATGCAGTTTAATGTCGTGAAGGATGATAATGAGTAGTTTAACGTCATGACGGATGAAGATGAACAGTTTAACATCATACAAGATGATGATGTAGTTTAATGTCATTCAGGATGATAATGAGAAGTTTAACATCATGACGGATGAAGATGAACAGTTTAACGGCATGCAAGACGATGATGCAGTTTAATGTCGTGCAAGATGATAATGAGAAGTTTAACGTCATGAAGAACGAAGATAAACACTTTAACGTCATGTAGGATGATGATGTAGTTTATTGTCGTGCAGGATGATAATGAGCAGTTTAACATTAGGACGGACAAAGATAAACAGTTTAACGTCATGCAGGATGATGATGAAGTTTAATGTCATGCAGGACAATAATGAGCAGTTTAATGTCATGACGGATGAAGATGAACAGTTTAATGTCATGTAGGATGATGATGCAGTTTAATGTTTTTCAGGATGATAATGAGTAGTTTAACGTCAAGACAGACGAAGATGAACAGTTTAACATCATGCAGGATGATGATGCAGTTTAATGTCATGCAAGATGATAATGAGAAGTTTAACATCATGACAGATGAAGATGAATAGTTTAACATCATACAGGACATTGATGTAGTTTACTATCATGTAGGACGATAATGAGTAGTTTAACATCATGATGGAAGAAGATTAACAGTTTAACATCATGCAGGACGATGATGTAGTTTAATGTCGTGCAGGAAGATAATGAGAATTTTAATGTCATAAAGGAGGAAGATGAACAGTTTAACGTCATGCATGACGATGATGCACTTTAATGTCATACAAGATGATAATGGGCAGTTTAACGTCATGAAAAACGAAGATGAACAGTTTAACATCATGCAGGACGATGATGTAGTTTAATGTCGTGCAGGACGATAATGAGTAGTTTAACGTCATGACGGAAAAATATGAATAGTTTAACATTGTGCAGAACAATAATGACCATTTTAACATCATGACAGATGAAGATGAACGGTTTAACATCATACAGGATGATGATAAAGTTTAATGTCATGCAGGAGGATAATGAGCAGTTTAACATCATGACGGTCGAAGATGAACAATTTAACGTTATGCAAAACGATGATTCAGTTTAATGTCGTTCTGGATGATAATGAGCAGTTTAACGTCATTATGGACAAAGATGAACAGTTTATCATCATGCGAGACGATGATGCAGTTTAATGTCGTGCAGGACCATAATGAGCAGCTTAACATCATGACGAATGAAGATGAACAGTTTAACGTCATGCAGGATGATGATGCAATTTATTGTCGTGCAGGATGATAATGAGTAGTTTAACATCATGGCGGATGAAGATGAACAGTTTAATGTCATAAAGGATGATGATGCCACACGGATTGTGTCGGTAGAGGGATGGTCATCTCTACCCCATTCTTGTGGGTTGGGATGAGGGGGGAATCTATATGATGGGATTTCCCTAAAATCCTATGATCATATTGATCCTTCCATGAGCTGGTGTCAATGCTATAGGGAGGACCTTCGGTTGATGCAACGTGGTAGTTGGGATGACATAGAGTGTCACAAGGGTGGTAGGGACTACAACATTACCTCAGTCTGGAGGGGAAATGAAGCAAGGATTGTCGGTACGATGGGGAGATAGATTCTGAAAGGCATGGAAGCCTGAAATGTCAGTACGATGGGGTGATGAAGCCTGAAAGGCGTGGGATCCTAGAATGTCAGTACGATGGGGCGATGGATCCCGGAAGGTGTGGCTGCCTGGAACATCGGTACGATGGGGCAATGGAGCCCGGAAGGCGTGGAAGCCTGGAATGTCAGTACGAAGGGGGAGATGGAGCCCGAAAGGCGTGGAAGCCTGGACATTGGTACGATGGGGGTAATGGATCCCAGAAGGCATGGAAGCTTGGAGTGTTGGAACGATGGAGCGATGGAGCCCAGAAGGCTTGGAAGCCTGGACCATCGGTACGACGGGAGAGATGGATCCCGGAAGTCGTGGAAGCCTAGACGTCGGTACGATGGGGGCGATCGAGCCCGGAAGGTGTAGAATCCTGAAGCATCGGTACGATGGGGTGATGGATCCCGGAATCCATGGAAGCTTGGAGCGTCAGTATGATAGGGGCGATGGATCCCGGAATGCGTGGAAGCCTGAACGTCGGTACCACGGGGGCGATGGAGCCCGGAAGACGTGGAAGACTGGAGCATCGGTACGACGGGGGGCGTTGGAACCCGGAAGGCATGGAATCTTGGACATCGGTATGATGGGGCGATGGACCCCGGAAGGCATGGAAGCCTTCGTGCAGTATGGTAGCTGTGTAGGGAGCACCTCCGTAGTGGATGTTGGTGCTGTTGGAGATGCACCATTGGATTGGGGGTGGTTTTTCCCGGTGTGCCCTATGAGGGTAGCGAAGTCGGCGAGAAACCGATGGAGTTGGGTGGCCAATGCCACCTACACAACCTCATAAGACGGTGGATTCGGTGATGAGCTGAATGAGTGGGGTTGTGGATGCCACCTGCACGGCCTCTTTAGGGCGGAGTCAGCGAGGAGCTGATAGAGTCGGGCGGCGGATGCCACCTATGCGACTTCTTAAGGTAGCAGACTCGGTAAGGAGCCGATGGAGTCGGTTGGCAGATGCCACCTGCGTAGCCTCTTGAGGCGGCAGAGTTGGTGAGGAGCCGATGGAGTCGGGTGGCGGATGCCACCTTCACGGCCTTCGGAGGCGGCAGAGTCGGTGAGGAACCATAGCAGTTGGGTGGCAAATTCCACCTGCGCGGCCCCTTGAGGTGGTGGAGTTAGAGAGGAGTCGATGGAGTCGGGGGAAGATTCCCCCTGTGCGGCCTCTGGAGGTGGCGGAGTCGGAGAGGAGCCGATGGAGTCAGGTGGAGGATGCCACCTGTGCGGCCTCTTCAGGTGATGAAGTCAGTGAGTAGCCGATGGAATCATGTGGTGTATGCCACCTGTGCGGCCTCTTAAGGCGGTGGGGTCGGTGATGATCTGATGGAGTCGGGTAGTGGATTCCACCTGCGCGGCCTCTTCAGGTGGCAGAGTCGGTGATGAGCCGATGGAGTCGGGTGGCGGATGCCACCTACGTGCCTCTTAAGGCGGCGGAGTCGGCGAGGAGTTGATGAATTCAGGTGGCGGATGCCACCTACGCGGCCTCTTAAGGCGGCGGAGTCAACGAGGATCCGATGGATTCGGGTGGAAGATTCCACCTTCACGATCTCTTAAGGTGGCGGAGTTAGCGAGGACCCGATGGAGTTGGGTGGCAGATTCCCCCTATGCGACCTCTTAAGGCGGCGGAGTCGGTGAGGAGCCGATAGAGTCGGGTGGAGGATGCCACCTGCGCGGCCTCTTAAGGCGGCGAAGTTGGTGAGGATCCGATGGATTTGGGTGGTGGATGCCACCGACATGGCCTCTTAAGGCGGTGGAGTCATCGTGGAGCCGATGGAGTCGGGTGGCGGATGCCACCTGCGCGGCCTCTTAAGGCAGCGAAGTTGGTGAGGCGCCGAAGGAGTGGGGTGGTGGATGCCACCTACACTGCCTCTTAAGGCAGAGGATTTGTCGAGGAGCCGATGGAGTCGGGTGGTGGATGCCACCTACGCGGCCTCTTAAGGCAGCGGAGTCAGCAAGGAGACGATGGAGTCGGGTGGCAGATGCCACCTACACGGCCTCTTGAGGTGGCGGAGTCAGCGAGGAGATGATGGATTCGGGTGGAGAATTCCACCTGCACAACCTCTAGAGGTGGAGGAGTCGGCGAGGAGTCGAAGGAGTTGGGTGGAGAATGCCACATGCGCAGACACAAGTGCTTACTTGGTTACACGTCATGTGGTATCTTCTTCATGTGTCAATGCAACATGACTAGGGACCTGGCGTGTTTTGTTTATGATAGACATTTATAGGGAACATGGTGTATAATATTAATATACGGAACATGGTCGAAAAGTTACATATTTTTTCAGTACATATTTATTTTATCATATATATGACACACTAAGACCCCCATATCATCTATCACGAGGAAACTAGGACTACACATTGGGAATTCATGTTACATTGAGTGTTGTTCTTAAAATTATATTACATAATGTCCAAATCTATGCACTAGTCCACTTTTATTGAATAGATGATCCATTTCCATCAAACTAATCTAATATTGGTGTGGGGTACGATCAAGACACACTAGTACACAATGTGATTTGTAGGGTTGTCCCATGGTATGTTTATATTTTATATCTAGAACAATTGACATCTCAATTCAACATTTTTAGAATTATACTCATTTTAATTTAACCTATTCATTATTTATGTGAATTGGAATGAAGATAAGTGAAGATAAAGTGATGTTCAGATTCCATAAATGAATGGAAATTATGTAAAATAAATTTCAAATGAATGTCATACAATGAATGATGAATAAAAAATTATAAATTAAGCATGTGTCTACTCTAATACCACTTAGAGGTTTAGGATGTTGCACAAACACCTCTAAAACATTTCCAACTCGGTTTTTGTTTTAATTTTTTAATGATTCAAATTGGGAATGATGAATTTCATCATAAAAACTGATTAAAATAACATATTAACTAACATGAATACTAGATCAAAAATAAGAGGATCATCACAAATAATTTTTTTCTAATTTATAAGAAAAAATAAAATAACTTGAACTTGTAATTCTTTCTTATTTAATGGCCAGGTTGACTCAATCTCACCAAATCATCATTCCATTTTGGGATAAATGTGCATAATTCCACTATAATTAATCCACACACTCAAAAAAATATCTAAACATTTAAAAATAATTATTGGGTACTAGGATAGTCAATCCAGATCACTGCATCCTTCGTGGTTTATCAAAATAGATTTATTCTCAATGTTGAAGAATTATTTATCATCTCTATATAGATTGATAGATTATGATTTCAAAGAAAATAATGGACCTCTAGAACTATCTATTGGGTTTTAAAGATCTTATCCCTTTCCATTTTTCATAGTGAATCACCATTATGAATGTAGTATAATTAGATATTTATTATAGGAGGATTAGGGTTAACTATTTTGATATAAGTTCATTGCTATTTATTTAATCTTTAGTGAAACCCATGTATAATAAAAATAAAAAAATTTATTCACATGACATGTGAACCACCTAATAATAAATAAATTTCATTTAAACTATTTCCTACCATATGTTAAAATCGGTCCGCTAATCCTCTATAGAATTTTTCGAACCTTGAATATTGACTATTTAATTTACCAATTAATGTCATTTCATTGTTCATTGATAAATAATATTATCTTTATATTCATAAATCATTGAAAACAAATATTTTTCATTATTATTAAACTCACTTATTTTTTTAATAACTCAAGATTAAATCGTGGTGATATTTTAATCCTGGGTAATTATTAAACCATAAATAATGAATAATATTTACTCTAACATGTTAAATTAAACATTGTATTTAACTGATATTCTAGATACACATAGTATGTGACCATATTCACCTATATATTCAGGGAATTAGTTGGAAACAACAATAGTACAAGGCTAACATGTAGCAATACACCAAGGCACTCTTAGAGAAATAAGTTAATGCCTTAATGAAAATCTACCACCTATGAATGATTACTGTGTAATTTAATCCCTTTTTCATGATATATGTTAATCAAGAAGGATTTATACAAGTTTCATCAACCTATGATATTGATTTAACATTCTTTTAATTTATATCAATAAAATACTTGTAGAATACTATACCAATTTATTTATATTGGTATTTTTATTATGATTAATGGGCCTTAGATATCAGTATCAAATAATGTAAATAAGGGGTTACATATTTCTAAAATAATCCATTAATTTTGTATCCCATGTTTTTTATATAACATATAATATATAACTATGAGCATATTTCATCACATTTTTTTTTTAAAAATCAAAGTATACAACTTATGGAATTTATTAATTATAATAATAATGTGTAAATATCAATAAAAATGTTTGTAGATAGGAAAATAAAAAGGATTTTAAAAATGTGGACTTACAACAAGTGGATATCATTATTTTAATCTCATACTTGGAAAATTACCATGAGTGGACACATGAAGGGGTTCCTCAATGTCCTATAAATCTCCTACCCAGATATCATGTATCATTTATGTCATCAAATGAGTTGATTCACCTATATAACATTTATTCAAAAATACTAGCATGGAACTACCATGTTCTTGTCAGAGTGTAGAACTTATATGACCATTCAGAGTGAAATATTCTCCTAGGTCATTGTCACATACCATTTCATACAGAGGAAAAATCCTAATGTGATAAGAAACTTAATCAATATTTAATGTAATTAATACATGTAATAATAAGTTACTAATAAATTGGTTATATATTATTATTTATAAATTTATTAATACATATCATCATTCATTGTCTATCATATATATGAATATATGTATATATATCTCATGGAGAATTTCCAAGGGGTATCATGAAATGTTAGACTATAGAGTACATATATTAATTATTTATATACATTTAATTTAAGATATATCCACTAAATCATAAGGCTATGATGCAACCATTACCTTACATGTATGGAAATTAGATAAAATTATTATGGATATCATTTTTTTAATTTGTATTACCTCTAAATGACATATTACCATTTTGGATTTCATTGAGAACCATATAAATCTATCATATTTCATTTCTATTTGAGAAGAATTATCATATATCAATATTCAATGATATATATAAATGATTTGGTAAAGGTTTCTGGAGTATAACTCGCAATCTGTTTTGGATTGAGATACATGTTTTTCCAAAAAGATATTGAGAAGCCTTAAAAAATAATTGTCTATAGATTATAAAATTAGTAAATATAATCATCCTAAAATTGATGGTAAATTTTTTTAGGACCAATTAAACCATATATATTATTATAAGATACTACATGATGGATTGTAAATGAGGTTGGGATCAATTCCATCCCCTGGTCGAGTTCTTATATAACAACATTTTTCATTGTATCATTCGAATGTCATTATTTGATGCATTTTATGGGATGTTGTTAAAAAATAAAACATGTTAGGATCATGTCAGAGAGTATAATATATTCAGACAAGCAGTTTCTCAAGAAATATTGGAGAATAAATAAAGCATTATGTGACATATTTAAACTATACCAATTCAATTGAAGAAATACACCGATAATATTTAATCATATTTGGTGTTTCAGGTCTGATATAATTTATTGCTTTGAAGATAACCATAGAAGTGTGTTTAAAATTTATGAATAATGGAAAAATTATCCTTTGATATATTATCCACTTTAAAACCCTTGATCATGTAAGGATGTTATCACATCACCCTTAACATATATGAAACCTCTCCCAAGTGATTGATGTGTTCTGTATGTCAATATTATAGAAGTACACACTTGAAAATTCACATTTACTAAACTTATATGTATTAAAACATGAATATTATATTTATTATGAGGATAAACTTGTTCAAATCCGGTATAATAGTTATAATTATCCATGAAATAAGAACACCAACATGGTCAAATGTCTAGGAAAGAGTAATAAGTTTTAGAAAAAAAATGTGGGAACCTAGAGATATAGCAGGACATAAGTACCATCATTTTTTATCATAATAGTAACAAAATTCAAGGAATAAATTATTTTAAGGGGTCTAGAGCATCAAAACACCATTATTTTAGTATGTAATTCCCATTAAATTAATTTTGTATGTTTCATAGATTGTGAGACATGTAACATAAATCTAAATTGAACAATGCCATATTTTAATATTTTTTAATATTGTAATAAAATAATAACTACATTAAAATATAACATGATGAAATATAATTGGAAAATTACTAAGGTAATGAATCCAAAAGTAAATAAAAATAATACATTTTTGAAATTATAATCTTTACAATCATCCATGAAGATCATACCACAAATGATAACTATAGGATGAATGGAACATGTTACGAATATGGTAATCAAATAGAAAAAATATATAATATGATGAATGATATTAGGCATGCATGTAAATATATATATATATATGAATGTAATATAGTCATTATACTTGTGGTCATTTGTTATATTGAAAGTAAAAATATTTTTGTTTGATATATAGTTATTTTGTATATATATTTTCAAAAATCTTGAATCCAACAATAAAATTATAGTAATGTAATTGTTATATACATGTAAAAAATAATATAATTATAATATAAAAAATTATTTTGGAATGAAATAAAATATTATTAATTTATTTATTTCATTTATTATAAAAATACTTATTTTTCATCCTTATATATTATTACTATAATTATTAATTTTTAAAATAATTGCTTGATGTGATTATGAAATTAAAATAAAAATTAAAACATTAATGGACTGTTAAAATTTAATGGTCATAAGAAAAAAATTAATTTCATGGGATTAAAATCATGTGGTGTTAAAAAGAGATATTTTTCAAATAACTACTACTTTATTTGTTTTATATTAATATACTACCAAATTAAATTTATATCTATTAAAATATGATTCTAATAAAAATATAATTATTGAATTCATAAAAAAGTATTAACGCTGATTTAATTTTTACTTGATATGAAATACATTTAAGTGCACATAAATTTCAAAATCTATATTCCTATAAAAATATTTTATTTAAATATATTTTAGGTTTTAATTTAAAATTTAAAATTCCCATATTTACTATTTTTATTAGATTAATAATATGCTTAATTTTTGACTCGTCACATTCAACTTATTTATGATGGTCAATTTTACATTGTAGAAAAAAACCTACCAGGTTAAAAATTAGTTACCCCAATAAAGGTATAATGTGATCAAATGGTTAAATAGATTGTAAAAAACTAAATTATCATTAAATATAAATCTATAAATTTTAATTATGATTTTATTCATTACACATATTTATTTTTTCCACTTTATATCCACTTTCCATATAAAATGATAACCTTTCCCTTGAGGAATGATTATTTATAAAAATTGAAACTCAAAACTCAGCTATTGAAGGACCACTCACTTAACCCCAAAAACTACCATTTTACTTTTTTTATATCTTGGATACCTTCTCATATTTTATTTCCTAAATCTTTAGTATTTATTGTTTAGCCTATAGTTCCAGGAAATTAGTTCAAATCCTTCATTCGTAAAGAACCCTTTTTGAGAAAGTGTTAATTCGTTATTGTATCTAGTTATTCGCAATACATTTAAATTAAATTATATTTTTAGTTAATTATAAATTCAATACACCATTCTAGTGATTTCATGTTATAATCATTATGATTATACAAAAATTTTATTATCATTATATAACTATATACTCCTACTCATTCTTTAGCATGGAATTTTCTTGTTTCGGTTTATTTAACAACCTATATGAAAGTTGTTATTCAATCACTATTTTTTCCACATAAAATGTATAAGTATATTAAAAAGGGAAATTTTTAATATATTATAGTTATTTAACTTTTGAATATGGTTCTTAATGGGTGAAGAAAAAAATGAATATCCATTATAATGGAACTTGTTTTTTTTGTAAATTAACCAGAACATGCTAATCTGATATTATTTTCTTAGAAAACATACCCATACCTACCATAAAATTAATTTTAATGTTAATCAATGATTAAAAAAAATTATTGAATTGTCATCAATAATCATTAAATGATAAACATGTAATCAAAAAATTATTACCAACAATTACATTTCAAAGGATGAAAATAAAAATAAAAATTACAAACAACTAATTAAAAAAATTAAATAAGAACTAACTAATATATGTGTAATGAATAAATATAATTTAAGTGCGTAAAAGGTCATGTATATGAAAAAATTTATAATTTGAGTTATTAATATTCTTATCTTAATTATACATGAATTTAATTTTCTTTAGTGAAAATTAAAAATAAAGGTGTGAGTTTTTTTCACTGTAACAATCAAATAATGATTTGTAGTGTATAAATTTTAATTTGGGGAAATTATATATATTTTCCCTATAAAAATATATATATTCTCTTCTCATATGTATATAGTTAAATTTTTTACATCCTCTCTTTACTATTTCACCTCATTTTCATCCACATTTCAACCAAAAGGATGTCCAAAGGTGGATTTGACCTTATATCTTTTTTAGTCATGAATTATTTCCATATTTTTTTATGTATTTCATACACTTTTATGAATATCCTTATCCAAAAATAATTGGTTTATTAAATTCATATTCTATTTACCTTTACTTTTATTACAAAGGTATGATATGGATTTTTTATTTACATTTTCCATGGAATAAAATTCTCTAATTATTTATTTGTTTTTTGTTATAAAGCATCTATTCCAAGTTTTCATGATTATTAAAATAAATTTTCCATTACCTTATCCTTTATTTTTTATAACCTAGTATTTATAATCTACTTCCATTTATAATAAAATATATTTAAAATATACAGGATATTTCTTCTTATTATTAGAATATTTTTTTAATGTTCTTTTTATTTCTTTATCATTGGTAACATCCATTAATTTTTCATTATGATTCATTGGGAAAATTCTATAGTGATTTTATCCAACTTATTTATAACATCTCATCGCATCTCATTGGCTTGAGAGGGTGGAGTAATGATACTTGGCCTTAAGTGACATTCCCAAGGCAACAAAGGCTAGAAATAAATTCCAAGGGCTTTGAGAATAAATTGGGGAACGATTTACCTAAATAAAAATCCAACCAAAAAAACAATCCACAACTATATAATGCATGAAAACAAAACAAAAAAACTTATACATTACCAAAATGACAAAAAAACTAATCTATAACAATTCTACATACCAAATACAACCAAGCCAAAATTAGAGTACCAAGAGGATGACTAAAACAAGACTCCAAAAAGAACTAGGACACCATCCATATCTCCACACCAAGCTCCATGCTCCAAGAATCACAACATCACCCAAGCTTCATACCGAACCGCTAGCAAAATGAGAAGCATTATTCTTATATGTGTCCTGTAATACGACATCTACAAAAGCACCTGAGTGCCAAATCAGGGGTGAGTAATAACATTTAGTAGGTTTTACCCAAATGACATCCCTGCACATTCCACAAGTAAATAACCATTAATACATTTATATAATGTTGTTTATATACCACATTAAATAGTGAAACCATTACCATAATCCAAACATACCCTTACCAATCCACATCAAACAAGGGAAATCCACACTGAGACTTAAGCCATATAATGATCACACATTAGCAAAACCAATTTCCATCATGATTAGCAAAAAAAATAGAACAACCATAGTGTAACTTCCCGTCCAAACTTGTTTACTACCTTCCCAAACTAGTGGTACTTCCCTCTCACTTATCCTTTGATAGAGGCCCTTCCTTCTACTATCCATCCTTTTTTATAGTGGTACTCCCCATCCATATCACACAAAATTAATGCATGAAATAATTATTAACCCATGACCAAGAATATCACATCACATTCACCACATCATGTAAACAATTCATCTGCAACCAAAAAATACCTCAAACACATTAACAATTTCTACCCATGCCCATTCTGTTAAATAAATAAATCATTTTTTTTGAAAAAAAATCTCTAACAATATTACATGAAAACCCACATTTCAATAAACTACACTTTATTTAAAAACCATTTTCATCAACCATTTTCACAATGTAACCTAAGAAAGCATCTTGGAAATATCCATTTGAAAATAAAACATTGAGAACATTACACGGTAAAGACCCCTTTTCCCAAAAATCCCATAAACATTACCAAAGGTATTTCTAACCAATTTAACACATAAAAATCACCAATTAATTTAATAAAAACCAATTAATTGAAACAATATTTCTAGTTCTAACAACGTAGAGTTGAGATAGAATCCACCTACCTTTAGGGTTCTTGTGAATTTGACCCAAAAGAAATCGCACCCCAAAACTAGTGAATGTACCATTGAAACCGTTAAAGATCCCATTCCCAAACATACAAAAACCATAAAATCAACACCTGAAGAAAAAAAACCCTTGATGTATAATAAATGAAAGTATATATAGAAAACCAAGAAATAGAGAAGATTAGATCTAGAGGAAACCAAAGAGAAACCAAGAGAAGAGACCTACCTGGGAGAAACCACCATTAAACTGAATTTAAACCTCTTTGAAATGCTTCCAAATTTATTGTAAGAGCCCCTCAAACCCCTGATAACTGAAAATCCCATGTTATCCTTGACTGAGAGAATATTTGGAATGAAATAGGTTAAACCCAAGGGAGCCTGGATTTAAAAACCATCTTTTTAAGTGGTCGCACGGTTAGCCTGTATGGTTTGGAAAACTATGTGTTGACTCTATTCCGGCCATTGTCTTGAGTGAAGGGGTTTTCATAGTTTCCTCGCCCTATTTGGAAACCCATTTTCATGATGTATGAAGCCTACTATCTCCCCCTGCACAGTTTCTTGAAGAACCTGCACGGTTTCCCCTAACCGTGCTGAAATTGTGTGCCCTTATAAAAGCCTCCAAACATATTAAAAATAATTCAAAACTCTCCCAAACTTCCTCCCAACCAATCCAAAGTAATTTCAACAAATAAAAATACATAAAAAATATTCCATACCTGAAATAGGTGTTGTTACATTCTCCCCACTATTGGACTTTTCATCCTCGGAAAGTAAAGAACCATTGCTTTACCGAAAGAGCTCAGGCCAATGCTCGACCATATATTTCTCCCACTCTCAAGTATCCTTATAAACCTGACCATGATTTGACATAACATAAACTAAACTGATACATTTAACATGCAATACTTTCTCTTGCCTATCCAAAACCCACACCAGCACATCCACCAAAGAAGCATTAAGTTTTAGCTCCACATGATCCCAACGAATCACATGTTCACGATCTGGCTGATAATTTATCAACATTGACACATGAAACACATTATACATGGAACAAAACCATGGTGGAAAATAAAAACGATAATCCACATATTCAATCTGTTTAAGTATCACAAAAGACCCAATATACCTCAAAGATAACTTACCATGTTTCCCAAACCGACGATGTCCCAACTTAGGAGAGATTCTCAAAAACACATGATCACCCACCTCGAATAAAAATGGTCCTTGACGATGGTCCTCGTATGAATTATGATGATTCTGAGCTGTCTTCATCCTCTTCCTGATCAACATGTGTTTCTCCATAGTCTCATGGACTAGGCTTGGCCCGATCATCAATGTATTTCCTATTTCCTCCCAAAATAGTGGAGAACGACACAGAAGACCATATAATGCCTCAAACAGAGCCATATGTATTGAAGCTTGATAACTATTATTATAAGAGAACTCCCACAATAGAAGTACCCCTCCCATTAACCACCAAAATCCATCACAAAAGCCCTTATCATATTCTACATGTTTTGTATCATCCTATCAGATTCATAGTCTGTCTAAGGATGATATGTCATTCTTATCATCAACTGTGTCCAAAGGGAATGCTATAAGGATTTCTAGAAACGAGATGTCAAACTTGGATCTATATTTTATATGATTGAAACTGGAACACCATTCCTCTTTACCACCTCTCAGATATAGATTTTGGATAGATCTTCCACCGTATGAGATTCAAAAATTTGGAAGAAATTGTGTGGCATTGTGAGATGATCCACAATCACCCATTTGATATCATTATTCTGAAACATTAATGGGAGACCCATCACAAAATCCATATTAATATGCTTCCATTTCCACACTGGGATAGGTAATTACTACAACATTCCTGCTGGTCGCTAATGCTCTACCATGGATTGCTGACAAGTCAAGCATCACGAGAGAATACCAACCACATACCTTTTTATACTAGCCCACCAAAATGATGCCTTCAACACCTTATACATTTTCTGAATTCCAGGATGGACATCCCACCTAGAAGGATGATAAGCCCTGATAAGTTCCTCCCAACAATCCACTATTACCACCATCAGATTCTGAAAATAGATGACTGATTTCCCATTCAATTCCAAGTTCTCAATGGTCTACCCACCATGGGGTTTCGACCTCATCACCATACATTCAAAATCAGAAATATGTTCCTCTTTAAGAAATCCATCCAAGTCATGAACTAATGAAACTGGAAAGAAGGCCACTCAGTCAACCTCATCCTCACATTCCAACCGCATGTCAGCTAGGACCGACATCAACTTCCACTGATATGATACCTACTTCACCACTTGAGCATGTGATTTCCTACTTAATGAATTCTCCACAGTATTTCCTTTACCCATTGTGTACATTAAGTAGAAATATGACATCTAGAGATATTCCATCCATCTCCTTAGCCTCATATTCAAATCACTCTGTGAGAAAATATGCTTTAAGAACTTATGGTTGGTAAACATTGTAAATTTATCACCAAAGATATAATGATGTGACATTTTTATAGCATGAACCACTGCTACCAACTCAAAATCATGTATTGGGTAGTTTTTCTCATGCAACCTCAACTGTCGTGAGCCATACGCAACCACACGATCCCCTTACATGGGAACACACAACAACCTTGATCCTGATGTGTCAAAATATACCATATACACTTTCCCTTAGTAAAAACCATGATTGGTGCTACAGTAAGGATACCCTTTATCTCTTCATAACATTTCTTGCACTACGCATCCCATTAAAATGGGATATTATTCCTTTTCAAAGCTGTCATCGGGAAAGGAAATCATGAGAAATCATAAACAAAACATCTATAATACCCAGCTAGACCGAGGAAGCTCCATATCTCGAAAACAATCTTTGGAGATTTCCTTGATATAATAGCCATAATCTTTTCCAGGTCATCTAGAATGACACTCTCAGAAATAACATGGCCAAGGAAACAAACCTCTTATATCCAAAATTCACACTTCGACAATTTGTCATACAACTGATCATCCATTAAGATCCCCAACACAACTACCTTGTACTGCTCATGCTCTACCATTTTCCTTGAATACACCAATATATGATCCAAAAATACCACCACAAAAGAATCCATATATCACTGAAATATCTGATTAATCAATTCCATGAACACTATTGGTGCATTTGTTAGAACGAAGGGCATAACCACATACTCATAATGGTCATATCTACTTTTGAAATCTGTATTCGGGATATCCACCTTCCTCACCCACATTTGGTGATACCTTGGCCTCACGTAAATCTTGGAGAACCACTGAGCTCCCCTAAACTAGTCAATAAAATCATCAATGTGTGGAAGTGGATATCAGTTAATTATCATAACCTGATTATGTCTACGATAATCAACACAGAGTCACAAGTTTTCATCTTCCATTTTGACAAAAAAACTGGTGCATTCCCTAGAGACATGCTAGGATGGATGAAGCCTTTGTTTTCTAACTCTTCCAACTGGACATTTAATTCCAGAAATTCTACTGGTTCTATTAGGTAAGATATATGTGATATAGGACATGTCCCTGGAAAAAGATCAGTCATAAACTCAACTTCTTTCACAAGTGGAAATCCTGTGAATTATTTGGGAAAGGCATCCATAAAATGATCCACAACTACAAGAATAAAACACTGCTCAACACCTTCAACTGATGTCAATGACAAGGCCTCTGACTAATATGAGATCATTCCAATATTTGGTGCTAACAAATCTGTTGCACCTAGCTTTTCACTCTTCTCCCCTCTAGATATATGTCTAAAGTTATCCTTCATCACAAAACAAAGCATTCACGCATTGAAATTTATGTGGGACATAAACATTGCCAGCTAATCCATTCATAGGATTATATCCTAATCATCCATCTCAAGCACTGAAAATCCCACATCAATTTAATGTCGTCCATAACTAAGAATCACACTCTAAATAGGAAGACCTGACTCTCTCTTTGACCTAGAAGAGTTTGTAGTTTCAAAATAGATGGCATCATTTCCAGGTGTAAACCCAACAAATCAACGATGTGAGAAGAAATAAAATAATGAGAAGTACCCATATCAAACAAATCTTTCATCAATGTTGAATTTAAAATAACTGTAACTTAAAACCTGGATGGTCCCGAATGATCATCCATCACCACCTTCTCAGCTCCAAACAACTTCTTACCTACCATGATCCACTCTTTATTACCCTGCTGAGGAGTACTGATGTTCCTTGAATCACCATGACTCTCTTTACTCTTCTACTGAGGGGTATGCTATTTCCCTTGTCCCCTCAACGAATAATACCCCTAAAACCCCTGAGGGGTGTCACGGACACCCGAACTTACATAATTTTGACAATAATGTTGCAGATTCCCCATCTGCATAAAATTACGACAAGCTTGAGGATGTGTCATACAACCCCGCTTGATGTGGCTCCTCAAACAACATTGAAAACATATCGGCTTTCTCTGAGGCTTTAGAAGAAGATTTACCAATCCTTCCAGCGAATTCTGATCCTTACTCCCACCTTGGAAATAATTTTCCCTCTTCCACTTGAACCCAGAATTCGAGTTCCAAATATTTCCCATGGGATCCAACATACATTCCCCGTATGTAGCCCCAACAATATTATACTCAGCCACCGTAGAATGATTCACCATTTATATGTAATCATCTATACACTGCACTTCTCTCTTGGAATGAATTTACTTGTTCATGCCATCTTAAAATATTCATTCCTTTAATGATGTACTTCCCACGACTTCAAGTGAAAACTGCACTAAGTTCATAAACATAGAAAACTGAAGAAATATGTTATACGTAGAATTCTGAATGTATGAGGATATAATTATTTATTAAAAAATTCCTCAAACCCCTCCCCTGTCACACTTTGGTCCATCCTAGCATGGACTGCCATCTCCCACCACTGAAGGGAAATATATTCCAACATATATGTGAATAGTTTCAATGTCAGCTCTATCGGTGTTACCAAGAAGTCAAATATCTGATTCTTTCTATTCATCCACGCTTAAACCCTCTCTGGCTCTGAATCACCCTTAATGATGGGTGGATTCAACCTTGGAAACTAAACTGCATGATCCACATGCCTTGGTTCATCCAGTTTATTCGCACATTCCACTGCTTGGAATGCTCTCACTATACTCTGCACTAGCTGCTGGTTCCCCAGGGGCTCAGGTGAAACCACATTTTCCGAAACTTCCTCCATTTGGTCTCTATGACGCCTACCAAGTTCCATTTCTATTAATAAAAAAACAATCATAAGATTGACTCCCTTAACAAGAAATGGTATTAAATTTTCAATTTCAATAAATTGGAACTATCACAACCAGGAATTCCCCAAGTTCACATTTCGCATGTTGCACTATTCTGAAAAATCCACCATGTTTTGAAAATCCTCTCATTTTCAAAATACCACAAGATTCCATGTTTCAAATCCTTCCATTTTTAATCCAGATATAGATTTTCAAAATCAACACCTTCATATTACACCATATATCGTTATACCCCTATAAAATATGAATCCTAGTGGTACATCAATTCTATCATGCATGCCATACCCATCTCATTGTCTACACCCATGATAATGAGATTTCCAATGCCTATAAGTGTCTCCAAAACACTTATGTACCAAACTCCCTAGTAGCTGGAAGTTCATCATAAAAGGGTTAGCTAAATCCTTTTATGCAATAAATTCCATGTTTCAATAATCCCACCCCTTGCTACCATCCCAACTCAAGGAATAGACCAAGAGAAAATGTCAACACCAAGACCAATGATCAATCACAACGTATAGAACAACTACTCTCATTTGAAATCCATGGACTGAACAAATTGACACCACTTGTAATATCCATCCCTGTCGCATTGGCTTGAGAGGGTAGAGGAATTCTAGATGGCCTTAAGCGATGTTCCCAAGGTGCCAAATTCTAGTAATAAATGAAAGGGGGTTCGATAATAAATTTTGGAAAGATTTTTTCTTAAGACAAAGCCAATGAAACAAAAAATCCAAAACTATATGATACATGACAATAAAACAACCAAACCTATACATTCCCAAAAAGACAACCAACTAATCCATAACAATCCCACATGCCAAATACAACCAAACCCAAATCAGAGTACAAAGTGGAAGACTACAACAAGACTCTAAAAGTACTAGGACACCATCCATAGCTTCGCACCAAGATCCATGATCCAAGAACCACAATATCACCCAATCTTCATGCTAAACCGCTAGAAAAATGGGAAGCATTACTCGTACTTGGGTCTAAGAATACAAAATCTACAAAATCCCCCATGTGACAAAGGATGGGGTGAGTACTAATACTTAGTAGGTTTTCCCCAAATGACTCCCCTACACACTCTATAAGGAATGAACTGTTAGAACATTTATATAAATAATTCTTTATAATACATTAAATTGTGATACCATTACCATAATCCAAACACACCCTTACCAAGCCTTGTCAAACAAGGGAAAGCCACACTAAACCCTAAGCCATATAACCATCACACATTAGCCCAAACAATTTCTATATTTCTTAGAAACACCACAACCAAACAACTACGGTGGAACTTCCCTTCCAAACCCTTATACTTCCATCCCAAACTAGTGGTACTTCTTGTCCACTTATACTTTGATAGTGGCCCATCTGTCTACTATCCATCCTATTTTTATAGTGGTACTCCCCGCCCACTTCACACACAATTAACACAAGATATAATTCTTAACCCATGACCAAGAATATCACATCATGGTCACCACATCAGGTAATCAATTCATCTACATCCAAACAATAACACATGAAAATTAACAATTTCAACACATGCCCATTCACTTCAATAAATCACTAATTTATTGAAAACACTCTTTAACTATTTCCCATGCCATCCCATATTTCAATAAACCACACTATCATTGAAAACCATTTTCATCAACCAGTTTCACAGATCAACCCAAGAAATCGATTTTAAAATCTTCATTTTAAAATAAATCATCAATAACATTACACAACAAAGACCCCTTTTTCCAAAAAAAATGCCCAAAACATTACCAAATTGATTTCTAACCAATTACACCCATCAATATTACCTATTAATTTATGGAAAACAAATTTATAGGAAAAATCCTTCAAATTCTGACAAAGTGGAGTTGAGAGTGAAGCCACCTACCATTAGGGTTCTAGTCTATTCGAACCACAAGCAACCACACCCCAAATTCGGTGAACACACCACCAAAACTGTTCTAGATCCCCTTCCATAACATTCAAAAGCCATAACATTAACACACAAGGAAACCATAACCCTATATCTACATGAAATGGATGTATATCTATAAAACCAAGAAACAGAGAAGAGTATATCTAGAGGAAACCAAAGAGATTCCAAGATAAAAGACTTACCCAGGAGAAACCACCTTCAGACAGCCTTGAAACCTCTTTAAAAAGCTTCCAAAATGAGTTTAAAATCCCATAAAACTCCTGAGAACCAAAAATCATGTGTGAGGTTTGAGTGGGAGAATATTTGGAGGAAAATAAGTTAAACCTGAGGGGGCCCGGATTTGAAACCCCTCTTTTTAAGTGGCAGCACGGTTAGCCGGCATGGTTTGGAAAACTGTTTGTTAATCGTGTGCATGAAACTATCTTGAGAGAATGGGTCTGCATTGTTGCCTCGCATAGTTTGGAAAACCATGTGCAGGCCTTGCGAAGCTTACTGTATCCCCCTGCACAGTTTCCTAGAGAACCCGCACGGTTTTCCCTAACCGTGCTCAAACTGTGTGCCATTTGAAAAGCCTCCAAAATTATTCAAAATCATACCAAACCCTCCCAACCTCATCCCAACACATCCAAAGTACATTAAACACATAAATATGCATTAAAAAGGGACATATACCTCAATCTAGGGGTTCTACATTATTTCCCTATTTTTATTATGATAATGTCTTATGAAAATGTTCATGATACCATTTTTTCTCATGGTATAATTAAGCTATGATGAAATTATTAATGTTTTAATGATTATTTGATACATAAAGCTATGATTTTTATTTTTTTGAAGGTTTTACCCAATATTTTTATTCATCCAATTAATTTTATAGGGCATTACATATCAATAGATAATATTTATGGTTCTAGGGAGTGAACCAAATAGACAATGTTAATGGGAATGGGGAGTGATCCAAATCCACTATTATAATTTTTCACAATTTGATGATAGTCTTGGAAATGATACTTAACATAAAATATGATTTTATAAACATATAAATTTTATATATTAATATGAAAAAATTTATGTTATCCTAAAATACAATGTTATGTTATAGGTCTTCTAATACTTGTTTAATTATTCCGAAGATATATAACTCATTTCCTACATTATGTCAAAATCATTATGTCATGGTTCTTGATTTTAGATCAGTATATTATTAAATATGATTTCTTTAAGATTCTTTCATGTAACATGATTATGTTCAAATATACAAATATTCACTTTGTACTATCTTATGATCATTTAAGGATACCTCTTATCTTCACCTTTTACTAAGTGTTTGATCTTACCCTTTATTATGATTCTATTACTTAATTTATGAATAAGAAAATTATGTATGATATGTTAATAAGGGTATTAGGTTTGAATATATATTTAATATTATTTTGACATATGTTTTTAAAATAATTGAGTTGTGTATCCAATCAATAAAGACACTATAACTATATGTTTATGGGTGTTATGCATTTTTAGATTTTATTAATATTCATGGAAATTGATATAAAGATTATTTATGTTATGGTTGGTACGTCACAGTTGGAATCAATGTGTGGTTCAGATAATTGTTAGTATTATATTATGAATAATAAGTTGATAAAACCTACATCTTTTGATTTTGAATCAATGGTGTTATATGATAAACCAAGAGAGTAATATGTTAAATGTAATATGTTAGGAGTGAAAATGAAGGTGTTATAATTATAGACATATTAGTATTTATTTTCATTATCATAGGATTTTTTACTTGGGATATTATTTTTCTAATATAGACACTAATATATTTTGTCTTCATAGTTGCCTAGGCTTAAGAGGAATGGAAATAATGGGAAATGTGCTAGACAAAGAAATGATAGTCCCTGTGAGAAACCAAATGTTATAAGAGATAGAGTACATGGTATCTCATTTATGATCACTAAAATCTATAAATCTAGGGAAAATAGAATAACCAATGTTAAAATCCTATACTATCTAAAGAAGGAATAACTCTCCATTGTGTCATTGATGAAGCAATTCCCACCTTCCCTTAGTTTTTCTTCTAAACCACTTACTATCAAAAAAATGGATCAAAACAATACAAAATATATTTTACATTCTCCATGAAGAAACAAAATCATATCATAGCACACTGTTTTAAAATATTATTTACTACAGATCACAATAAAAGAGTCCCCAAAACCAATAATTTGAATGTGTTTGAAGCCTATATAAATAACCAACCTATTTAATAAAAAATATTTAATATGTCCCACAATATTATTCACACATTATTACCTTATATACACAACAAACATTATAATCTTATTTATATTGTGAGAAAATGAAAACATAATAAGGGGTTTTCACCGATGCCTAGAGAGCAGTTAGGATAAGCGATGTCAATCAAAAAACATAATTGATAATAAAATTAATATTATTTAATGATAACCTAATAAATATACATGAATATTAAATAATTATATCATAAATCATAAAACATGGATCATAAATCATGAATCATTACATATTACATTGGGAATATCATAAAACATGTGTTATAAGAGTGTAAAATCATGAGTAAAAAATCACGAACCCTAAAAATATTACATAGGAGAATTATATAGCACAATATATTCCAAAATTATATTCATATAAGTGATAAAATATTTCAAGGTCATCATCCAGTACATTTATAAAAAAAATTCTATGAAAACCACACACCCTTTGCATATTGGAAATGGGAAAACCACACGTGCCTAAAATTATTTTGTACTTGAAATAGACACTCATTCCCCATCCTATGTTAATGAAAAATAATATTATACCCATTAAATTAGAGGGACATATCATACCCACTCATTATTTATTGATAGACCATATATATGTGTATCACATGTAAAAGAAAACATTTATAATCTCATCGTTTCTTAATTAACCAGTGATAAATAAATGGGTTTCAGTAATATTTACATAAAAACAATCATAATACATCTTGGGAAAGGATATGGATGGTATCAATAGCGAATATAACATTTTATGTATGTGAAACAATAAATGATACTGAAAATGTTTAAAAACACATTATAAAATAATTCGAAAATTTCATTTAAAAAAGAAATATAAATATCCATTATATTTCTAATAACATTTCTTTCAAAGGTAATAATTTGTATGGAAATCAAAATAAAGATTAATATTTAAAACCATTGAAATGTTGTAAGGATGATTCATTGAGAAAACTATATAAAATGGTGTTGAAAATAGATCATACAAAATATGATAGAAAAGATATTCCTTCCACATCTTTGTAAATAAAGTAAATGTAAGTAGATAATTTCCCATTACGAAAATGTTATAAATTGATTCCTTTAAAACATTGCTAAATATATTTAAATTAAATCGAAAATGACCATAATAAATCATATTTGTATAGATAATGGAATCCATAAAATTATATGTATAATATTGAAATAGAGCTGAAGGATTTTTGATTGGAAGGTAGAGATGATGTTTATTTTACATAAGACATCATTTCTGGGTGATTTATAATATAAATTGAGGGGAAATGTTTATAAAAAATTCAAGACCTAGAAATTACTATAGGATAATAAAATATATTGGTTTTTATAGATTATTAACATTAAATGTCCCAAATAATAAATTTATATATTGGAAATCATGATTTGAATGTGAAGTTGGAAAAGAAACTGATAAGGTTTTGTTGACTTCTAAATAAAAAACATGAAAACGATAGTTCCTATGATGGAATTTTAAATACCAGTAATTTAATGGTAATTAGGAATAGAAACTAAATCAATGAGAAAATATATACACCAACCAAAAAAATTGGTGAATATCACTCATATCCTAATGAAGGAAAATTTAGATGACGAAGCATTAACTCATATATTCACTTAGTTGGTTGTGATCTATCTTTTAATATAACAAATTTTAGATTATTATCAATATATATATTAAAAATATACATCTATGTTTTAAATAATACAATTATTTTTTAATTACTAGTTATATAAAAATTAATTCTTAACAATTAGAATTAATATCCATGTGTTAACTATTCTATTTTCAATGTGTATGTTTGTTTAACAGTTTTGATGCATACCTATCAATCATGGGTTCATCATATAAATAAATTTTATAAATTTCATTGAACTTATGGTGACTAATTTCATAACAAGTTTAAAAAATCCTTTTTGGTAATTATTTTATTTTCAAACTATTGGAGTTAATTGGTGAATATAATTTGGAATGTTACCATTATAGAATTGTTAAAATATATAAAACTAATCATTATTAAATAATAAAATTATTATTTATGTTTTAATATTCAATCAATATGTACACATTGTAACATCATTTCAATAGGTGGACAAATGTACCCAATGAAGAACACTTTATAACAATTGAATGAGTAAGAACATGTCATTTTATAGTGATAGTTCCTTTTTTAAATATGATTTTTTATTCAGGAAACCTATTATTAAGGTGATAAATCTTATTTTCGGAGCCTCTGAGCGGCGGCGGAATTTCCCTCTCTTAGGGCTAGGGTTTCACTTCTGGAGTCAGTGTGGATCGGAGAAGGTCCAGGTGATGCTCCCGGCGTCGACAGACCTAGCGCATCGGCTCGGCGAAGGTTCAGGCGTGGCTTTAGGCTTCATCGGCGTTGGATCCCGACTTGACGTCGAAGATGCTTGGTGACGACTTCTACTTGGCTCCGGTGTGGCTTGGCGTCGGCCCCTGAGTGGCGCGGAGGGGGGAGGGTTTTTCCTGGTTCTGGATTTCACAGCGCAGACAGTTTTGTTTTGGTGCCTTTGTTTTTGGATGAGAGGATGGGGGTTTCAAGGTGTCGTCGGAATCTGTGCTAACTCGCCCCTCTCCAACGGTCTCCTTCTTTTCTGATCTTTCCCTGGGTGCGTTGCGGCATCGCGCACCATGGAGCGCCTCTTCAAGTTCCTTCTACGATGGATTCGGTGGGAGCTATGGGTTGCGGTGGGGTTTTCGTCCGGCGACAGTCCGACACCTGGGTTGCAAGCTCATGGCAGGGACTGAAGCTTCCCCTGCTGGTGTTGAATCTGGTTTTTTGGTCTATGTGGAGTTTCGTTGGTGATGGATTTGTGCGATGGTGATGATTGGGAACATGGATTTGAATTTGTGATTTGTGCCTCGATTTGCGTCGGTTTTGTTCTTGACTTGCCTGGGTGTTTCTGCTCCTGGCTGTGAATGTTGTTTGCCTGCGGCCTGCTGTTCAAGGGTTCTTGATTCCAGACTTTCCACAAAGACTGCCTCAGATGAGCTTTTGAGCTTCAAGTTTTCGCCACACTTATGCGATTCGGTTTTGAATGTTTGAGTGGGTATGACTTTAGCCATCGGTACCAGCCCGTCTTTTTACGGGACAGGTTGCAGTGCAGTGTTAGAATGGTGGAAACTAGACTTAATGTTCTTTGTGCTTGGGAGGAGTCTTTTTTGTTGTTTGATCTGGTTTTTTGAATTTTGGACCGTCGGGTACGGTTTAATGTCTCAAGTCTTTGAAGTCATGTTTATTGGTTTCTCACTTTTTTCATAAAAGTGTTTATTTAATAAAAAAAATTAATTTTCAGTTTGTCAGATTGTATAACTCTTTTTTTGAAGACATGAATTTTTTTCTAAAAGAGAATATTGGAAATAATGTATTTGGGACTCCATATCCTGACCAGGGGTTCAAAAATGGAGGGTGGGAATTTTTGTGAGATAAATTTTGTGGGTGATCAATAGAAATATAGAGAAAATGTGTTTATTTAGGTGGGTATAAAAGGGTACATTTTATATGTGATAAGGGATTGATTTTTTTAATCCTCATTCATTAATATAATAAGAAAATAATTTTCAGGTTTAGTGGATCTGGAGTGAATTTTTTTTGAGATATGATAAGGGTAACTGTTATTTTCTCTCAAACTAAAATTTAGTTTAATATCCCCAACCCATACTACCTATATCTTGTTTTGAAAACACAATATTTACATTTTTTCTCTTTATTTCGATGAATGTGAAACAATTTAAACCATTAAAAACAAGGAAACAAAAAAATATTGGATAACTTATATACCAACAATTTTTTTTTAGATTTTTAAATAATTAAGGCATACTATTATATTACCTTACCCATGTTTCAACTATGTATTTTTTCAATTATACTCAGCTTTTCATATTCCATATTATGTCTTCAACATCCTTCATAAATTTCATTGCACGTGAAACCTTTCATGACACAAATTATTTAACGTCATTATTCTTAACCAGGGGAATGAAAATATAAGGAGGGTGAACACAACAAATCATTAAAGTTCAACATAAAAATTGAAAATTCTAGGTCATCATTGATCATTATAAGAGAAGAAGTATATAATGAAATAATAAAAGTGAATGAGTATAAAATAAAATAATTTATACTTATAAAATACGGTTTATAAATCATATGACATGGAATAAATATTTAATTAACAAAATAGTCATAATAATCAACAATCACGATCCATTTGAAGTCAAAATATTTCAAATTAACTGTTACAACTCAATAAAGGCATATAGAAAACATGCTGGTATCATCGAACATTATCTTGATAACCAGTATTCTCATATGTAAAAAAACTAGAACCCAATTATATCAATATGATTAATGACCCCGGTTAATAGTATTCATTTATATAATATTAAAAAATTCATTTGAGAGATATATCTACCCAACATATTCTCACAAGCATTATTGGGATCACATGTTCGTATAATCTATGATATGATAAACTATTTATATAAATTTTATCATAATTACCTATCATTATCAATAATTTCTATGTACCATACATGATTAAACCAATTATAATCTTTCACTTTTAAATATAACACCCTTGATACCATCCATCATTCTATTATTGCGTCATTAACCCATATAAAAGAAATAGTTTTCTTATATGTTACTTTAAAAAATTCTGCAGAAGAAAACATGGGAACGAACATGGATGGTATCATAATATAATATTCTTAGTGAAATAAATGAAAAACTAAAGTATATTTAATAAGATTAAAATAAATTTAAAAGAACATTTAAAAAACTTCATTAAAAAATTTGGAAAATACTTTTTTCTTTTGGTTTGTTTAAATACTAAAACTTTAAAAAATATTAAGCAATTTTTTTATTTAAAAACAACCACAAAAACATGTAAATTATTCATAAATTTAAATAATGTTCATGATATTGTGAAAATCATTTCATGTTATGTATATTAAAGAAAACATTCCTTCCACACTTTTTAAAAAAAGACAACATGACTTATTTGGAAAATAATTAAAAAATTTACCTTTTAAAACTATAGTATCTATATTCATAGATATGTAAAAATTAAATTATTTCATCAATGATAATAAAAGAATAAAATTATTTATTTTTTAAATATGGATATGGAAGATAAATATTCCATATATAAAAGAAGATACAAGATTATTATCACTTATAAATAAATTTATTGCTGATTATTTAATAAATAATAGGAAATGGAAACAAAATATGTTAACCACATTAATAATCAGAGGATATGTAAAGATATTTGGTTCAAGAAGATAATAGAATATGATATCATTTAAAGTAACTTAAATCTTAAACAACATAAAAAATAAAGGAGATCATCACATAATGTCGTTACCACATCAGTAACATTTGAATTAAAAATAATTGAAATTAAGAATATTATATTAATCTCATAAATCCATATAATTAAATGAAATAATTTGTAATTTTTTTTCATGATTTAGTATGAATATCATATAATGAAATCTTGGTGCACAACATTAAGCATATCTCCAAAAATGATATTAAAACAATGAAAACCCCTGGAAATATCATAACATTTAATGTGATAATTAATCAATGAAGTGATATTAAAAATATATTTAAATCAACATAATAAAAGTATAAATAAAGAATAAAACAATTTATATATCAATTAACACATAATCCTTGAATAAAAAATTCAATGATGTAGATGTATAACCCAATGAGTGTAAATCATGTTAAGATACCCCTTACCACGTGGTTACCATCATGTCAAATCTCAATGGATTAGACAATTTGAATTCTTTCTTAAAGTACCAGGAATTATAAATTATTCATGATATAACATGTAAAAGGTTCCGTATATACACAATATAAATGAAACTAGATTCATCACATTAGAAATTTCATAATGAAGACAAATTGAGGAGAAATACATCACCTTATGTCCAAAGATTCCATTTATATCCTTTAATTCCTATATAATAAACTTATATTAATTATTTTATTTCATAAGAACATTTTATAGGATTAATAAATTATTCATAAAACATTTATTTCATTTATTTTAATTATATATTTAATTACCTAATCAATGATGTCCATGTCATTTGTTTTGCTCATGTTCAGTTCATAACTTAATAATGACATCTGTATGTTGTCCACTTTCAAAGGGTAATTATTCCATAATTTATACAACAATTATCACGAAATAATTATCATTTTTATATATTTACACTTTTACAACCACCCATGAAATATTGTTATTAAAATAAAATTATGTTACAATGATGTATATGGTAGTCCATATGTACACATGGGTAACACTTCCATTTTTCAAATATCGTGATATAAATAAGGTAAGGGTGTATTTTCTATTTCTATAAGTATGATAATTTCATAATTTTTATTATATCATAAATATGATATCTATTATTAAATACACTTCTATATTGGAGCCATATGATGTGGTTATGAAAAACAAATCACATTTCTTCATAGATGTGGTAATCCACATGTACACATAAACAAAATTATAAGTTTTTGGTAGAATGAAACGTACAAAATAAAATATATATTATATTTAAATAATTATAATTATTTCATGAATATAATATATATATAATCCATAATTATAAAAATTCTTGAGAGGCAGTGATTGAAAACCAATTAAATCTGTTTGTGATGTTTTAGTCCACCATACACACGAATGATGATTTAATTCTTGTAGTTAGTTCCCTAGAACCTACATTTTTAGTACATGATTACATGTTTTCATTATGAAGGAATTTTATCTATTAAGTTATTTTTTATATATATATGAAATTTTTATGTGATAATGTCCTAATAATATATGTCACGTTGAATGGTCATTATAGTTCCCCACTATGATGGAAACCTAGAGGTGTCACACCATTATTCTTAAAAATTTCTTTGTAGTAGGATGGTACTACCTGATGAGAACTAGATAATATAGTATATAAGGATTAGAAAGCTCATGAGGCATTGAGACACCTTCTCAATGTGTCCTCCCTAGGTAATATCAATAACAAGTTGTTATTAGAACATACTCGTTAATAGGAAATCCAAACTTCTATGTGTTATTAGATGTTCATATATGTGGATGTGGGTATTGTTCGTTAGAATTTAGGAATACCATTAATGGATATCCTTAATTTTTTACTTTTATTTATTTAAATTTCGCATGAAAAAAAAATATTTGTTGAAGTGGGATACATTGGGTTCATCATGAATGATATAGCAGTAATAGATAATACAAGAATGGATTTATCCATTTTTCCTAAAGATGAAATTTTATATCTCTAGACCTTTTATGTAATTAAAACTTCTGTATAAATCTATGTCAATGGTGTTTTGTAGGTGAGTTTATTTCCATATATTCAAATAATGATAAATCGAGTATACAGGTTGATGGAACCTACATGAAACTTTTTTGATTATAGATATTACAATTAAGGGATTTTATTACATTATAAGCATTCATAAGAGGTTGGGTGTCCTTGTGACACTAACATATTCATATATATATATATTCCTTTATGTTTTTCTATATAATAACATTGGTATTTATTTAGTTATTCATAATTCCACTGAGAAAGTGTCCTAGAGGGATACCTATTAAGTATATTCGCAAACATAATTATATTTTGAAATTAAATTTAACAAAAAGAATTTTTTTTATCTAGTTTGGTTGATTTCCATAATTTAATCACAAGTTATAATAAAGAATAATGTGAGTTGAATAATAATAATAAATATTATTTTTTAATTTTTGAAAATAAAATATTTATTTTGTTTTTTTGTAGAATAATGTAGTGAGAGTTATTTAATTAAATAGTAATTATTCAAGGATCGGTAAATGATGACAAAGGGAAGTGGACCAATTTTAATTTTCCAATTGGTTATACCAAATATTTATTTATATTATTAATGTTTTCACATATAAATAGATTATTATTATTATTAGACATGGGTGCAATTAATAATTTTAAATATGGTTGGGGACTTTTGTGTGATTTTATAACCCTAAAAAGATATAATATATCTCTGTCTTTGTCAATTTCGAAATTCATTTTTTTGTGTGAATAATGGATTTTTACAAAATCAATCAATCCCTACGGTATGCTCTCTCTTCAACCAGTGTCATTCCATTGAAGAAAGAACCAGGGTTCTTCATCATTCATGAATAATATTATTGTGATCAACCATGTAATACCTAAGCTATCAAGATCAGTTGTGATAGCACCGAATAATTCCGAGACGTTAATCAAATACTGTTGTGCATGTGTGGATCCTGACCAAAGGGATTCTAAACATGAATCAAACATTACAATAATGGTTTTATGAATTCAATTCAATTGGATCATAAAAAATTGTTGATTTATAAGTTATGGTAATTCTATATCTACACATTATTTAATAATAAATTAAACATGAATATCTTCTCCCTATAGTTCTGAGGTATTAATATAGTTTTTTATTCAAATATTTTTTTTGGAAATAATCTTATGAGAATGTAAATAAATGGTTACATGTTTTTTAATACAAAAATATGAGTTGGTTAAGTCATCAAAAGAGAGTTCCACTACACTAGGTACCTACATGTTTTATCAGAGTGTCTATATTTTTAATTTCTAATTATTTATTAATAAGTGGTTGATTACACATGTTTTCATTTTTTTCTTAAAATGATTCATGTTAATAAATATGAAATCATCCTTTATTATTTTATTTATTCTTAATAACATAACTAGTAGTCGGTCAATGGTTAAAAATAAAGAAGTATCTAGATATTACCATTTATAGGTTATAAAGCCTCTTCCTGAAGAGAAACAAAACCACATGTCGTGTCTTCCCAGAGTGCACATCATATAAATTTTCATTCTCATCTGTATCTTCTCTTTGAGGTCATATTCCAAAAAATCAGATCTAAGACCTGAAAATATTGTATCATTGTGTAGATCAGGATAGACTTTCACACGACATGTAGAGTTACATGGTGTGTAAGAAGAATACCAAATGTGTAGTCCCTGTCTTCTCGTGGTTGATAACACATTGTTTCCTAGTTAGTAGTGTATTGGATACACTTCATTGGGATATACATTCAATGAAACTCTATGGTTACACTCCAGGTATTCTGAGTACACAATGGGTACCTTGAACACATCCATACTAAGAAACATGTCCATATCAGAGGAATGTGTTGTGGACACAAAAAAATACATGTTCACACCACGTACTTTTGTGCACATAATTTATTTAATTATTGATAGTGTTTTTGATTTTTTCATAGAAAACAACAAAATTTATAATTATACCTATTTATTGTGTTCAATTTGCTTTGTTCATTCAAAAATACACACCATGTCATACGATTAAAAATTATATTTTAAATTTATTTCCGTATTAAATATTTACAGGAAAAAAATTGCCTCCAAGTAAACATGTGTACTATTTTAATATTAAATAATGTTAATATTTTTTAAAATTATAGATTTTGGTGAGTTATGGATGGTTGGATGGAATTAAAATAAATTTAAATAATTTGATAAATTCAAGGAACATTATGTTTAATATAGAATGTATAAAATTAATTGATAACTATATTGAAAATGATTGATCATTGCTTTATTTTTGGATGACCATGAGATTATACCAACCCTTATAAGTGATTGGTTTCTTTTTATATGTTATATGTTTATTATTTTTTATGGAATGAGAGATATCCCATTCACTATATTATGTAAGTGAATTCGTGCTCTTTGTTACTTCAATGTAAAACCTTTTATCCAATCCATTGGATCCCCTCACCTATGTGTGAGTAAAATATCATGTAATGATAGAGCTCATAGGCAAGAGGAGGTGGCCTGAGTCAAGGATACACAGTGAAACTAATCAAGTAGAAACAAATTACCCAACATGGAATTCCACAATATAAACCAAAAAATAGTTTAAGGTGAATTTTCCCCTAGGAAAAGGGATATTTTTTCATCCACTAGATTGACTAACCATTAGATAATCTTGTGATCATTCCACGTATATTTCTTTTACCATTTTCATTGTTACTTATTTATATTTTTTGATGTTGTGTGGTCACCTAATAAATAAAATAACACGAATGAAATATCAAATTAAATATAATCAGATTATCTATAAAATTTATATCATACAAGTTTAATAAAATATGTAAAATCCACATGATAGTAACAAGGCAAGTAAAAGGATAAAATGATATTAACTATTAAGGACACAAATCCCTTAGTTAAATATATTATGTTGTCTTAGACTTCCCATTCATGATTTAAAAACAACCTCATAATTCAAGGTTGATAACCAACCCATGTTAGGGTGCATTCTATAATCGAGGATATTTTAATATGATTAGTTGGGTGGAATTAACTTAGTCTACATCAACGGTTGAAATCCCAAGAATAACATTGAGTGAAGAAGAGGAAAAGATTAATGAAATATTTAAAAAAAGATTTTATGATTGGGGATCCCACACAAAAAAATCTATTAATTAGGAGTTAATGTGGTTTTCAAGTTATATCTACACAAAACATTTCCATTATATTTTTGGGGCCTATTATAGGAAATTTTAATGGAATATGGATCCATTCCACTTAAATATTAATGTGATCATATATTCCCAAACATATGGTGAGGGTCATTGTGTTTTGAAGAAAAAATAGTGGTATATTATTAAATAATTTAACTTGATTAAAATATATTACTCAATTTTTGAAAAAATAAATAATTACTAATTACCTATTATAAATTTACTAAAATTAAAAATAAAATGACACTGGGAATATCACTACAGTCCATACTTGATAAGGATAACATCCACAATGATATGAATTTATAGGAATTAAATAAGAGCTTGTATGTAATAATATGACACAAACCAAAATTATACTTGCTGGATATCCTACTACATGAGTTCATTTCCTAAGAGGATAATGTCTTGTATTGTCCTAGGTGACACACATGGGTACCCCGATCTGTTCAATCACATAATCTCAAGCATGCCTCCCCATACACAAGAGGCTACAGACTAGTAGATAGGGCCTACTATCGACTACGGGGAGTCTATACCTTATTTATCATAGTAATATACCAATGAAAATAAAAACACAAAAACCAAATGATATAACCATTAACAAAAAAATACCAGTGTCACCTAATGACCAAAAAAAAGAATTACAACATCAAAACCTAATAATAAATATCCTCAATCAATGTACGTGTCAAGTGTCAATATGAAAAAATCCAAAATAAAAAGACACTGACAAGTCCCAAACTGGACCCAAACCATGTCCAGTTCCCCCATCCATGATCAATGACATATCAACCATCTAACATTGGTTTCTTTCCCTTTTCCTATTCTACAACCAAGAAATCTATTCTGGTACCAATGAGGTAGACATAGTAGGGTGAGAGTATAAATCAATAAGCAACCACCAATAATATCTAAAACAATATCCAATCAATAAAATTATATGATGTTGTAAAAAAAATTGGTACAATACATAATTAAATATTTATTAAATCTATTATTATATAATTTAACCACATAAAACCCCTAGGTTCCCAAGGACACTCAAATTAAAATAGATTCTTCAGCCCATGCTGATGTCCAAACTATCCCAAAGGGATATAACTAGTCATAATTAAATTATCAAAAATTATCACATTAGTTAAAATTATAATATATATAATTGTAACCATTGTCTAATGCCAACATTTTGGGTCAAGGTTTTCGTGCCTAGAACCCCGGGGGCTTTTGATGGAGTAGACAGTGTCCCACACTAATTTATCAATTTATCACTATGGGATTTTGATGCAACAAGTCATATCCCACACACAAATATCAATTTATCACTATGGGATTTTGACTTAGCATGCAATGCTTGAAACAAAAATATCAATTTATCACTACGGTATTTTGACACAGTAGGCCAAGTACCACACATGAATATAAATCAAATCACGTGTATCACAATTACAAATATATTAGTTCAATTATGGAAAGTTAGCATTATCCCTCTCAGCACATTTCCCAATACCAAAATATATTAATCAATACAAAAATTAATTTAATCATTTAAATCAATTCCATACTCACAAAAATTCCCATTAAGAAATGTAATAATTAATTAATTCAATTACACATATTCATATTCATATACTTCAATTAATCAACACAATAAATAATTAGTCACAACAATACCTTCGATTAAATCACCAATTAATTTGTCACATCAATTATATTAATTAATTCAAGAACTAATTAATTAATTTACAACACCAATGTCCCCATTTAATTGAAAAAGAAATTATTCTATTCAAAATCTCAATATCCCTAGTTTCAAAATTCCTTAATTAATTAATTTACCAAATCAATTAATTCAATTTTTGAAAATCAATTTATAATTATTTAATATAATTACACACACATAATTAAAATTAAGACTTTGGGATTTTAATAAATACCACATAACTTAGGTTTGATGATACATGCTCGCCCACTGAAATCTCCAAGTCAAAATAACAATGATACAAAATGATAACTGGATTTAATTCCTACATCCATTATTTAAATGAATCATGTTATAAAAAACATAGATGTAGATCTATATCCAATTATGGATAAATATACCTCTTTTTTATCAGAATTGGAGTGGGAGAGGGAAATCTATTGTGATTGAAATGGTATGAAATAGTACATGAGCCTCAACCCGGTTGGTGAGGAGTCGGTAGGTGAATCTAAGAGACCCGAGAACGAATCCGGGTGGAGGCGTATTTTCAGGTATTATAGCAATACTGTAGAAGGCATTGTTCGGTACTATAGCAGCTGAAACTATTCATCCATTTGGGCCATTGGGCCACCGGGTTGGTCCTTGGGTCGTGCAAGGCTTTAGGGCTACCCAAGGCCTTCGGGCTAGGTGATTCTTAAGGCCTTCGTGCCACCTTAAGGCCTCTGGGACACCCCAAGGCCTTCGGGCGACATGAAATACAGATGTACCAGTCAGACTATAAGGGAAAAAGCTTTAGAGGAGGATTCAGGGAAGAAACATTCACTAGAGCAGGGTTAACCGGAATTAGAAGAATGATATGGTATGTCTTTTCCATCGGTACTGGGCATGTGTAGCTTTGCATAGGAAAGCTAGCTAACCAACCCTTTGAAGGTGGAGTGCTGATATCTTAACATATGTTGGGGAGGAGCATTTCCAAGTTTTCTTGTCTGGGTGATTCGCTCTAAGGCCTACGGGCCATGTAATTGTCTCTTAGCCTTCGGGCCTTGTAAGGGTTTCACATCACCCATTGAAAGGTGGATTATCAAAAAATAATAAAAAATAAAGGCCTTCGGACCATTATGGTCCTATAAACGAGAAGAAATAACATACTCATGTGATGCAGATCTTTAATCTGGGATTCAAATAATTAATTATATGAGGATAGAAGACTTTTTAATTTATCCACGAGCCTCTAAAATTGATATAAAACATTAGTGGTTGAGTGGGGTTAGATTTCAGGTTAATTGTAGTTTTTGGGTATTTTAAAATCTAATTTACATATTATTTTAAATTATGGGATTAGTTTATGGGGATGGGGTGAACAGTTTCCCCACCCATTCACTTTTTCTAGGTGTTTTTCACGATTTATCCTAATAGGAATCACATTTTTAAAAACCATATGTCGTCTATATGAATTACTTCTTCCTAGCTCTGCATAGTTTGCGAGGTTGGGGTGCATGATTTGGGAAAGTAGTGTACAAACCCTCCACTGCCCTTCCAACATCCCATTTTCTCATAATTCATCCAAACACACCCAAGGTAAAACCCAACAAAAAATTAATTGAAACCCATCAAAAGAGTACCTATAAAAAAATCCTAATACGTCTCCAGAAAAGATTTGGTTTTTATAATCTTCCCACCTTATAACAGCTTATCCTCGAGTTATACTCCAAAGCATCTCTATGATTCCAATTCAAAACTTTTGAGCCACTGATCCCACATATCCACTTACTGATCACAATTTTCTTCCTCAACAAAATCATGTTTCCACAATACAATAACTATCAAAATTTTCATTCCATTCAACACATTCTCACTACAATCCAACACATGTATAAGATGCCCTTTTAAGGACACATCAATCTCAATATCAATATCATCCACATTGATCACATGATAAGGGAAAGGGTGATACCTATGAATTTGTGACACATTGAAAATATCATACATAGATCGTTATCTATTAGGAAGAGTCCATTAGTACGTCATCGTCCTGATCCTCCTCGCAACCTCATACAGTCTGAAAAACCTTTGTTTCAGCTTTTTATGTGTCTATATCTTACGGTGACCCAAATAAGGCAACACCTGAAGGAACACAAAATCACCCTCTATAAACACTAGCGTTCATCCTATTCTATCATCATATGAATTTTGTATACTCTGAACCATATCCATTATATTCCAAATAAACTATACCTACTAAGATGTTTCTCGCATGAGGCTTGGTCCCAACAACACTTGATCACTTGCCGCCATCTAGTATATAAGTGATCTACATGGAATACTTTAAATATACTCATATGGTTCCATCTGTATAGTTTTCTATTAACTGTTGTTATAGGTTTACACAACCAAATCTAGGTTCTTCTCTCAAGACCTACTAAATTTAAGGAAACACTAACATATAATATACTCAAACACCTATATAGTATATCCATACTAGAAATATATATGGGGGTTGAATGTTTTACCCAATAAAACTTTTGTATCACACACATCATATAAGATCTTCTATAATATTTAAGTAAAACAAGATTCAAATTCTAAAAAATAGTCAATAAAACCCCATGTAGATAAAATATCACTCGAACATTGGGTTTTCCAACTACTCCCCAGATAAAGTCTCTTATATAGGAAATAAATGAACTACATTTGTCAAATAGTCCACAATAATCCATATTGAATCATTCTTCTATGGTATCCTTGGGATTACCACCATAAATTCCATGATAAAATTATCCCACATCCACTCCATAATGGGCATGGATGCAATAAACCACCATGGAATTGATGTTCAACCTTCATCTATTGATAGGTGTTGTATCGTGTCACGAACCCTCCTATCTAATTTTTCATTCCAGACCACCAAAACATTTCACCTTCTCCCAGATAACCATATCCAAAAAAACATTATTTTGTACATAAATGATCTAATACTCATCTATTTTCCAATTAGAAACTGACTCCCCACCTTTAAGGATTTACCTCAAGGCCAAACATTTTGGATCATGATATTGTGATTCCCTCATCTAGATCAAAATATTAAACTCCAATAAAAATGATATGAGATTCATCTACTCCAAACTCACCTAAACCAAAACATCCATCTTGGAAGATAAATTCATCATATTCTACTTAGCACTAAAGTTCTAAACTGCATGATTCTGAGTTTTTCTACATAAAGTGTCAGCAACACGATTTCCCTTCCCAGGCCTATATACTATCTCAAAATCAAATGACTACATATAATCAACCCACCTCCACTATTGAGATAAAAATATCACTAGGAAAATATATAATTTAATCTATTTTGGTTGGTTTATATAGTAAACTTTTTAACCCTCAGATAAGGTCATGAAGGCATCATAGAATAAACAGGTGTGGCTAACTCGAGATCTTGTGTAGGTTAGTTCCATTCATGTGGCCTCAACTTCTAAGACTAATACACAACAAATCGATCAATTTTTATCAAAACATCGATGAAAACTATTCTATAAGCATCACAAAACACTGTATCTACCTCACCTGGTTTGGGTAGGATCATGATTGGTGTTGTAGTGAATCAATTATTTATCTCCAAGAAAGAGTTATCACATGCTCTGTACTATGAAAACATTACTCCATTATTCATCGTACTGGGTATAGGTTCTTCCAATTTGGAATTTTTTTAACAAACCTATGATAATATCTTTCTAAACCCATAAATCTATGGATATCCAAAACGTTTTGGGGTTGCTTCCAAAAAAACACTTCCTAAACCATCTCTAAGTCTACTGATACACCATTTTCCAAGATAATGTTACCCATGAAGTGTACCTAGTCAATATAGAATTGAATCATATATATCTTTACATATTGTTGATTTTTTCTCGGTGTAATCAGGATGATGTCAATATGTTGGGCATGATCATCAAGATCCCTAGAGTATACAAAGATATCACCCTAAAACACAGCCACATACTAATCACGGCACAGAAGAAAAATTATTTTCATCAAGTTCATAAAATATTCTAGTGATTTTGTCTACCCAAATGGTATTATGATGAACTCATATTTGTCATACCTTCTTCTAAAATTATTCGCCAGTATATCTGAAGTTTTAACTGTCATGTATTGATAACTTGATTTCATGTCAATCTTAGAGAATATACAATCTTCAATCAAATGGTCAAAGAGATAATAAATTCACATAAGAAGATGTCTATTATTCATTTTCATCCTACTAAATATTCAGTAATCAATAAATAAGATCATATTCCTTTCATACTTCTTTGAAAATAACACTAGAGAACCCCAAGGTGATGTACTCAGAATGATTAATACCTTATTGTACAACTCCTCCAACTGATTATTATGTTCCTGAAGCTCTACTGCTTCCATTTTGTATTGTTTAATAGATATCGGCCCAACCCTTAGAATTATCTCAACTGTAAATTAAAAATCTCTATCATGTAAAGTCCCATTGATTTTTCCATGAAACACATTTGGAAACCGATTCACCACTGGTGGAAAGACACACTTATTTACTCCTCTATTATCTAGTAACAAACTAGAAACCTAGGTGGTATGTTCCCCTTGTTTCTTGTGAACTGGACCTTCACATCCCACCATGATATCCCACTCTCAATGGTGAGTATACATTTCACCCTCAAGACACGAAAAATCAACTCTCATATAGTAATAATATATGTGGGCCCAATATTCTGTAAGCCAGTCTATACCCACAAATAGGACAAATCATATATTTTCAGGATATAGAGACACCACAAGAATCGATGCTCTCCAACCTCAGGAGAATACCCCTCACACAAAAAAAATTCTCCCAATCATACCCCCAATGGTGTGTCTATTTTTAAAAATCCTCTCATTAACTCCATCTCTATCCTAAAACAATTTAAAAGATGTGCAGAAATTATAGAATGAGTGAATTAAGTATCAGATAAATCACTGCCTAGAATAGAATCTTCATGAATAGTACTTTTTAATATCAACTATCTAGCCTCACTATCCATAAGTACATATTTAATGGCTTGTGAATTTTATGCCCCTCTTCCCTTTGATGTAGAATAAACTCCCTAACCTCTAACTCTTTATTGATTCAAGTGCTCTTTCCAAGAAGTATTATATCCACTATCTCATCCTCCATGATGAGTACAACTCCAACATCTTGAATAATAAGAAATAGAAGATCCCACATCCAACAATCTGGCTCTATATTTCAACACCATCACTGCCTATCTTTCATGGGTTCCTGTAGAATCCCTATATATGTATCACCCTGCCATAACCTCAGCACTTTATCGGTGGTCTGGGGCACATTCTTCGAAAGTGTCCTAACCTACCACCCTATTGACATATAACTCAAGTATGATCTTGAGTAAGATATATCTTTTTCTGGGTACTATACTTCCCAATGATAAGGCTGATGTTGTCATATTGACAGAAACTGCTCTCAGAATTTGTGCCTTTTTACCATCTAGTTGGAACCATCCTCCTGTAACTAGAAGCCTTCTTTATGATCCCCTCATATATGAGAGCATGCTTTACCACTTCTAAGAACATATTCATTCTAAAGATATTCAACTGTGAATTAATTTAAAATTTTAGCCCATCCTAAAACCACATTTCATCAATCGCCTCATCCCCTACAATTTATTGAACAAAACATTACAAATATGTGAACCATCCAACATAGTCCATCACAGACATACTTCCCAAGGCCTGTCTCATGAAATAAAATTCCCTCTCCTTCTTGAGCCTATCAGGACAAACATTCTCCTAGAACATTTCTTAGAAGTCCTTCAATTATATATTCTCAGACGATCCATCCCAGTTTTAGTTGTCCCAATAAGTATTTACTTGAATACACGACATATAATCATCCAATTTGTCTCTCTTATCAGCAAGAGTCTCCATGTGATCAAGTATAGTCTAGATATACTCAATCCAAAACTCAATTGCCTCGATACACCCTCTCATATGAATGTCAGGGGTGATGAAACTAAAACTCCCTCATCATATCATACATGATGTTTATAAACCACCATGGGACTAATTCCATGTATTGCATAAACCTTGAAAAGTTATCTTATAACTGCTCTCTAAATTTCTCACCCAACACTAATGGGGCCTCTTGTTACACTATTAGAGAAGCATCTCCTTCCATGTGATCATGTTTTCCTCTCAACAAACATGTTCTGAGAGGCATGTATCAATAATTCCATACACATGTCTTAGGATTGATAACAAAACATTTACAAATTTCACAATAGTTTTTTCACATTAATCCCAAATAATCCATTCCCACTTCCCACCACACTGGAAAAACTGAGTCAGTATCACTGCCCTTTACCACCATATATCTAGGTTGTGGTAAAAAACAGGTAAAAACATTCTAATATTCATGTTTATATTTTGATATACATTTATTCTCATATTACATCATTTTAAAATCCTCATTTTCACATTAGGCACATTTTCAATTCAATTTGAGAAGAAAGGAAAAAAAATTCAAGTTAAACAAATTCCTAAAACCCATTTTCATGTGTGTTCATATAATGATGCATGTCACAAAATATTCTTTACTTACTATAACGATTAATACATACTCATACCTTATTTAATACTAGTATACAGGTTGAATCTCATAATATCTCTAAAAAAACTATCTTATGAAACAAAAAGTTCATCACTGAAGTTGAAATAACATCCAATTGTATATGTAAATAGCAGTAACGATCATCCCACCATGGGTAAATGGATATTTCTCCATACATGTGTTAGCTGCTTCCATAAACGGGCTTATAACCAAGGCCCAACTCTTACTACTATTTTTTCTAAAATTAATAAATATTAAGACAAAATAAAGGAAAAGAAAACATACATTTGATACCACTTTGTGACTTCCTGACCAAGGTTCAACACACAGGTTCCCCAAGATGGTGAGAAACATGACCTCAAGCACACCTCCTAGTATGCTAGAGGCTACCAAATAGTAGTGAGGTTCTATTATCGATCATGGGGAGACTATATACTCTTTATCATAGTAATATTGTAATAGAAATAAATAAATAATAAAAAACTAATATAACCTTTACCAGAATAATACCAGTGTCACCTATTAAAAAAATTGGAATTACAATAACCAAACTGAACCTAAAATATTCCATTCCAAATTATGTTTCATGTGTCAATATACAATACCAAAAATAAATAAGGACACTAATAACTCCTATGTGTTTCCTAAACCACGTCTTTTTCCCTCCTATATACTCCATCCCATATCATCCATAAAATATAAGGTTATTTCCCTCAACTTATATTGAAACCATGAAATCTATTCAGGTACTGATCAGGTAGCCCGAGTAGGGTGTGAGTACAAATTAGTAGGCAACCATCAATGGCTACTAAAACAATATTCATTCAATATAAATGTATAAAATTGTATAAATAATTATTACAATTCATAATTAAAAAGGTATAACATATATTATTTGTTAATGTAACCCCATAAAACTCCTAGGTTCGTGAGGACACCCAAACTACAATACCTACATCGGTTGGTTATAGAGTCTAAACTATACCCATGGGATACCAATTATCAAAATATAATTGTTATAAATAATAATTTCATTTAAAATTATAATACAGTGAACTGGAACCATAGTCCAATGACAGCATTTTGGGACTTATTTCTCATGTCTAGGACCCTATGGGATATTTATGTAGCATACCATGTACCACTCTCATTTATCAATATTTCACTGTGGGATTTTGACAAAGTAGGACATATCCCTTAATGAATATAAATTTATAAATATGGACTTTTGACATAACATTCCATGTCCCCAACATAAATATCAAAATATCATATGGCACTGTTGAAGCACTATAATAGGTAATGTATCAGGTACTGTAGCAGGAACTGTGCAAGACTGTAGCACTTACTGTTGCGGGAACTATAGAAGGCACTGTTTGGAACTATAGCATCCTAGAATATTCCCCCGTTTGGGTCCTCAGGCCAAAGATTTGGTCTCCGAGTCCTTTAAGGCCTTAGGGCCACCCAGTCCTTCAGGTCAATAAGGTCTTTAGGCCCCCTCAAGGACTTCGGGCCACCTTAAGTGTAGATGCAAACCAGAAAACCTATAAGGAACAAACATTAGAAGGAGGAGGAGCAAAGATCTTTCAGCATAGTAGAAGCTAAACGGATTGCAAGAATGAGAGGGTATGGAACCTTCCATCACTACAAGCATGTGCATGCATGGGAAAGCCTATCTAAATAGCCATGTGAAGGTGAGAAGATGATTTCACGATGAAGATGCTGGGGAGGAGTAGTTCCAAGTAGTTAGTCTGGGTTGTATGTAATGTTTGAATCCCACAGGAAATGAATTTCTCTAAGGCCTACAGGCCATGTAATACTTATGCCTACAGGCCTTGTAAGGGTTCCAACTCAACCCTTAAAAGGTGGATTATCAAAAATCAATAAAAAATGAAGGCCTTCGGGCCATTGTAGGTTTTCGATGTATCAGGCAATGTCTTACACTCAAATATCAATTTAGCCACATGTATCACATTTAAACATATATCACTCCAATAAATTCTAATTAACATTATCCCGTTTCATCACATGTCATTATCAAAACATATATTAATTAATTTAACAATTTATTTACCAGCTCAATCAATTCCATAGTCACAAAATTTTCAATAATTACTTCATTATTTAATAAATCTAATAACACAAATGAAAATTATAATCATTTCATTAATTAATTAAACAATTTATTTACCACATCAATCAGTTTAATTAATTAACCAATTAATTAGTTACATAAATTCAATTAAATAATAAAATAATTATTTAATCAATTCAAAATACCAATATCCCCAATTAATTATTCAATTAATTATTCAATTCACAATCTCAATATTTTCTAATTCACTATTCCTAAATTAATTAATGTATCAAATAAATTAATTCTATTAAGGAGACTAAATTTGTGATAATATTATTGAAATTATACAATTATATACACATCACCAAAATCAAGACATTGAAATTTGAATTCCACTTACTTCATGATTGACAATAAACCCTTTCCATATAAAATCCCAAATTGACAGAACAATGATGAAGAAATAAATATTGATTCAATTAATATATCTATGATTTAAATGAATAATGATATAATAAACCAGTATATTGATATAGATATAACATTAGATAAAACACCAATTTTATCTGAGAAGAAGATTAGTGGGAGAGAAGTAAATCTAAATGGGAAAAACCACATACCTGTGCGCCTTAACTGTGTGCCTCTTATAGGGGTTGCACGATTTCTCCTAATGAGGAACATGATTGAAAAACCATGAAACAATCATGTAAATCCCCTAATCTTGGGTTCACATAGTTTTCTAGTCTGGGGAACAAATTTTGGGAAAACAATGCACTAACCATGAATTTCATATTCCCCTTCCAATTTTCTCAAAATTAACAAAAAAACATCAAGGTAAAAAAAACTATGAATTACTCTAAATAGGGAAAATCGAACCTATAAATGAGCTTGAGTATTATCCTAAAAGAATGGATTCTTATGGATAATGATGAATAAGTATCTATCTATAAGAATAATTTGGATGATATTATGGTTATCCAATGTTTCATGCTATCATCCATGTCCAATAAGATTATAATAAATAAGTTGATATAGATTCACATAGTATTATTTCTATCCTTAAGTATATTAATCAAAAGAAGTAATGATCAAAGAGACATGGGATATCTAATGCAGTATTTATATGCACACTTGGAGAGTTGGAGCAAGATTGGAAACATGTAATCAATAAGATTAGCTATATTGAGGACCTATACATCAAGGGTTTTATAATCATTGATGATCTGTGATTATATCTCATTTTGTCATCATTAACCAAAATTTTATCCAATTTTATTGTTAATTATAATATAATCAATAGTGATAAGAAAATTTTGGAGCATATTGTACCTTTTCTCTATGTTGGTAAAGACATGGGGCATGAAAAACTCATTGTTCTTATGGTAAGGATAAGAGGAAGAATAAGAAAAAAACATCACAGACTCATTCCAAACCTAATCCTTTGGATAAAAATCCTTCAAAAAAGACTAATATCCAAACTAAAGTGGAATAATATGATACAATATAATTTTCATGTGGAAATTTGGGCCATTAGAGATATAATTTCACCAAGAAAATGTACCAAGGGGAATCATTATGTGTGTTTATTATCAAGTCTAATATTTCTATATCTATAAGGTGGTTTTTAGATAATATATATGGTTCTTAAATTTAAAAGATAATATAGGAACCAAGTATATTCCAAAATGTTTAATGAGGTTAGGTTTATCCTCAACCCTAGAACAGATCGAGTCTACCAACTCTATCCCATAAAAACTACCATATAACATTACTGATAGGATTGATCATGGATTAAATGAAAAATTATTATGGTCCTAATGTAAAAAAAAGGTTAATTACATTTATTACTTAGATATAGATGGATTTAAATTCTTATTTGTAAATAACGGATGCTAACTTTATAAATATATAACATGTTATGGTATGGAACAATTGAATAATAATCTTTATGTATTAAATTATGAAAACCAAATATTAAAAATTGATACCTAATCTAATATGTGAAACTAACATGACACCCAGTTGTGGTATTAACATCTTGAACATCTAAATGAGATAATATATTCTCATACTAGTGTTTTCACCATCTCAGTCAAGGTTAAAGTGCTATAGATATTTTAGAATTTTTACACACTGATGTGTGTGGAAATTCTCAAAAATAAGATAATGTTTCATAATAAAACACTATTAAATTTAATCATGAATTGATTAGTGATGGTTATATCTACTTAATGAGGTATAATCCTGAATCATTTTACATGTTGAGGTTTAGAATCATCCTTTTTAGAAGATAAACAATCTTCGATTGGATTAAGGTCGTGAATTTCTTATTGAATAATTTATTGGAAATCTATGATATTTTTGGATTGTATCTCAACTCACTCCACCATATATTTCACCATGGAATGGTTTTAAGGAAATAATTAACAAACCTTATTAAGCATGGTAAGGTCAATGATGATTCATTTATGTGATCCATTATCATTTTGGGGTTATGCATTATAGATGACATTATTGTTAATAAACTGAGTACAAACCATATTATAAACCAGAATTTACATTTAGTTATAGAGAGTAAGGAAGGCTACATTTCACATGTTTGTGCATGGGATTGTGAGGAATTTTTTAGGGATATATCAAGAAACAATATTTCACCCCATGTAATAAAATCTATCCTTATAGGGTATCCCATGGAAATAAGAGGATACTATTAATACAACCCTTAATATAAGAAAGTAACTCTCAAAAGATAGAATGTATTTGTTGAGATATATCTCATCTTTAAGGAGGATAGTGGGATACATATTGAAATCGATTCATTTAATGCTAAAGATACAAAAGTGTTAGTATACAAAACATTTCCATATGTACTATTGGATCATTGTGTTCCTCAAACACAAGTGATGCATATGAGTACAATAGGGGTTATAGAACTACAAAGATATGGTTTTATAGTCCCTAATAAGGCTACCCATTATTAGTTAATTCTAATGATCCTCTCACCTACAAAGTGTTGGTAGAGATATTAGTGACTAAAAGATGTAAAAAATCCATGAATTATGAGATTGAACAATGTATATAAAATATTTTTGGCTCTAATCAATTCACTAGTCAATGTAAAGTATGTCTGCTATAAATTTGTATGCAATAGAAAATTGGACATTGGAGGTATATTAAAAACCTCTAAAGAATGACTGGTCACTAAAAGTTTTTTAAAATGTTAGATCATTTGACTATGATGATTTTTTTAAGTTTCTTTATTTAAATACATCAGTATCTACTTTTCCATAGAATCTTACCACGAATATGATATTTAAAAATTAGATTTCAAAACTACATTCCTTTTGGGGAATCTTCAAGTGGATGTGTATAATACACAACTAGAAGAGGTCATGATAATAGGAAATGTAAAAAAAGTATGCAATATACAAATATCCATTTATTGATTAAATAAAGAACTAAAGTCATGGAACATTTTATTTTTTTAATCCATAATGTAATTTCATATCATTAATAATGAATGAGATTCATGTGTTTACAAGTGGTTTCATGGTAGTATAATTGTTTCCATTTTATTTTATCTTGATGGTAAATTACTAATTGAAAAGGATATACCATCCTTATAGAGTTTGAGGCATGGTGGTGAAACTAATTCTCCATGAAGGACTTGGGTAAATAATTCGATATTCAAGGGATCACAAACATGTGTGGAAGTTCCATGAAGCAGATTAGACTAAGTCATGGTACATATATTGACTAGATATTGAATATATTCTGTATAGAATAATCCAAAATAGGATTGGATGTATTGTGTCATGGTATATATCTTTTTATGACAATTATTCCTTAGTCAGAAGATGAAAGAGAGAGAATGATAAAGATCCCACATTCTTTTGTGAAAGTATCCATCATGTATTCTTTGTCATGTATGAGGGTTAATGTTTTATATGATCTCGAAAAAGTATGATATGTTGGGTGTTTCATCATCATCATCATCATTGTAATTTTTTATTAAAGAAAAAAGAGAAAAACAAACTAGAATCTCAACCCCACTATGAAATTAACTTATTTCTCAATGGACTTCTTGGTGTGTTACTAGACACTAACCATAAAATTTTGGTAGTTATGCTGAATTCAATTGAGAAATAGTCATAGAGGGTCACACGCTATGTTTATCGACAATCTCAGTTAATTCAAATATTGAATTTAACTAGAAAAAATAAATAAAATTTATTAGAATTTGGTTTATTTACATAATTTAATCACGGTTTTTTTGAATGAATAAAGTAAGTTAAAAAATAATAAAATATACTTGTTTAAAATATTAATGAATAAAATATTTATTATATTTATCATTGAATAATGTTGTGGTACTTATTTATTTAAATAGTCATTATTCTAGGATTGATAAATGTTGAAAAAGGACCAGAGACCATGTTTAATGGTCTAATTAGTTATTATTTATATTTATTTATATTATTCATGTTATATGAATGCCAAGAGACTAATAATATTATTATTAATATTAATCGACATGGTTTCAATTAAGATTATTAATGTTTTTTGTGGGGGATTATTTGTGATTTTACAACCCTAAAACAGATATAATAAATATCTAGTTATATAACTTTAATAATTCACAATTCATGTGTAAAATGGATAATTAGAGACTGGGTCAATCCATATAATGTTCTATCTATTCCTACTCTTTGTATCCTTTAATAGAATAGCATGTGTTCTTTATCCATCATTAATAATACTATTGTAATCAACTAGGAACAATGAAATTGATCAAGATCAGCCATGATAGAACCCAATAATTTCACGACATTGTTCATATATTGTAGTGCATGTTCGGATCAACACAAGATAGATTATTCACTTGAATCCCATAGTTAAATGATGTGGCAACAAATTCTATTCCATCAAATCAACAATAAAAGATAAATAAAATGTTGAGGAAATTATATATCGGTTTATAAATTTATAATAAATCACATGTGAATTTCCTTTCCATATGGTTACATTGTATTAATGTTGTTTATTAATGTAATGTTTTTTGATAGGATCTAATGATTATATAAGGAAAAGATTAGATTTTATTAAGACTAAAATATGATAACCTTTATTGATTTCTCATTTTATTGACGAGGACATGGATATAAGTAATGAAATTATCATAATAAATTATTAGTACGTGGAATATTGTTTTGTAATTATTTCATCATGTTTGAAAAATAATTAAAGGATGTAGAAGGATAAATAAAACTAAAACATTTCATAAAAAGCAATATTGCTTCTTTAGAAAACCACTTTTTCATTAAACCTTAATCCCTCTAAGCTATGTATTGTGCCCAAACTATATCCTCTTGAATTGTGGGGGGATGGTTGGAAGGTATTTGTTTAGGGTTTGGATAAACCAAGTGGATCTTGATATGTGTATTTTAGAGTATAGTGGTACCTTTTTATAATGAAGATAGGGTATGATTTGAAATTATATAAAGTATTAAATTACTATAAATTAATTTTCCATGCAAAATTGATCTAGATTGATATAATTATAATAAAGGATGATGATGTGTCGAAATAATATCATCTAATAAAATTTTAATATGTATTGATTAATTTTTTACATTTACATCTTTATTCAAACCCTTATTAAACCTTTTGAAAATTAATATGATATCAATACTAGTTTCTCTTTAGGGGATAAAAAATATACTATACGAGGGAAAATGACCAATAAATGATCCATTGTTGATATTTTAAACTATAGCTCATTAATTTGGGAATATATATAATTTTTATAAATTTAAAATAATTTTTGAAAACATGATTTATAATGAAATATCATTAATCTCATTTTTTGGACTATTATTTTAATTTGAAATTGAAAATAGTATGAAAGTATTGGAATTATAATATATTACTGTTAAAAATACCAACTATTTTATATAAATATATAAAATCATTGGGACACTATAAATCACTAAATAAATATTACTTTTACTATTCTTTAAAAAATTATTTGCATTATTTTTTTGCATATCGGACAAGCACTAAGTTGGCGTTATGTAAAAATTTAAAGTAATTATTTCCTCACTAAAAGGTAAAACTAAATTACTATAATAAAAAATAATTTATATTTCAAATAATCATTTAGAACCATAGATAATTTGTTTTTATCCCCCATCATAAATGTTTAAATATATTAAAAGAAAGAGAGTCAAACTTTTCACCTAATATTTACTTAATATAATTTAATATTCAGTTTCTATGAAAATAGAACATGATTTCCATAAATTTGAATGTTGGATGATGATGTTTAAACCCCAATTAAAAATTAATTTTAATGTAATTATTTTTAGAATTTTTATCCCTTATCATAATATTTTAAACCGTAATTACATGATTTACCCATGCCAATGTGAAATTGTTTTACAATTGTTACTATTTATATCAACCAAAAAGGGACATATTTAACAAATTTTTACATCCTTATTACAAATATGGTATATATTTTATAATAAGAAATTTAAATATTTATCATCATTTAATTTAATGTAATGGTTCCAAATGAAATGAAAAACAAATTTTTAGAAAAATGATTTTTAAGTATACTTTTTTATGTATAATTAATCCATAAAATAGATTATTACAAAAAATAATTGAATTGTTAATAATATAAGATAAAGAAATTAATTTGAAAACATTTTAAAAAATAATTTGTGAATTCTTGAAATAAAAATATATTTATCAATAAAAAATATTATTTTTCATTATTCGTTGGAAAGTCAATATTTTACCAGAAAATAAAAAATATTATCTATTTTCTTATTTTAATATTATTTAATTAATTATATACTTTTTATGAAATATAATTACATAATATACTGAATTTAATTACAATATTCACTCACAAAATAAAATTAATACCATTTTATGAAGAAAATGTATTTTTGAAAAATAATATGATTTCACTAAAAAACGAGTAATTATTTATTAGTATTTAATCAATTAATATTTTGGTAAATATTTTATTTATATATATTTCATTATTAGTTTTTTTCCTATTCATACCCTCTAATTCAAGGACTAGTTTATAACAATTGAATTTAAATAATAATATTATCGTATTCGTTTAAGTATGTTGTTGTGTATCTTTTATGCTATAGAACAAAATAATTATTTCAAATAAAAATATATTAAATTATCATCCCTTTAATAAAATTAATCCTTATAATTTGTTATTATGATTGTAAATCAAGGATTTAACACTTGAAAACTCCTGTGTTGAAAACTCGTTTCATAAAAAGGGTTAATAAAACATCATCTAAAAAAGAAGGAAAGGGAAATATGAAGGCAATCTGGAATAACATATAACTAGGTTCTCAAATGGGAGAACATTAGAGTGAGGTAAAATATGGATACAAAGAAAATATTTAATTTCCAAATAATTAAAGTGAGTAATATAGAACATTAATCACAATAAAGTGAATAATTAAGAGAATACTAATGACAAAAAATTATTAAATCCAGGAGGTGTGAAAAAAGACCAAAGATTATTTGAATTAGATGGTAAGAGGATAAAATTATTGTCTCAATATAATTTACCTCTATTTGAGGAATTTCATTACCATTTCTACTAATAATATAAGGAAATATACTTACTAGAAATGTATAATTTCATCCTTTAATCAATTTCCACCATAATCTCATCTTTTACTTGTAACGAAGGGTATTCAAGATGAATTTTTCATGCCTGAAAAACTAATATCATCATATCATGGAACATATAATCCAAATAATTATAAAAATATTTTTCTCAAATCATTATATATTAATCATTATTTATGTGTATAACATAATTTAAGAAAATATCCAAAATATATGAACCATTTCATGAAGAAATAACCATCCAGTCTCCAAAATTTACACAATAATACCAAAGCTTCAACATATATCATTATATTAATAGATAACACTTCAACCCAAATTACCTCAATAACTACTACATTAAAGATTTTTTTATCCTCAATGGTTATATCATACACTTCATCTTACATCTCAAAAAAATTAATAGAATTCCTACGAAATAATAAATCATGTAAAACTATAATCTCCAAAAATATAATTTAATCAAAATGATAAATTACTAAATAATCCTATAATAAAGTGAAAATCACCTGAATATCATGAATCATATTAAGATAATAACAATAAAGGTAATACTTTTCTTAACCATACATATATCTGAAACTATATCCTTGTCAATTAATCACTAGTAAACTGTTATGATTATTTATATCCCACTATCTAATAGACAATTATTAAATTATCATAAAATCATATACTTACTAAAAAGTGTAGTAAATGTTTTAAATAGCCACAAAATACCATCACTTAAAACCACAAATGGGGAATATATTCCTTTGGTATTATGATCAACTTCATAATTTTAAACCCATGATGGTATGATTAACTCTTAATATAGAAAAATATAAAAATGTCTTAATTTTTTTTAAAACATACAATGATAACATCTATAATATCCACATACCGACATTCCTGATATTTTTTGTGTAAAAACTACTCTTTACATATCTTCATTTTATACAAATCAATATGACCCATCTTCAACCATTAAAAAATAAAAATATCAAACTAAAATTTTGGATAACTTATATATAAAATTACTTTTTTGGTTTCTAGTTTTATAGAATTAAAAAAAACTATTAAATAGAGAATACATATGTCATTAGTTGGGTATTTTTTCCACTATATCTATATTTTCAAATTCTATATTAAGTCTCAAATATATCCACTACAATTTATCAAAGATGAAACCCTTATTAAAAAAAATCATTTACCATTATTATACATACACTATAGAAAATGAAACATAGTAAGGGTGATCTCAATTAATTAATAGTGTATACATAAGAATTAAAAATTATATGTCATCAAAGCGAATAAGATTAACATAAAGATATGATTACATAATCAATGTACATGATCATAACATAAATTAATCCATATCCATAAAAAATGGATAATAAGGATTTATACATGGTATAGTAATTTATTAATGAAAAGAGTTATAAAAAACAATCATGATCCTTGTGATTTAAATATTGATCAAAGGAACCATTAAAAATCATAAAAATATAAGAGAAAACATTATCGTATCATGGAAAATTTTATTGAAAATTAGTGTTCACTAGTTTTAAAAATAATTTCAACCTAGTTAATTATATAGTATAAACAACCCCATTAATATCCATTATTTGTTCCCAAAATGATAAGGAATATGACCCAATGAATTAGAGGGCTAGATTGTGTTAATCCATTCGTATATTCTATATCATGCTAACTCATTCATATAAGATGTATCTGGAACACCACTTAATATATGATGTATTGATCTCACCCATAATCCTTAATTATTTTAAATTACCATCCATGACTAAAACAAATTATAGCTTTTACTTTTCAACAAAGCACCCTTGAATCCATCAATCATTCCCTTATACCTTATTTTACCCATGAAACAAATAGTTTCGATTGAAATTATATTAAAACATTCATCTTAATCTAAGATGTGAATGAATATAGATTGTATCAAAATATCATATTATCAATTAGGTATAGGAAACATTAAATAAATTTTACATAGATAAATTCACTGATTAAATAACATTTAAAACATTTCTTTGAAATAGTGGGAAAATAATCTTTTCATTTTTCATGATTAAAATCTAAATATTAAATAATATATTGACAAAAAAATTTCATTAAAAATAAACATGTAAAAATAAAAGGATTATTAAATTAAAATAATGGAAATTAGGATGGGGAATCTATTCATTATTTATACATTAAAAGGAAACATACCTCTCACACAATTTTATAAAATTCAAGAACAACTTGTTTTAAAATGTTTTAGAAATATTTTTTTAAAGGAATTTTAAATAAATTAAATTATACATAAAAATAACATTATGAAATCATTAAATTTTATGTAATAAAATTATTGAAATTTTTTTTGAAAAAAATAGATATGGAAGATAAATATTCTCAATCCAAAAAAATATATAATTTCAGCATCACTTAAAAACAACTTTCGTAATGATTCTTTAGTAAATAAGTGAGGAAATAGAAAATAAACATGTAAATAAAATTAAAATAAAAAGGAGAATAATTTATATTTTTAAATAAAATAATTTTATATTATTTCCAATGAAGGAACCTGAGATAGAAAAATATTCCAATGAAAGAAAATTACAACATAAATACTTTACCTATTTGGTAACATTTGAATAAAAAATAATTAAAATAAAGAATATTATATGGATCTATAAATAACATGAATTAAATGATTTAATCTGTGAAAATTCATTATTATTTATTAATTACACCATATAAGGAAATCATAGTGCACAACATGAAACATATCTCCGGAAAATGTGATTGAGACAAAGAAAGCATGATGAAGGATCATAACATTTTAAGTGACAATTGATCAGTTTAGTTATTATATGAACATATGTAAACAAAAATAGAACAATTTTGAATATATAATAAGATAATTTAGAGGCCAATTCAAACATAATAATGGTATAACAGATTTAATGATGTAGATGTATAACCCAATGAATGGAAATAGATTCATGAAACCCCTTACCACTTGCTAACATTCAAGGGAAATACCCTATGATGAATATTTTTGAATAATAACGTAAAATACAATGAAATATTTTTTAGTTGTGATATAACAAATAAAAGTGATTGTACATACACCATATAAATAAAATTTGGTGTGTAACATTAAAAATTTCCTATATGAAGTGAAATTGAGATGAAATCCTTTACCTTGACTTTAGACATTCCTTATGTATTTTAAATAATGTATAATAAACATATATCAAAAAATTTATTTATTAATAATATTATATAGGATTAATATATTATACTTACACAATTTATTTCATTTATTTTAAATAAAAATTTTATTGTTTAATTGATTACGTCTATTTCGGGTATTTTGAGGATGTATTGTTCATAAATTCAAAACCACTTTTGTATGATGACCATGGTTAGAGGTTTCATTGTCCCATAATCTCAAAAATAATTATCAATACATAAATATAATTTTTTATATATTAATTACTATTTTAAAACCAACCATTTATGATTCTTATGAGAAATGAATTACATTAGAATTATGGAGACGGTTTGGCATACTTATGCATCGGTAATGTTTTCATTTTTTAATAATCATGATTGAATGAAGGTTAGAATTTATTTCATAATTATGTATTAATTAATATATCATAAATATAATATTATTAATGTACAAAAATTTATATATAACATCTATTTCATATGGCTATGAAAAATGAATCAAATAATGTTGGGTAGGTGGAAGTTCACAGATTATCACAAATGATGTCATCATATTTAAATGGATTGAAAGAAAAGAATATATGTGATATATTTTCTTTATATAATGATAATTATTTCATCAACATTATATATATATATACATGAATTCCAAAATTTTAACTAGACATGGCTGTTTGTGAATGAAATATAATTACATCGGTTCATGACATTGTAGTTTGTTTTACACAACAGTAATGGTTTCATTTACCATTTGATGGACGTGGATATGGATATAGGTCATACCATTTACATAATAAAATAATAGTATATATAATATACTAATAACATTCTTTCATCATGATTGAATATTATTTTAAAGATAGAGAAGAATACAAAAAACAAAAACATTTAGTTAAAAGAAATACCTCTTCTTCAAACAAGCTCATTATATTTACACCTTAAGTATTCAAAGGATAATATTCTTCCTAAAATAGGATTTCGTCAATTTCATGATGTATTTATTTTATATCATGTGGCTATTGTTATATGATCCAACTGACTCTTTATGTGTGTATAGAATAGGAGGGAGATCCCATTTATAATGAGTGAAGGGGAACTTTTGGAACTTCTTAAAGTATTAAATTAATACAAATTAAATTTCAAGTAAAAATATTTCTAAATTGATTTAGTTTTAAAATAGGATGAATATGAGTTGAAATAATATCATCCAATACCATTTTTAGAAGACCATATTATTTTCTCATACTTATCTCTTTGTTGTAAACCTCCATTAACCCTTTGGAAAAACATTTGCAATATCAATATTTGTTTACTAATCAAGGGTTAAGAAAGTGACTATAAATGGTCAAATAACCCATAAATAGGCCATGGTTAAAATTTAAAACCATATTACATTTAAATAGGTGAAGATAATTATTTATGAATTTTAAATTATTTAAAAACGTTATTTAGTATAAAATATCTTTAATGTAGAACTATTCAAATAAAACTTTTAAGAATACATTGAAGCAATTGAATTTAAATATAATCCATAAAAACATAAATAATATGTTACATGTATCTATAGAATTAATTTTACATTGTAAATAACCAAATTAATTTTACATTTAGTGTTTTTTTAATTTATTTATTTTATTTTTCTACTACCTATAGAAGCACCATGTCGGTATTTTATATAAACTTAATGTTGTTATTTCAGCACTAAAAACATAACATCAATTACTATGTTAGAAAATTTTATATTTAAATTAATAATTTATAAATGAAAATATTTTTTTATTATCCCTATCAAAAAACTTTATATATATTAAAATCACGAGAGTGGCAATTTTGACTTTATATTTATGTAAAAAACAATATAAGTCACTTTCAAAGAAAAATGGAACAAAATATCCATAAATTTGTATAATGTATGATTATTTATGAAAAGAACCATATAATAGTTTAAATAATATTATTATAGTCTTTTTTAGTCATTATCATAAAGCATTTAAACATAACTACATGATTTACCCTTATTATGGTGCTAAAAATTTACTACGATTATTATTCTTAATAACTAAAAATATAAGTGAACTATTTTAAAAATTTAGGACACTTGATAAAAAATATGGAATAATTTTTTCAAAATTGAATTACTATAAATTGAATAAATTAATTTAAAATTAAAATGAATAATGGAATAAAAAATATTTTTTCTAAAAAATAGCATTTTAAGTATAAATATGTTTTATACCAAAATAAACTACAATATTGATTCAAATGAACATAATTGGATAATATAAAAAATAATAGAACTAATATTTCTTTCAATCCATTTTAAAAAAATGTACTTTTTAAATTATTGAAAAAATACAGTTCTTAAGAAAACATCATTATTTTTCACTATTCAATCAAAATAGTTTTTTTTGAAAATTCCCAAAAATTAACCCTAATCTAGTTTTGAAATGAGGATTTATAAAATGATATCATTTTAAAAAAAATTATTTCTAAAATTTATTTATATTATTAACTCATAATAAGCAATAAAACTAATTTTTTTAGGAAAACAATTTTTTGAAAAATAGAAGGTGTGAAGTCCTATCTCAGCTCACGTAGTAACAGTAACCGAAACAGTGGCCACATGGCCTCCAATGTATCTCTATACACACTAAAGGATTCAAACTAGTAGAGAGGGTTAGTAAGAGTATATTGGGGAGACTATATCATCATGTTCAGAGTGTGGCATGTCATAAATATAATTGCAACATTTTGCTGAATCATAATGAATAAACAATTGGAAAAAGAATATGTAAATCATCTATATATCATAAATAAATGGGTATAATACTAATCCAATTTTATATACAAAACTATTTTGACTATTTTTTGATGGTATTAAAAAACTGAAATATATAAGATATAGAGGAGAAGGAATATAAAACATGATTTAAAAAATTATAAAAATAAAAAATGTTGTCTCCCACAGAATCGTGAACCTAAGATTGATCCTCTTATTAAATTTGTCATCCAATTACAAAGGAATCAAGCTTCTATATGAGGCCTCAAGATCTTGTCCCTACATGAATCCATATCTTTTTTAAGGGTTCCAATTTGTGGCCTGAATAGGGTGTGATTTATAATCACTAGGCTCCCAACAATGTCGTTTGTTGCCATTGAGTCCATATATATATATATAAAGAAGAAGTTTATATGTGATAAAGAAATCTAGAAATGAAATATTTAATACTCATGTCATTCTGAGTTCCCAGTAGGACACTTCACCCTTACTACCTACTACGATCTATGAAGGAAAGTATCTAAAATATTAAAAAAAATTATGATTTCATTTATATTGGAGTCTCGGGACCTAGCTTATAGACCAAGGCATCCCATGTGGATAACATCATCGTAAGTCATGAACATGTCCCATTTCATTACTCATTATAAAGTATAATAAAACCGGGTTATCATGTATAAAAAGTATTGACCGAATCTTACTATGTTATTAGACTTGGTAGAAATTTCTTAATCAAATAACTTATTATAAGACATATCCTAACCATGTAGTTCTATTTGAGGAATACAAGTGTCACTCCAAATATATTATGAACCCAAATCCTCACAATCCTATCCTTTTAATCCCACATATAAACCCAGGTATCACTCTAAGCATTGTATAAAGTCATTTACCACTTAGACTATATATGTAATTCTATGTGAGAAACCCACCTATCACTCATGGAATAAATTAAAGAAATTACCTTATAGTTCTTCCTTTAAATTAAATAAAGGGTCCCATGTATCAAAACATGCATAAAGTAGTTCACTTCCCTTTGATCTCATCATTGGAATTCCATACTGGGAACCCATGTATCACTATTAGAACAATGTAATCTACAATCCAACTATTCTTGTCCATGGAATTAGTATAAGAAACTATGTATTTATTTTGATAGTATATAATTTAATTTATAATTTATTTCTATTTAATAGTCCCAAGGATTCCATATATGGAATTCTCAATTGGAACCCATGATTTACCTATGACATTTTATAAAAATATTCCATGGTCTCTCAATCTATCTATAACATTTAAAATAAATTTTCTACTATGTGAGACATATAATTAATAAATTATAATCCTAAATCACCCTAATAATGTAGTTCAATTAAATATATTAGGATTAGGTTTCCTAGCATGTGTTGAATCCTAATATTTAATTTAGTAAATTATATCCTCTCTATTACAAGTCTTAATAAACACACCTCAGAAGGTGAATAAATTATTAAAAAATTTATTGATATTTACTCTAAATTGTAAACACATACAAATTTTTGGTTTTAGTTGGGGTTATCAGCCCTTATTGATGAATAAGTGTGTGAAGACCCAGACCCGGATGCCACATAACGGGTGACCCAATCTCGGTGGTCCACATGGCATCAAGTACAACTTCCTGATTTCCAGAGGCATCCGACTAGAAGTGAGTGCCAAGGGTGTGTTTGTGAGAAGACTATTCCCTCATTAGGAGAGTGTAGCACAACAGAAATAATATAGTGGAATTTAAAACAATAAAAGAAATATAAATAAATAGTAGAAACAAATTGATGTAATAGATAAGAAATAATAAGAATAACTGTATCAACAAGAGCAGTGATGATGTAATGTCTTGTCACTAGAAAAATGGAAATCATGGATACAATATAATAGGCATAACATGTTCCACAAGGTAAAATAAAACAATGTATACTCCAAGAATCATGAGATCCTACTCAGTCATCATTTATCAAGCTCCATCTTATCAGAAAACAGTCATGTATTGGAAGCTGTGTGCTTCCCATTGTCAGTACCTTCAACCATGTAATCTACTCCAGGTACCAAACGGCACCCAGAGAGGGTGTGAGGTAAATCTTAGTGGGTGATCACCAACGGTTTCCATAACATCTGGACCATGTAATGGAATATAGAAGAGTGCAGGCATGCATATATAAAGTAAAGAAAGTTGAATAATATAACTAAATAACCAAGTACCTGCTTCAGCCCTTGGTCGGTGTCTGAACAGGTAACCAGTTCATTAATTCATTGATTACCATTTAATGCTAAACGTCATGTGAGGTCTAGCCAACACTAACATCACCTCATGATAGTAAAAGTAGTGATGGCCCCAAGACATAACAAGGAAACAAGACAATGATTTCTAGTGAGGGACTTCCAAGTAAAAAACCAAGATAACATAAAGTCACAAAAAGCTGACTAAGAGGTATATGAGTATAGCTATGGGGTAAGAGTGTAATCCCTAGAGCATAATCCAAGGAATTTCACAATAAGGTGTCTACCGATTCCATGGTGATCGACCAAGGTAAAATGGTGCTATGAAATGATATGGATATATGTGATTTCACCATGTAACCTACTCTAAATCCATGGAGTGTATCTAAGGTATTCTGAAATAAATAAAGGGACCCGACCGTATTATACAAGGAATCCAAGGAATATACAAGAACCAGAGTCTTGGTGGGTATCAACCTAAGGAAATTGTATCCTTGAATCGTAATGGGGATCCTGATACCCAAAATATTCTACTCATAGAATCCAAGGAGTGCATGATTCAGTCCATTCCTATTTGATATTGTAATCTTGTAGTAATTCATTTAGTTCATGTATTTCCTTCCATTAGTGTGGATGGGTCATGTAGATTTGAAACCATTTATTTATTGGGTCAAGCCTTGTCTTCCATTAGTATGGATTTTCCATGTAGGATTGCAATAATTAAATCATGTCTTAGTTACCATTAAGGCATAAACAATTATTGAGGTTCACTCTTCTACCTTCCATCAACATGGAAAGGGGTTTTACTAGAAAGTAACCTTTATTCAATCAATTCTATTATTGCCGAGTTATATACGTAGTATTCTTACCCATTAACATTTCACATTTAATAATTATTTGAAATCCCTTACCTCAGGCGGGTCAAGTAGTGAGCATACATGGTACACTCCCTTATGAAATTCTTAGTAATAAAAAGCATTTCATAATAAGAAGAATCACCTTTAAAATGTTCAACTAAGGACCAGCTGAACGATGGCTCAAATATTCCAAAACACTAAAAACCCAATTATGGAATAACCATTGACATGAGGTGGATTGAGTTGTGGGTGAAACCACTAACAACTAATCACATATTTGGAAAGAGAATAACTATACAATTATAACGAGTATAATCATGAAATGTAAATTTAAGAAATGGTTTCCAACGAAATTTGTGGGGCCCACATGAACAATCCAGCAACAACGAACTTCAGGGGTGAGTTATAGACCACCCACCTTAGGGTTGAATAAGACTTCTCCTCCGGTATCATCCCTTGATTTGCCTTAGATCGGAGTAGATCTATGAAAAGGTGAAAAACACTCACATGGTGATATCTAGGTCAACAGTGAAAGAGAATAATGACGGCTAAAGAGGACTCAAGTTCTTACCATTGTGCATCTAATGTGATGAACAAAATCTCGATCAAATTTTAGATGAAGGAGATCTCTTGATCCCTATATTTGGCCTTAAAAAAGCTCCAAATGGGTGAAAATGGAGGAAAATCCCACTTATTCTCAGATTAGAAGGAATGAGGAGGATTAATAGATCATTAAAGGCATTTTGGAAATTTTACATAGGTTTTTAGCCTGCACACTGTTTGTCAGCATGATTGGTCAAACCATGCACAAATTGTGCGAGATGGTTCTGCCCGAAAGTCTTCCTCCGCATGGTTTGATCAAACAGTTCACCACCCATGTGCGGTTACCTGGGAAAAAGGGGTGTTCACATGGTTTGGTTGCACGACCGTGCACCAACCGAGCGAGGTGTCACTGTCCAAAAAAACTCCTTCTGCATGGTTTACTCTAAACCATGCGCAGAGTCTATTTTCTCAAAAAAGTTATGTTCCATCCTTCAAACAATCCCCAAACACCCTCAGAACCTTTACTAACTCATTAGGAATATGCATTAGGTCCAAAGTATATATTTAGAATGAAAATTAAATGATCCATACCTGATTGAAAAACTGGGTTCTTACAGTATTCCCCTCTTAAAATGACTCTCCCCTGATGTTCTCCAACTAAGGGTAAGGAAACACTGTCTGAGAACAGCTCAGGCCATTGGGAATGTACATTGCCTGCCCACTACCATGTCTCACCATATAATTGGCCATGATTATATAGCACATGTACGAGAGGGATAGAATTTCCTAAGAGAGACATCATGCTTCGGCCAACGATGCGTACTAGATACCCCTTAAAGGTAGCATCATCTTCTAACTCAACTTACTCAGGATCAATGGTATAAGACAGGTCAACATGAAATTGTCGAATTTGTGAGACATTAAAGACGTCGTGAATGACATGGAACCTTTGATGTAGTAGCAACCAATAATCTACTGGTTTGACTCTCTCTATAATTTCAAACGGATCAAGGTAAGGAGGCAAAAAATTTCCCTTCTTCTATAACCGTTTATGACCTAGCCTTAAAAATACCCAAAGAAAAACATGATCCCCAACTTCGAACTCAAGAGGTCATCAATGTAAATAGACATAACATTTTGGTCTAGACTGAGCAGGATTCATATGCTTCTTGATTAGCCTGACCTATTCTGAAGTCTCTTGAAAGAGATGAGGACCTAGTTGGGCTGCCTCACCTGCCACTACCTAGCACAAGGGTGAACGACATGGCCTACTATATAAGCCTCAAAATAATACATCTAAATCATTGCTGGTAAACTGTTATTATAGGTGAACTCTATGATAAGGATACGATTCTCCCAAGAACCACCAAAATCAAGTATTCATGCCCAGATCATATCCTCCCAAACCTATATTGACAGTTTTGATTTTCCATCATTCTATGGGTGAAAAGTTGTTCTTAGAAGCACCATTTTTCCCTGTATTTCTTAAAATCTTTCCAGAAATGAGAAGTGAAATGAGCATCCCTATCTAAAATGATAGTACGTGGAACTCCATGTAGTCATTTGATCTCACGGACATAAAGTCTTCCCAACTCATCAACTAAGAAATTCCCTCGAATAGGAATGAAGTTGGATGCTTTTGTTTGCCAGTCAATGACTAGCCAGATAGAAACAGCACCCCTTGGTGACCTTGGTAAGATGACTAAAAAATCCATAGAAACATCTTCCCATTTCCATTCTGGTACTAGGAGGGGTTGTAATAAGCCAGCATGACTCTGGTGCTCCAATTTCACCTACTGACAGGTGGAACACCTAGTGATGAATCATGTAATCTGACGTTTCATCATAGGCCACCAATACTGGCATCTCATATCTCGATACATCTTCAAGATTTATAGATGAAATACCCACTAGGAATCATGGTGATTTTTTATCCACTCCTCCCTCACATTTGTAGAAACCCAGATATGTCCACGTAGGTTTATTACGTCATCTCTATCCACAGACCAATTCCTATGTGGGTTATCTCATGATATACTCTCAAAGAGAACTAAAACATCAGGATCTGAAAAATGCCTACTCATCACCTTCTCAAGGATGGAAAAGGTAACTGTTAAGGCTCATATATAAGACTACTCATGACAATCATGAAACAACATATAAATTTCATAAAATAGAGCCATTAACTTCCATTCAACACTAGCTTCATGTATGACCTGTGTTTGAGTTTTTTACTCAGTTCATCTACAATCGCATTGACTTTTCTAAGCATATATGAAAGTTTCAAATCAATGGATTATAGGTATTCGACTGATCATTGCTATTGGTTGTTAATGACACATTTAGAAAAGGTATACTTGAGCCTCTTGGGATCTGTATACACCACAAAGTGCTCACCCAATAGATAATGTCTCCCAAAACATAAGGCATGGAAAACTGCTACTAGATTAAGGTCATGCATCAAGTTATTTATTTCGCGAGGCCTCAAATTCCAAGATTCGTATGAAATGACTTTTCCTTCCTGTATCGACACTTCTCTTAGACCAATGAATGATTCATCATAGAAGACGATATAACTATTACCAGGTTTTGGAAGAATTAGAATAGGTGTCATGAAAAGACTCTATTTCAGCTCCAGAAAGGATTTCTCACATGCTTCTGCCCACATGAACTTAACAACCTTCTTTGTAAGTCCATTAAGATTTGAATAAAGATGTGAGAAGTCCTATAGGAAATTCATATAATCTCCACCGATCCCTAAAAAACTCTTGATATCAAACATGTTCTTAGACTGCTCCTAGGAGACCACAGAAATAAACTTTTTAGGATCAACAGATACTCCTAATTCTAAAATAATATGTCCCATTAAGTAGACCTTGTTGATATAGAAGTTTCATTTAGCAAGCTTGTCATAAATATGATGCTCTCTCAGTGTACTCAGAATGATCTCAAGATGATTGGAATGGTTGTTATGAGTGTGTGAATACACTAAGATGTCATCCACAAAGACCATGACCAAATATTCCAAGTAGGTATGGGAAACCCTATTCATCAAAGCCCTAAAAACTACAGGTGTGTTCCTAAGACCAAAAGGTATAACAATATACTCATACAGGCCATACCTACTATGGAAGGTTGTACGTGGTATGTCTGAGGTTCTGACTCGCACATGATGATAACTCAATCTTAGGTCAATCTTAGAGAACACCTTTCTCCTCCGATATGGTCAAAGTGACCATCTATTTGAGGAAGTGGATACTGGTTCTTGACTGTAAGTTAGTTCAACCTTATGTAATCCACACATAAATGGAGAGTTCATCCGCCTTCTTAGAGAAAAGCACAAGTGAACCCCTAGAGGATGTACATGGCCATATAAAGCCTTTGTCCTCTAAGTCATCTAGCTGCTGCTTGAGCTCCTGAATCTCAGTAGGTGCCATCCTTTATGGAGGGATGGACACTAGATATTCTCCTAGAACAAGCGCTACTAAAAACTCTACCTCCCACTTAGGAGGTAATCCCAAAAATTCATTAGGAAAGACTTCCCTTAAACGATCAACTACTAGAGGGAAATCAGTCTGAAGAAAACCCTGGCCCTATATGAAAATATTTTCAATCTAGGAGGTCAATCCACCTATCCCATGATGGTTTGGTCCTGATCCCCTATCTGGGATAGCACACTCTCTTATGAAAAGATAATTGTTTTCTTCTCGTGTTGTAAAATAATCCCTTTGGCGATAATATTCTACAAATAAGTGGTAGTGGACCATCTAGTCCATCCTGAGAATGATATCAAAACTCTTCATCTCAAGATCAAAGAGACTCCACAAGAAAGGGTAACTGCCTACCTCAAGGGAACAGTCCCTACACTAGCATATTCCCTCTATCTGTATTCCTAATAGTGTATCGAGGGTCATTACTACATAGTGATAGTGTATCTCTAGTCCGAGACATTCCACGATAGATATAGAAATGAAAGATTTTGAAGAACATGTATCAATAAAATGTGGATACAATAGTAGAGTCTACTATAATAGGTCCTCATATTGTAGATGGTCCCATAGCCTGATCCTCGGGCATCGTCTTTAAGGCATGAAAATGGCCCGATCCATGGCCATGTGAAACATATGGAATACTATGATCATGATTTCTCTGTGGGTGCTGCTGATGATCAAGGATCGGATCACCACGACCACATCCTCCTCCTTGTCCAACCCTATCGGTTCTCCTCCAACTCCCTACCAGACTCTGTGCAAAATAACTCACTCTTGAAGGTAGAGCTGAAGCAGATTATGTTCCACTCAAACCTGGTGGAAAGGTCCTGAAAACGCATTGAATATGACCCATACAACCACAAGCCCGACATTCTATAGGGTCTCTATCACACTATATATTCTTATCCCCTAGTTTTTCACACTGATGAAACACTACAGATCTATCAAACTAGATACTTTGACTGCCACTTCTCTGATGATAAACCTCAAGGGAACGTTTCCTGCCAACAAAAGAACTACTGGCCTGACGCGATAATGATCCTTTAAACTCCATACTCGCTCTATCCCCCATGTTACGCTCAGTGATAAGGGCCATATCAACTATTTTAGAGAAGGTAAAAAGGAAAAAGACATTTACTGAGTTCATAAGGCGTACTTGATACCATCCTCAAATAGTTCATTATGTGAAATCTCATCACCAACATGAAGCTGTGAAAAGTGCTGTAAATTAGTGAAATGTGATGAATATTCCATAACTAACATAGAACCCTACTCTATATTCCTGAAATTTCTGGCTCTATCAGCTCTCAATGAATGAGTAAAGAACTGGTCATAGAAGGATGTCTGGAAGACAACCCATAACATGCCCTGACGATATCTGGCCTACGTGATGATATCCCACCAACTCTTGGCCAAATCCCGAAGCATGTGTGTAGCAAGATTGACTCTATGCTATGAAGTAATTTCTAGATGCTAAAAGATATACATCATTTACTATAGCCAAGACTCAACAGCCTGAGATCCCCCATCCCCAGAAAAATTAAGAGAATGTTTCTGCTGGAACTCGCAGGTCAGATCTTCCATCATAGGTGCAACCCGTGGAGCACCTTGCATGGACTGCATCAAATGTAGGAAAATATCATGAAATTTCGCATCAGTGCCCAGATTAGGTATATAAAGTGGTTTTGCAAGTGGCACTACTAGAAGTAAGACTTGAACTCTGGGCCTGCCATGTCTAGAGAATGGTCATCACCACCCTCCTGGCGAATGACACGAGAAGTTCGTGGCGGCGGTGGTCTATAAATTCCAAGCACACACCATAGAACAAGCTTAAAAGCACATAGATATCATCACTAGTAGAAAAAGATCATATGAAAACTCACTACCCAAGACATACTACACAAACTACCCACTTAGATGGCCAGTTATCAGTAAGTTCTCAAGTATATGTTTTATTTAATTTCACATTTATTTTTTAGGATCACTCATTTACTATTCATAATCATGAAAAAGTGTAATAAGGTTGTGAAACCAATTCATTTTTTATTTTAGGATTCATATTATAATGGATAGTAATTTTTGGTGAATCAGTTACCATACACCTATCACCAAAAATGACACCCATTTACTTATAACGAAATGGTTTGACTCGGTATATTACTCATTCAAACACATGAGGGCCCATACACCTCATGAATTAAGATAAGAAATCACTCAATCGAATCCAAAATAATACAAGTACAAGAAACTATCACTACATCACTCATCAATCATAGGTATATCAAACAATGTAAAGCACTGAATTGCACCTATATTGCAGGGAAATATGCATGACATGTGATTTCTAGGTGCCTATGATGATAAATGTATCAATAATCCAAGAACTAATATCATCATGAAAAGGATGAAATAAATTTCCAAAGATTGATAATAAACAACACCATACAACATGTGTGTCACCCAATAGTGAAATGATATCTACTGTAATAGGAAAAATAGAACAACAATTTCGTTATGGGTAACTTGGATTTTACCATGAACATGGGTTTGCAACGCCTAAGAACAGCTTATGAACAAGACACAATCATACCTATTCTCCATTAAATTTTCACCAAAAATTAAAGCAAGAGAAGAAACCAACTTTGATACTACATTGTGATGACCTGGACATGGATGCCACTTAACGGGTGCCCTGAGCCTGATGGGCCACATGGCCTCAAGCGCATCTTCCCGAATACCAGAGGCTACTGACTAGCAGCGAGGTCCTAGGGTGTGTCTGTGGGAATAATATGAACTCATTTTAAGAGTGTAGCAGTGCTGAAAGTATATAATGGAATATTAAACAACAGAATCAATATAAATAAATAGTGTAAGTAAACTGATGCAATAGATAAGAAAGAATAACAATAATTGTATCAACTAGAGAAGTGATGATGTAATGTAATGTCACTAAAAAAACTAGAAAATCATGGATAAAATAAAATAGGAATAACATATTCCATAAGGTAAAAGAAAAAAAGTCAACTCCAAGCATCCTGAGATCCTACTCAGTCATCGGCTATCAAGATCCATCCTATCAGCACACAATCAAGTATGGGAAGCTGCATACTTCCCTTTTTCAATACTTTCCACCATGTAATCTACTTTGGGTACCAAACGGTGCCCAGAGAGGGTGTGAGATAAATATCAGTGTTCCACCACCAAATGTGTCTATAACATCTGGCCCGTGTAATGTAATATTGCAGTGTGCAGGCATGCATATATAATGTAAAGAAAGAATTACAATATTACTAATTAACAATGTACCTACTTCATCCCATGGTTGGGGTCTAAAAAACCAGTTCATTAATTAATCAGTTACCATTTAATGCTAAAAGGTCATGTGAGCCCTATCCAACACTGACATCACCTCATGATGGTATAATTAGTGAAGGACCCAAGACATTATGAGGCAACCAGACAATGATATCCTGTGGGGGAGTTCCAAGGTAAGAAACCAAGGTAATGTAAACTCAAGGAAATATAACTTAGTTGTTTTTAGTCCATCCAAGGGGTAAGAGTGTAATCTAAGGAGCTTAATCTAAGGAATTCCACAATAAGGTGCCTACCGAGTCCAAGGTGATTAACCTAGGTAAAATGGGGCTATGCAAAGGTAGGTCCCTATGGAATTTCACCATGGAACCTACTAATCAATGATAGATCCAAGGACTGTATCCAAGGTATCATGTAATAAAGAAAGGGATACAACGGTAGTATACCAAGTATCCAAGGAATATACAAGAACAAGAGTCTAGGTGGGTATCAAACTATAAAAATAGTATCCTTGAATCAGTATGTGGTTCTGGATACCCAAGGTATTCTCCTCTCAGAATCCAAGGTGATCTTGAGTCATTCCATTCCTATTTGATATTATAATCATGTAGTAATTCATTTGTCTCAAGTCATGCCTTCCATTAGTGTGGACATGTCAAGTAGAGTTGAAGCCATTTATTTATTGGTCCAAGCCTTGTCTTCTATTAGTGTAAATAGGCCATGTATCATTACAATCATTTAATCAAGTCTTAGCAAGCCATTGAGGCCTAATAAATTATTGAAGATCACTTATCTACCATCCATAAACATGGAAAGGGGTTCTATGGGCATGTAAATTTATTCAACCTCATCTATTAAGGCCAAGTTATATACTTATTATACTTTACATTTCACATTTCACATGTAATAATTATTTTAATTTACCTACCTTAGACGGGTCAACTGGTGATCATACATGGTACATTTCATAATGAAATTCTCAGTAATATCAAAGCCATTTATAATAAAAAGACTCACCTTTAGAAAGGTCAAGTAAAGGCACGCCCGAACGTTGGCACAAATATTCCAAAACAGTAAAAACCCGATTATGGCATAACTTTTGACATGAGGTGGATAGAGTTGTGGGTGAAACCACTAACAACTAATCACATATTTGGAAAGAGAATAACCATAAAATTCTAACAAGTATAATCATGACATGTTAATTTAGGAAATGGTTTCAACGAAATAGGTGGGCCCCACACGAACATTCCAAAAAAACGAACATTAGGGATGAGTTATAGACTACCCACCATAGGGTTGTACAATCCTGCTCCTCCAGTATCGGCCCTTGATTTGACTCATATCGGAGTAGATGAATGAAAAGGTGAAAAGTACTCACATAGAGATATCTAGGTCGATAGATAAAGAGAAGATATATGGCTAAAAAGACACCAGTACTTACCGTTGTGCATCCAACGTGACAAACGAAATCTTGATCGGATGCCGGACAAAAGAGATCTCTTGATCCCTTTCTTTTGCCTTCAAGAAGCTCCAAATGGGTGAAAATGGTGGAAAATACTGTTGGTTCTTAGATTAAGAGGGAAGAGAAGTATTAATAAATCATTAAGGGAATTTTGGATATTTTACACAGGTTATTACCCTATGCACAATATGACAAACTGTGCGCAAACTGTGCAATATGGTTCACCCCAAATGTCTGCCTTCACACGGTTTGATCAAACTGTGCGCCACCCATGCACGGTTACCTAAGAAAAAGGGGCATTTACACAGTTTTTCTACATGGTCATGTGCCAACCGTGTGAGGTTCCACTATCCAAAAAGACCCATTCCACATGTTTTTCCAAACCGTGTATAAATCACACACGATTAACTCTAAACCGTGCGTAGAGTATGTTTTTTCCAAAAAGATGGATTCCAGGTTCCAAACAAGACTCTGACACCCTTAGAAACTTTACTAACTCATTAGCCATCTGTATTAGGTACAAAGTAAATAATTCGACTGAAAATTAATGGATCCATACCTGAGTGAAAATATGGTTCTTACAAAAAGTCACATGAGTCATTTAAACATTAGAGTATTAATTTAATTTAAGAAAAATATAATTTAGTAAGAGACACAGAGAATACCTGATGTTCGGTACAAAGACATAATATATACTAAACATAAAATTATAGGAAAATAGTGGGACCACATACCTTTGTCAGGTAGTGGATTCCCCATCTATTATTAGCCTCCAATTTAGAAAATAACTTTAGAAACCAATGATTTATTTGAAAACCATTAATATTGGTCATATTAGCTCACATGGATTCATTATTCCATATGGTGAGATAAATAGAGGAAAGAAGTAACTTGATTTTAAAACATACTGATATGGATCCAACATAGCTGATAGAAAACTACGCCAATATCAGATTAAGAATTTATCTCTAGTCCAATGATGATATTAGAATGTGGCTCTAGCATGGGGGGTAATATATGAAAAAGTGAGGAGAAATATGGGTTTAATTCCTAAAATAAAAGGGGGAAAATTAAAATTTTAAACATTTTTAATTGGTTTCATGATTTTTACGTATGGTTTTCTAAACCAATGCATCAAACCATGTGTATATTCTGGTTAAGCGGAATGATGTATATGGGATTTGTTAATGGTATAAAAACCCATGATCATCCCTTACAGATCCCCTCTATAGTTTCTCCTCTTACTATGCTTCATGGTTGAGTTTAATGGTTGAGTATCATGGTTAATACTAACTTTTCTCCATCTATTCACCTCTTCGTGTTCATCTAAAAATTGGTGATCCAAGCTCTAAAAGATCTCCAAACACTCTCAAACCCTTCCATAAACCATTAGTTACATCAATTATATGACTAAAATAGATTTATACTAAATTTTAAATGGTCCATGCCTCTATAGAAAACCAGAGATATAACATTCTCCCCTCTATAAAACTACCAATCACTAATTTTTCATTCATAGGGAGGTAAAACATCATCTATTAATATCATGGGAATGAAGCATGTACATCGGTCTCTCTCTCCTAGGTCTCTTCTTATACATGGTAGTACTAGTATTTCAACCATACTAGAGGAATTGACTGTCCTCATATATCCTTCTTTTTATGAACAATTATACATATAGGATGCTTCTCAAAGGACACATCTAACTCTTACCAAACCACATAAGTATGAAGAATATAAGATGCATATGATTGATAGTGTTGTAAATCAGATATGTGGAAGACATCATTCTAGGATCGATAACTCTAAGGTAACTGAAAATAATAGGCAAATATGTTGACTCTCTCAAGAATATATAATGTCTTAACATAAAAAGGTGAAACCTTTATCTATCTATGAATTAATTTATTCCTCATTCTAGGTGAAATAGGTATGAATACATAGTTCCAAACCTCGAACTCAGAGGCCTTATTCTAAGATCAATACAATACTTATCCTTATAAGGATATATATCAATATAATTCCCAATTATTTATAGCATCTCCATAAATACTAAATGATTCAAGGTCCCAATAGATCTTAGTCTCCTACCTCTAACCAGCATATGGCTAAATAGCATGGAATAACATATAAATCATTCTACGTATCCATATTAATAGTATTTTGAAAGCTATTGTTAAAATATAAATTTGATGAGAGGATTGTATTCTTTGAAGAACCTATAAAATGTAGGTCCCATTCCCATACGTTGTGATTAAACACATGTATCTTCTGCTAAGACTGACCATCATTCTATGGGTGATAGGCTAAATTTTGTACTAACTATGAACTTAGTGCCCTATATAATCCCTACATGAACCAATAAGTAAAATATGTGTCTCTATATGATATGATAGTATTTGGAACTCTATGAAGATGTATGGTATCTCTGATATATATCATTTCAAGCTTATCTACTGAAATGGAATCTATGATAGGTATAACATGATAAACCTTTTTCAATTGTTCTATGACCACACATACTGCATCAAATCCTCAAGGTTATGTATGAAAGTTCCTTATTAAAATACATAGCGATTTCATCTTATTTCCACTCATCAATGGACAATGTCTATAAAATCCATGTCATTCATTGGTGTTCTTTCATCACCTACTGACTGGAGGAACACTGAATAATGAAATAAGTCAACTTCATTTTCATCCCCGACCATCAGTATCATCTGTGTCTGTTAGAGTACATATTTGTAAGGATAAGATGTGCTTCATAAGAATAGAAAATATACTATTTCATGAATTCCTCTTAATTTTTTGTAGGAATCAAAACATGTATATGAATGTGAAAGATATCATACTCATCAACAGTGCCACCAGGTGGTGGATCTTGACCCGAAATGCTATTCTATATGACCAGGCCCTCTGTGTCAGAAAGATACATTGCCTTCACTTTATCCATAAATTAGGATGTCATTTCATTATAATAATTAAAGGATTCCCTTTTATACTCCTTGGCCGCAATGTGCTTCTCATAGAAGAGGTACATCTTTTACAACTCACCAGTAGCCTCTTGATGTCCATATTTCTAAGTCTTCTTCTTGTTAAACCATAAAAAACGTTACAATTCACTTGTTCATAATCATGATAAAAGTCAAAATACTATAGGTATTTAACCAAAAGTCACTTCTTGATATTTTAGCCATTTTTTCAAAATATATACTTCAATAATTTGTGGTCCTAGTACAAAAACAATTCTCTCCTACTAAGGAATGCCTCCAACAATATAGGGCATGAACCATATCTTCTAGATCATGATCATTTGTTGGGTGATTATACTCATGAGACCTAATTGATGAGAATCATAAAACACAACCTTATATCTCTAAATTAGATTGGATCTTGGGCAGATCAAAGATTTATTATGATAAACTATGTATCCATTTATAGGTTAAAGTAAAATCAGAATCGACACTAAAGTAAATTTCCCATTAAACTATTGAAATATTACTCTCAAGCTTCAGACCATGTAAAATTGATATAATTATTGGTCAAGACTATGAGTGGTGTTGTAGTACATCACATGTCATGTATAAATAACATATGATATTCACCCATTACCAAGAAACAATGTATGTAAAATACCTTATTGGGATACTCTTAAGAAACTACAGTTCCCAGCTTCTCAGGGTAAACAAATACTTCAATGTATATGTTAATGGGACCCATGATGTGGTCCTTATTATTAAAAAATTGGAATTTAGTGATATAATAATACAACTTTTTCTCTCTCAGAGTGCTCAAAATTATATGAATATGTTGGGTATATTCATTTTTAGTATTTTAGTGCACCTAGAAGTCATTCACGAAGACCCCCAAAAATGAATCTATATATGTGTGGATAACCTAATTCCTAAAATCCATAAATATTTTTGGAGTGTACATATGACTGAATATTGTAACCAAATACTTCCAAAAGTCATACCTACTATAGAAATTTTTACATGGTAAAACCATTGGTCTAATAAGAATCTCTTGGTAGACTAAACTCAAATATATATTAGAGAAAACAATTACTCTATATAGTTGGTTAAATAGATCATCTATATGTGGAAGTGATTACTTTTTCATAACTATATATTGGTTCAACTGATTTTCATACACACAAATCCTAAGGGTTCCATCCTCCTTATTGGAAACAAGTATTTTCAAACCCCATGGGGAAGTATGGGTCTGCAAAGTACACGTAGCCTCAATGTTCTCCAACTACCTCTTGAGCTCTTTCCATTCAGTATTATTCATCATGTAAGGAGGATTAGACACTCATTTTACAACTGGGATTGGCTTAGTCATAAAATCTATATCTTACTCTTGAGTTAGTCCAGAAATGTATTCATAGAAGACAACCATGACAAGAACAATGCCAATAGGAAAATCTACCTAATGTGTTCCATGTTCATAAATATAATAGCTATAAATCTTGGATATCACCTTGTATATCCCACATTGCATGGGTTCAGATCAACTTACCATAACATACCATTGACCCATGTGAATATAACATTCACCCTTTGGAGAGAAAAAAAGGAACTATCCAATGATAGAAAAAAGAATATGCAGATAATAAACTAACCATTCCATCCAATAAATGATGTAAAATGTAACGACCCGAAATTTTGAATAAATCTTGTTTCCTAATTTCATGTGTTATTTTATTTTATTTTTATACTCAACAAAAATGTTTTTTTGATAAACATGATTATAATTAAAATGATACCATTGGGTTCTGACTGTTATATGACCATCGGTCAATATGACCGCTGTGAAAAAAATGTTTTTATTATTGTCTCTAAATACAAGTAATCTTGGTTAATTATTATAGAAAGAAGATTCGATGGCCTCACCTAGTAGTCTTGGACCGATCGAATCCCATCTAACAGAACTTGGGAAGGAGGTAGCACCATTGGGCTTTTCTCTGGACCAAACCCAAGCCGAAATTCATCATGTGAAGCTAGAACGGAATCGCCTTTGCGAGAAGTTCAAACTGATAGAAATTACTACTCGGGCAATGTTGTTCGAGCCTCCCTCAGACTCTCTCACCTTAGCACACCTTACACTTAGGTCCTATGCTGGTGTGATAAGGGGCTATGTAAGAAGACCATAAATGCCTTGTGTAATCCTTTGTTTTAAATAGAAATTGGGATTTCTTCTTATGATGATGTTTATGAATTTTCAAATGACTGGATAAATATAGTATGCATATTTTTGATGAATTTTAGAAAAATGATATTTTAAAAATGTTTATGTAAACCTTAAATAATTAAAAATGTGTAATGATTTTCAAAAAATGGTCTTCTACAATTATGTTCAGTACAAAATTTGGAGTCCAATAAGATCAACTTGATTTTTGATGAATAGTAAATTATGAATAGTGATTTTATGATTAGGATTAGTAATGTGTCCAAATGGATTAGTAATCTCACTTAAAGAAAGTATTAATATAATCTAGGCACCTTGATTAAGTAATGTGATTCAATAAAATGGTTAAATAGCGGTTTCATAAATTATTATTAAAGTATTAGTTTTTTCGGGTGAATAGTATTTTTTAATTAAAAATTAAATTAAAAATATTTATAAAATTATTTTTATAAAATGGATTTCATTTTTGAACTCAGAGCACTGATATTATGTTATGGTAATTTTTGGGGTTTTTTCTGAAAAAATGAATTTTCGGTGAATAGTGTATTTATTTAAAAAAATAAATTAAAAATAATTAGAAAATTATTTTTATAAAATGGAGTTCATTTTTGAATCAGAGCATTGATATTTGATTAAGGTGAAATTTTGGTATCTTTCTGAGAAAGTTGAATTTTCAGTGAATAGTGAAAATACAGTTTTAGGGTTTCGGTATGTTTAATGACATCATAACTGTGTCATGATGATTTCATGAGATATTTTAAGGGTTGTCCGGCCAAGGGTGATGAATTATTGTTTTGGGGGCCCCATGTGGCCTAACTCCATGGTAAATGCCAAGGGAGAGCACATGGGTTTGAGAAAAGCACATGTGAGGTGTCCCTTGGCCATTAATGCCTTGTCCCCTCAGTTTCCCTATAAATACCAAGCCCTCCTCTCATCCATTAGACTCCCCACTCCTCTTCAACAAAGTTCTGGTCTCATTACCTCCCAAGGAGTCCTCCAAAGGTGCCCCCAAGCCCTCAAGGTCCCATCCCTTGAGGTTTAAGAGTTACATTTTAAGGTAAGGGATCCGACCCCTCTCTTTCTTTTCAAGTGATCTCTTTTATGTCATTCCTTTTATGCTCCATGTTCTTATGTTGGAGGATGATCTTTTATACTCCTATTACTTCCCTTTTTATGTTCATATAATGAGATATCCCCTCTAACTCTCATTATTTCGTTTTATGAAGTTTTAAGTAGCGCCGTTAGGCTGCCAAATTTTTAAGGGATTCTTTCACCCTTCTCTTTTTCAAAGTTCTACTTTCATTTCAAGTCTTTCAAGTTACTTTTTATTATGTTTGGGTATGATCTCTAAATTTATCATACTGATATTTTATGACCATATGATGAGAGACCCCATTTGATCTCTTCAATTCAGTATTTTGAAGTTTTAAGTGGCGCTATTAGGCTGCCGAATTTTTAAGTGGTTCTTCACCATTCTCGTTTTAAAGTTCTACTTTCATGTCAATTCTTTCAAGTTCCTTTTTTTATGTTGGGGTATGATCTCTATATCTATCATACTGATCTTTTATGACCATATGATGAGAGACCCCATTTGATCTATTCAATTCAGTATTTTGAAGTTTTAAGTGGCGCCGTTAGGCTGCCGAATTTTTAAGTGGTTCTTCACCCTTCTCGTTTTGAAGTTCTACTTTCATGTCAATTCTTTCAATTTCCTTTATATTATGTTGGGGTATGATCTCTATATCTATAATACTATACTCTTATGTTCATGTGATTAGAGACCCTATTTGACCATGTCAATTCAATTTTGTTGAAGTTTAAGTGACGCCATTAGGCTGCCAAATTCTCACAAGAGAAATCTTATTTTTTTCTTCCTTTCATGTTCTTCATTTCATATGGTATATTTTCAAATTTCATTACCATGTTCTTAAATCCCTTATATTTTTTCCCTATACTGTTTGATGGGTCATTTATGAATGTTTGACCCATGTCGCCTCTCTTCTCAATGTTTTCTAAAACCTTGTAACATAGCCGTTATGCTGCAGGATTTTCGTTCAAAGTGCCTCTCTCTCTTTTCTAAAAATTATTTTATGTTATAAAGTGAATACTCAAAGCTCTTATTTCTACAGGGGTATTCACATATATATCAAAATGTTCTATTTTAAATTCTGGGATTTACATACATGAAACCCTCTTTCACTTTCCGTGGGTTTAAAATGACATAAAGATCATGTCTTTAAGCAGTTTTTAAAACGTTATGATTATGGAATGAAACCCATTTCTTTTATGCTATATGGGTTGTTTATGAAATGATTGATGATGATATATGTGTCTCACATGATAATAAAGGCAAATTTAAGGGTGCGCCCTGATAGCGCCCCATTGCATTGGATAATGATGTAACCACAAGAGATTACAGTTTAAGGGTGCGCCCAGATAGCGCTCTAATGCATTGGGTAAAGACTTAATCTCTAGAGATTACCATTTTTAACGACGCCTTGGTGAATAACCTTGGTAATTTTTAATGACACATTGGGGATGGACCTTGGTGAAATGAAACTATTGTCAATATTAAATGTTGTAGCCACATCTTCAAGTTATGAAAAATGTTATTTTTATTATGTTGTATCTCATTATTTCTTTCTCATGCCTTAAAGTTCTTTTCATCTCCTTATTAAAGTATCTCAAGTTCACATGTAAAATGTTTCTCTTGTTTCCCTTACTGGGCCTTCTGCTCACCCTTTCTTTTGATGTATGTCCCTAGGTTGTGAGATGCAGTAATGAACCTAGGATTAACTTAAGGAGAAGCCTTTCAAGTGTTTAAGAAGAGTGTTTTTTTTTTGTTCTTTTAATGTATTATGTTCCTTGTTTCCAAGACACTAAACCTTACAGATCCTCAGTTCTGTCTAATGAAATTAAAGTTATATTATAAAAAGATGGGATGCTATATAAAAACTCTCCATATTGAGGATGAATACATCACATAAGAAATGATACTGACCAATCTCTAGGGGAACTCCTTGCATTAGTTTACACACTCTGATTTAATTCCCAATGTTGTATTGAGTGTCACTACAGTTCATGAATACGGAATCCGGAGACCAAGGCTCTCCAAAATTGAAATATAAATTAAGATGTCAGAAGTTACTATATTCAATAAATCTGAGAAGATATTAGTGACTACTTCGATCATAATTACTACCATAGATGGACCAAAAATATGATCCTTTATTATTGGATACAATATATATATATATATATATATATATATATATATATATATTTATGGAACATACCATGCCCCAAAGATATAGACCGACTGTCCTGGGTATGAACTCTCAGTTCATACTATAAATCCTAGGTGTGGTTCCTTTAGACATGAACACATCCTCAACCTAATTATATAGTAGTACTCCAACTATATGCCTGAAATGGGATTGCTGACCCTATTCCTCAACATAGAGTCAAATTAAATACTCTCTCACAATCCAATAGAATAAAATCTCTACAAAATCACATAATATGAGCCATATTTCTACAATAAAAATACTCAACTAGGTTCTTAATACACTGAGTATTCAAATTTAATTTCCTAACACATTGATGGAATAGAACCTAGAAACTTGAGTGTAAACCCCAACTATTTCTTCTCACACAAGGAGTCTCAAAATGGCACTTCCTAACGTTGACTAAAAAAATTACATATATGGGATCGTAACCAACCTGGATAAAACCATAATCCTCTCTCATGTAACAATAAATGATGATTGAATGAGTCACTATTTTAAATATGGTTTTCAACCAATACACATTTAACAACGATAATATTTCATGCTTGAGACAATCTTAAAATTGCATATTCATGGATTAATCATCACCTAGAAGAATATCTAAGAAGTACTATAGATCCATTAAATGTGAAAAGTTGTCCATGATTAATAAAGAACCCTACTCTAGGATTATAAATTTTCTAGATGTTCTATTCCTCATCATCTCGCGATAAAAATAATCATATATTCCCATCTATAAATCCATCCAAACCATATCCTAATAAATATATTCTTGTGTAAGAATGTACCACCAAAACATGGACAAATATCATTCAATATACATAGATAGATTCACTCTCCCCTCAAGATATGTCTCGAGATTCTTTATGATAGATAACATGTCCTCCATCCATGATTCAACATCCTATCGACCTCCATCCCTTCAAAATGTGGCTAGATTCTCCTTTTGAAGTGTTTTCATCAACTCTACCATATTAGAGGAAGGTCATGTGCTTCCCTATATGGTCTACATTTTTCATAAGAACCCCTATAAAAACTGGACAATAATTCTATAGTTAGTTATAGTAGGAGGTAACACAAGTGTAACTACAAGAGATAATTGTGTTCACTCAGGGACCACTACCTCCGATGTATGATCATCACCACCCTCCATACGCACAACAAGAAGATTTTGTGGTGGAATATCTCTATAAATTCCATGAAAATTCCTCTAACAATATTTTATAATAATGTACATAATATAAGAAATTATTTTATAGACATTAACCATCCATTGTAATAGTCTCATCCCACTACCGGCCCTTAAATCCAGGTCTGGTTGATATATAAGAACAAGAAGGATCTCAACGGATTCTACCTACTACCCACTACTAGTGGTAGGGTCAGGGTTAAGTTCACAATTTCTTATCAGTGACTCCTGTATAAAGAGTGGTTATTTTATGTTATAGGGGTAAACCCTTTATGATGTAATTGGTATCACCATTTAATGGTAACCATTTCATTTAATATTTAATATTCAATAGTTCATTTTCACTTGTGTATATAATGGTTTAGTTATATGGGTCACCATACCTAAATTATAATGTATTTTGCTTTATTATATTAAATTGGAAAGTCATGTAACTACAACAAGGTAATTACCTTTTGAATCATAGTGAAACAAGTCCATATAAAATTATTTGGTTATATGGGTTACCCTTCCTAATTTATATTGGGCTATACACTTTACAACTTTTTATTGGAACTCATTTGACTGAAAAAAAAGTTTCATCCCATTTAATGAATTTATTATGGATCATATATGTCATAATTAGTTAATTAAGATGTTAAAATCAAGCTATATGGTAAAACACTATTTTGGATTATGCATATACTTTAATAACCAGTCATTATCATAATTACAACAAGACATACTATCATATACAATAATACTATTAATGTCGGAAATAATAAAGGAATCATTTTATATAAGTGAGAATATACATGAACATGGCTTATATGTCAACATGGGACAAAATCAAGCATTCATGGAACCACAACATGATGAAAATAATACATGTTATAAAATATATAGGACATAGAATATGATTAAACTTTCAATCCTTATAAGTCTATAATGATGCATGAGATTATATACCCTTTCCTCACTATCTGATGAGTAAAAGTGAATCCATATCAATAATAACAAATTTTAAATATCATGGACATCAACCAAAGGATAAATGCATAAAATTATAATATTAATAAAAAAAACATCCCTTCATTTGAAATTTTGATTTTCCCTATATCAGGTTTAGCTAATCACTAGAATTGGACCATTACCAAATAAAAACACATTACAAGTCTCCTATCTAATTACCCAAAGAGTAACACAAAATGAAAAGAATTTTTGATACAACATTATGACATCCCATACTGACGTAGTCTATAATAGTAACCAAAACACATGGTGTAAGTCATGTATCAATGTATGCCAATGGATTTCACTATATGTGAGGACCTATAAAAGTATAGTGGGGAGACTATACCCTCATAATCAGTGTGTTCCACCATAGAATCATAATAGAAACAAATAGTGGAATCATGATTAATAAAAAACCAGTAATAGAATAATTAAATTTTCTTAATATTATTAGTAAACTTGTAGAAACCATATTTAATGCCATATAAAAAATAAGTCTAACTATGTAATAAGGATATAAACAATGGTAACATACATGATATAGTGGATAAAAAATATACAATTTATATTAAAAAATTGACCAGAAGTCTATATTTTATCTCCCACAGCATTACGATCATTAGTTTAGTTCTCTACTCGCATATTTCATCCTAGTATATATAAATAAAGCATCAATAGAAGGCCACATTCCCTTATACCTACTTGCATATATAAAGTATATTTGAGTACCAAATAAAGGTTAGAATAGGGTGTGCAATATACTCAGTTTTCCAGCACAAATGGGGTCTAATTCCATGTCATCAGAGAATATATAAAGAAGTAGTGTGCTGGTAGTAATGAAATGTCTAAATGAAATATAAAACCCTTATGTCAGTTTTTTTCCTAATGGGAGACTCGACCAATACGGCAAGCATTATCCTAAACCATCATTTCTTTAAATGATTTCACATTTATGATTATATATATATATATGATGCTTAGGAGCTGAATCATGGCCAAGGGTTATATAATGGATCATATCAATATAAGGGATGAACATGTCTTATTTCATTACACATGATAAAGGAAAATACAACCGTCCAATCATGTATAAAAAGTATCAATAAAATACTAGTATGTACATTTACTTGGAAGATGTGTCATTTTGATTAATTTTATCAGATAACGTATTTCCATTCTGATCATATCCAAGAAATGTTATATGATGAACCCATGTTTCGCTCGAGGAATACTATGAACCCACCACCTCAAAATCCTATCCATGAAATCTGTCATAGGAACCTAGGTTTCTCTCTAACCGTAGTACAATGTCATTACCCTATAAGTTATTCCTCGATGTTCCATATGAGAAACCTAGGTGTCACTCAGGATATAAAATAATGTACTTCCCTTAGATTCCATCCTTAATATTTCACGAAGGATCCCAAGTATCACTACTAAGATAATGTAGTCATCTTCCCACTAACCCCTTACTTGTAATTCCTTACCAGGAATCAAAGTATCGTTAGTGGAATTATGCAATCAACCCAACATGTGTTCACATCTGTGGTGTTTTTATAAGAACCCCTATATCGCTAATGCAGTTATATGAGTCCATTTTTGAGTCATTATAATTTGATAATCCTGATGAGTTTGTCCAGTGTATTCCATGTCATAACTTAGGTTTCACTCATTCTATGGCATAATAAATGGTCATGGTCTCTCAATCTATCTAAACACTATAACAACAATTTATCATATTTGAGACATAGAATTTAGAAATTATAACCCTAACTCACCACATAAGGTGGTTCAATTACAAATCCTATTATAATAATTCCTATCATTGATTACATCCTTATATTCAATTCAATTAATTATAACCATCCAATAAAAGGTTGTATATAATGCACGCCAGAAATTTAATCAATTATAAATCAATTTATGTCCATTTAGTCTAGTTTATAAAGACACCAAAATAGGTGGTTGTAGTAGGGGACCTCAACCCTCATTTCTAATTATAGGCCCCAAAAGTCATGGAAACATAGGCATATGCATTTAATTTATGAAAAAATAACAATAGGAAGTGATAACATATATATTTTTTATTGTCACAATAACACAATATATGGATAATGAAATATTAATGGAGAAGCATGTGGAAACCTAAAATAGATTTTTAGTAGATACCTCATATGTTATTAACCTATAATTCATCCTATAATATGATAAATTGAGGATTTAGACAAACACCCTAAAAATATGGAATATTTTTTCACAAATATTCAACATTACATACAGAGAGATAAATGAAGGAAATAAGAAAGTAGAATAGAGATATTTCCAATATTGATACAATGCCAACAATGGATACAATTTTGATATTGAAATAAGAACATATCTCCAATCCTAGGATGAGATGAGAAGTTGGATCCAATATGGGGGATTAGCTTTGAAAAGTGAGGATATAGATGGGTATAATTTGAAAAAGAGGCAAGGGAAAACTGATATTTCACATATTTTTATAAGGTTGAATGATATGGACACATGGTTTTCCAAAATATGCACCAAACCATGTGACTATACTAGGTATGTGTAACAGAGTGGTTGGGATAGGTTAATGATTTGACAAACCATGTGTATCCCATATATATTAGTTCTGATGTTTCTTTAATGCTACAAGAACGTTCATGGAGAATACCATGCATGGTTTACATATTTTTATTCTCCACTTAAAATGATACATGGATGAGCTTAATTTTTACAACTAATTGTAAACCAATAATGTGCTTATACCTGTTCCTCCAAAAACTATTGCTCTAGGCTATGAACGATCCCGGAATTCTACTTAACCCATCCTAAAAATGGTAAGCACCTATATTAGAATAAAAAATTCACTTGAAATTTAAAGGTTCCAGACCTCATTGAAAAATTTAGGACCTCGAAAAATTAATTTAATAAAAATTGAGTTCCTATTACATAAAATATAATTAATACTATTGTGTTAAGTGTGTTCTTTTTATATATTCTATAATATGGTTTATCTTATTTATACCATCTAATTCAATGGCTAGGTTATAACAGCCGTATTTTAATAAAAATATTCAAGCGTTTGTTTGGGCTTGGTGTTTCATGTCATCTATGAAATATAGAATATCCATTCTTTAGAAATCTCATTGTATTAAATGTATAGGTAGATTCTTCTCATATTATATGATGTATCCCTTAATTTTACCATTTTACATCGTTTTAGCTATTTCATTGGTGATAAAATCTTAACATGGTGACTTATTTTTGTGCATAAAAAGAAAATTAACTTTGATACCTAATGTGTAGATAGAGAATAAAAATATAAAAAAGTTAATTGAATTAAATTTCTAAATTTTTTAGGAATTAATTATAATATAACTATGATTATCATATAAAAAAATATTTTTTATGAAAAATATAATTTTTTGAAAAAAATAAAATTATTATTATTCCTTAACAATTAATAATCATTAGAAGGTTTGTAATTTATTTTAATATATATATATATATATATATATATAATTAATTTCATTAAATTATTTCTTTAATATAGATCATTTTATTTTATTAAAATGAAAACAAACTCCAAATGAAAAATCAATCTTTGAAAAATAGGTCATTTCATCATTAAATTATTTTCTATTTATTTCTATGTAATTAATAATAAATTAATGTATGTTCATTAATTTATTTATATGTATAAACAATAAATTCCATTAAATTTAAAAATTCAAATATTAGAATAAATTAATTTTCTTAAAAACAAAAAAATATATAAAGTCTTTAAAAAATATTTTTGTTTACGCATGAATAATTAAATTAGTATTAAATATATTAACATAAATATTTGTTATCTATGATTAATTTATTTTAAAAAAAATTCAATGAATGTTTTCAATTACTTTTATTAATATTATTATTTAAAAGAAATTTTTTTTACAAAAAATCATTAATCATAAAGTATATTTTTTTGAATCAATGTATTTTCCTAAGTAAATTAATATAATTATTTAAAAAAAAGAACTTATGGTTTTCTTATTTTTTTACATTTATTAATTATTATTAATTTCACTATTATGTGATGAATTTCAATTTTTATAATATTATTATTTGAAAAAAAATAATTTTACACTTTAGTTTTGTATTCTACATATTAGAGGCCATTGAACACAAAGGATTTATTTAAATTCAAATACATGTTAAAATCATTGGGTGTCATATTCTACCCCCATTGAAAAAATTTATAAATTTAAATTTCATTAATAAAATAATAGAAATGGATAACACTTCTTCCTCATTACATCGTCTGTTTCATAGATTTCTCCCTCAGACTTATGATTCCTCCACAGAACATTTACTAGGTTAGTGACCATATTTCACACTAAATAGAGAGTTGCCCATTTTTTTTGGTGTTTGTAAGTATGACACTTTTTGAGATATATTTTATAGCTTGAAAAAGTAATGTGGGATTCACCATGATATTTTATACTCTAGGATCTATCCTATTTGGTTTCTCATTGGGACAACCATTTCATTAACTGTAACCAAAATAGTTAACTCGATTCAAACTTGTGTCATCCATTGAATAAAACCAAAGAGGTTATTGTGAGTTTTGTGAAATAATAGCTAATGTAATAAATCATATAAAAAATTTATTTATTCCAAATTTTTCTGTATTTTTCACACCTTAGTTTGAACATATTACATTTTATGTTCATCTTAAACCATTTCTAGTTCAACGATGTTTTTTTATATTACATACTTTTATTATTGAAAAATAAATCCCTATAATTGTCTAAACTCATCACCGACACTAAATAATATTATCCAATCATAACATACATAACTAAATCATATTCATTATTATTCATTTGCATATACCAACAAATTACACCCTTGAACATATAGGATTAGTGCCATTAGAGACTATATAATAAAAAAACTTATTTTAACCACAATGTTCAATATCTTCAATTAATTTATCTTAACATGACACCATTATAGATATATCATATAATATACTATTATTTTTAACATTTAGAAATTGAAACATTATAAAGGGCTAGTTTAGATTCTTTGTATGGAGTGAACATAAGAGATATAAATATAACATCATAAGTGAGCATAAGATGTGTATGAGGGTATGAGAAAATAATAAATGTAAATTATCATAACAGAAGGAAATAATACCAAATATATATATTACACCATAGATAATAGCATAATGCTTTGGTAATAATGTATGATATGTGTCATTAGAGTTTGGAAACATAGTTAATACTCATAATCCATGAAAACATAACATATGAACATTTCAAGACAAACAAAAATATAAAACAAAAATATTTAGGAAAATAATAAAATATATCAAGGGTATCCACTATAAATTCACATCATAATGTACCAGGCTAACCAGAAACCCCCAGCATAGTGGACTCGGTAAAACCACTCGGGTCCAATAAAATTTTGTTCATGGGTTAACTACTAAAGCATCATCCTAACATCATTAGATAAAAACGTTTCCCAATGAATTAGAGGGATATATTAAACCCACTCATTGTATAATTATAAACCATATCTATGTGTACTATGTTCATATTAAGGCACTAATAATCCCATTATCACTTAATTGACATGTGAGAAATAAATGGGTTTCAATAAGATTTCTAAAAGAACATGATCCTAAAGAATCAAACAAATAAGGTGGACAGTTTCATTAGATCATATCATGGGAGAAGAATAAGAAATTTTAATGAAAATTTATATATAGGAAATTTTTTTTTATGATAATTAGAAAATTTCTTTTTAAAACATGAATAAATATCAATTAAATTTTTTAGATAATTTATTTCAAAGGGAAAAATTTAAAATATAATCAAATGAAAATTTATTTTAAAACATTTTGATCTTGGAAAGGAATATTTTTTGAGAAAATAAAATAAAATAGTAGTGTAAATAAATCCTGTGGAAATTAATAAAAAATGAAATTCATTTCACACATTCATAAAAAAACTCAATGTCAACAAAAAATAACCCATTCAAAAAATGATAAAAATAAATTTCTTTAAAACTTTGGTAGTTATTTTCAAATTCAATAGAAAAAAACCTTAATATGTTATAAAATAATATATAATAAAATTGATGAAATGATATAAATAATATATACATGGATGATAGTTATTCCCCATTGAAATTAAGTGATAATGTTAGCTTCAAATACCATCATCATTTGAGATGAATTATAAAACATTTAGTGGAAATGGTAGGAAAACCTGTAAAACCAAAAAAAATAAATATAAAAAAATATATAATATGTTTTATATTAATATAACATAAAATTTTCCCAAGTAATAATTCTAGAAAAATAATCTTGATTTCAATGTTGTAATGGAAAATAATATTTTACAGCATTGGTAACTTTTGAATATAAATCCATTGTAAGAGAGAACCAAATATAATTCAATAAATCACTAAAATATAATGATAATTATGATAAAAATATATTTATTATCTATTATAGGCCATAAAACATTGAATTTTTCTTTTAATATGGAGTATATTGCATTGAATAAAAATTAAGACAAGTAAACATTACATCGAAAAATCTAATTAATCAGCCATTAACTAAATAATGTTAAATTAAATTTCATTTTATAATTAATATGTATAAGAACCATATTCATATATATATTTCTCAATAAAATTCATATATAATTCCTTAGAACCCTCATATTAATCTTTTTTTATTGAAATTATTATTCACATGTTAATTATTCTATTTTCAAGGAATGCATTGGTTTGGTGGTTCTGGTACATGTTATAAGATCATACATTTATCATCTATAGATTTTTTAGGAATGTTTAATTTTTATATATATTTTTGGAGTGTCATTATAATCTTTAAAACATATGGTGACAATTCATGTAAAGCACATTTAAATATCATTTTTGATAATTATTGAATTTAAAGAAGAGTTGAATTAAGTGGTGAATATAATTTTACATATTATCATTAATTAATTTTAAAAATATATAAAAAAATTATTATTATATAATAATATTATTATTTATATTATATTATTCTTTCATTTTGTCAAAGTTATAACATCATCTATGTATATGGTCAAACAGGACAAAACAAGAACACGTTATAAATAATGAATGATTATAAATATATTATTTTTGGGTTAAAATATCACATTTACATAATATTAATGACTTAAAATCATTTTATTATATTCATTAATTATATTTAAGAAGCACTGAATAAAGAATATGTATAATAATAAGTATGGATATGATAATACTTGTGTTGAAGAATTGTTTTTTCTTTTAGATAGATTCTTATAAATAAGGTTATTTTACACAGTCACATGATTAAGGGTTCCTAAATTTGGTTGGGGATTGTTAGTTAATGGGTTTTAGAGAATATTTAAGTGGAAATCAAAGGAAATATAATATTTGATATGGGTAGAGGAGGGTTCTGTATAAAGTTGAGAAGGGACTATATATTGAAAATACTCATTCAATAATATAAATTCAATATAATTTTCTAAGAATAAGGATAGAATGTTGATGAATATTGAAAAAAGGATAAGTGTTAGTCAATAATTATGTTTTGAACTTATTTACAAAAAATTTGATATGATATTTAAAAAATTTGTAACTTAATCTTACCCTTTTATGTCATTTTATTCTTTATCATGGTGACTAGATTTTATGTTTGTGAGTTCTTTTTTTGAATGAAAATAAATTTAACCTTAATACAGAATCATTAAATCATGATTCTAAATTTATAAACCATTTCATTAAAATCAATATCTACTGTTCCTAAAAATAATTCTTAATATAAGTACGCATGAAAAATAAAATATAACTTCAAGAAAAATATAATTTTATCTATAAAAGGAATGTATTCTTATTCCATAATGATTAATAATAATTATATCATTGAAATTTTGTTTGAATATATATATATATATAATTAATTTAAATAATAAAATTATTTATTAGAAACCAAATAAATTTTTTAAAATAAAAAAACATAATATATAGATAACAATTCCATGAAATTTATGCCCTTTTTAAAATTAAAAGATTTATCTTTTTTTTAAAATGAGATAATATTTAATCCACGTGTATTTATTCATTTGATAATATACATAAACAATAATTTCCACTAAATTTTAAAATTTTGATATGAAAAATGTAACTATTAAATACAAACATATAATATATAATAAAAAATTGATTTCAAACATAATGTTTTTTTAATCAATGAATAGTTAAATTAATACTTATTATAGTTTAATAATATTTTCAAGATTATCATAAATTTACATTACTAATTATACCATTGATTTTTTCAATATATTTTATTGATTACATTCTTTTTAAGTAATAAATGTTACAAAAATATATAATTCATATAAAGAGTTTCTTTAAAATCAATTGTATTTTCTAAAGGGAATTAATACATTTTAATTTCATTAAAAATTATTTACTTATAGTTTTATTCAATTTTTAATTTTATATTTATGTTTCATATATATTTACTATAATTTTTTTCAATTTTTAATATAACATTTTACCATAATAAATCATTTCACTCATTATTTAAATGTTTTGGGTATCACTGGATATTTAACACACTTTGTTAAATTAAATTGAAATATATTCTAAAATCATAAGGTTTTACACTCTAGTGTTGATATTATGAGATTTTTATTTTGGATATTTATTATCTAGAAGGTAATTTTAATATATAATGGACTCTCAAAATGAATATTATGAGGAAAAGTAAATGGAATCCATAGATGGGATTAGTTTAAAAAGATATTTTGGACAAATATTTTTGTAAATCTCTACTAACAAAAATAGAGAAATAATTCATGGAGGTGAAGAAATGGAAGAATGATTTCATAAAAACCTAGGAAGAAAACCTCATGGGATGTGGAATGTATTATTATTGTTTTATCATTAACCCTAAAACTATAATTTACCATTTCATTAGTTTTTAAAACCTAGTATATGTTGTCTATATAATAATTTATAAACTAAAAATTTTATTTGATGTTTTCTATTGATAAAAATTGAAAATAGAGATGAACATTATTCAATTTGGTTTGGATAAATGAATAGAAAAATATAGTTTCATGGAAACTCAAAATGATAACACCCATAAATGACTAATAAATCATATTCATACAAGAAAAAAATGTGGGAAGAATCATGTGTAGAATTCTATAAATGGAATGGAAAAATGTTTCTAGACTAGAAGATATTTCTATCATTAACATCATTAGGAACCATCTAGAGTTAACAAGGCCTATCACCTAACATGATTTGAAAAATGTTCCGAAGGACATTCTGTATCTTTATTGGCTAGGTATTTATTCCTGGAAATAAAAAAATATTCATCGAAACAATTTCTCCCAAATATTAATTAAAAAAATATATATTAAACCTAGAAATATGATATTAATCATCCATATATCATAATTCCATGCAGTAGTGTAATATATCCATCCAAAAGGAACATTTATTAATAGTATATTTTATCCAGAGAAATAAAATAACATATAAAAATACATACAATCTTAAACAAAAAATAATAAAAATTATATCATGAATAACAAAAATATTAAACAAATAACATAAGAAGATAAATCCACTATATAAGAACCCAAAAATAAAACCAGACCCATACACTTATTACCTATCTCTTTATATCCTTGGGTCACCCAGCACGTCCCATTCTCCCATTTAAAAAACCCCCATACCCAATCCATGATGAATGGTGGAGATTGGTTAAGGAATAGAAACCTGAAAATATAACATGATGGATGCATATACAAATTAGTATTTGTAGGTTTTGAGATAAACATTCCCAGTAGTATTTCACTAAGTATTTTTTCAAATTCCATAAAAAATAAATTTCATTAATGTAAGTCTGAATTTTAAATAGACATAGGTTTTCATGAGTAAGATTAATAAAATCAATAATATACCATCTTTTTAAACCATAAATATTATCCTTCATATTATCAAAATAACGGAGAAACATTTATTTTAAAGATCACTTCAAAAAATTTCATTAAAACCTTTCACAACTATTAATACTAATTCTTTCCTTTGAAATAATTTTTAAACCATCTTTCAAACTAATTTTTTGAAAAATAAGTGTCATCACATAATGAAAAAAAAACATGTAAATTAAGAACACCCCAAGTAGTATTCTTATCAATAATAAAAGTAAACTACAAAAAATAGTTATCTACTAAAGATATGACGTACACTAATCAAAATAGGGGATATAATGACGTAATTGGAAATCCCATGTGTAATGTCATATACAACACGAAGTATCATTGGAAACACATGATTCCTTAGGTGAGGAAATCCAAGGAACACTATAACTTGGTAGTAACTGTTGTAATATATTTCAGGCTAAAACAAAAAAATCTCTAGACTACCCACACCAGCATCATCAAGGAACATTCCCTAGTTTCCCTATCATATAGCGAAACTATGGGGACACTATTAACATGTTTACTAACTAGTGTAGTATAAATATATAACTATCTCTTAGGCTTGGGTTTCTGATGAAATTAATAGTTGGTTTAGAGTATTAAATTAAATCATTGAATCATCATATTAACATTAATATTTTAAACATAAAAAAGAAATAACTCCTCATATCCAACTTCTTTATATGAATCAACCCATTTTCAGATCATTTGTTATAATAACAGTCAATATCCCTCTCTTTGGTCACACTATTATTTAAACAGGGGCCTAAGAGTGATTTACACACACAACCCACATGAAAAGAATTTCAAAAATAAAAAATGAGACTTATTAAAAGATGACATAAAGTCCCTATGGCTTGTCATTTAGTGAAAACATTTATTAAAAATTCCCAAGAAACAACCCAAGAAAAACCACTATTAATATAATTTTATGAACTAATTTCAAATATATGTTAAACCATCTAGAAATCTAAATCATGTTTACATTTTAAAAATACCACACATTTTCCATTTTAGGTCAAAAATAGTGTCAAATTATTTTAGGCATAAAAGGTATTTGAAAAAAACATTTAAATTTTTTCAATAACACATGGAAATGAAAAATCACATAGGGATTTGGAAAACAATTTAATCATGCTTTCAAATATATAAAATCATTAACGACCCATTTATGGAAAGTGGTAAATCTCATTACACAATTTATAAATTGAATTACTTTTTTCATATATATATATATATAATTAAACAATCATGAATTTAAAATATAAAAGAACAAAATGACATTCCTATTAAAGGAAGTTAAGAGCCAACCTACAATGATCCATGTAGAAACCACAAATAGATCATCACAAGTAGTAATATTTAATTAAAAAGTATCAAACATGCATGGAGATAACCCCAAATAGTATTAAAGAATAATAACTATAAATTAGAACCAACTACATAGTATATTCTCATCTCAATTTCTATTACGGTTTATAAGAGGATTTTAAACTGAAGGTAAATTATTTAAAGGGTAATTAGATGGAATAATTATAGGAGATGAATGTTTTACCATTGAAAATCCACATAAAATCAATGTTTTCATAATTAAAAATTGAAATTAGTGATGGATAGATACCCTAGTATGAAAAATGTATCAATCTTATGAAAATGAGTGAGGAAAGGGGTTAAGCCATCATAAAATCAAAAAAAGAAATTATATTAAACATAAAATTTTAATCACAGGAAGATTATAGGGTTATTATTCATGGTTTTTTAAGCCATTTTTCATATGTTTGGCTTCCCAGGGATAAGAATCAGAAAATCCCCATTGTTTGTTCACATGGATAGGTAAACCTTTCCTAAACCATGTATGTTCCTAGACAATTTATATTGTGTTTTATGAATATGATTCATGTTTTATACTATGTTTGTGAAACAAATGTACCCAAAACTAAAACTAAAAAATGTAAAAAAAATCAGGGAAACTCAATTTGAAACTCATGGTCAAGATAACATGTGAAAAAATAAATACAATAATATGGAAATCCATGATTGGGGTGTGACAATTATCCCCACCATAACACATTATTCTACCAAAAAAGACCTTGATCAATGTTTAGTCTAATAGGTTAAGAGAAACATTAGCGCTACAATAAAGAAGGTTGGTCTAAATAAATAATTTTTATAGAATGATCCATCAAGAATGAAACAACATATCTAAATCGATGAGATAAATCAATAAAATTCATGGAAACCACCACATGCCAATGTAAAATATCTAGAACTATTACCCTGATTGTCTCTAAACATGCCACCACCATAACCACTATGACGAGTTCAAAAGGAAACGAAGAGCTAACAATGGTATACCCACTATTTAGAATTTATCTAAAATTATAGAATCAAAATTAAATAGAAACTTGTATAAATATAATGACTAAGGGATGTATTCATACTAAAAACCTAATAACGAACATTCCATCCTTATACAAAAAACCCATTCAAGAGGAAAAAAATAAAAAGTAGAGAACAATACATAAATATATTCATCAAGATACAACATGGAATCTATATCTGGGTATCAACAACCATAGAAGAAAATATATGATCTAAAACTAGAGAATCATACTAGGTAAAACTCATAAAAATAAAACTAAAACCCCTAAGCAAGGAATAAAACATGAATTCATCTAGCCCTGGTTACCCAGGGATATACCCAAATTTGTCCAACATTAAATCCATCAAGAATATAACATCATCAAATTCAACCCACATAAATACATATTAAAATTGTAAGAAAATTTCCCAAAAAAATATTGGAAACACACATATACAATTTTTATCACTAACCACAAATAACAGTCTACAAAATTCCCAAAATTCAAACCATTTCCATGTCCACCAGACATAACTTTAATAAACAACAGTTACACAATAACCAAAATTACAAATGAATATTATTATTCTGATAATTCATCTTAAATAACCACTTATGTTATCCATGGATGAAATGTTAAAGGATAATAATAATATAATTCAAATAAGATTATTTAAAATGACTAGTTTCTTCACACTGGAAACACACAAGATGCCTCCTCCATCTCTATGAATACTAACAAAATTTAACCGTACCTTCAAACCCATGATCAAGAAACCACTACTTCCCATTGGATGGAATATCTTCAATCAAATCAACCATATCCAAGGTATCAGTCGACATAGGTTTCCCTTATTATCTTTCACCAACCTGGACATTACAATTACATCAGCATAAGTGGTTTGATAGAATTCAACTATGATGACTCCATGTTATGGGTGAATGATATTTTAAAATAGTTATCTATAATAAATGAATCTATGATGAGGTCATAAGATAAGAAAAAAATCACTAAGAAATAGGTGAAAAACTTCTTCAGTAACCTATTTTATAGGTGAAGGATCATGAACTAAATGGCCTTATACATCATCATATCATTAGGATAACACCACTGAATAAATAGAATCCTGAAAAATTCCAAGTACATGCCTCTGTTTTGTAGATAAGGTGCCAAGTAATCCCATAACTCATGGTTTCATAACATATGTAATGTCATAGTGACCTTCACACTTTAAGATTTATCAGTTTGGAGAGATTTGGATATTCTAAAAACATTATCTACACACCTTATTTCCTCAGGAGGACCACAATAATTAAAAAATTGAAAGAATATATATATTTATGATGTGTTATATTTGGTCCAAACTATGAAAAGATTATGAATATTCACCTCTAACATGGGTCTCAGTGGATTTATAATACATTAAACTCAATCGTAAACAATGATACAGTAACTATTTAAAAAAACAATTCTCTACATTGGGTTTTTGGTTTTAACATTGATTACCTAATGATGTTATTGTAAGATACACTATAAATATTTTTTCTCACAAATTAATATAAATTAATTTTATAAATGTTTCTTAATGGTAGTTTTCAAAAAACTATCCTATAATCCAACCTAAATGTTCTAGTTTGGAGGTGTTTTTTTCTCATTGTAAATATCAAATTTGACCTCAAAATATATTTATCACTTTTTTTACATAACTGATGTGTAAAATCATATTCAAAACCTTTTCACATAGATTATAAATGTTTTTTGACATCCATTTTCTAAAAACGTAGGTTCAACCCAGACTAAAATAACATATTTAGATGTACTTTTTTACAAAATTTATTTAGAAACCTATTTTGAAACCGTTTATCACATCATCTTTTTCGAAGTAAATGATATGAAAAATACACAACCAGATCTGTTTTTACAAAACTGGCATGATAAATCAAATTTTAATATTTTTCACCATTTATTATAAAATAAAAAATGTTAAAATTATTTTAAAAAATTAGAATCAATATATTCATACTTCACAACAATATAAATGAAGACCAAAAACAAAAAACATGAGCACGTTAGAAAAAAAAACATCTCAAAATCAATGCATTTTAACTTTCCAATTTGAAATTTAACCATTAATATGCATATTATAAATAAACTACAACCCTATCAAAACTATTATATATTACACCACTTCTCTTTGTAATATTTTTATATATTGTCCAATACATGTCCTAGGGTCATCCAAAAGATAAAATTTGAAAATAAATTAGAGAACTAGTATTCTAAATATAGTGAATGAAAAATTAATAGAATTTTTTTTAAAAATTATAAACTCTTGAAATTTTTTAAATGTCCTAACCAAAATTATTTCAATGATAAATCATAGAACATAGTATCTATATTACCTTACTCCTTTTTGTTGAATAATATTATATTTAAAAATTATTTTTTGAATTAAAATAACAGTTTCCGTATATACATTCAAAATATAGTGATTATAAACGAGAAGTCACCTTTTTATTTACATATTCAATCTTTTTTCTCTTCTTTCCTATTTTATCTCTAACGTAATATCATTCCCTATAATAAAATAATATATGTATATATATATATATAATAAATTTCATTTTAATTATAATATATTCTAGTATTCAAATAATCAAATGTACATGTTTAATAAATTCTTAAATTTATCTCATACGTCACCATGTATAGAGCCTATCTAGTATGTTGTCATCTATGTTATAATAAATACATATAATCTAATGCCCACTAATTTAAAAAAATATATAATCATTGTTTTTAATCAATTTATAGATATAAAAATTTATTAAATATATGTTCCATATGCTGAACCATAAGATATTTTCTATTTTTTATCTTCCATATCTATTCCTATAATCCTCTCGGCCACAACCATTAACTATTCTTTAATATGTTTTTCATTTTCAGTCATCCAATTGTGTTCCCTTTTTCATGTCTACCTGGGGGGTCAACCTCTTCAATGACTGAAGATTCAACTCTTAGTATTTGAATCTTTTTTCTATAATTTTTTATTCTCATAACATATACCCTCCATGAGATAATGTATGAGGGTAAATGTTATTGGATAATAATTCTGAATGAAAATTCGAAATTTTCTAAAAATTAAGAGTAAAAAATTAATTAATTTGATAATTAATATATAGAATCTATAAAATCTATCATTTCACTTAGAAAAAAAATATTCTTGATGTCTAATTTCACCCAACAAATTCCATGCATCTTCATAAAAAAATTGATATATATATATATGATTGATTTTGATGTTTTTTATTCCTAAAAATTAAATTTGATGTTTGGGTTGATTTAATAGACATGTATCTCCTATAATTTAAATCTAAACATTTCTTTATAACTCCTATAGTATCAATAATATCATATGTCATATGATAAGATAGGTAAAACCTTTATAATTAAAAAAAATTCATAATAACTAAAATAATATGAAATTACCTTACTAAAAAGTCTCCCATAATTATGGTACTATTAAAAGTAAAAACTTCTCTAATTAGAAATAAAAATACAACCATATACCTAATATTTCAATAAAATATAATCTTAACTTGTATTTAATTTGACCTACAGAAATATCATTATCCTAAATCTCAATGGGTATCCTCTAGTCTAGGATACATGAAAATGATAATTTTGGTAAACATGTGCGACCACATTTACCAACACTTGAAGTCTACTCTCCCTCTTTTGATGTACAAAGCTCGTATCTAGAAGGATGAGGACATACATTTGTAAGAGTATGTGTAGGTATCACCCTAAAATCTCATAGTGAATCATAAGTTTGACCTTTAATTATTCTAAAAAAATTTAAAATACCTTTATCACAAAAATAAAAAAATATAACTATTAGATATAAAAAAGAAATAAAAATGAAAAATGATCTGAAATAAAGTGAAGTGATATAAGCACATTTTTAGTAATATTTTTTAATATATTTTACTAAAATGAATACAACATTATTGAGAGATGAAATGACATAAATGAATAAATAATAATCCAACTATTACTTAAAAATTTATAAAACAATTTTTAAATGACACTAACAAAAACATTACTAAACCAAACACTCGTTATCATATTTGTTAGAGCATCACCATTTAATAAACTATTTTAGATATTTACTTTAATAATAGTTTATGAATTGTAAAAATTAACCAATGTGATACACAATGTTTTACATGAAAAATATTATTATTTGAAATATTCAAATTTATTCATTTTTTTATTTTCATTTCACAAATTATATAAATATTAATTGTTTTTTCATAAAATAAAAAAATATAAATAGTTATCTAAGGGTAAACACAAATTAAGTATGGGTAATCTAAAAAAACTAAATGAATTTAGTCAAAAAAATTAACTCATTATTTATAATATGTGTTTTAATAAAAAAATAAAACTAATATATCTAACATTTTATAAAATTTAAAATATTAAATAAGAAATAAATATGCTCTACCTGTAATATAGAGATATTGCTAAATTGTTATTTTCCCAAATTTCTTCCCCATTATCATTAATTATTTCAAAAACCATGGCTATAAAGTTCACAATAATATTATTTATTAATATTTATATTGATGTAGGGATCTTACATAAATCATGATATTATTAATATTTTTAATGACCAAAGTTATATTTTTACCTTTTATAATTGTAGACCACCAAATTTTGGATGGGCTAAGAAGCAGGAAAATTTATTTTTCATTTTTTCTATGATAGTAGGATCTATTGTGTATTCCAATCTATTTATATTTTATACTGTCATACTGAATTTATCATTTAAGACATTTTTATTATCAATAAATCTTTTTTAGTTAAAATAAGAATAAGAAATTTTATATAATAAACCTCCCATATTTCCTTATTGACTATGAAATATGTACTGGATATAGATATTGAGTTATTTCTTTATAAAACAATAAAATTTAATATAATAGAAAACAATAACACACTACTATTCTGAAATGAACTTCTATTATCCTTATATTTTTATATGAAATTTATATATATTAATTTCATATGTTTACCATTTTAAAAAAAATAAATCTTGGACCACCTGCTAAACATTCAAATGTTTTTGATTCATCTGATATAATATTCATTTTATATTTAAACCATGGAAAACAATGTTTTGTTAATGTCATTCAAAATCAATATATCATTCTTTCTTTGTATAATATTATTTTAGCATAATAATATCAAAATTTATATATGGAAAAGGGTCATCTATATTATTTAATATTTATAAATGTATCTATTTTATCTATTCACCTATAAATTACATTAATTTAAATCCATGGATAACATTTTCCCCATAACTAAATCATTCATGGAGAGATTTTGGAAAATTGAGGTGCTCCACTGCAGACATTTAGCTTGTATAAATATCTACAACCACCTAAGAAATATACTTCTCAACAATAGTGGATTATGATCGATATGGATTATTAAATATATCCCTTCAATGTTATCATATAACTTTAAAAATGATACGTACAACATAGAAATATAGGTTTGTAAATCTTTATGTGTCTCACTTTATGAACTATTCAACACACCATGATAACAAAAAAATATTGATTAAAACAAATTTCCAATATAAAATGTACGGAAACTACATCTTTCCCTAAATATCTCTATGAATTCATATCAATAATATTATTATAAATTTATTTGAAAAAGTAACTCACAATCATGATAGTCATCCTTACATAGATGAGAAATATTCCATTAAATACAATTGTTATGAGTTGATTTATCATGATGTGACAATCATGTGATGTCATACCTATCGACTATAATTATTTTAGTGATCACTTTATCATTTGATGAATAAAACATCATCACATTTATAACATGAAAATAAAGAATGAAATATAGTTTTAACCATCTTTGATAATATATGAAAAACAAGAGTCAGGTATGTTAGCCTTCCACTATGAGTGGGTGATAAATCTAAATATATTCCCATTTAGAGTAAGCCCAATCATGAATTAAACCAATATTTTGTATTTCCTTTAATATCTACAAATGATCCATTAAATATATCAAAAATATTATTCTCCACATAAATGACGTCAATGTTAAAGATGTACTCATGATATCTACAATAGGGAATCTCAAAAAATTATTGATTATTTCTTCCAATTTTTTTTATTCCATGCTTTTTGTGTGATTCTGAAGGTGAAATCAATATTTTTTTCCTCTCAAAATACTTATCATTTATTTAATGTAATATAGTAATAAAAAATTTATGTGACATGTTTGATCAATTTTTCAATCTTCTAAAATATTAATCCATAGTAAAAACCCCATGATGAACCATATATACTATTTTCTCCCATTTTGTAGTTGATAATATGACATCATCTATTCAAAAATTTTATAATCATTTTCCCCTTAACATTATTTCCAAAAAATACATACGTTGGGAATTCATTTACACTAAACATAATTATACAATTAAGTTTAAATTTATTCATTTTATAAGAATCATACATTATAATACCTTCCTACCAAAAAAATATCATATCATTAATTGATAGTGATAAGAGAATATCAATATCATTTCTAGGATGTTTTAGTAAGGAATTTATTAAAATAAACATGATATACATACACTTCATAAATAATTCAGGATACAAGATGATAATTACCAATTAATTGTCCATGAACTATGTTTTATAATAATAATTTTATTGGGATTCATTCCATATTTGCATTGTTCAAGATTGATATTTTTAACATCATTTCCAAATATAGGAAACCAAGGATCCGATTTCTTCCACTATAGCTATTTAGCTAGATGTTTTAATTTTAAATTTTAAATCCACTCATATTTATTCTGTATTAATATTTTTACATTATTTTAATTTTCAAAATATTATTTTAAATAATAAAATTATTGGAAGATACCAAATTTCCATGGCAAGAGTCATTGTAACAGCTAAATTTGATTGTGATTTTTCTTTAAAATTATTCCATACTATCCCATATTTTGGAAACTCTGATAGAACTTCAAATTCTATCTAATATTGAATATATTCATTCAGGTAGGAAGGTATCTTCTTGTATCCCGAACCCACTGCGAAGAATATTTCATTTTATTATAATGTGTTGTTGTTATATTATTATAATTAGATATTATTTATTTCAATAGTTTTAGATACCATAGAACTCTTATCAATCAATCCTTTATTCACCTTCATTTTTATCAATCTTAAAACCATTGATAAAACCATAAATTCTGTACAACATAGATACAATGGTTTTTAGCGTCACTTTATAGTATCTCAAACAATGGTTCTTAAGAATTTTATTCTTCATTAATATCATAAACCATTTCTTTAATTTGGATAGACATATCATCATGAAAATATTCAGTATCAATAGATCTAGATTTCTTCCCAGTTTCAACATAACAAATCCATGGGATGTCACTCTGATTAAAACCATAAAAATTAAATGATTAAGGAGTTATTTTATATTAAAAAACTTCATATTTAGATAGTCAAATAATTGAAAAAATATGATTCTATTTGGAATATTTTGTTTATAAAATTAATTAAAAAAAATCAACGTGATTCTCATATTCATTAGATTTCTGTAGTATAGTAATCCATCCATGACTCATTATTACCTATAAAAAAATTCATTATTTTAAAATAATTTATTATATATTTAAATTTTAATTTAAATCTACTTTTATAATGGATAATGAAAAAATATCTTAAAATATTTCAAAAGTAAAATAAATACAACATATTTTATAAAAAACAATATTATTTTGAATATATTTAATTACCATTCATTCATAGAAAAAAAACATATTGTATAATCAGCATGATCACCAAAATATATATTGTAATTAATATATAGTAATTCATTATATTCAATTATACTATCAAAATTCACATTTATAATGTAGAAAAATCATATCATAGAGACACATTAATAAGTAAACTCAAATTATATATAACAAAAATTTATCTAATATTTATTAAATTAAACATAGATATAAAAACAGTCACTCAGCAGTTGAAAAATAACTTTGATCCTGAATAATATGAACTAAAAATAAAAAAATAAAATAAAATGGGAAATAATGTGAAATAAAATAGAGAATCACAAATACCCCATTAAATGAAAAAACTAGGAAGAATAGAAAATAAGAAATAAAAAACAAACAAAAATTGATATTTGAAGGGGGATAGTTGATTTGACAATTCAAATGGGAAGATTATGCAGGGGTAATGAAACTAGATTTGGAAAATAGCCTAGGGTGAAATCTGATGGTTATTTATAACTAAAAGAGATTTGAGACCAATGTAACATAGAATAAAGGGTTAGGGTTCACTATAAGAGAGAAAACTGATGCCTTCCACTTGAATTAATGAACGTAAAATGAATCTTCCTTAATTTTCTTAATTGCATTAAATTTTTAGAATGTTAGTTATTACATAACCGATGTGGAAAAATAAATTTTTAATATTTATTATCAAATAACCAATGTTAAAGACACTTCTCTGATTTTTCTTCTCATTTATAAAAGAAATGACTCAATTTTTTTTATTTTGGTCATACATAGATACCCTATTTGAAAATTATTTCATCTAAAATTTATTTTATTTTAGTGTGTTTACAATAAATAACAACCAAATTTATGCACACCTTACTCTCTTTCAAATACTCTCTTGGAGGATTACTCTATTCAACATAAGTCAAAAAAACAATTAAATATTGTTCTATACATAATGTCAAAAAATTCCATACAAAATAAAATTCAAAATAAAGTACATTTAAATAACAATCATTCCAAAAAATATAAACATTATTATTTAATGTATACTCAATTTATAACAATTAATTTCCATTGAATCATTTCACCCATAGTTTTAAAATCATTAAATCCCACATTTCAACCCAATAAAAATTGAAATCCTATTAATCATTATAAAATAAAAATTTTCATTTGAAAAAAAAACATTTTATATTTCATATTAAAATCAATCCCTTTGAAAAATTACCATAATAAAAATTTAAAATCATCCCTTGTAAAACACCAAACAACTAGCTGAACAAATTCCATGATGGTAAAAAAATCAAAGGAAAACTAGAAGATGAACTTTTTAATACTAGAACCTACCTCTCTTGATTTTTCAGACTCATACTTCAAGGGATCAAGATTGTTTTTCTAATAATTTTTTATAAAAATATATCAATGGTTTTCTCTTCAAATCCACCCTCTATACCAAGGGATACCCCCCAAAATCATTACTATAAAAATGGAGGATCAATATTTCATTATATCTGGTTAAAATGAATTAAATATAATTATAAAAGAATATAAATTCAATATTTTAAAACTAATATCCCATGAGACTCAACATTAAATATTAAGGGTGGTGGTCAAGCACCAATACATAATCTACCACTTGATCCCCAATGAATATCCTATCATTTAATCTTAGATTTACTACAAATAACATAGTAGGGGATTCTCAAGAACCTTGGGATTTTTTATGAACATAGTCATGGATATGATTTTGGTATAAACCATTCCCGGTTGACCCAAACAATCACAAAACCGAATTCACAAAATGGTTTGAAGCACCTTTATGACCCCCATAGTCTACGAAGTAGTTCATGAGAATCATGAAACATTTATGGGAATTCAATCCCCAAATTATTAAATAACACACCATGGAATCATCGATAAAATCATACATGGCTCGTCTACATGACCGAAATCACCCAACTAAATCAATTAATTGATGAAAAAAGTATCATCCAATCAGGGTACATGGAAAGATGGTAAATAATGAAACTTGTAAAATAAATAAATAAATTATCTGAAAAATAAAATAATAAAAATTATCTCATTAATGAGGAAAACATATAAATGTCTATATGGTCTGATAAATTTGATACCAAAGAACCCCAAAATAAAATAAATACCAAATAGCTATTCTCATATCCATATGACCCAAGTTCCCCCACCATATCCAATGAAAATAGCCAATAAATCTATAAAAACACAATACAAGAATGAGGGAGGATTATTGGAAATGGAATGAGTACTTGAAAATGAAACATGAGGTACTTTTATACCCATTGGTATATATAGGGTGTGAGAAAAACATGTCCATTAGGATTTCACCAATGAGGGAGTTAAATTAAATTAAAAATAAATTTCATTTATGCATGTTTGAATTTGAAATATAGAATTTGTTTTCATGGCTATGAATAATAAAAAAAATAATATACAATCTTCATTTTTTATAAAACATAACATTATTATTAGAAAGAAAAGACTGAAAAAATCATTTTAAATACCACTTGAAAACCTTTTTTTAAATTATTACACAACCATAAAAACTAATTATTTACTTGGAGAAATTTTTTAAAAGAACTATCAAAATATTTTTTAGAAAAATATGTATCATAAAAAATTTAAGAACACCAGGTAAATTAAATTATCATAATAAAGGATTTAGGTCAAATTATAAATAAATGTTGGAAAAATAGTCATGAACTAACAATTCATTATATGAAAATTTATATAGTTGATACAAGGAGGATATAAAGAAAAATCCCTTAATTAATTTTATATAAAACACTAGGTATAATGGGAAACACTCAAGATCCTAATGTGAGAATTTCCAAGATAGATTATAACATGGGGGAAACTACTAGAATATTTTGTATCCAAAATTACCAAAACACATCGATTAACACACACCAGTTTCATCATGTTTCACTCCCTAACACCCTTATAATATAGGGCATTTAGAAGTATATGAGTTGTGTGAGTCCTAACGAGTATAGTATAAACCTAGACCTGTCTATCAGGTTAGGTTTTCCTATAAAAGCAATAAATCAATAAAGTCATGAAATCATCATATAAATTTTTTTATTTTGAACATAAAAAATAAAAATTTCCCCACATCCAACACTATCATAAGAAAAATTCCCTTTACATAATTGATAACAAAAATAGTCAATATCCCTCATGAAGTTATAACACAAACAAAAACCACATGAAACTCGTTGCAGTTTTTCAAACAATCCTTCTTTAAAGGTAAATCCAAATGTTTATCCCTTACCATCCACTGCTATATATTTTTAAAATATCCCATAAAATAAAACTTGTAGATAAACTGTTAAAATAATTTAATGGACTAATTTTCCCTTTCTTGAAAACCATTTTAAAATCCCCAAAAACTATTTATTCTTTATAAACCACAATATATACCTTCCATGATCCAAATTTGGTTAATTTACTTTAGTCATTAAAATTACATTGAAAACCCCATATAAACATTGTAAAAAGATTTTTCAACCCAAGCATCAAATTGGAATTTAAAAATCAATTTAAGCATCCAATGAGAGCTAGAAAGTCATTTAATACCTTTTAGATCCATGTGAAAAATCACTCTATAAATTTTATAAAAAATATAACTATCACGTATAGATAAATTTTTTAAAAACTTAACTTAAAATCATCATGCATGTAATGAAATGCCTACGAAAAGGGAGTATAGAAACAATCATACCGTATTCTAGGAAAACCCTTATCATGGAAGAGAAACCACGTTTTATTTAATTGATGATGCTCAAATACACAGGGAGAGAACCATTAAAATCCCTAAATAACCACAATCATAAATTAGAACTATCCCTACATTAATATCATCTAAACAACCCCTATGATTCATTAGAGGAAATAAAAATGAAGAGAAATAGAAGAAAGGGGAATAAAAAGGGAAGAAAAATAGATTTGGATTGGTATGCATTTATAAATAATAATTAAATTAAGGATTGGAGACTCAAAATTGTAAAGGGATTAGGGATATATACCCTCATGTAAAACTTGGATTTTCTGAATTAAAATTTGGAAGGAAATGTGTTAAAACCATAAAATTTAAACAAGGGTATAATTGGGAATTAAATATTTTAAAACCTGATTAGGTCACACTATTACGTTACACAGTTTGGAAAATAATGGGCTTCCACTAGACATCATTTTGTATCCAAACAATATTGAATCATGGTTAAAGAAATAATGTAATAACTATACAATCCTCTCTTCAATTTATTAAAAGCGTCATACATGTAAGCTGCATTATTTCTCCTAATTTTGACCTATCAATGAAACTCCAAAACATTAAAAATTCATGAAATATTGACTTGAAACTCAAGGTCATGTAAATAAATAAATTAATTAATCATAAAAAACACGGGTCGGGTATGACAAACATGTATGTAAAAATTATATTGTTTGGCCAACCTATGAAGTGATTAAAATAAATATCAACAAAATGGACCACCAACCCTATGGTGTATATATATTATGATAAAAAGTGTTTCAATATAATAGTTACTAATATTAATTAGTACAAAAAACCATTAATTCCATGGGATAAAGAAAAATATTATGTAATAAATAATGCGACAGTTGGTTATACAAATTGTTTTTGAAATGATAAATCATTATCCACTCAAGAACATCATATATATTATTTTACTCTAGTTCCACCCACGTATTCATAGATGAAATGTTTTCTAAAAGCATAAACATACCACAAAAAGAATTATATATTGAATTATCTATGAAATATCTTAGTAGTATGATGGTTATAGTAAAAGTCTATGAATCCTCTCTAATAGAATTTCATGGGAATTTTCATCCACCAAAATATTAGTATTCTCCCAGTAGTCAAATTTGATTTTATTTAGTAAATTTATTTATAAAACCTAGATGTTTTATTGAAATATTTTATTTAATTAATATATATTCTTAAATAGCTTGAATTACATGCAATAATGAGTTTAAATGAATAGCGATATGACTTTATTATAAATTTTCCATTATATCCTAGTTGTTATCTTAACATTAATAATTATAACTAACTTATGAAATTGCATTGTGAATTCATAGGCTATCAATTATTTATGGAAAATATAAATGAATTAGATATTTGTATTTCTGAGTGAATTACTTTTGGTATTGAAATTAATGAGATATATATGTGTCATATACTTAATAAAATATTTCTGATATTCATCTAATTTATATTTTAGTCATATAGTTTGAATAAAACCGTATTTGATGTATAAAAATATATTTTTAAGGTTAATTTTACATCTTTGAATGGGGAACCACATTTAAATCAATATTTTGACATATTAATAATTTTTATATGAAAACATAAATATGTTATTTTGATGCAGGATATAAAAATTTACTTTCGGGAAATTTATGATATTTTTTGACAACTTTCATGTTTTGATGAATAGTAAAATATGCTAAATTTTAATTGAATACAAATTTTTTCATTGAAATAATTTATATGGTTTAGTTATATTTTTGAAAGGTTTAAAAGTAAAAATATAATATATTTTTACTATTTAATATAATTTAGGTTATTGGAATTAATTTTAAATTAAATTCAGATGTAAAAACATTCCAATCTTTTGCAATATTTTATCTTTCAAAACTCTTTTTCTCATTTCAACAACAATATTAATTATAAATTAATTACTGAAACTTATATGTTATTAATTTTGAAAAATGGATTCCATATTTGGAATCAGTAGGTACAAATTATGTAAATAGGTTTATTTTATTTTGGGGATTTATGAATAGTAACTTCGGTAAATTTTATTAACATGGTAAAAGGGTAAATTGGGTAATTAAGGGTAAAAATAAAATTATAAAATTACCCTAACACTTGTATTAATATAATTGGTTGATTTAAACATACCCAAAAACATAGTTGCGTCGAAATGGTATCAATTTAAACCCACATGGATGATATTACGACATTTAATTTATTTTATTTAATGAAAAGTGAAATACATCTCACTCAAACATTAATAATTAAATTATTTTTAATATAAGGATATACATAAGATAAACTTGATTATAAATACTCATTTGAAAGCTGCATTTTTTTCTTCATCATGACAATTTAATAGTAATAAATAATTACATTAAAGACTTATACATGGATGATTAAAATAATAATTAATTGATGAGAAATCAATAAAACAGTTTTTATTAAAATATTAATAACCATAAAAAGGAAAAATTATTTACCATTTAAATTCTTATAGGAGATATTATGACTCTTATATTATTTTATTTTAAGTGAAGATAAATTCGTCCCAATCATGTTTTAAAAGAGTAAAGAATTTTTAATGATTGATTTTTGAGAATATAAATTAGACTAAAATTATTATTATGAACTCTTATAGATTTATCATCATCATATTATTATTTTTTTGATTTTATAATAAATAGATATGTATATTAAATAATCACACAAAATTGTGGTAGTAATTATTTTATTGATTAAGAGATCAAACAAATGTTATTAAAAATATTTTAATAAATATCATATGGTATAATTATTATGTCAAATGAATTTTATAGATTACCTTCAACCCTTAGGAATATAATAAAATATTTTTATTGTGGTTAACTTCTTATTTTTATATTTTTAAAAATCCATGAATTAAATAGAGTCAAAATCGACAGTATTGATATTTTGTCAAAATAAGGATTTTATTAAATTATTTAAAAATCATAAAACATGTTTAAAAATATATAATAATTAGTATATGGCCTGTAATTTTCTATTTTAGTCATTTATGTTTTAATTGACTTTGAATAAGTAAATATTCCACTCTTTGTATATTGAAATATTTGTTTCCCTAATTAAAAATTAAATATAATAACAATGTGTTAATTAAAATGGTAATGCATAAATTGACATGAACAATGTCTAAAATTTATTGTTTTATGTGACTATAACCAGATATCATCCCATATTCAAAATTGGGACATTTTTTATGTTTTTAATTGGTTATTGATTTTATTAAAAATTTATATTTTTTGGGTTTCCAAAAGATCCCCCACCTCAATTATAAATGGACATTTCCTCCCTCAACTCTTCAAATAATTTTGATTCTTCCTTCCTGAACATTACCTTCCATTTTCACTTATAAAATTTCCTATAAACATCATATAGGTCCTATTATTTTTCAAAGACCATCTCTAGTTCTATAAGAAGATATTTATTGGAGGCACGTCGAAGAAGAGACAATAACATTTACTAGTTCTTTCAAACTTATTTATTCTTCTACTTCAAAATAATGAGTTGTTTCATTATAATGTAATAAATCCATTATTACTCATACACTGAGAGGTTATTATTATTATGAAATAATCATATTCCACCTTCTACCAGTCCTATGAAAAATGAAATCATTATGCGTGTGTACGTACGATGTACCGTCTCCACGTTGTGGTGTAGTCCGTTTTTCCCTACCACCATACATGGATGTGTTTAATGATGTAATTAATAAATATATATGATTAAAATAAAATTATATTTATTTTTAGATACTATACACCATGTCACACCCATATTTTCAATTTCCTTGCTTTGTTACAAATCCTCTTTTGGTTATTAGCTTTCTCTCTGTTTTCGGGTATTCCGGGTTTAAATTTTTGGAATCTCATGTGTTTTTGATCTATGAGCTTAATCATGGGAGTCTTGTTGGGTATAGGGCCTAATCTTTTTTAAAAGGTATGTTATGAGGTTTTTGTGGTTTAGAGTGGGATTTGTGACACTCTTAGTGGCACCCCTTGTGGGTTAAGTTGTTGGGGTGGTTTATACCCACGAGTTGGATGATTCATGGGGTGAAAAGGTGGTTTTTTGGGTATTATTTCCACAGATACATGGAATATCTTTCCCTATTAGTTTTACTCTTGTACCCCCTTAAAACATGAGGCAGAAAATCACATTTTGGGTGGATAGAACAGGCCACACGGTTTGGCCACGCAGTTTACTAAACCGTGTAGCCAAACTGTGCAGGGTGTCCATATCATTAAAAATATTATTGAAATTTCATATTTTCCCTCCTAAGATTTATCTAGACTCGCCCATTTCTTCACCCATTCAACCATTTCATCCATTTAATCCACACAATCTCCCCAAACCTCCCTTAAAACTCATTTGGGAATGGGTTTTTGATGGGGAAACTCCAAGTTCTCTTCAAGTAAGTGCTTCTATCTTGGATTTATCTCCATTATTTAGGGTTTCTTCCCCTATACATGATATTCCTTATGTCTATAAGGTAGGGTTTCCAACATAGGGTTTGATCCATGGTTTATTGGTCTATTCTTTTAGTTTTGGGATTGATCTAAGTCCCTCATGGTGCGACGGTGGTGCAGTTGGATTTTCACACAAAGATTCAAGGGTTTTCAGTATTGTGGTAGGTGATTCCATGGGTAATCAGTGACAGATGAGTTATATTTGAGGAATTTATTTTTTAACCACACTTCTAATTCATTATCCTTACTGTGAAATCTGGTTTTGGTGATTTATGATAAGAAAATGAATTTTAGTTACCAATTTTGTTTTAAATTGGTTTTTTTACTTGTCTATTTCATGTTATTCCAATTAGGATTGGTTTCTAACTCTACTAATGGGTTTATAGAAATTTTTTGGGTGCTGAAATTATGTTTTGGTGAATATGGGTATTCCCATGGTGTTCAATGTTGTATATTAAAGGGATTTTGGTAAATTTGGTACCAATTTTGAGTTAAATTGGGTGTTTTACAAGTCTATTTTATGTCATGCAAATGGTGTTGTTTTATAAATCATGTAATGAGTTTATAGAAATGTTTTGGGTTCTGAAAATTCTGTTTTTATGAATATGGGTATGCACATGGTGTTCAATGTGGGGTTTTTAAGTGATTTTGTGTACACAACATTGTTATATTTTGTGAAGTGATTTTATTGAAATTCTATTGGTGTTATTGAGCGGTTCAAGTGGTGAAAGACATATATAGATACTGTTTGGATTGATTATGAACATAAATGATGTTTTTATGTTATAATGGATTTTTTTTCATGATATAATGGTTTGATCCCAAAGGGGGAAGCCCATGTATCTAGGTGGGCGGATATGTACTAGTACACCAGTGATCCGGATGGTTTGTCCCTATTTTGTTGAGAAAAACGGATAACGAGAACACTAAAAAAACTATATTGATGCTTATTGGGGACCAATAGGTTATAGGTATGTTCTCTACTAGTGGGTCATTCATGACAACAGATTTTTCTATGGTTAATTTACACCAAGGTATGATGTACATGGGGCCCGAGACTACAGAGTGCCTAGGGGTGTTCCCGAGATTCCTTCTCATTGATTATTGTGTATTTATCATTAGAATATGGTGGTTTTTTCTCGAAAATAAATAAGCTTAAATTTTTTACTTAAATGTGTTCATTCATGGAAAATTCCCTTAAAAATGTTTACATTTGAAATTTTATTCTTTAGAAATTATTTATACTTCTTCTTATATATAAAAAATGGCATGATTTTTATATCGTATTGCTCACTCCATGGAATCACTTGGTGGTATATTATTTGGCATAGGCTCACACCATACGTAAACCCTATGTGTGTAAGTAGACTTGGTTATGTTATACATAGGTAATGTAATGGCTTTGGGTGATAACGGTTTGGGGTGTTAATTCCCATCCATGGTGCAGCGTTGTAGAGACGGCTTGTGGGTAATGTCCCCTTGTCGTGTGGAGTCCTTAGGGATGTTTTTCGGATATTTATTTGTATATATGGACCTATTTTATTATGTTTGAAATTATGTATTCAGTTATGGATTTTGTATAATCCACATTAGGTATGAATTTTTCCGATTCGGTTTATCAATTTATTTTGATGTTTTATGCTTCTATATTCGGGTAAATCATCCCAAAAACAAACTATTTGATACCTGGGCACTTATTCCAGCCTGTGGGGATAGGGAGTTACCTTTGGGCATTTTCATGGGCTGGATTTGTCACTAGTTTTGATGGAAACCAGATCCAGTTCGTGACACACCTTCCACTTCAATATCCTACAACAAAAATTGGAATTATATCATCCCTCGTGTGTACATACGACTTACATTCTCCAAGGTGGGGTGTGATTTATTATATATAATATTCATTAAATAATGATTATATAATTAAATTGAATGAATAAATATGATATATGTTATACTAATACCATTCTATAAACTATATAACTAAAAACTAAAAAAGATGAATAATAAATTATCCGTCAAAACATGCAAAAGACCACAAATCAGTTAATACCCAAATAATGAGTAACAATGAAATGTTACTAATAAATGAATAGAAATATGATCATAAATGATATCAAAGAAATATTATGATTCTGTAATAAATCATTAACCTTATTTAAATCATTATACAGGAGGTTCGGATAAATACAAATCATATCAGACCTAAGGTAAAGGATAACATGGCAAATCTCATTTTTATCTGAGATTGTTTTTTCATAACTATTGACTGGGTTTTACATATCATCAACATCCATGTTTCCTAAATATGTATTTAAAAATATTATTTATATGACTCTATAATTTTTTAATGTCAATTTTACACATTGGTGAATACAAAATGGTTTAGATGGAATCTTTTGTCCTTTTCGGTATGATGTATTTTTTGACTTTTCTTGTAAAAGTACGAGAAGAATGATTTTTTCAAGTTGTATGACATGAATGGATTATTATAATTTCATAATGACTTATTTACATGAAGCATACCCTACCAGTTTTCATGGTTATATTCCCATAAAATGATTTCTTCTAAACATTTTGTGGCATTTTGAGGAAGGAAAATAAATTTAATGAAGAAAAAATATTTTCCTCAAAAATTAATTTCAAGTGTTTTCTAAAAATTATGTTCCATCTAAGATGATACTATTTAAATAATGGTATATTTATATCCTTGTTATTACTATTATTTGATTGTGTTTATATAGGAAATTTATTTGGGAAATCCATTATTTATATCAATTCTGATGGAATGATGTTTAGGAACGCCATTTTATTTCAGGGGTTATGATATGGTAAATGTTTTTATGTTTTTTTGGAACATGTAAGAATTGTTTCATTATGTGATGGATGGGACCTATAAATCCCTCCAATTCATTAGGTATTGATTTATGTCTTGTGATATAAACATGACTGGAATGACAAGTAAATATGGTTCAGTAATGTAGGGATGGAACGAGGAGTGAACTCGGTTCAGTAATAGATGTTGTCCGCTATGATGGTCTTGGATATGAGCCTCTACTAATATGAAATTATTTTCTATTCTTATCTGGGTATGCTACAATATTTCATGTCTTATGTTATGACTATTGTGATTACATTTCACTTTTATGATTTATCCCATGACATGATATTTTGATCTTTTATATAGAGGATAAATTTTTTAAATGTTATGTTCTTAGATTATGATATGATTGATTTTTCCCTAATTTACCCATACTAATAATTTTACCTCACCCTTTCATGTGTTTCTTTTCCCTTGATCATGAATAAGGGTTCTAAATATAATATGTTAAAAAGGAGTCTAGTTATGAAGAAATAAGAAGGAGACAATGTATGTGTTTTATGAACTAGTTGTTTATGTTTCCCTAGTTCTAAAGACATTAAAAATATAAGGTCTTGGAATGGTTTTTATTTTATTATGTAATAAATATTCTTTATTGTTGAAGTTAAATATATATGCAATGTATGGTCTGTTATAGTTGGTATCAGAGAAAAGGTATAATTTTCCTTTGAAAACTATAATGAGAGAACCATAGTAAGAACCCTAAGGATATGTATAAGTATTGTTTACAATCCTATCATAGTGTTTTAGAAGTGTTCATTAATAACCTAGGATAAAACAAAAAGTGTACTAAATTGAAATTTTATTCTTGATTTATGTGGTTTTCCCATTATGATTAGTGTTTCTCACACTATGCTTCTTGTTTTTAGTCAATTGCTAAAACCCTAATGAACCGTGTTAATGCTAAATGCGATGGACAATGAAATTATTGTCCCCTTGAGCAACCAAATGTTATGAGAGATGGAATGAAAAATATTGTATCCATTATCACAAAACATTATCAAGATATGAATCTTTCTAGACTTCTAAACGACCAAAGGAGGGAGAAACATTCTGTTGAATCCTTCATGAGGCAGCGTCCACCGTCATTCAGTGGGTCTTCTTATCAACTACTATTTTAACAATGGGTTAGTACAAATAAAAAGATATATTCAGTTCTACAATGTTCTAAACATGTTAAAATCATCTTAACGGTATATATTTTGGAAGATGAATTTGATTAATGGTGGAAACTTTTCAATAATACAAGGCAAAAAGATGAAATTGAGTCTATGGAATGGGATGTGTCACACCCCAAAGTTTATAAAAAATAAACTGAAAATCATGAAAAATTGTTTTAAGTATATATCTATAAATATCTTTTAAACATAATTTTGCAGCTTCTTTGTTCTGAATTTTGAAAAAGAGTCAACTAAAAATGTGATGAGTAAATTATTTGGAGTATAATGGAACCAACTTGATTTTAGTGAAAAGTAACTTACCCTTATGAATAGTAATATGAAGAGTAATAGGGCCCTAATGAATAGAAAATTGTATTGTTATTTTATTTTTTTTATATTTATAAGATAATGATATGTTGATTAATTTTTCGAGGTGTTAAAAAATGAGTTATAGATAAAAAATTGTTATTTTTAAAAAAATTATTATTTTATTTAAAAATTAAATTCATAATAATTAGAGAATCATTTTCAAAAAATGAAGTTCATTTTTTAATACTACATGTCGAAAAATGGTTAGGGTGAATTTTTGGGATTTTTCTGAAACTGTAGAATTATCGATGAATAGTAAAATACAGTTTTGAGTTTTCAGTATGTTTAATGACATCATTAATGATGTAATAATGATGTAATAATTATCGTATACTTGTGTAAAGTAAAATAATATATTAGGTGTCCTAATTGGCTAATACCATGGGCAAGACCATGGTTTTTCCAATTCCACTATTGTGGTGTACCTTGGAAATTAATAAAAGATTCCCTCTCTTTTGCTATAAATACCAACCCATTCCTTCATTCAATTCATTCCAAATTCCTCTTCAATGAATATATGGTCTTATTACCTTTATATTAGTCCTCCCAATGTGTTCTCAGGCCCCCAAAGTCAAAACCGTCATGTCTTTGGAGTTACTCTACAAGGTAAGAGAATTCTCAACTACATTCTTTTTTCCATTCAAGTACTATTTTATGTGGTATAACTTTCAAGATTCCTTACCATTTTATTATTTTCATTTTATTCTTTATATATAAATTATTATGATTTTTTTATGGATTTATTACTCATGTCCCCTCTCTCTTTAATGTTTTCTAAAATGATTTTGCATAGATGTTAGGATGCTGAATTTTCGTAAGGGATTTATCAACTATTCATTTATTTCGAGTTCTTTTATTTTATTATCCTTTCCTCACATACCTTTATCCAAGAAGAAGGGATGATTCATTATCTTACGTATTCTTTATTTCATCATGTTTATGGAAAATCCACCATTAAACTTCTTCTCCTCTCCCACTAATTCAGGAAATTAAAACATCGTTCGTGATGTGTTGATTTACCGACATTGCGGATGGTGTGATTTCAATTTCATTTACATCCTTAAATACTAGTCATGAAACTATTTTTATGGTTGAAACAGATTATAATTTATGTATTATATCGTATATATGGTTTTGGAATCATTTTGTACACTTGTGATAAATTTATGAAACAAAATGAGTTCATTACAATCGAAGAATCGCAGAAATGACATAAACAAATATAAAATAATTTTTTATCTTATGAATCATCATCATATTAGAATTATAAATTATAAATGATATAATTAATTATTCTATAAAAATTTTAATACCATTCCATTATAATTCTGTAGTTTTACTTCCAATCGACATGAATATCCATCATGAACTGATCATGGAAACCATGTATAGAATGCACCCACAACAACGTAAAAAAGAAAATTTTACTAATAAATGTGTCGAATGATGTTGTAAAATGATCACATAAGGTGTTTTAAACTTGAATATGTTTCATTATGATATTAATAACACTTTTTTAACCATTATACCAGAGGTTTAGACACTTTTTATGTAAGAAGAACCCGAGGTAAGGGAATTTTTAACCCGATTTCCATTCATTATGTTAACCTTCTTCTTTTTTCATTATGTGGTATTAAGATTATTGGTGTGATGATTTTTTTTACATTATGTTTCACTTCATGTATGTATAGTGTATACACATATCCATTCCATTCTATTAATTCTCACTCCAATTATATTTTAAGTGACTTTATTTTTAAAATCCTTTTAAGACACTCTTTAATAAATTTTGAAAGGATTTTTTTAAATATAAGTATATGGAATGAGTGGTTTTTCCTGATTTCAAGATTCTTTATTACCATGATATGTTCCATGGACATAATTTATGTATGTTTGATCCCATTATAGCTCATGATATGTTGGTTTTATCCCATTATATCTCAAGATAAGATGGGTGAGCCCCATTATAGCTCTCTAATGCATTGGGCACTCCGGAGGTGGAATTTGACCAAATGGTTATTCCATGTGTAAGGGTTATTGTAAGAGTGATATTGTAAATATTTCCCAATTAACATACATGATGATTCTATGAATATGATTTTTAAGGATTATGGGTTCTATTTGTTTTTATGTTATCACTTGACTAACGATTTCATTATTTATATTTCTTAATATGTTTTATACTCATTACTAGTTTCTGAAATGTTTTTCATAGGATAAAATGATGTATAAAATAAATAAAGGAGTTGTGATGTTTGATATAGAGTGCTGTCAAATAAATATTTTTTTTTTCTATTTTAATGTTTTATATTTTAACAAAATTGATACAGTTTTTAGTAGTATCCTATTTATATGAATGTGGTATGTTTTTTTATGTATGATATCCTAATTCCTTAAATCTCTAAACCCAAAAATATCCTCACTATGTAATAATTTATTTTCTTGTATAAAATTTTGGATTATGTAATGTTTTGAGGAAGGGTCTTTATAGTTGGTATTGGAGGATGTTTAGATAACTATAGGGGTTAGGATGATGTTAAAAAAATACCATAAATAATTTTTACTCTCTGGTAATTTTAAATGTTATAGAATTTTAGGATTACCGTGTTTCATAATTTAAGTTATGTCAGTTTAGAATGGTTTTCCATAGAATAAATAGAGAATCTGAACTAGGAAGTCACCAAGAGGCTGATTTATGTACGAATCTGCAGCCCAGAATGGTTAGAATTGGAACCAAGAATTTTGTGACAACAATGGCTCTGTTGACTCAAGAAATAAATGGGGTTGTATTCATGATATATAGGAACATGATCTAACATGAAGAAACATGTCTTTTATGTATAATTGTATGAGAAACATCCTCTATCTTTCAATGTAACCTCATATCCAGTGATAGCTGAAGAATGGATCAATTCTATTGAAAATATTTTTGATGTAATGGGTTGTTCGGAAAGTCAAAAGGTAATACAATCCAATTATCGTTTGGAAGGTCAAGCCAAACAATAGTGGTCGCTGGTTTAGAATATGAGAGAAAGAGTTGATCTTGATAGTCTGGATTGAGATGATTTTAAGAGTCTTTTTTTGGAAAAATATTTTCCCAAAACAGTTCGACTCAGAATAGAGAAGCAAATCATGGAACTAAAGCAGAAAGATGATGATTCTGTGGCATCATATGAATTTTTTTTTGGAAGACTATCCAGGTACGTATTGGATTTTACATGGGATTTTTGTAGTAAAATAAATATATTTTACTCTGGATTGAAATCATTTTTGTATAGATTTTCAAAAAATGGTATGATAGCTTCATTTGGGTAATAAGAAAGATAGGTCAAACCGAAGGAATAGTGGAGGTTCAAGTAGAATCCCTTACCATAAGTCCGATGGTGTCTTACAAATGATCTTAATGTCCTGTATAACCAAATTAAATTCATTAATTAATATTTCAAGAAACTATTTTTTATTTAATTGATTTAGTATAACCTTATTATGTCCACTCATAACCTTTTTGATAGGTTAAGAGGTTCAATTTCATTATTTGTTTCATTGGTTTTCATGATCGGTTTACTTATATACATGTAAGGATAAACATGTAAGATGAGAATGGCAGTCCAAAATTGGAATTATATATTATTAATGATCATATAGTAGATTACTTTCTTAAGAAATTAATCTCGTTATATAGAGTGCCTAAGAATCATTACAAAAAACATTAATGATAATTGTTTTTGGATAATTGGAGGTCCTTTGATCAAATAAAAAAACAATTTCTCTATAAATTAATATCACATGTAAAAAATATTTTATAATCTTAAATTAGACATAATAAATATATAATATTCTTTTCATACCATAAAAATGGTTTCATGACCAGAATTGAAGACGATAATAAAAGTTGACAACTCACCATCCTTGAATGGGAGAAATTAATGCATCTCAGATAGTGTTTTCATTTCTAGGATAAAAGGAGGGTTACATTATTATAACAACATTACAGTACATGCAAGGTAATTGAGTTATCATTGTATTGGTATGAAAGGAGGTGAGGAAAGAAAAGGAATAGAATGAAACTTGAAGGAAAATAAAATAATGAAAAGAGGAATTCACCACATGAATATATATTCCTTGATAACTATTTTATGGGAGATTATTTGGAATTTTAAAGAGAAAAACAATTGATGGGAATTGGAGAGGGGCATAGGGACGATTTTGGAATGAATTTGGACTATGAACAAGGCTTGAGAGGTGTGAAGAAAGGGGGTGATGGTGGTTTTTATATTGGAGAAGGGGAGGGGTTTTCTCAATATTTTATTCCTTATTTTATTATTTTCCTCAAGATAAGAAATAGAATTTATTTTTGTGAAAAAAACAGTAATATGTGCATGTGGGTTTGAAACCAAGGTTCTTACATCAGACAAGACTCAATAAATAGTGTATTTAACATATAAATCATATATACAGCGAATTACCATATTTTACTGCTCACAAAAATTTATGTATTTTAGAAAAATCTCAAAAATTCACCACAAACATTTTTCAGCATGTAGAATTCAAAAATGATGACCATTTTTTAAAAATAATTTTATAAATATTTGAAATTTAATTTTTAATTAAAATAATAATTTAATGGGAAATATATTTTTGAAAATTAAAACAGATATTCTAACACATTGAAAATTTAATTAAGGTCTGTTAGTATTATCATAAAATCACAATTCATCAAAATATTTATTTATGAATACGTTTTATGAAAATAAATCAACTGTTTAATTATTAAATTAATCATAAAATTGTAATTAAATATACATGACTCACAAAAACACCAATACTATAATATAATTATATCATATTGTCACTTATAAGATTGATAAATTTTATTTATACTTTTATTGGTGTGGTTACTTATTCACATGAATGATTACTATTCATAAAGGTCATATTACTATTCATAAGGGCTGGTTAATATTCACCAAAAATTATGTTTATCTTATCAGAATCCAAACATCTTACTTATCGTAACTGTGTATATCAGATTTTTGAAATTCAAATCACATATGTTATAATATTATGTTTAAATGTAAAATTTTACTTAGTAGTTCATTGTGTTCTAATTTCATGTGATTATACTATATTACAGAACTATATGATGGGAATTTCCATTGGTTAAACTTTCGGTCGTTACATTATTCCCCCCTTATGAAATTTTCCCTTGAAATTTCATTTTATATTCTATTCCATAATCATGTGTATGTACTTTTCCATCGTTTCCTTCTCCAGTACCCATGTTGCCTCTTCGTAATTATGGTTCTTCCACCATCTGTTGACTGTGTGAGTAGTCATTTTACATATAAATTTATATATATGATCCAAGATATTCACCAGCTGCTCCTCGTAAAAAAGGTCATTCTCGAACTGTACCAAAACTGAAGACAGTTCATGTGATGGATTTGTTATATACTTCCTTAAGAAGGATACATAGAACAAATAAGATACTCTAGACATTTTAGGTGGAAGTGATCGTCGATAGGCCATAGCTTCGACACGATCAAGAATCTTAAAGGGGCCTATGTACCTGATACGCAGCATTCTTTTCTTCCCAAACCTCATGACCTTATTTCATTGATATATGTGGAGGAATACCATGTATTTATCTTTAAACACAATTTATCATAAAAAATTACCAACATATCCCTATTGTCAACTTTGGGCTACCTTAATGTGTTGTTGGATGGTTTTCTCCTTCTCTCCCATTTCTTCGACCATTTCAAGTCATAGTAGCTTACGCTCACTAATTTTATTCCAACATATCGGTGTTCTGCACCATTTCCCATAAAGGGATACATATGGTGCTATTTGGATGTTGGAGGGGAAACTGTTGTTGTAGTAGTATTCAACCATTGGAAGATGTTGGTCCTGTTATCCATTGAATTTCAATATAACACGCTCTCAATATGTCTTCTAGTGTCTAAATTTTTCTCTCAAGTTGGCCATCAGTTTGGGGATGATATGCCACACTGAAGTTCAGTTCAGTGCTGGGATCATGTTGTATACTTTTCCAGAACATCGAGTTTAATCTCAGGTCTCTATCAGATAACATAGATAGTGGTGCTCAATAAAGACTTACAAAATATTTGATATATATCCATGAATGTTGATCCAATGTGAATTCCTCTTAATTTGTGACAATGTGAGTTGTCTTTGTAAGATGATTGTTGGTGCTGAAATTCATCCTGCTCAGGGAGAAAACTCCTAAACACTGTAGAGATAATCAGTTCTAAAAAAAGGCCCTGAATACTTCCAAACCATCCCAAAGGGTGCCTTCATGAAGCCCTCATCAAGGCTAGACTGCCTGTGTGAGAACCGCCTCCATGATAATCTCTGCAACATCACAGACCCTCGGCAGTTTCAATGCATTCTGACAGAGCGGTCATCTCTGCGGCGTCATTAGCCTCTATGGCCTTCTCCATGTGGCAGCTTCTATGATACTACCCATAGCATACTGCATCCTTTTCACAAACGATGCATTCCGATTGAGGCCCTCCTCTATGTGGCATCACACCTCTCTATGGTGAGTTTTGCGACCCTCACCGACATTAGTTTCCTATAAATAGATGTCCCACCCACTCTCAAACCTATGTTACTCCAGCCTATCAACTTATGATATTTTGTTTTTCAAATACCTTTGTTAAACCAACATATGGATCACCAAATCTACTTGGCCTCCGCATGTCATACCTATTTTTGTTCTTCACAACCTCCACCTATGGTGGAGCAGCCCTTTGAGAAGGCATATGACCTTCCCAAAGGAGGGGGCCCTTTGGGGTGCTTGAGGTTTTGCGAAGCCATGAGCCTTCATTAAGCACTCTACAAATAAAGAGTTGTTTTCTAAAGAAAATATCTACACCATTAAAGGATCCCTTAGGCAAATACCCTTTCCTTCATGAAGAACTGTTCCTTCATAGTGACCTTTCCCTTCCCGAATTCTATCCTCTTCGTGAGGCACCAATGCTTCAGGAAGACCCTTTTCTTCATGAAGCACCTATTTACATGATCTTTTTCATGGAACATCCTTCTTCCATGCCACCCTCCAATGATGTGATTTCAATTTCCATAAAATTGTTCCTCATGTTTCATTTCTTTTCCTCATGCTTCTTTTCATAGGCATGCTAACTTATATTTCTTCTTTGCATAGCCATAATAATGTGAGCCATTCAATGGATCAATTCACAACCCCATCTCCATATGGCATCGTTAGTTCCTACCAATCACCAAGGGTTCAAGTGAATCAGTTATGTAAGTCCTAGGGGTGGGGAATATATCCTTATAGTCTGAGCGTCAGGACATTAAACTGCCAATCACCCGCGGTGTTGACACAAGATGTTAATTTGTGATGGCTACATGTGTGGTAGGTCTAAGAGGATATGAGAGGGTATGGGAATGATTACCCTCATGCTCTCTCTTTCCCTATGATCTTTATCTCCATGTGCACATCAGAAAGTATCCTTATAAGACTTGACACCCTTTAATGGGATGATTTAGGTATGATGACCATATCCTCCTCATACACATGGACATCCTTTTTTCTCATCGGGCCACTAACTAAGCATAATCCCACATTTTTTATGTGGGCTTCTAGTCATGCATAAGCCCCACCCCCACTTCTCAATGACATACCTTCGTGATGTGATTGTCAGGTTTACTGGTTCCTCTTGTTTCATGCACCGAGTATGACTCACGTGGTCTTAGAGTAAGCATAGACAATGACATCCTATTAGGCCTGCTAACCACTCGTAAACCCCAACATGTCTTTGGGTCGTAGTCCTTTGTGTACACTCTGATTCTATGCCCCATCCAAACCACATAGGCTTTGATCCATTCACCCTTTTCCAGAAAGGTATATAGGAAGCTTCTATAAGGATCAATACCATTACCCATTGGTCTCGACCACCCCACATCGGATAACCCTCATCCCGTATGACATTAAACTGTATGCCACTCTCATACCTCATGATGGTAAACTATATGAATTTGAACTATGTGGGTGTTGATTCCCCTCCATGGAGATACGTAGGAATCCTCCCTACAGTTCAACCCCAAACATTGGTAATCTTTGGTGTTCCCTATTATTGGGACCCAAATCCTTCTTCAATCATTTAGTGGGGTTAGACCAGTTCTAGGGTTTCTAACCATGCATAATCCCTAAACTCAATCCATACTCCTCTAACCTAGATTTCCCCTATTATGATGTGATTTTAACCATGTGTATGGCCCAACATGTCTGCAGGATGGTGCCCATTGTGTACACCCAGATTCTATGCCCCATCCCAAACTATGTGGACATTGATTCCCCACCACAGGTATACATAGGAAGCCTCCCTGAGGTCCAATCCCACCACCCATGTCCCATCCCAGTCTCTCCCTTGATCCTTTGTGTTTCATGAAGTTCATGCCTTAATCCAATAGTTCTAATTCATTCAGGTCCCATCCATGAATCCATTCTCATGAGCCACATCTTTAGGTGACTCATCGCCCCATCGAACTATGTGGACATTTATTCCCACCCAATGTGATATGTAGGAATCCTTTCTGAGGTTCATTCCCAACACCACTTTCATATTCACATCGGTTCCATCCCACTCATCTCATACATGTCATTAAGTCATCCATCATCCCTCTTGATTCCTACTCCGGCTTCCACATCTAAGTGTCATCACAAAGGTTCTCACGAATCTAACCAGGCATATTACCCACACAATACATAACCATCCAATAATTATTTTTCCTCTTGCAATGGGCCTCTAGCAACATTTAATCCCCAATATGTATCTTGGTTTTTTTCCTTTGTGTACAAACCAATTACCCCCCACCCCCCGATGTACATGGGTTTTGATCCCTATCTTTTATACGGGGTATGTTGGAAGCCTCCCTAATGATCAATCCCATCCAATGGTAAACCATGGTGTCCGCTTTGTAGGGACCCAAGAATCCCCTTTGTAGGGACCCATGTTCTCCTTACTAGGGATATACCCATCTGATCCAAAACCATTAGTGTTTCGATGTGTCCAATCTATCTCCACTAGATGTCAGCATAACCCATGTTAAACATGGGAAGCCGAGGAAAACCATGCATACATTCCTATGGAATACAATTCCTCACACTCTACGTGGGATGCCTCGAGATTTCGCACCCTCAAAAAGCCCTATCATAAGGGGAAGAAATCCAGATGTACTAGTGTTCCAGCACCCAGACATCCTAGCGATGCCCAAAGTGACTACTCCCCTGACTGAAGGATGTTGAATTGACTTGATACCATTGAATCTCCTGACAGATGCAGTGTTATTGACCATAATCCACAAATATTTGGCACTGGGAATAGTTTCATGAACAACATCTTAATTTTTAAGGGAGACCTGAACTAGACGACACATTTTGAGGAGGAATCCATGAAAGGGGAGACCAAAATCCCATCATCCCATTTTGATCATTGGTAAAACATTCCTGAATAAGAGACAAATGTCGCCTGCCTTTTGAAATATGAAATGCGTGGTAATAAACAGCAGACACATCCTCCATAGACTGATGCGCGCCGTGGAGAAAGAATTAGAAAATGAAATGGTTAACCCAAAGTTAATATTCTCATCCATATGGAGATTAATAGAATTAATGACATTAGAAGAAACATTTTTTACTGGATACAGCTATCCGGAACTAGGTACCACAAATAAAATAGTGGGTCTGGTGAGAAACTCACCAGGAGTTGGGACAATTGACCATTAAGAATTCTGGTCTACGACGTTGGCAGCATGGATCTTCCTATCCAACAATGGAATATTTAAAGGATCAGGGGCACTTGGTATCACTTTTCTATTATCTGTACTGATGACAGAATTTTCATTATTTACATGACCCTAACTCAAGCTATAGGAAACCGATCACCTCAATCCCACAGACATAGGGGAGGGTGAAGTATGAATGTGTCAATTCCCCACGGCATCATCTCCTATGTGATGTCTCCCACTCCCACAGATACTGGGCACCCATGCCCCCTTATCACCCTCAGAATTTATTCATAGGGGGGGGGTTATTGATACACTTTTTGGACGATATGAATAGTATGGTGTCATCCAGATGAGGGACATTGACTGCCAATACATGGAGGCCTCAGTGACCTATCAATGCTGCTGCCCCCAAGGGCCGTACAAGGAGCTGGTGCTCCCTAATATGACTTTCAATAGCTTTGGGAACCTATCCCTAGAATGCTCCTATGACTCACTCCCTTATACTGATGAAGTAAGGGATGTCTAAGTCCACCCATTCAGGAAATCATCTATTTACCCGCAGAGGATAGATCACACTCGACCACATCAGCATTTCCAGATGGTCCTACAGACCGAAGAAAAGGTGGTACATCCCCCTACACATCCATCTCTTGTTCTCGTAACCTAGCGTAAATTCTAGGTGCAAGATCAAGAATATTCTTGAATGTGGGCATCGTCGTCTACAACTTCAGTGGCATGAACCACCCCCTACACGAGCTATCATCCCCCTATCATCATTAGGCAGGGGAACCTCCCAATTACAAAGAAGATGAACTTACAGGCCCAGCCAAAGATGAATCACCAATCCCCCTATGAGAAGGTTGAACTAGCTCTCCCAGTTACCGGGGAAAGCAGCAGTCATCGTAGGACAACTCGTGATAGTGATATTCTGTACAGTGGGCCTCCCCATGCCAATATCATCAGCCCAAGAAGAGGCCATCCCCATCTTGTTGACACATGTCATAAAGTTCTTCCATGTTCCTTTAATATCATGTATGGAAATTTTCCTCACATACCAAGTTCTCAAGGCGAGGGTCTTCCTTGCCCAGTCACCCAACATCATGGAGGCCCTCTCTATGTGCTCATCGATTCCAATGGAGGTATTCCCCATGCTATGAATCACCAAATCATAGGACCTCCCCCTTTATCAATGGAGAACATGGAGGACCTGATTTTTCCATTATAATCAGTAAGAAGGCCCTCTATATAACGTTGCTACTAGCATCGATCGATGTGAAGGTCCTCCTCACACTACAGATGGCCACAGTGAAGGTCCTCCGCATGTGATTACTAGATCTAGTAGAGACCCTCACTACTTAAGAAATATCAAACATAGAGGTCATCCCTGTGTTTCATTCAACATTTGTCCAGGGGGCCCTCGCTCCCTAGCTCTTCAGAGTGGAGGCCCTCCCCACGTCTGCAACAACCAATACAATGGCCCACCTTATATAACATATAGTGCGGCCAGACGTCCTCCACACTCTAACTACAATCTTCATGGACCATTTCCCATTTCAAAAACCTATCTTTTCTTAAATAACCTTCTCATTATAGGAGGGCATGTTTTTTCCGAAAAGGAAGAATCCTGAGAAGCTTCAAACCACAATCAAACCTATCTTATTTTTAAATTCCAAGGATGAGTCTGATTCATTGATGGAATCCTCACATTTATCTTCTATGTCGGGTGTTGGGGAAGGAATAAGGCGTATAAGCCTCATCCTTCTATAATGTGAGACACACTAGATCCTTGTATCCCTACTAAGATACATATAGGAGGATAAAGATTTGAAACCTTTTTAGAGCTTGGCTATGAAATCCTCCTTATCGTCAACAGGATCATTCCCCACCTCAACAAGAGACCACTGAGAGTTTCTTTGAGGACAAATAGAGGAAAATAAATAGTGAGACCCATCGCCAATAACCATATCCCTTGTGTGAGATGTAGTGGTTGTTAGTACATCTTACAGGGATGTTGTGGCACAATCTTTCCATTATTTGGAAGAAAATCCAAGATGCAGTTTTCTTGTAAGCTTAGACACCGTACTCTCCACTAGATTGTATAATACTAAAACAATCTACATATGTTCCATTACAAGTTCCTCAACCACCCCAATCATTGAATGGGGAAACCAAGGTCCAAATCCGGAGTCTGAGCCGAGAGGTTTGTGGAACCTTCTCACCACAGATCATCTCCCAAAGATGTTCTAGGCCATTACAGCAGCAGGTTTTAGAATTCCAGAATCTCTCACCCTGGAGGACATCATTTTCTTCTCCTAAACTCTTTGGAAAATACACTTTTGTCTCTGAACTCAATGGATTGATTATCCCATGAGCTGGTAACACTTCAATGACATCATCCAGTAATGCCGAATGGTTGACTTGGCAGCGCTCCCTATGGATCATCTCCCCAAGTCACCCAGTCATTATCGAACCCTCCATCAATGAAGTATATAGATATTTATAGTGATATATATAATTATTAAGGAGGATTTCCCCCGCGTTCAGATCTGTGGTTGGGGGTAGTATTCTGCCCTTATTTTCAATCCTATCTAGCACCATACCAACTTTCCAGGTGATATTGAGGATATGCCTCCATGCACAACCATAGTTAACATGGCAGACCTATCAGAGGATGAAACCGATCTAGGACTCATTGAAGAGAACATAACCCCATGGGTGGTTCCACATCAGCTAGATCCTATTATTAGGGTTACTCAACAACAAAGAAACTTACTAGGCTTACTTGAACCATCTGAGTCATTGTTCTTCAGTCAAGACTGCAATAAGGTTAACGAGCACGCTATGACTGTCAAACCCTCTGACCTGTCTGGCTCATTGAAAAATACTGAATATGACCTTGAAAAGGTTGTGTTGTGTTAACAGATAACGGAACATAAAAATATTTTTGATGACCTTTTCACTGAATATGATATAGAATGACGATCAAATTATAGTAATCCTTGATTGGGGCAGTAGGGGAGGGTATAGACTCCCCCCGACAAGTTCCCTCCTAGTGACCTTGACCATCCTTCCCATATAGACAGTGTAGAGGCCTGTGTTTATGGAAATTGAGCACGATATACATCACCAAATCATCCTGAGTTGTATGATGACCCTCCTCAAGTCCCAACTCAGTTTCCCCCAACTATTCCATAGGCCGTTCCTCGGGAAGTGTTGTAAGTCATCCCAAAATCCTCTCTATGAGCCTATAGTCCTACATGAATTGTTGAAGATCCTATCAATGCAATGGTGGTAAGAGGTCCTATTCATGATTGGAATCCTCATATAGATGATCTAATGGATGTGGTTATTTCTCACCTTAAGTCCCTAGAAACTTAATAAGTAGAAATCCTACCTGATGGAAAGCAATATCCGACCTGGGTGGACGATATGCCAGTGACCCCGAGTTTTGGAAATCTTATATTCTTCCCCATTTTATGGGACGGTGGACCCACTGTAACATCTGGACCAATTTATTTCACGATGTGGACCCATGTTGGGAACTTTGACATAATAGGAAGACGCCAAACTCTGGTGTTTGGTTCAATCATTGGATGGGCCCATGTTTTTCTGGAATAGCCAGCTACCCATTAGGATAATAGATGGTTGGGAGGAACATTGTAGGAAGTTTCTCTATGAGTTATTTTTCAAAACTTGAAAGACAAGAATTTTTGACATCTTCAAGTGAAAGAAGAGGCCTGAAGAGCACATCAAAGACTTTGTCTCCTGGTGGAAGGGACTCATATATTCCCTTGACACACCGAAACTCAAAGAGAATCTATGGAAGATGTGTGTGGGGAATTTAAAGAATGAACTGGTATCTTCTCTCATCACTCAGAACTACATGGGTGGATTTCAGGATTTATCAGATATACACCAGTTTATAGAGGAAGCGTTACATAATTCCATGAAAGCTCGTCCATTTCCTCCCGCTCTTCCCATATAAAGATATGCCAAGGCTAAGACCGCTATAGTGGCACAGATAGAGATCTCCAGGAAGATATAATTTTTACAGGTAGAGAAACCTCCATAGCTTCGTTGTGGCCCACCACCAATGGCGTAGTCTCCGGCCCAATAGTTTCCACCTTAGAATTGACAGGTTCCCCCACACAATGGGCCACTACAACCAATGCTATATAATTAGGCTCCTCCTCTCCGCTTGGCTCCCTCATCCCCTCATTGGGGTTAGGTTCCCAGAGCCCCATTCCCAGATTTAAGGAACTGAACCTACTCATTTAACAAGGCTCAATTTCCTGGTTATTTCTGAAGAACCTTGTCTTATATAATTCATTGGTTCCCATAATGTAAAATACTTGAAGAAGGGGATCTCAATAACCATCCCAATTACATCACATATCACCGGTTCCTTGGGAACACCATCAAGTAGTGATATGTTCTTAATGAATAAATATAATATTATGTAGATATCAATATAGTTTGGTTGGGTCTAGCCCTAGAACTGGTAGCATGTGTGTTTATAAATCCTGACAGCTACAGCGAGGGTGGATGACAGCAAGTTTCTAACCATATGTCTAAAAAATAAAATGATCGGATGGCTGATAAGGCAGCCCACCATGCCCATGGTATTATCTGTGCATGTTTGAATTGACCTAAGCCTTCAGAATTCTTTGTGTTACCTCCATCCATGACTTCTGCATCGACATCTAAGCCTTCATATTCTTAAAAGGGAAAGAATCAATGATGCAAGGGAAAGCAAAGTACCTTACCAATGCGATTTTTATCCCATTATATCAGTGATTTCATACCCCTTGGGATGGAGACTACCCCCAGAATCCACCTAGTGATGGAGGATTCTTTAAGTGATGATCAGGGGTACATTTCAATTAATACTATCGAGATGCTAAACCCTTACATGGTTCCCAATGATGAAGAGCACTGAGAGGACCCGCCTGACATCCCCAACCGACGCCAGCATCGACATACCCATGGGATTGTGATTTTCTTGAATGAATTGGTCCATTCTTCCTACTAAGCTATGCATGCCACTGAGACTAGATAGTAGGCCGAGCACAAAGCTCAGCATGTGCAACCATCTCATCTCGTTTCATCATATCTGCCACCACTGTTGTTTGAGCTATATGATCAGGAAGATCCACCATGACCGTGTTATGGTCAGTCATGTTCTATCCTAGATAGACCTCATCCATTTGGCCCCCAACCGATAGTCACTCTACATGGTTCGACTAGTGAGAAGAGGGAAATTCCTAGCACCAACCTGAATCTTCCGGTTTAACCAATAGTGCTCGTCATGCCTCCTACCACAAAGCTACCTCCTTCTAGTAGAAGTGTATTTCAAATGAAAAAAATATTATATCCTCAACCATATTTCCATTATTCTTGTGAATCTCCATATCCTCGAGGCTCTACACCTATCAGGGGATATCTGTGAAGCCCTTGTGGTGGATTTAAGAATCCCACTATAGTTTGAGATAGAGGAAACAGACGCAGAAGCCTTCCATGCTGATGCAGTCGAGCATGCGGAATATCAGGACATTATCTCATTCTATAGAGATTATTAAGGTACTCATATATAGGGGAACATCCTCACACTGTACATCACTGGCCATTTCCATTGCATGGGGCCCACCACAGTCCTGTCGACACGACCTATGTGATCAACATTATCTTGGACCGAACACTCAAAAAGATGGGATAGTCCAAGGAAGATCTAAGTTTCTTTGGCCAGGATATTCAATGTTATTATAGGAAGGAGGAGACACCAGTTGAAAAAATTCACCTGAAAACCATGTTTAGTTGCCTAGTTTCTTGTACTGAGTTCATGGTTTTCTAACAATAAACTACTTACATCAAGTTGATTGGATGATCATGGCTCCACCAACATGTGGCAGTCCCTTCCTCATATCACTAATGCCTTATGTAATCCCATAATGTTTGGGTCGGCATACTCTAAGGTGATGAACCTCCCTTTGCCTCCTATGAAGACTTCTACTTGGATACCGACTGTTACAAGAGAAAGGACAAGCAAAATAAGGCTAACGAGGCTGAACACACTACGACTATGACCGACCCATGGACAGAACTACAAGACCCCTACATTTATCTAATTAATAGATTTTAGGACATGAACCTGGACATGGGGAAATGTTTTTTGTCTCTATAATGAGGGAGAAGTATGTTCCGAAGTCTAATGAATGTCATACGATCACATCGTAATCTTATTGAAATTAGGATCGGGTTATCCCAGAGGCCCCTACTCCTATAAGGTATAGAGATGCACACCCTATGAAAATATAAATACATCATAATTGCATGATTCTACATGATGCGACAAAAAAGATCAAGACGACGTGCCACTATTGCGTTGATATCATCAAATGTGGACCCTTGGGTAGAAGGCCCGATGGGATCAGGTCAACATATTTCATCCCTATGGTTTCAGTAGCACATGAGTCTCTCGATGAGAATTACACTACCACTCAAGCAGGAACCTGTGTACCGTTAGGTTCTGCCAACTAAGATGTGTTTCCTCCTTCCGATGATCCCTCGCTCTGGATAAAGAAGAAGATTTTGAAGACACCCCTCCAGCATTTGAAGAGGGTGTCTTCACTATGGTCGATGAATTGGTACAGGTGAACCTCAGTAACAAGACGAATCTGAAACCAACACTGATCAGCACCGCTATGCCTGAATAAGAGAAACAAAAAAAAACATTGATTTTCTAAGACAACATCATGATGTATTTGCCTATAGTTATGATGAGATGTTAGGGCTAGACCCTTATGTCGTCGGCCACTGTCTCAATCTCCGAACAAGTCACCGCGGGTTCAAACAACCTCCAAGAAAGATTCTCCCTACTCATGGTTCCATGGTCGAGGTCATGGTTGATAAGTTCATCAAATCTAACGTCGTCAAGGATGTCCAGTACCCCATATGGTAAGCAAACATTGTGACCGTAAGGATGAAGAACAAGCATATCAGAGTCTACATTGACTGTCGAGATCTCAACCATCACTATCCGAAGGATGAATTTCCCCTTCCTATGAAAATACTATTGATTGATGCCACCACTAGGTTCCAGGCTCTCTCCTTCATGTATGGGTATTCTAGATATAATAAAATCTGAATGGACCCCGAGGATGAAGAGCGTATTGACTTCAGGTCACCACAAGGTACTTTCTACTACAAGGTAATGCCATTAGATCTAAAGAATGTAGGTTCTGCCTATCAGTATTCCATGCACTGCATATGTAGTCCAATCCAAGGGACATTGGTGGAATGCTATGTAGACGATCTGTTGGTTTAATCCTACCAGCATCTATAAATTCTCATAGATGTTGAGAAAGTGTCCAGCTTCCTCTATTCCCACCATATGAATATGAATCCTTGAAGTGCTTCTTTGTGGTCACCTTTAGAATGTTTTTCTGCTTCTTTGATAGTTAAATAATCATTGAGATCAATCTGGAAATAATCGAGGCCATAAGTTAGATGTCTCTACAGAGTAACATTAGGGAGCTCTGAAGAATTCACGACCACATAGCCAATATATGACGATTCATCACAAATTTGGATGGCAAGTGTATACCATTTTCCCGATTCATGTAGAAAGTTTTCGATTATCTGGGGGATGCGGAGTGTTAGGCCTATTTTTAAGAAATAAAACAGTACCTAATACAGCCTCTAGTTTTGATGCCACCTAGTTCAAGAAAGTTGTTGGTCCTCTATGTGACCACTTGGGAATGATCCATTTGAACCCTTCTCATCTAGAAGAACAATGTGGGAATAAAAAATAGTTTATACTATCTCATCCACACGCTCCTCGATACAGAGACCAGATATTTGTCTGTCGAGAAGAGTTTCCTTACACATTTTCAGTGTAGAAATTGCAACATTACATGTAGCCCCATGAGATACAGTTAGTGTCCCGAGTGGAACCGTTGATGTACAATCTGAACTGCCCCATGTTGATAGGATGTCTAGATTAGTGGTTAGTGATCCTTAAATAGTTCGACATCAAGTGTTTCCCCCAAAATTCAATCAAGGGACAAAAATTGGTAGACATTCTTTCCGCCCTTCCGCCCCCACAGAGCAGTCGTTGGATCTTGATTTTTGAGATGCAGAAATCCTCTCAATGGATAAATCTATTCAGTGTTGGAATATTCACTTTGATGGCACCTTCCAATTCCCTACTGGAAAATGACACAATTATCCCAGACTCAACAGAGTGGGTTTGGGTATCATCTTCATCACTCCTACACAAGTTTTCCTACCCTATTCATTCATGTTTTCAGAAGGCTATACCTACAACGAGGCAGAGTACCGGTCTCCCATCACTGGTCTCTACTTGGATCTTGAGATTGATGTTCCCCACAATCATTTGAAAGGGGACTCTGAACTGGTCATCAAGCAGATCAATAGTGACTACATCGTCTGAAATCCAGAACTTGTACCACTGTTAGAGAATACTTTCCAGTTGATGGCCCCGTTCCCTTCTCAGCTAGATGTTACTGATGTCTCTCAATCACAGAATCGTCGAGCTGATTCCATCTCTAGCTTGGTTACATCTCTTGCAGAGCCTGACTAGGATGATTTGATTATCCATGTGACACATTGACAAGTAATTTCTCCCATCACTCTGAATAATAATGATAGCCCACAGGTCAGCCACTATACCACCAATTCCTCCACATCAGAACCTCTAGGTCCCCCTACTGTAGTGTTAGAAGGGACCCATGATTGGAGGAATCCCTTTATAGAGTATCTCTAGCATGGTAATATCTCAATAAGACTAGACAAACATGAGTGATTCCATTGGCATGTTGTGTAGTTTACCCCCCAAAGTGGTCCCAGTCTTGATTATATCCTATAAATATTCGGGTATTATGGTATTCTCCTTCATTGCATTAAAGGATGTGTTATTTCATGGGTCGCGCAGGATGTTGATGCCGATTCCTATGGGGATCATCAAGAGGGGTCGAAACTCTCTCATTAGATCAAAATATTTGGGTATTTTTGGCCCACCAAGATCCATGACAAGATCATGTATCCAAGAGGTTCAATGCATGCTAGATCAATGCTAATTTTGTGCATCGACTGCTAGATCCACTACATACTACCGAGTACTCTTGGCCCTTTGCAGTCTGGGGAATCTATGTCATGGGGCCATATCCACTAGCAATAGCATGCTTGCGTAGGTTCATCCAGACTACTACATATTTATTTCCCATGAGGCTAGAGGAAATTTTAATCAAAGAAGTCAAGGCCCATTCCATCATCGACATCGTGAGCTCCAATATCATCCAATAATTCAGAGTCCCACACGTCGTCCTCACCGATAATGGCACTAACTTTTATGAAGTCGAGTTGAATAAATTTTTTGCTGAGTAAAAAATCTATTCCAATCATACCTATCACTATCATGCCCAATAAAATGAAAAGATCGAGGCATTCAACATAACCCTCTCTAAAATCTTGAAGAAGATAGCTGGACAGAACAAGAAGCATTGTTCGGATAAACTCCCCAATGCTCTCTGGTCTTACTAGATGATGACTCATAATTACACTCAGGCGACTCCATATTCCCTAGTGTACTGAACAGAGGCAATATGGCCCATCGAGATTCAATTACCCTCATTATACACAGCTGTATACAATTATCGGGCACTTGAAATATTATCTGAAATATTTTTGGCTAAAATAGAATCACTTGACAAGAACATGCTTCGTGCCCGACACAATCTTGAGAGGCATGAGAACAAGATAGTCATAGCTTTTGATAAAAATGATTTCCTCTACTCTTTCTTACAAGGAGACACAGTGTTGTCTCTAAGAACCCCAATTATATAAGAAAGGAATCCACCAATTTGAGAGCTCGAATGGGAGGGGCCTTATATTATTCACAAGTGTTTACCCAAATGGTGCATACTCTCTATTCACTATGGATGGTGAGCATTTTACTCCTCCCACCAATTCAAAATTCCTCAAGCATTACTTTCTGTGAGGTAATCACATCCCGAAGTATGTTAAACATTATTATCACCCTACATTATGTTAAAGTATATTACTATCATGGTGGAAGTTAAACTGCTCATCACCATCCTACAAGATATTAAACTACATATCCTCAACTTGCAAGACATTAAACTGTAAATGGTCTGAGCTCAATGACCTTAATCTAAGATATCCATCATCCTTACCGTATTACAGTAAACTAAAGTCCATTTTCAAAAACTATGTATGTATTGATTCCCACCCTTACAGAATACGTTGCAACACCCAAAACTTTAATCCATGGCTCAACCCTGGGTCCCTTGTCCTTTCTAGTCTTTTGGCCGAATTTCTCACTTAGGATTGGGCGGTGGGGTATGAACACTATGCCATCATTCACGACGAGCCTTTTTTTAACACCACACAAATCCCCTTGAGACACTACTCATCCATCATCCATACCGTATGATGTTAAAATTATAGTTGTTTTCATGAAATACATTTGGATTTTTTTCTATCATTATGGAATATGTAGGAACACTCGGACATTTCGTCTATAGGTCCAACCCAAAAAATCTCTTCACCCCCTTGAGTTTAGTTCCTTTTAAGCGATTTCTTATGGTGTGATATGCATACTTCTTTGGTCCCCATTTTATGTCAGGTTTACAACATCTACATCATGGTCCCATCCTTCTAGAACATCATTCATCTATCATCCTTATCGCAAGAAGTTAAACTATAAGCTGCTTTCAAGAACTTTTTATGGATTCATTCCCATCTGCCTGGGATATGTAGGAACACCTAAAAATTTTGTTTTTACATGCATCCTGGGTTCATCTATACTTTCTCTCAACCACTTATCCTGAGTCATCTCCTAGAATTATGAATGGTGTGGCAAATGTGGTATTATGTCCTCAGTCACTTTGGGTTATTTTACACTTCATACAAAGTCATATTTGAGATACCCCTTACGTCTTTGTCACAATTAGTTAAACTGAACAATGGTTTCAGAATTATGTGGGGCTTGATTCCCATCCTTATAGGATACATAAGAATGCCTGAACATTTTGTTTTTGAGGTCCATCCCTATTTTTTTTAGAAACATTCCCTTCATAATAGCATTATGGCCTTTTATCTCTAGGGGCGGTCTGTGGTGGGGTGTGCACTTATTTCCTCATTCACATCGGCTTTTCAATAACCAAACTGTGTATCTCTTTCTTGAGAGCTTTACATTCCCCTTTCCACCACTCATCTCCTTGAGTTTTATGATCTCTATTGGGCCCCTCCACCATTTTTAGGCGATCCACCAACGGGTTGAGATGCACTGTGGTTTAGGACCCAGAGTGTTGGATTCCTCATTGACATAAATTCATCTGTTTCCATGCTTCATGTCTCCCTTTATCTGGTATTCTATCAACATTCACATTTGAAAGGACCCCCAGACGATATGGATGCTCAACCTCAGGCTCGCCTACTGATTTGGACCAACATTCTAGAGGATTTTGAACGACATTATAAGACAGGTTCAGTATTTCTAATTCGGTCAATGGATGACACCCTGACTATTACTTCCCATTATAGGTCACATGATATGGATTCTATGTTTTAAATAGAGTTAAAATTTATCCTCCATCCTTATGTCACCCCCATTGATCCCTAAATATTTGTCTCACGATTCACATCCCTTTCCAATCCATCTTTTTCTAGTGGAATGTTGACACCCTTGGTGTTATCCCTCTATGCGCATTTGCATGTTAAGAAGAAGAATCAACGTCATGGTGTCATCCTTGAACCCAAACCATTTCCCCACACCATGTATTCCATGAGTTTCAATGGTCTTCTCTACCCTTGTTTCCCACATCAAGCGTACCTCATGTGTGCTTAGGGACTTAGTTAAGGTTTATGCCCATTTAGAGGAATCTCACTTCTTTCGGTCCGAGCTCTACGACCATGAACTAAGAACACCATATTTCTTATAGAATGATGTTAAATCATATGAATTTCTTGAACTACGTACGACTTGATTCCCATCCTTAGGGGGTACGTACGAATGACCATACATTTTTTATCAGGTCTATCTCAAGATCCCCTAATTATCTCTTCTATTCTACCTTTTGGCCATAATTATTATGGGATTTCATGTTGTGGCATATGTGGACATATTTCCTCATTCACTTAAATTATATAATAGCCCCACCATGTACTTCTCCTTAGGGTCTAGTCCTTCCTATCATTGTCCTAACATCATGACATTGAACTGCATGAATTTTGATAACTACGTATGGCATGATTTCCATCCTTATGGGATACATAAGAACACCCAGACATTTCATCTTCAGGTCCATCACCATGTCCTTAGATATTTTTTGGAACCTTTTCCTGTGGTCACCTCCCCCAGGGGTTGTGTGTGGTGTGGCATATAATGATGTCCTCATTCACATCGGGAACATTTTATTACACCATGATCATTCCCTTTAGAATCTTATTGTTCTATGTGCGTCTAAGACATATGATTTTAAACATTGTTTCCTAGACCCACATGAATTTCTACTATTGCATCTTTGCTGCACTATGTTAAAATGTATGGGTTGGTCCTTTCATATAACCCTAAATTGTCACACTATCGTCCTTGCCACATGATAAAATATGGCACCGCATTGTGGTATCCTCACTTGAGGGATCATAATGTTTTATATCGACCATCCACTATACCATTTTTCAAGGATTACATATGTCTTTATTCCTGTGGAAATGTCCAGGTTCTTCGGCCTAGGTTAGTTGCATAAAAAACACACACATGCACACTAAAGAAAAAACAAGATACATCAAATGCTGCTTCTTTTGGTGCATGATCCAGTCCTTCATGAAAACATTGCCCCTGGAATTGGTACCCTATGATGTCATTCTAAAGAACTATCTGTGGATTGATTTCCATCCTCATGGGATACATTGGAACACCCATACATTTCATTTACACGTCTAGCCCCAAGTACCTCAAATCTAGCCTTATTTCCAACCCCCTTGGCTTGAACTCTATTAGAAGCATGTGGTGTTGTGAGAACCTCTTGGGTCCTCATTCATAGCAGGTTTATAATATTTATGTCATGTACTTCCCTTTGGGGAAATCCTTCCATTATCTTTGTATCCTTATCACACGACATTAAACTGCATCGTGTCTGAGGAACTATTTATGGCTTGATTCCCATCCTTATGGGATATGTAGGAACTCCCAGAAATTTCTACCTTAGGTCAAGCCCTAGGTTCATCAACCCCCTTTTCTCCTTCTCTTCTAGACTTCTCAAGTGCTATTATGCCTCACCAACGTTCTTAGATGCACTTTGGTTTAGGACCCAGAGTGTTGGATACTACACATACATGCTTTCATTAATTTCCATGTTTCACTTCTCCCTTTATTTGTGATTCTATCATCTTTCACATCTAACAGGACCCCCGATAGTATGGATTCATGGCCTTATGGCTTGCCTACCAGTTTCATCCAACATCCCAGAGGATTTTGATTGACATTATAAGACAGATTCTGCATTTTGAATCTGGTCAGTGGTCAAACCTTAGATGTTAGTTCCCATTTAGGTCACACGATATGGATGTTTTTTCGAATATGGTCAATAGTTATCCTACATAGTGATTCCACCTCCATTATGCCTTAAATATTTTTTCATGTGATTCACGTCCCTTTCAACTCCATCATGTTCAAGGGGAATTTCAACACCCTTGGTGTTATCCCTCAATGCACATATACACGTTAAAGAGGGTGAATCAGCATTGGGAGGATCATATTCGACTCTACACCATCTCCCCCAGCTATGTATTCCATATCTTGTAAAAGATCTTATCCGCCCGTTTCCCCACGTCGAGCATAGCTCACGTGGGATTTGGGATATGGGTATGGTTTATGCATACATGAAAAAAAACACTTATTTTGGTCCAAACTCCAGGACAATAAACTAGGAGCTTCGATCCCTTAGTCTATGCATCATGACATTAAATTGTGTTCATTCTTATGAAATCTTGTTGTTCGCTTCAGACTATTGTTTCCTCCTTCACATCAGGTCTCTTTATGGAACCACATCACATATTTTCGCTTTTGGAGTCTTCCTACATTTGGTCCAAGGTTTATGACCATAAACTAAGATATAATGCCACTTTATCATATGGAACTAAACTGGGTCTTCTATGACTAGGTTGTGTAAGGATAAATTACCTAGCCATTTCTTGTATTCACTCGTGAAGAATTTGATCCTTTTGGTATTGCCCATCTGCCGTACCACCTTCAATAACTACGTATGGCTTGATTCCCATCCTCATGGGATACGTAGTGATGCCCATAATTCTTGTTAGTGGTCCAGCCGCATCACCAGGGACCCTCTTGAGCCCTTTCATCCCGATTTTCCTCCAATGTATATAGTGTGGTGTGGACATCTTATGTACCCATTCACATAGGGTTTACAGTAAACACACCAAAAAACTCTCTTGAGAGTTCTCCATTTTTCTGTCCTTACCACATGATAATAAACTGAACAAGTATGTCCCATGAACATGACATTAAACTGGTCACCCTATGGTCTGAGCTCGATGACCTAAATCTACGATCCTTACTATATTTCTTTCCACAATGTCAATAATACATAAGAATTATGGTATTCCTCTTTAAGAGAGGATATCGCCCCATTTTAGTATTGGTCGCCTGCCATACCACCATCAAGAACTACATATGGCATGATTCCCATCCTAATGGAATACATATGAATGGTCATACATTTCACATCAAACCCAGCCCTAGGACCATTATATATCATTGTTCTTTTACCTAAATCATGATACGAACTCTATGATCATAAGATAACAGTTACCAATCCACGTATAATAACATTAAATAGTTGACCAGGGTCCAGTTTGTACGACCTTGTACTATTTCTAACATCCTAATCATATGACATTAAATTATTTCATTATCCACATCGTAGGATGATGAACTATGTGATTACCATCCCCATTTAAACGATGTAAAACTGTAGACTCTCCCACATCCTCAGCATAGTGGTACCTTCTGGAAGTAGTTCGGATATCAATTCAGACTGATACACTCAACCAATGCATTTTTTTCATGGTGGTGTAATTCTAAGAGTGTTGGACTCCATCCAAACAACCCATTCGTCCATCACCATGTTGTGTGTGCCCTCTATTTCAGACCCCCATTCCCTTTCATATCTAAAGGAGCCCCCTAATGGTTAGGATGCTCATCCTTAAGTCTCACCTGTTATCATGGTCCAACGTTCTAGAATGCATCAGATGAAACATTGAGTTCAACCTCGTGTTTCGAATGCCGTCAGCGGTTGACCCTCATTTGTTTGTTCCCATTTCAGGTAATGTGATACAGATGCTGTGTTTAGAATTTGGTAAAAATAAATCCAATGTCTTTATGCCATACTCATTACATCTCAAATTTTCATTATCATTATTCACATTCTTCTTTCCCCATTGTTTGGACTGATTCTAATACCTCTGGCATTATCCTGCACGTGTGCAAGATCATGTTGGGGGAGGTTGGTTTGACAGTTTTTAGAATTCTTCTTAGAAAATCTGAGTGGTCATTCAGACCCCAGGTCTCTTATAATTAGTTTCCATTCTCGTATTCAAAGGTAATAATTGTGCGGTAATCCCTTGTTTCTCACATTGAGAATGAACCACGCGAGTTTAGGGAGTGATCGCTAGATATTTCATAGATATGATTGAGATGTAGAAATCAATAAAAATAATAGTATTCATGCATGCAACCAAAATAATCAAAATGGTATGAAAGTATGTTTATGAGTTCATACAAGTTACAACACCAATGTATTTCCCACTCTAATAGATGGATGGACCTCCATAATAGAGCGTTTTGGCTCCACCACTCTTTATTGTGTGTCCTCTAAAATTTTCTATCACCTGGTAAGCTCCCACTCCTCTTTGCTAGCCATGGGGTACAATTTATCAGCCCTGGTGTGCGCTTGGTCTTCATCGGCTTGGATGTTAGCCATATCTTGGGATGCTAACCTCATCTGATCCTTAGATTCAATCAGTTGTACCTTTAATCATGATATGAATTCTGATAGGGTGCTATGGAAAGTAGAATGTTCAGTCACCCGCAACATCAAACACCAGACGTCTTACACAGCCTCTTGAAGCCTTTGGATATTGACAACTATCCTCTATTATCGACCAACACTAAGGATGAACGTATCCACCCTCACATTCTCAGTAAGGAAATATCAAATGATCATGTGAGGGCTCTAAGAATCCAATCCTCTAGTGGATAGTTTTTGCATCCATTGGTGAATTTTCAAATATGATTTATCCACTACGATTACAGGGTGTTGTTGATTAAATATTTGATCAGTTTTCTTGACCGATGGTGGAGAACCTTACTATCCTCTTCATCATAAGAGGTCTCATCCCACTCCTTTGGGTCAGCAGGTTTATATTCATGAAATGCCTCAAGGTGATCAGCAGCAGGATCTCCTTCGGGATCATATTCATCACTTGATTCTAATTCAATAATGTCAACCTGGCCGACTCCAAACATTGTCCTGACTACGGTATCGCTCATCGCCACTAGTTGCTCATAAGAGACTATGTCCTCGTCTACTTGGGTATTCAGTGCTATAGGGATATACACCCCTGTTTGTAGTGAATCCTTGAGTCTTATAGCCATCTGTACCAGCAACATGTGTACCATCCTAGAAATTGTGCAGGCATGGGTCACGTTGGCCAATTTGACCAATCAGACAATGGGTAATGATCTGAATCATGATACTTACCCTGATTATCCACCTAATCACGACTCATGTCTATCATCATTAGGAGGTCTTTCTGTGGCCCTCCTTATAAGATTGTGGGATCTAAAGATTCTGAGGAGGCTACCCTTACTTCCCCATCACTGCTGGATTCTGAAACCATTATCTCTATAACTACAGGTCTCTGTGTTTGGGACTCTATGCCTATCATGATTTTGTCTCTATTAGTGGCAGTGGTTGATTGAATATTCATATGCACAGATAAGTGTAAGTTGAGAAGCCATGATAATGTATGAAGGAAAGTGGCATAATGAAAGGGATTGGGAACTCACTTTTAGAGTTACAGTGAACTATCCCAAGGAAATTCCCCCCGATTCCTCTATTTTTCATTCTTTACGAGAGGCTCCCTTAGATGTCCCCTCCATTACCATGAAAAAATATCCCTCATTGACTTCTTCCCCCCATTATTCATTTGAATGACTGGTCAATGGGAAAACATTCCGCCAGTTGAGCTACTGTCAATTATGCAAGAGTATTCATGTTCAACAACACCCTTACATGGTGCGTCATTGGCTATACGTTTCCACTATAGTGTATTATGTCTTCCAATTCCATCAAAAACTTGCTTCCCCCAGTAGGGGTAGCATTGAATCCTCCATTCACAAATCTATGTTCTCACAACACTATCTCGTGCGTGATAATGTTTTTCTACGGGTCTTTAATGCTGAGATACAATTTCTCTTTCACAATATTTTCAGGCCTCATGAAAGTCAACATCTGAAGGAATCACTACCAGACATAGTTTCTTCCCTAGATCTTGAGGGGGGTGCTACAAATGTTGGAATTGCAAACCAAAAATATGAGTCAAAGCTGCCTGCGGCGTCATTTATTACTTGCACATTTTTTTTCTTCCATGGGTCAACCTCTATTTATTTTCTTTGAATGAATTTAAATGCTCTGCATTTAAAGATTTGGTATATCTTTGTACCGTCATAAATGCTCAGCATTTAATATTTTGGTCTTTCATAGATTCTCTGTATTTAATGTTTTGGTCTTTCTTTGTACCAACATAAATGCTAGGCATTTAATGTTGTGGGTCTATAAATTGATGTAATTGTAGCCTGACATTTCAATCGTGAAAAATTGTGAAGTTGTGTGAAATACAAAGCTTGAAAGCTTCTTTGTGCTGTGTGCCAATTTTCTACCTATTCCATTATTCCTCTCATATTTCTCGGCTTGTATAGCCAACAACAAAAGCCCCGGGATGATTCACCTCTCTTCTGGGTCCTCCCAGGCGGAGCCATCAGACCAGGAACCATTACATCTCGCTCTTTACCCCCTTCCAGCACTAGTCTGAGGTCTACTTATTTGTGGCCTATTATCCCTGCTATTACTGCCTCACCATCTTGATGCATGTTCACACCACCTTTTTGACACCCCCATCATTATTATCCGATGTCAAGGTGTAGCGACCACTTTGCTTTCTCAGATAGTCATCTCCTTCAGCATCTCACTAGGGTAGGAAGCTTCCCAACTCTGTGCATACTCATGCACCTGTCCGAATGAAGCATTTTTTTGAGGCATCTCATTCCACATATTCACATACTCCCTTGTAAACATCATCCAATGTTGTCGCATCACGCAATGGTGGTTCTTGTGGTGCACATTTTTATACACCTATGGAGTCAGCATCTGAATGCACCAAAATTATTGGGCAAACCGGTGTATGGTATATGGTTCACATATAGGTTCACATTCTACTGATGCCACTAGCACACCATCATTGAAAGAGAGTAGGTATGACCACTTCTCTATTGTATTTGTTCCATCGTTAATATAGGATTCAGTTGGAAAATGGAATGGGTGAATGATGAATTGTTCTGCCCACCCCATCTTACCCAGTACGGTCATTGTGTCCATCTTCAATGGGGAACTCCCTACAATATTCGAAATTTCCAGTTGAGAATGTATCCTAGGAAGAGTGATTGTGTTAAGATATCCATATCCCCAATGTGTTCCATAATATAGCTCTATAGATTGTAAAATGGACCGCACACCCATAGCGGCCTCATTTCTTCTCTGATGTGCCAGAGTATATGGTATAACTTCTCCAGAACCGATATGCGCAGGTTGATGTGGTCTCCACCATCCAGTTGAGCCTCCATGATGAATGTACTTGGTCTCACCCCCATGTGGGCATCTCAGACTGCTAATATCCACCCACAGATCAGTGCCATGATGAATACGACCGGCCTGACTATCGGGCACTACTCAGTCTTGATGTTGTACCCCTACACCTTCTATTGGTTGTCCTCTAGGATCCACCAGTATGAACCTTATTTACCTCACTGATATCCTTGTGGACATATGGGGGGCCTTTCTAGTAGTGTTTCCTTCTCCAGTGGGAAATTCTGAAAATAGCCGAACCACTGCTTAATGTGGATGTCTCGGGTGTTCTGATTATACTCATCTGTACATGGTACTAGCCTTAGCAATGACATCTCCAGAGGTAGAATCTATTACCAATCCCACAAGAAGTTCATGGTGGAGAGTAACTAGTCATACATACCATCTAGTATTGGGATGCCATAAATTTTATGAAGGTCCCAGAGGCTGATTCCAACCTCCACATAATGCATATGAAAAGTTTTGGTATCTATTGACCACCGGCATAGAAATTCCGGTATCAACTCCCGTGATTGATAGATATCGAATTTGGAAGCCCATGTTGCTTACTAATGGCCTACCCACCTCTGTACATTCTCAAACTCTTCACAGGATGCACACACCCTGTAAGCCTTGGCGTAGTCATCGGTTAAGTTTCCACTCTAGCATAAATCCTATATTGTGATCCCCTATTGGCTGGATTCCTAATCCTTACCTTGATAATCGTCTTGTATAGAGGTGGAGACATCTCCTTCACCAATTCCTTGCCATCAATGTTGTTGACATGATTGTAATGGAAATGTGTTTTGATCGGGGGGGTGATATTTTCCAATATGGACATCTGCATCCATGTACCATTGGTATTGCTCGTGGGTGCACCTAAACTAATAGGCTGCCTCATCCTGGCTAGTGTCTGGGATTAAGACTCCATCCCGCAAACCAAAGTTATACAATATAAGGCTCCTGCAAATAAGGCATTTCTTCTACACATCTGTCAGTCGCCTCATTAATGATTGGTGATCAGAACAACTTCTGATTAACTCTCCTATTTTGTTGTTGTTTTTCGTGGCCTCACTCCAAGCAGTGTCGGCCTGAACTTCTCATGAATCCTCCTGATGAGAAATTATCCCAAAGGCATAGAGATGTTTTCTATTCGGGATACAATTTTTTTACAAAAAATCGTTCATGAAGACTTTTCAGGAAGACTGTCACAAACCACCTACCCTATGTGAAGCAGCCTTGACTTTGGGCTGCGTCGCAAAGGAAGAAATGGATTGTGTTGCCTCGATTCACTAAAAGTGTTTGTCAAGCATCAGACCAAAAACTCTAGTTCGGTAAATGCGTTCATGGTGAGGATTGTTTTGTGAAAAGAATTCACCTTCACAATTGTTTGCCAAGATCCAGATGAAGAAAACTGGACTCTAGGCCCCTATTTATTGGCGCAGTCGGCGGAGACTTCGCGGCGACCCGTGAATGGCCTTCGCAGTGACCCGAGGTGGATCTTTGTAGTGCCTCCCATCGCACTCTTAGCAGTTCCTCTCTGCAAGGGCAACTTCACGATTCAGATTCGCGACGGATTGTGTGATGTGACTATGTGCTCGCCTCCACGGCCCTGCTACATGATCCTCTGTATGTTTTATCCTCATAGAATCCTCTGCTTATTACCCTTAGAATCCACCGCTCTTTTCCATCGGCTCAAATTATAGGCGGGAATTTGTTTGTGCCGAAACTCATCCTTCTTAGGGAGAGAACTCATGGACGCTTTAGAGTTAATCAGCACTCAAACAGGCCATAAATCCCTCCAAACCATCCGAAAGGGCGCCTTTGTGGGGCCCTATGGTATGCTGGCTCACCTACATGAGGACTTCCTCCGCGATCATCTTTGAGGCCTCACGCGCCCTCAGTGGTTCTGATGAATTCCGATGGAGCAGTCCTCTCCGTGGCGTCATTGGCCCCCATATCTCGCTCTGCATGGAAACTTCAGCGATCCACTCTGTGGCGTCTCCCACCCTTTGAATGGCCGATGCATTTTGGCAGAGCCCCTCCTCTCTACGGCATCACTCCTCTCCACAGTGAGTTCTGCGACCCTCACCGACTAGTGTTTCCTATAGATAGAGGGAACACCCCCACTCAAACTACCTTTAATCTTCCCTTTCAACATCAGAGCTATCATTTCACAAAGACCTTCATGAAACCAATAGATGGATCATCAAATGTACTTGTCCTTTGTGATCCATACCATTTTTTGTTCTTCATATCCTCCACCTTTGGTGGGGATTCCTGTTGGCTATACAAGCCGTGGGAAAAAAAGGAGGAAGAAAAATATGGGACAACAAACACCACAAGGCTTTCAAGCTTTCATATATTTCAACGGATTACATTTGAACCATATTTATAGGCTATTAAAAAAACACCAAAAAGGACAGCACAATACATTTAATGAAGGACCAAAATACAAAGCAAACAATATTAAATGACTCGCTTGAGAGAAGCGGATGCATGGGGAAATGAGGAGACACATGGGAAAGTGGCGCTGCATGGGGAAGATACGCTGCATGGGCTGCTTTGGAAAACCAATGGATTTGGTTTGCAATTTCCAACACTCCCCTTCAAACCAAAACCGACTTCATCCCGAGCATCGTTCTTAATCTTTTGAATGCATCCGACGGTAATGCCTTTGTGAAAATATCCGCCACCTGTTCCGAAGTATGGCAATATTCCAATTTAATCGTTTTTTGTTTCACATGATCCCTGAGGAAATGAAAACGAGTATCAATGTGTTTGCTTCTCCCATGCTGCACCGGATTTTTGGCTAGTTCAATAGCCGACTTATTATCCACATATATCACCGTGGATCCATCCTGTGGATGCTTCATTTCCTTCAAAAAATTTCTCATCCATATTCCCTCACAAACAGTAGAGGATGCTGCCACATACTCTGCTTCACATGTGGATAAAGCAACCACATTTTTCTTTCTTGAATTCCATGTAAAAGCAGTCGATCCAAGAAAAAATACGTACCCAGTAGTGCTTTTTCTTTCATCTTGGTCACCTCCCCAATCACTGTCTGAGTATCCATACAGCTCTGCTTCTTCGTTGTATGGATAAAAGAGACCAAAATCTACCGTTCCTTTAATGTACCTGAGGATACGTTTTGCAGCTAGCTAGTGTGACTCTTTTGGTGTCTCCATATACCTGCTTAGAAGTCCAACACAATAGACAATATCTGGCCTTGTGATTGTGAGATACCTCAGGCTTCCAATCAGACTCTTGAACAGAGTCGAGTCAACGCTTCTTCCTTCTCCATCTTTTGTCAGTTTGAAGCTCGTTGCAACCGGTGTGTTTACAGCATTACAATCGGCCATCTTGGATTTTTCAAGCAACTCCTTGGCATATCTTTTCTGAGATATATAAATGCCGCCATGTTGTTGCTTCACTTCTATGCCCAGAAAGAAGGACATGAGACCCCCATCGGTCATCTCGAACTCTTTGAACATGACCTCCTTGAAATCATCGAACATTGGTCGACAATTCCCTGTAAACAAAAAATCATCAACATACAAGCATGCAATAAGAATATCTCCATGATCATTCTGCTTGATGTAAACTGCATGCTCATATGGACATTGGGTGAAGCCATTCTCTCGGAGATAACTGTCAATGCGTGCATTCCATGCGCGAGGAGCCTGCTTCAACCCATAAAGAGCTTTCTTCAATCGATACACTTTGTCTTCCTCCCCTTGCATGACAAAGCCTTCAGGCTGGTCAACATAGACCTCTTCTTCCAAAAATCCGTTTAAGAACGCAGACTTCACATCTAGTTGATAGATCATCCAACTATGATGGACAGCAAGAGAGATAATCATCCGTACCGTGTCAAGGCGAGAAACAGGAGCGAATACTTCTTCATAGTCCACCCCGTATTTCTGTTTGTACCCCTTTGCTACGAGCCTTGCCTTATATCGATCGATGTCGCCATCAGCATTTCTCTTTATTTTGTACACCCATTTGACACTAATGCTCTTCTGGTTTTTTGGGAGTGTAGTCAACTCCCACGTGTCATTTCTCTCTATGGCACGAATTTCTTCTTCCATAGCCATTCTCCAGCTTTCTTCCCTCATGGCTTCCTGAAAGGTCAAAGGCTCATGATCTGCATACAAGCAAAAAAGATTTACCTCTTCAGTCTGCTCATAAATGTCACTCAAATTTTTCATCTTCATAGGAGCCATATGCGAGGATGAGCTGGCCAAATTTTGATTTGATGGAGTGCTTTGAGGAGTGAGTACATGTACTCCTGGACTTCTTCCAACTGATGATGCACCCGAGGAAGGTGTTGTGGGCGTCTGCTCCTGATGATCATGTCTTTCTTCAAAATATTCAGTTTCGACTACAACATCTTTGTTTGGTTCTTCATTATCCCATTTCCACGATTCTTCCTCACTAAAGACCACATCTCTACTAACCACTAATTTATTGGTTAGTGGATTGTAAAGCTTGTAGGCTTTAGAGGCTTCACAATATCCGATGAAAATGCATTTCTCACCACGATCATCCAGCTTCCTTCTTCTTGCTTCTGGAACTTGAGCATAGGCGACACACCCGAAGATTCTTAGGTGCGCCACGCTCGGTTTGTAGCCGCTCCACGCCTCTTGTGGTGTAAAGTTCCTGACGCTCTTCGTTGGACACCGATTGAGCAAGTAGGCAGTACACGCCACATCCTCTGCCCAAAAACTCTTCGGCAGCCCTTTCTCCTTCAGCATGGTCCTCGTCATGTCGAGGATGGTGCGGTTCTTCCTTTCTGCAATGCCGTTCTGCTGTGGGGTGTAAGCAGCAGTGTATTGCTGCTTGATGCCATGCTCCCTGCAAAAGTCTTGAAATGCATTTGAGGTGTATTCTCCACCTCTGTCAGATCTCAGCACTTTGATTTTGTGACCACTCTCAGCTTCAACACGAGCTTTGAAAGTTTTAAAGATAGAAAAGGCGGAAGATTTCTCCTTGATGCAATACACCCACAGTCTTCTACTGAAATCATCAATAAGGGTAATGAAGTACCTATTACCTCCAAGTGAGGGTGTTTCAAGTGGTCCGCAGATGTCAGTGTGAACCAACTGAAGTGGTTCTGTTGCTCTTCTGGACACTCCACTTGGGAAGGAGTTCCTTTTTTGTTTGCCGAGTGTACATGCCTCACACACATGATTTGTTGATTCAATCATCGGCAAGCCACACACCATTCTTGAGGAGGATAGAAGTTTAAGCCCGCTAAAATGGAGATGCCCAAAACGCAGATGCCATCTCCACGAATCATTCTTCATGAGCCCAAATAGGCACTCCTCGGCCTTTGTTTTGATGTGCAATGGAAACATGCGATTCTTCGCCATTTGGACTTGAGCAATCAACCTCCTGTGAGCATCTCTTACTGACAAAGAAGAATTCTCTAAGTGTATAACATACCCCTTTTCAAGGAGTTGGCCGAGACTTATGATGTTATTTTTCATACTTGGTACGTAATACACATTGGAAATGTAATTCGACTCACCATTCTTCAGATAGATTTTGATTTTACCTTTGCCAATCACGGGTACCTTCGATGAATCGCCGAAGGTCACATCGCCATGAACTTCTTCAGTTAGTTCTTCAAAAAGTTCTTTGTTACCACTCATGTGGTTGCTCGCACCCGTGTCAAGATACCGTACATCGGGGCGTTCAGATGCCTTTTCTTGTGCGAGGAGGAGTGTCGTACCTTCTTCTTCATGGCGTGATGCTTCAGCATAGTTGGATTGCGCATCATGATCCACTTTGCTCCAACAATTAGAGGCATAGTGGCTGAATTTTTTACAGTTATGGCATTGAACATTTTTTGCATTTCCACGACCACGCGTGAATCGGCCTCCACCGTATCCTCTTCCACGGAAGCTACTGAAGTTTTGTTGCTTTTGCTGATAGATTGGATGGTATCCACATCCTCTACCTCTTGCACGATAACTGCCCCGTTGTGATTGGCCATTCTTGGGTTCTTGCAGAGTCAGTTTGGACTCTAAGGCATGCTCTATTGTTGAACCCTCATTTTTCTGCATTCGCTGCTCATGTTGCAACGACCCCATCAACTCTTCAATAGATAATTTTTCCAAATCTTTTGATTCTTCGATTGCCACAACCACATGCTCGAACTTGGTTGTGAGCGATCGAAGTGCTTTCTCAATAACTCGAATATCCTCCATTTTTTCACCATTTCTTTTCAAATTGTTAATAATGAGAATTAGGCGTGAGAAGTAATCTGAGATACTCTCACCTTCCTTCATTCGCGCCGCTTCGAACTCCGCTCGTAATTTTTTAAGATGGACCCGCTTCACACGATCAACTCCTTTGAAAATGGTGGCAAGTGTATCCCAAGCTTGCTTGCTCGATGTTGCTTCGGCAATTTTTTCGAACGTCGATTCATCCAACCCTTGATAGAGAAGGAACAATGCCTTGTTGTCTTTCTTCCTTTGATTTTTGACGGTCGTCTTTTCTTCATTCGTGAAGACCGCTTCTTCCTCCGCAGTGGGTACTACATACCCGTCGGTGACGATCTCCCATAATTATTGCGACCCGAACAATGCCTTCATTTGAATGCACCACCTCTCATAGTTGTCCTTAGACAAGGTCGGAACTTGCGGCTGGATTGTTGTGGCCATCTTCGGAATTTGGAGGATGCCTTCGAACCGGCCTCTGATACCAGTTTGTTGGCTATACAAGCCGTGGGAAAAAAAGAAGGAGGAAGAAAAATATGGGACAACAAACACCACAAGGCTTTCAAGCTTTCATATATTTCAACGGATTACATTTGAACCATATTTATAGGCTATTAAAAAAACACCAAAAAGGACAGCACAATACATTTAATGAAGGACCAAAATACAAAGCAAACAATATTAAATGACTCGCTTGGGAGAAGCGGATGCATGGGGAAATGAGGAGACACATGGGAAAGTGGCGCTGCATGGGGAAGATACGCTACATGGGCTGCTTTGGAAAACCAATGGATTTGGTTTGCAATTTCCAACAATTCCATTCACGATGTCATATAACCTTCTCAAAGGAGGCAGGCCATCCGGGGTTCTAGAAGTTTCAAAATGTGTTGAACCTTCGCAATGTACTTTCCAAAGAAAGAGTTGTTTGTTGAGGTGGAGCTCTGCTCCATTAAAGGCTCCCCATTGAAAAGACCCTTCCCTTCACAAAGACCCTTTCCTTAACAGAGATATTTCACTTCGTGAAGGCCATTCTCTTCATGAAGCACCCATGCTGCGTAAAGGCCATTTCCTTTGTGAATAATCTTTTTCAAAGTTCTCTTTATTGGAACACCCTTCTTCCATGTAGCCCTTCCAGCTTGTTCAACGTGATTTCATTGTCCCTCGAATGTTGCCTCGTGTTGCATTACTTTACCTCAGGGTTCTTCACATAGGCACGCTAATGTCTATTGATTCTTCACATAGCCATGATAACATGAGCCCTTCAATGGATCACTCCACAACCCCATCTCCATATGACATTGTTGGTGCCTTCCCTTAACCAAGGGATGAAGTGCAATAGTTATGTAATTCCTAGAGGTGAGGAGTAGATCCTCATCGTCTGAGCTACCAGACCTTAAACTTCCCAGCCCCTAGGTCGTCAACACGGGATGTTAAATGGTGATGGTAGTATGTGTGGTAGGTCTAGGGGGATCAGAGAGGGGATGGGCGTGGGTTCCCTTCCGCTCTCTCTTTACCTCTGAGCTTTTCCTCCATACACACCTCATGAAGTGTCCATATAATCCTAGACACCCTTTGATGGGATGATTTTGGTACGATGGCCATATCCTCCTCGTACGCCTAGACACACTTCTTTCCTCACAGGGCCGCTAACTAATCCCAAGCCAAAGTTTCCTCTGTAGGCTACTAGCCATGCGTAGGCCCCGCCCCACTTCCCACTACTGCACCTTCATGATGCGATCTTCATGTTTACTTCTGACTCTTGTATCTCACACCGAGCATGACTCACATGGGATTAGAGTACGCATAGACCATGACATCCTTTATAGGAAGCTAACCATGTGTAATCCCTAGCATGTCCTCAAGCTACTGTCCTTTGCGGACACCCCAATTCTATGACCCATAAAAACTACGTGTACTTTGATCCTTTCCCCCTTTTTAAAAATGATATGTAGGAAGCCTCCCCGAGGTTTAATCCCATCACCCATCATCCCCGAACACTCCATACCAGCTCACCCTCATCCCAAACGATGTTAAAATATGTTCCAATCTCGTCCTGCATGATGTTAAACTGCATTCGTTAGAATTATGTGGGTTTTGATTCCATGCCACATGGATACATAGGAATCCCCCCTGTGGTACAACCCAAACACTGGTAAACTTCTTAGTTCCCCCTTGTTGGGACCCATATCCTTGATCCATCATTTTGTGGTGTCAGACTAGTTCTAGGGTGGCTATCCATGCATAATCCCCACACTCAACCCAAACTCCTCCAACAAATAGTGCCCCTCTTACGATGGGCTCCTATCCATGCGTAAGACACATCATGTCTTCGGTCTTCTGTTCTTTTCATACACCCCAATTCTATTCCTCAACCCAAACTACATGGACTTTGATTACCTTCCACAGGGATTGGTAAGAAGCCTCCCTAAGGTTTAAGCCTATCAGCCTTATCCCATCCGGTCACTCCCATGAGCCTTTGTGTCTCGGGAAGTTCATGCCTTAACCTAGGGTATCTACTTCCTTCCAGTCCCATCCATGCATCCATTCTCACAATCCACCTCATTAGGTTACTCATCACCCCATCGAACTATGTTGACTTTGATTCCCACCCACTGGTATACGTATAAAGCCTCTTTGAGGTTCAATCCCAACGCCACCATTATCTTCATGCCAGTTCCATCCCACTCATCTGATACATGTCATCAACTGATCCATCATCCCTCCTGATTCCTACCCAAGTGGCCATATCTCAGAGGCATAATGCCTATTCTTAGGAAAATAACCTTTCATAATCCCCACACGATCCATAACCATCCAACCAAGTGTTTTCCTCTAGCGATGGTCCACTACCAATTCGTAAACCTCAACATGTATCTGGGTTTTTGTCCTTTGTGTACTCCTCAATTCATCACCCCATTTGAATTACGTGGGTTTTGATGCCTATATTCTACACAGGGTATATAGGAAGCCTCCCTAAGGATCAATCCCAACCAATAGTAAACAATGGTATCCCCTTTGTAGGGACCCAAGCATCACCTTTTTATGCACCCAGGTGCTTCCTACTAAGGATGTACACATCTAATACATTCCCATCAATGTTCTCATCACTCTGATCCATCTCCACTAGACGTTAAACTCATGGAATACCCCTTCTTAAACATGGGAATCTAAGGAAAACCTTAAAGATGTGCCTATGCAATACAATCCCCCTCACACAATGAGATAAGCCTTGGGCTTCCACGCCCTTGAGAAGCCATATCATAAGGGGAAGTAATCTAGGTGTACCAGTGTTGCAGCACCCAGACATGCTAGCGATGCTCTGTGTGAATGTTCCCCTGACCAAAGAATGCTTCCCTGACTTGATCCCAGAGAATTTCCTAACATAAGTAGTGTAATAAACTAGTTTCCACAAATATATGGCACTAGGTAGACTTTCATGAAAAATGTCTTAATCATTAAGGGATTCCATGATAAGGTGATGAATTTTGGGGATGAATCAATGAAAGGAGAGATCGACATCGCAACATCCTATTTCAGTCAATGAGAAAACGTCCCTAAATAAGTGATGAATGCCTCCCACCTTTGGAAATTTGGAATGAGGGGAAATAAAAAGCCAGCGTGTCCTCTACAGAAGGATGCACACCCCAATGAAAGCGTTAGAAACAATGACCCACAATGACCCATATATAATTGTTTACTCTTGATGTCCTTGGAAGTCCAATGACAATGTCTATGGTGATATTCTCCCACTTCCATGTTGGTATGGGTAGTGGATGCATCATCCCATTGGACTTATATCATTTAGCATTCACTTGTTGACATACCAGGAACATTGATGTATATTAAGAAATCATCTTCTTCATATTTTCCCACAAAAAGTTCTCTCAGAAATCAAAAATACATCATTGTGCTCCCTCAGTGAATAGAGAAGGTTTATCTGTGTGCATCATTCAAAATCTTCTTATTTATCTCTAGATGGAATGGAACACATAATCATGACCCAATTCTTACTAATCCTTCTTCATTAATCATTAACTCATAGGATTTCCCCTTTCTACTAGCTTCCATCCTTTTCATAATTTTACACCTTTTCTTTGAGCTTCATTTATTTTATCTATGAGGGATGGCTGATAAATCATTTCAAAAAGTATTTTTGTGGTTCCTCCTTTAATGATTTCCATTTCCATTCTCTATGAATTTAATTAGATTTGATTTTTTATTCAATTATCATCATTGATAAAGATTCATGATCCTTTCTTCATAGGGCATCAACCACTTTATTTTCCATACAAGGATAATAGAGGATTGAGAATTCATAATCCTTGATGAGCTCTAACCATATTACCTGGTGCATTTTAACCTATTTCTGTCTGAATATATATTTGGGGCTCTTGTGGTCAGCAAATATCTCACACTTCACCCCATCGAGATAATACTACCATAGTTTCAAAACAAAGATCACAACTACAAACTCCATATCATGCATGGGATAGTTTTCCTCATGGATTTTCAAATTCCTCGAGGTGTAGGCTATGAATTTATCATTTTCATCCGAAAATTTCCTAATAAGTTCTTTGAAGAATCATTTTACACCACAAAGAGTTCTCCACTTTTCAGGAGTGTGAGTATTGGCATAGTGATAAGCCTCACTTTGAGCTCCTTAAAGATTTTCTCAAATTCTTGAGTGCTGACAAATGTCATCCCCTTGTGTGTCAACTTTTTCATTAGGTTTTATAAACAGGAAAAGTTCTTGAAAAATCTTTGATAATACTCAGCTAAACCCAAAATGTTTCGAATCTCAGTTAAAGATACTGACATGGGACACTCTTAAATATCCTTTGTCTTGGAAGGGTCCATATATATCCCTTTGCCAGTGATAACATTCCCCATGAATGATACTTCTTCAATACAAAACTCACCTTTACTATACTATGAATAATGTTTATCCCACATCAATGTCACCATAATAGTATTCAAATTCTCCTTATGCTCCTCCTTCCTTTTGGAATAAATCAGAATATCACCGATACAGACTACCACAAATTTTTCAATGTAATCTATAAAGACTCTATTCATTAAATCCATGAATATTTGTGGAGAATTAGTGAGTATGAAGGGATCAATATGCACTCATAGTGTCCATAACTCATTTAAAATTAATTCTTGGGATTATATTCTTTAATCACCTTTAATTGGTGATATCTTGACCGATGGTCCAACTAAAAGAAATAACTGGCCCCATGAAGCTAATCGAACAAGTCACCTATCTATAGTAGGGGATACGTGTTATTTGTCATGATTTTGTTGATCTCAATATAATTAATGCATAGGCGCATTACTCCATCTTTATTTTTGATGAAGAGGACTGGTGCACTACCATGTGAGGCACTCAGGTATATAAAACCCTTCTCTATATTATCCTGTAACTGCTTCTTCAACTCTTACAACTCAACGGTGGCTATTCTATATGGTGTTTTTGATATATGTAGAGATCTAGGAATACATTAAATTTAGAACATAGCCTCTCAACCACGATGAATACCAGAAAATTCTTTAAGGAATACATCGGTGTAATCCCTCGCGATGGGAATAATCTTTGAGAAGTATCATCTCCTTTGTCTCAATTATTTGAGCTTGACATGCTTACTCATAACGCATTAATATCCTCACTTGAGACAATTATTCTAAAGGATATTCCTTACACTTGTAAATAATTGTATGATTCTTTAGGAAATGAGGAGTGATCTACCTTTCCAGACAATTTATGTTGGATTTGTATAAAAATATCCAATCCATGCCCAAGACAACATTGAACTCTACTAAAGAATGTATGATGATATTTGCTGGGATCTTCAATACAAAAATGTTATCTGGGAAGGAGTTAAATACCTTAGATGCATTAATTTACCAATTTTCTATTCTCATAGATAATTCAACCTCCAAAATTTTAGATGGCATTCTAATAGTTATACTAAACATGCAAGATATTAAATAATGTGTAGATCCATAATCAAATAGTACATTTTATATTCTTGAATGAATAACTAGAATATATATCACCACTTCATTATCGAGATCCACCTCAGTAGTAGTGATAGAATAAGACCTTACTTGTTTTTTTGTAGGTTGTTCGTGATTTCCTCCGATAACCCATGGATTATGAAAGTTGTTTTCATAATATCAATGATCCTTGTAGTTGTGACACTACACTAAAGGCTGAGCATTGAGTGGATCCTTCCTTTCTACTTCAATATTAGAGAGATTCTTCATATCCTTCTAGAAGTTCTTTGTATAATGTATCATTGTTCCACATTTTAAGAAATTCCTAGTTCCCTTTAGACACATCCCAAGATGCTTCATCCCACAATTTTGACACATGTGATTTTCGATCTCCTTTCCATCATGGAATTTATTTTCTGAACCAGCCATATTATACTCAATTTTCCTCTTTTTTTCATAGGGAACATGAGACCATTGAGAGTCTCTCATCTCTATTTCCACCTTGAGGGCACAATGGACGATCTCCTCATAACTATCGAAGTCATGAATCACCAATGATTTTCGTAGATTCGACTTTAATCCATTAATGAATTGATCCAAATTTCTTTAGGTGTTCATGAAAAAGTTAGAGGCATATCTTTCTAGACTTTTGAATTCTTCTTCATATGCCCTGATGCACTCATCTTCCTTCATCTTAAGCCTGAGGAAATATTTTTCCATCATGAGATGAAGGGTTTAGGGAAAATCTATATTGAAAACATTTTCTTGAATTTTTCACAATACATGGATTCAATTTCAATAAGAGAAAGCATATTCTTTATCATTATCCACCACTGATCAGTTTTCCCCATCAAAATTGTACACCACCAGAAAAACATTATCTTCTTCTGAGAACGCGAGTACAATGAATATATTTTCAATTGAAATAATCCACTATTGCATGAGGAGGGGATCAGAAGATACACTAAAAAAGGGAGACCATTTCCACATAAATTATTCGACAGAAACTTTCTCTTTCCTTAGAGAAGGAAGGAATTCTACATGATTCAAGTTATTATTCATAAATTGAGCTAGTTGAGCAATTACTTTCATGATGTTTTGAGCACTCATTCCCATCATATTCTACTATCATTAGGGAAATCTTAACAATCCCTCCCACATTGATTGTTGGAACATGTTCTTCTATTTCCTTCGATTAACTAAGAAGAAGAACACAAAATCAGAGGGCTTGGATACTTAGCTATTAAGCATAAAAAAGAAACATTAATCATAAAAGGGTAAACTCTTAATAGAAAAGTATATCCTAAATTTTGATTCCATAGGTTTCAATATAGGTTATCCTTGATCTGTTACTTAACATATATTCTTATGGGTTCATTTTTTGTTACCTTAATAATGGTTTGTATTAAACTTGTGAATTAACAAAAGAATATTCCCTGGGAATGTCAAAATAAGAGAGTAACAAGACCCGTTGTCATGCACCAGTTCCCGTTCATGTCTAACTCAATGTGTTCTTTTCGGGTTTTACTCTAGCATACATCTATGCCAGAGCCACATCCACTTATTTTTATCCAAATAGAGATGCATTTTCAATACAAACCACTTAATCCATACATACTAAAATTTATGGATGTTTTATTATACTTTGTCTCATCCCTAAAGATATTACTAATGTTCTCTATTCATAATCCCCTAAAATAACTAGACCATCATCTGTTACCAACTATAGTGACCCTAGACACATATGTGAATCATTACATGATTTAAAGAAACCCTGACATCAACATTAATGACATTCCTTGGGAGTGATTTTTAGCCCTCCCAAAATACTTTTCTTTCTTGAGTTTTAGTGATGGTTTTTACTTCTCAGGGAGTTATTTGATCCTATGTGATTCAATGTTTTTGAGAATACTTCTCTTGAACCAGATATGATGTTCATTTTCTATATCTAAGCCTATTGTTTCATCTAACTTCTCTTGGTTTTAGGTTCCCCCTAAAAGACTTTGGATGGTGGTTGATTCTTTTTTATGTTTTTATTTTCACTAAATCTGGTTGAGTTAGAGGTAGATATGCCTTTTGGGCCTTTAGTCTATTATTCATCATATTGGTGTTGTTATGATGTGTGTTTTTCATGCTTTGGAACATTCCCGGTGGACTTGGGGAGAGCTAATATAGATTCATTGTGTTGTTGATTACTTCTGTTCGGCATCAGGCTTTCTGTATTAACTGTTGGAAAAAAATATCAAGCTATAATTATGGATATCTCTAAAAAAGTCATATGAATTTTTAAGGATTCTGATTACTAGTTCTAGATGAGGATGAAAAGCTTCTGTCCCCTATGTTTTTTCCTTCATTAGAACAATTGATTTGATTTCTTCCTAGGAATTTGAAAATACTAATGTTTTCATCGGTATTTCCTGTTATGTGAAATATTTTAAGGAAATATATCAACAAAAACTATACATAAAAAACATCATGTATCAGCTTACTCAAACCGATGGGAGATATGAATCTGCTGGATATTAAAATCACTATTCCTTTGACGGCACCTACCATCCAAAGTTGGGATAGAGGCTTGAAGAGTTCCATGAAGATGGCATGATGTGTGTGGATCTGGAGGACTGGACGACACCTACCACAACAAACTACTGAATTTTTTTCCTTTTTTATTGTATGGATGTATCCCTATAAATAGGGAGGGTTGTGTGTGTTGTATTTCATTAGAAGAAAGAAGAAATAAAAATCGTGTTGCTGATGCTCCATCTCTATTGTTGCGATCACCTCCAGTGATCTGCATGTGGATGTGGTTTGTGTTACCGCTGCAACGATCCTCCATCAGTGGTATCAGAGGAGGTTGAGGAATAGAAGTGTCTGAAGAACGACTCAGCAGCAGAGAGGGACTCAGAGCGCTTTGAAGGGGCATCTGATTCTTGTGAAAACGGTTAGTCAGACCACCTACCGACTCAGCACTGCAGAGGGAATAAGAACCTCAAGAGAAAGAGATGAGGAAGATGATGAATAGTGTTATTAACTATTCATAATCGGGGATATTTTTTTTCATCATTTTTGTATACCCCTTTTGTAACGACCCAAACTTTTTGAGTAGTATATTAACTTACTCTTAATGATTTAATAAAGATATTAATGGTTAATGCAGAAAGAGGAGTCGATGGCTTCATCCAGTAGAATCGAACCTTATGAGGCCCACTAATCAGAGCTTGGGAAGGAGGTGGCATCTTTGGGCTTCACTTTGGACCAAGCCCAAGACGAACTCCAGCGTGTCAAGCTTGAACGGAAACGCCTACGGAAGAAGTTCAAGTTAGAAGAGATTACTACTAGGGCAATGTTATCTGAGCCTCCCTCAAGTTCTCACACCATAGCACACCTTACACTTAGGTCATATGCTGGTGTTATAAGGGGCTATGTGACGAGACCCTAGCTTCTTTGTGTAATCCTTTGGGATGAATAAATTGAGATTTCTTCCTTTAGTGATGTTTGTGAAATTTCAAATGTCTGGATAATTTTAGGATGTATTTTATTGATGAATTTTGGAAAAAGGATATTTTAAAATATTTCTGTAAACCTTAAATAATTAATAATGTGTAATGATTTTCAAAAAATGTTCTTCTACAAAAGTGTTCAGTAAGGAATTTGGAGTCTAATAAGATCAACTTAATTTTTGATGAATAGTAAATTATGAATAGTGATTTTACGCTTAGAATTAGTAATGTGACTAGATGGATTAGTAATCTCACTTAAATAAAGTTTTAATATAATTTAGACACCTTGATTAAGTAATGTAATTTAATAAAATGGTTAAATAACAGTTTCATAAATTATTAATCCAGTATTAGTTTTTTCAGGTGAATAGTGTTTTTTATTTAAAAATTTAATTGAAAATATTTAGAAAATTATTTTTATAAAATGGACTTTATTTTGGAACTCAGAGCACCGATATTATGTTATGGTAATTTTTGGGTTTTTTTTTCCGGAAAAAATGAATTTTCGATGAATAGTGTTTTTATTTAAAAATTAAATTAAAAATATTTAGAAAATTATTTTCATAAAATGGAGTTCATATTTGTAATCAGAGCGTCGATATTTGGTTAAGGTGAAATTTTGGGTTTTTTCTGAGAAAGATAAAGTTTCAGTGAATAGTGAAAATACAGTTTTTAAGTTACAGGTGTTTAATGACATCATTAAATGATGTATTAAGTATGTAATCAATATGGTCAACTTATGAATAGTAATATATGGTATGAGGTGTCCCAAGTGTCCAATACCATTGGAAAATACCATGGTAAACCCCATGGTTTTTCCAAAACCACCAATGAGGTGTCCCTTGGCCATTAATGCCTTGTCCCCTCACTTTCCCTATAAATACCAAGCCCTCCTCTCATCCATTCGACTCCAAAACCATCCTCAACGAAGTTATGGTCTCCTTACCTCCCAAGGAGTCCTCCCAAGGTGCCCTCAAGCCTCTCAAGGTCCCAAGTATTGAGTTTTAAGAGTTACGTTTAAGGTAAGGGATCTGACCTCTCTCTTTCTTTTCAAGTAATCTCTTTTATGTCATTCCTTTTATGCTCCATGTTCTTATGTTGGAGGATGTTATTTTATATTAATATTACATCCCTTTTCATTTTCATATGATGATAGATCCCCTCTTACTCTCATCATTTTGTTTTATGAATGTTTAAGTGGCGCCATTAGGCTGCGGAATTTTTAAGGGATTCTTTCACCCTTCTCATTTTTCAAGTTCTATTTTCATGTCAAGTCTTTTAAGTTAGTTTTTATTATGTTGGGGTATGATATCTATATCTATGATACTGATATTTTATGATCATATTATGAGAGACCCTATTTGATCTCGTCAATTCATTTTTATTGAAGTTTAAGTGACGTCGTTATACTGCCAAATTTTTATAAGAGAAATCTTATTTTTGTCTTACTTCCATGTTTTTCATTTCAAATGGTATGTCCTTAAAATTTCATTACCATGATTCATATCCTTTATATTCTGTCCCTATACTATTCTTATAGATCATTTATGAGTGGGTGACCCATGTCCCCTCTCTTTTCAACGTTTTCTAAAACCCTATAACGTAACCGTTATGCTGCAGATTTTTCGTCTCAAAATGCCTCTCTTTTCTCAAAATTATTTTATGTTATTAAGTGAATACTCAAAGCTCTTATTTATATAGGGGTATTCACATATATATAAAAATTTTCTATTTTAAATTATGGGATTTACATACATGAAACCTGCTTTCCCTTTCCATGGGTTTAAAGTGACATAAAGATCATGTCTTTAAAGAAGATTTTAAAACGTTATGATTATGAAATGAAACCCATTTCTTTTATGATATATGGGTTGTTTATGAAATGATTTATGATGATATATATGTGGCTCACATTATAATAAATAAATGTCAAGGGTGTGCCCAAATAGTGCTCCAATGCATTGGGTAAAGACTTAATCTCTAGATATGACCATTTGGACTGATACCTTGGTGAATAACCTTGGTAATTTTTAATGACAACTTGGGGATGGACCTTGGTGAAACAAAATGATTTTCAATATTAAATGTTTTAGCCACATCTTAAAGTTATGAAAAATGTTATTTTCATTATGATATGCCTCATGACTTCTTTCTCATGCCTTAAAGTTCTTTTCATGACCTTATTGAAGTATCTCAAGTTCACTTGTAAAATGTTTCTTTTGTTTCCCTTACTGGGCATTCTGCTCACCCTTTATTTTGATGTATGTCCCCAGGTTATGAGATGCAGTAATGAACCTAGGATGAACTTAAGGAGAAGCCTTTCAAGTGTTTAATAAGAATGTTTTTGTTGTTCTCATGTATTATGTTCCTGGTTTCCAAGACACTAAACCTTAAAGATCCTCAGTTTTGTGTAATGTAATGAAAGTTTATGTTATAATAAGGCGGGATGCCATAGTTGGTATCAAAGGATGGTTTAGTTATTTGTGGAAATTAGGATATAAAAAATTTAGGAATAACCCTATATAAAAGTTTAAATATAGGAAAACTTCCTGGTATTTTGGTAAGTATTGAGTAAGTGGTTTATCAAACAAATACATCCCTGTCTGGATACAAGCAGGTAGAGGCAACTCTGGCACAGATGTACATAGGGGTAAAACCTGAAAACACTGCTTTGAGCTAGAATTGAATGGGAACTAGTTCATGATAATGGGCCTTGCTTCACTCTTGGTTACGACACTCCTGGAGGATATGTTTGGTTAATCACAAGCTTTTTATGAATCATTATGAAGGAATTATAGAGAAATGTAATTATCTAAGAATGAAGTCTTAGTTAAAATATTCATAAATGAAATAAGTTTCTCACTAAGGTTTTATTCTTTTAGAAAATGTCGGGCAATAGGAGGAACCGTTCCGATGGTGACCGCAATGCACCATGTGCTGACGGCCCTCTGATGGAAGCCGGAATGGAAACATTCATGCGAATGATGAACCAACTGACTCAAGTTATGAGTAATAACTTGAATCAAGCTGAGAGGCCGATCTCACCACGAAGGGAACTACATTCTGTTGAGTCCTTCATGCGTCAATGAACACCATCATTTAGTGGATCTACTGACCCATTGGTTGCAGAAAAATGGATAAACTCCATTGAAAAGATCTTTTCTGTACTCCTTTGTTTGGAACAAGAAAAAGTCACCCTTGCTGTTTACCGCCTAGAGGGAGAAGATGATCAGTGGTGGTCACTGGTCAAAAACACGAAGCCTAGAGGAGAGATGGAATCTATGGAGTGGGAAGAGTTCCGGGGAATATTCTTTAATAATTATTTACCTCATTCCATGAGAACGAGAATAGAGAAAGAGTTTCTCGAGCTGAAGCAGAAGGAGAACGAATCTGTCGGAAGCTATGAGATGAACTTCACCCGACATTCACGATATACCTATAGATTTGTCATGGATCCAAGTGGGAAGGTTGATAGATTTTTTAGTGGACTGAGACCTCATCTACAGAAGAATTTATCCAACCGGGACTACGATAGCTACGAGGAGATCGTGCGGAGTGCAATGAAAGTCGAGCTGGAGTTTGGTGAGACACAGTGGTCTCATAAATCAAATGAAAAGAAGAGATAGTTGGAGCCCATTTTAGGGAAGACTTTTGATCAGGGAAGAGGTGGAAAGAAAATGCAACTTACCACATGCAATAAATTTGGGAAGAAGCATCTGGGGAACTGCTTGATCGGAAGTGGCAAGTTCTACAAGTGTGGAAGAGGAGGCCATATTGCTCGGAATTGTCGTAGTGAGGTGAAGCCTCAACTCCCCAACACTAACGATAGAGGAAAGATGGTTCTGGCCTTACCTGAAGTCCATTTCTTCAAGTGTGGACAACTTGGGAACTATTCTAATATCTATCCAAATCTAAGGGCAGTGGAGGGGAATCACCATCAACCTCAGAAAAGGCCAGAAGAGCAAGGTTGTGCTTTTTCTATCACAACAACTGAAGTTGAAGCTCTGAATGATGTGGTAGCAGGTACTCTTGTTGTCCTCTCAAAACTATCAACTACTTTGTTTGATTCTGGTTCTACGCATTCCTTTATTTCCTCCAAGTTTGCAAAGAATATAGAATCAATCCCCGAACTGATTGAGGTAGAGTTGTCAGTCAAGACTCCAAGTGGGATTATCCATGCATCAAAAGTGTTTAAAGACTCTAGTGTTTACTTTAGTGAGTACAATCTTATCGCAAATCTAGTAGTCATTCCCATGTTGGAATTCGACGTTATACTAGGGATGGACTGGCTCTCAAAGTATAATGATAAGATCAAATGCAGAAGTAAGAAAATCTTAGTAGTCTTGAATAAACGACCTACAGTTATCTTCTAAGGAGAGATATCCTGAACTGATCCCTATCTAGAAGCACCTCTTATAGATTTCTTTATGGAGTTAATCGGTGATGATGAAGAAGGAAAAGGGGGCATACAAATAGAAGATGTTCCGGTTGTTCAGGAATACATGGATGTATTTCCTGAGGAGTTACCTGGACCTCCCCTAGAAAGAGAGGTAGAGTTCTCCATTGAACTCATACCTGGATCTCAACCGATATCAAAGACCCCATATAGAATGGAAAATATGGATCTAGAAGAGTTAAAAAAAACAACTCCAAGACTTGTTGGATAAGGAGTTTATCCGACCGAGTGTGTCTCCTTGGGGAGCACCAGTTCTCTTTGTGAAGAAGAAGGATGGATCAATGCGGCTATGCATTGATTATAGAGAACTGAATGGGATCACAGTAAAGAACATATACCCTCTTCTAAGAATTGATGATTTATTTAACCAACTTCATGGGGCTCAATTCTTCTCTAAGATTGACCTTCGATCTGGTTATCATCAACTGAGGGTGAAGAAGGAAGATATTCCAAAGACTGCCTTCCGATCAAGATATGGTCATTATGAGTTTACTGTTATACCCTTCGGCTTGACTAATGCTCCTGCTATTTTCATGGATTTTATGAATAGAGTCTTTAAGGACTACCTTGATAACTTTGTGGTAGTTTTTATTGATGATATTTTGATATATTTAAAAAGTCGTGAGGAGCATGAAGATCATATGAGGGTTATTTTGAAAACTCTGCGGAAGGAGAGGCTCTTTGGAAAGTTCAACAAGTGTGAGTTTTGGTTACAACAAGTGGCTTTCTTGGGTCACATCGTAACCAATGAAGGAATATCGGTTGACCCTGCAAAGACAATGGTTGTGGAGGAGTGACCTCAACCTAAAACAGTAACTGAGATTCGTAGTTTCCTTGGTTTAGTGGGATATTATAGGAGGTTTTTGAAAAACTTTTCACGGCTTTCTAATCCGCTAACCAAGTTGAATCGAAAAGGGGTTAAGTTCATCTGGACAAAGGAATGTGAGCAAAGTTTCCAAGAGCTGAAGAAGAGATTGGTTACTGCACCTGTATTAACACTACCCTCTATCAGAGAAGGATTCGTTATTTTTAGTGATGCATCTCTGAAAGGGCTTGGGTGCGTCCTCATGCAAAATGACAAGGTAATTGCTTATGCATCTCGACAGTTGAAGATTCATGAGCAGAATTATCCTACGCATGATCTAGATCTAGCGGCAGTTGTTTTTGCTCTAAAGATATTGAGACACTATCTTTATTGGGAGAAATGTGATATATAAACTAACCACCAAAGTTTAAAGTATATTTTCACATAGAAATAATTGAACATGAGACAAAGGAGATGGTTGAAGCTTATTAAAGACTATGATTGTTCAATTCATTATCGCCCTGGAAGAGCAAACAAAGTCGCAGATGCGTTAAGCAGGAAAGACCCTGTTGTTCTGGCAACAATGAGGATCCTAGGAGATCCCTTGATTAAAGATATAGTAAAACTGGACATGAGAATTATAAGAAAAGGGACATCATCAACCCTATCCCAAATGATTTCTCAACCTTAATTACTAGAGAAGATCAAGAAGGCTCAAAAAGAAGATCCTTTTCTGCAGGAGAAGTTGGAGGCTATAAAAGATGGGAAGTTCCCTGATTTCAATATTGATCAAGAAGGTGTATTGAAATTTCATACAAGAATATGTGTTCCATCTATTCCAGATATAAAGAAAGAACTGATGGATGAAGCTCATAACTCTACTTTATCTATACATCCGGGAAGCACTAAAATGTATAGAGACCTTCATGATCATTATTGGTGGGATAACATGAAGTGGGCGATTGCTGATTACACTACAAGGTGCCTGGTGTGTCAACAAGTAAAGGCAGAATGACAAATTACTAAGGGGGTATTACAACCGCTACCCATACTAGTATGGAAGTGGGATAATATCACTATGGACTTTGTAACTGGTCTCCCGAAAACACTCAAAAGAAACAATGCGATATGGGTTATTGTGGACCGTCTCACCAAGACCGCCCATTTTATCTCTATTCGGGAAGATTTCTATCTGGATCAACTTACCAAGATATACGTAAAGGAAGTGGTGAGACTGCATGGGGTACCACTATCCATCGTGTTTGATCGTGATCCAAGATTCACATCAAAATTCAGGAGAAGTCTTCAACATGCTCTGAATACTGAATTGAATTTTAGTACGACCTATCATCCTCAAACTGATGGAAAATCCGAAAGGACTATTCAGACACTTGAAGACATGCTGAGATTATGCTCAATGGAATTTAAAGGTGGATGGGATCAACACCTCCCATTAGTTGAGTTCTCCTATAACAACAACTTCCATTCGAGTATTCAGATGGCCCCCTATGAAGCTCTGTATGGAAAGCGATGTAGAAGTCCTACTTGTTGGGATGAAACTGGTGAGAGAAAGCTTCTTGGGCCTGATCTTGTGCAAGAGATGACAGAACAGGTTCATGCCATCCAACAACACATAAAGGCTACTTAGAGTCGGCAGAAGAGCTATGTTGACAATCGTCAAAGGGACTTGGAGTTTGGTGTTGGCGACAAAGTCTTCCTTCGAATTTCTCCATGGAAGAGAGTCATGCAGGTTGGGAAGAAAGGGAAGCTCAACCCTAGGTACATTGACCCCTATGAAATCCTTGATCGCATAGGAGCAGTGGCCTATCGTCTAGCACTTCCACCGAACCTAGCTCAAGTTCACAATTTCTTCCATGTATCTCTCTTGAGGAAGTACATACCCACCCTTCGCATGTACTGAATCCAGAGGTGGTACAACTGGAACATGACCTCTCTTATGAGGAGAAACCAGTGGAGATCTTAGACCGTAGAGACAAGGTTCTACGAAACAAGACTACCCACCTTGTGAAATTATTGTGGAGGAATCATAAATATGAAGAAGTGACTTGGGAGCTTGAGGAAACGATGAAGAAAAAGTACCCTCACCTTTTCGACTAGGCCTCAAGTATAAATTTCGAGGATGAAATTTTTTAAGGGGGGAAGAATGTGACGAACCAAACGTTGTGAGTAGTATATTAACTTATTCTTAATGATTTTATAGAGATGTTAATGGTTAATGCAGAAAGAGGAGTCGATGGCTTCATCCAGTAGACTCGAACCTTATGAGGCACACTTATTAGAGCTTGGGAAGGAGGTGGCATATTTGGGCTTCGCATTGAACCAAGCCCAAGCCGAACTCCAACGTGTCAATCTTGAACGGAAATGCCTACGGGAGAAGTTCAAGTTAGTAGAGATTACTACTAGGGCAATGTTATCTGAGCCTCCCTCAGATTCTCTCACCATAGCACACCTTACACTTAGGTCATATGTTGGTGTTATAAGGGGCTATGTGACGAGACCCTAGATTCTTTGTGTAATCCTTTGGGATGAATAAATTGAGATTTCTTCCTTTAGTGATGTTTGTGAAATTTCAAATGTTCGGATAATTTTAGGATGTATTTTATTGATGAATTTTGGAAAAAGTATATTTTAAAATATTTATGTAAACCTTAAATAATTAATGATGTGTAATGATTTTCAAAAAATGGTCTTCTGCAAAAGTGTTCACTAAGGAATTTTGAGTCTAATAAGATCAACTTAATTTTTGATGAATAGTAAATTATGAATAGTGATTTTACGCTTAGGATTAGTAATGTGACCAGATGGATTAGTAATCTCACTTAAAGAAAGTTTTAATATAATTTAGACACCTTGATTAAGTAACGTGATTCAATAAAATGGTTAAATAACGGTTTCATAAATTATTAATCAAGTATTAGTTTTTTCGGGTGAATAGTGTTTTTTATTTAAAAATGTAATTAAAAATATTTAGAAAATTTTTTTTATAAAATGGACTTTATTTTTGAACTCAGAGCACCGATATTATGTTATGGTAATTTTTGGGGTTTTTTCTGAAAAAATGAATTTTTGGTGAATAGTGTTTTTATTTAAAAATTAAATTAAAAATATTTAGAAAATTATTTTTATAAAATGGAGTTCATATTTGTAATTAGAGCGTCGATATTTGGTTAAGGTGAAATTTTGGGTTTTTTCTGAGAAAGATAAATTTTCAGGGAATAGTGAAAATACAGTTTTTAAGTTACGGGTGTTTAATGACATCATTAAATGATGTATTAAGTATTTAATCAATATGGTCGACTTATGAATAGTAAGATAAGGTATGAGATGTCCCAAGTGGCCAATACCATGGGCAAGCCCATGGTTTTTCCAAAACCACCAATGAGTTGTCCCTTGGCCATTAATGCCTTGTCCCCTCACTTTCCCTATAAATACCAAGCCCTCCTCTCATCCATTCAACTCCAAAACCATCCTCAATGAAGTTCTAGTCTCCTTAGCTCCCAAGGAGTCCTCCCAAGGTGCCCTCAAGCCTCTCAAGGTCCCAACCATTGAGTTTTAAGAGTTACGTTTAAGGTAAGGGATCCAACCTCTCTCTTTCTTTTCAAGTATCTCTTTTATGTCATTCCTTTTATGCTCCATGTTCTTATGTTGGAGGATGTTTTTTTATATTCCTCTTACTTCCCTTTTCACGTTCATATTATGAGAGATCCCCTCTTACTCTCATAATTTTGTTTTATGAATGTTTAAGTGGCGCCGTTAGGCTGCTGAATTTTTAAGGGATTCTTTCACCCTTCTCATTTTTCGAGTTCTATTTTCATGTCAAGTCTTTCAAGTTCCTTTTTATTATGTTGGGGTATGATATCTATATCTATAATACTGATATTTTATGATAATATGATGATAGACCCTATTTTATCTCTTCAATTCATTTTTATTGAAGTTTAAGTGACGTCGTTAGGCTGCCGAATTTTTATAAGAGAAATCTTATTTTTGTCTTTCTTCCATGTTTTTCATTTCAAATGGTATGTCCTTCAAATTTCATTGCCATGATTCATATCCTTTATATTCTGTCCCTATACTATTTTTATATATCATTTATGAGTGGGTGACCCATGTCCCCTCTCTTTTCAACGTTTTCTAAAACCCTGTAACGTAGCCGTTATGCTGTAGAATTTTCGTCTCAAAATGCCTCTCTCTTTTCTCAAAATTATTTTATGTTATTAAGTGAATACTCAAAGCTCTTATTTCTACAGGGGTATTCACATATATATCAAAATTTTCTATTTTAAATTCTGGTATTTACATACATTAAACACGCTTTCCCTTTCCATGGGTTTAAAGTGACATAAAGATCATGTCTTTAAAGCAGTTTTTAAAACGTTATGATTATGAAATGAAACCCATTTCTTTTATGCTATATGGGTTGTTTATGAAATTATTTATGATGATGTATATGTGGCTCACATTATAATAAATACATGTCAAGGGTGCACCCAGATAGCGCTCCAATGCATTGGGTAAAGACTTAATCTCTAGAGATGATGATTTAGACTGATACCTTGGTGAATAACCTTGGTAATTTTTAATGACACCTTGGGGATGGACCTTGGTGAAACGAAATGATTGTAAATATTAAATGTTGTATCCACATCTTCAAGTTATGAAAAATGTTATTTTCATTATGATATGCCTCATGATTTATTTCTCATGCCTTAAAGTTCTTTTCATGACCTTATTGAAGTATCTCAAGTTCACATGTAAAATGTTTCTCTTGTTTCCCTTACTGGGCCTTCTTCTCAACCTTTCTTTTGATGTATGTCCCCAGGTTATGAGAAACAGTAATGAACTTAGGATGAACTTATGGAGAATCCTTTCAAGTGTTTAAGAATAATTTTTTTGTTTTTCTCATGTATTATGTTCCTGGTTTCCAAGACACTAAACCTTAAAGATCCTCAGTTTTGTGTAATGTAATGAAAGTTTATCTTATAATAAGGCGGGATGTCATACCTTTTGTTCAATTTTTCAAAAGGTTTCTCCACCTTTCTTTTTTTAACCTTGCATCTCCCCATTTTAAGGGGTCTGTCTTCCCTCTCTCATTTATACCCATCTCCCACGTTTTTGACTTCATGCTTAATTATTGTCAAAAGTTTCATTACCTTTCTCCTCCCATCAACATCCTCCCACATCCAATTCATTACCTATTATCATCAACTAAAAAAATATTATTCTTTTTTTAGAAACCTTGCATGCTTTCCCATTGGACAAAAACAATACAAATTCCCCTCCATTTGTATTACAAAATAGTGTGAAAATAAAATAATAATAATAATAATCTCCATTTGTATTCTGGAAAAATTAGTTGAGTGATCAAAAAAATATTTGGGAAATTCCTGCTAAAATATCAACCTACCACCACATCTGGATATCTGCATCAGTTATTGTTCATTAAAAATAATTTTTCAACATGGCGAATGCATTTTCAGAAACTATGATCCCAAAGATGACGAAGAACAATTATGATAATTGGTTCATCCAAATGCACGCGGTACTTGGCACCCTAGATGTCATGGACATCATGGAGGACAGATACACTGAGGAAGAATCTAAAGCAGCAGAGGCTGCTCTACCGGATGTTCAAAAGGCCACTCTTCAGGTGGAACAAAAGTGGGACTGCAAGGTGAAATCTAACATTTATCAAGGCCATGATGAAGTGACTTTTGAAATAATCGCTTCATTGAAATCATCAAAGGAGATCTGGGATACTCTTTGCCAAGCATTCCAAGGTGCCGACAAAGTGAAGCGGATTCGACTTCAATCTCTGTGAGGTGAGTTTGAATCCCTATTTATGAAAACTTCTGAAACATTTTCTGAGTATCATACTCGTGTAATGGTTGTGGTGAACCAACTGCGAAGAAATGGAGAAGACGTTGGTGACATGTGGGTATGTGAGAAAATTTTGCGATCCCTTGATCCAAAATTTGATTACATAGTCGTTTCCTTGGAAGAAACCAAGAAACTGGAGATGATATCTATCAAAGAACTCGTGGGGTCTCTTCAAGCCCCCAAATTGAAGGTGAACCACTAGAGTGATACCAATGGAGTAGAGCATTCCCTGCAATCAAAGTTGTACATTAACAACTCTGAAAAGGAGAAAGGGGGGACATCTCAAAGGACATGAGGCAGAGGATTCCGTAGACAACAATTTGATTCAAGAAGAGGAGGACATGGTGAAAGAAGCCCAAGTCGAGGAGTCCATGAATATCAAACCTATACTCCATGAGAAAGTGGAAGAGGAAGAAGGGGTGGATTCAAAAATCGCCAACCGAACAAAATAAACGTTTAATGCTATAATTTTCAACAATATGGACATTATATCCATGATTGTTGGTACAAGTAACCCATAGAGAATGACATCGAGGAGGCACATATAGTCGAACTAGAAGATCATTTTGACGAGTCTCATGTGTTAATGGAACAAAAATCAAAACAAAATCAAGGTATGTGGTATCTTGACTCTAGAGCTAGCAATCATATGATAGGTCACAAACACCTGTTTATAAAATTGGATGAGCGGTTTCGAGGAGAGATTTCATTTGTCCATCTCTCGATAGTATTTGCCTATGGGAGAGGTGATATTATAATCAAGAAAAAAGACGACAATCATTCTTTCATCTCCGACGTCTACTATGTACCCGACATGAAAAACAACATCTTGAGTGTCGAGCAGTTGGTGGAAAAAGGATTTCACATAAGCATTCAAAATAAACAAATGGTGATTATCGATGACAAAGGAAGGTTGATCACAAAAGTACTAATGGTGAAGAACCGCATTGTAAGAACCCGGTTTTTGATGTGAAAGACTTTGGAATATTATTGATGATATTCTAGAGCAGAGCCTTCGGACGGCGTGCGATTCCGAGCCTCGGAGTGGCCGGAATTAGATTTTCAGTGCGTTCACACTGGAAACGCCAAATAAATGGGATAACTCCTAAACGGAGTTCCGGATCTGGGATCCGAGTGTACGGATGAGTCTGGAATGGGGTGTTTACCTGAGGAATGACATAAAACTTGTAGGCGCGGGACGTTTGGACCCCTCGCCCGCTTCTGGAAAGTTAAACGGATTAATTAATTAATTAATTAATTCGTTTAGTGTTGAAACTACAGTTTCTTTTAAACGGTGGCTCGGATTGGAAAACCGAGGGCACCGTTGAGTTATTAATGTGCCTTTTACCCTAGGAGGGGTATAAGTTTTGCGGGCGCGGGCCGTTTGTGAAAAATGGCTCCAGGGGCGTTTTCGTAATTTGGCGGCCTCATGCGCTAAGTTTTATAACTTTTGAATGGGGTCTCGGATTAAAATTCCGAGACGGCCGTTGTGCTTGGGAGGTGGTGTTTAACCTAAGGGAGGCTTAACCGTGACCCCGTCGGGAGTTCGGGTTCGGGCCGACGGGCGGGTGGTTAAGCGTTTTCTATTTAAACGCTTAACACACCCCTCCCTCTTCTCCTTCCCCTTTCCCCCCTGGCAGCCCCTCCTCTCCCTCTCCTCCTCCAGCTCCGGCGAGGCGAGCTCCGGCAAGGTGCGGTGGTGCCGGCGGATCGACGCGAAGCTTCGGGCGAAGCCCCGCGAGGTAGGATTTGTCGTTTGCGTTTTCTATTCCCGTACCCACTTCGAGCATGTTTAATACTGTCGATTCATTGTTGGATTACCGAACGAAGCCCATGAACGCATAGTATACAATTTTTTCTTTTCGTCGCATCTTTCAGAATCTAAATCTGAGTTACGAGGAGGCCGCAACGGTTCGGCGAAGTCTACGGGAAATTTGGGAGTTCTGGGGGTTTCCGGCGGTCCCGCCGGTCCAGGCCGGTCCAGCCCAAGGGGCTTTCCCCCTCTGTATTCCGACGCCCGTAACTTTTGCTACGGGCGTCCGTTTTGCGCACCGTCTGCGGCGGCGCGGACCTAATGTCGATGCGGACTTATTGAGATGGGTTTGGGAATTTTTAATTCCCGAAACGAAGGGCCTCGGAGGCGCAACGCGTCTTAAAGTGGAATGTCGTTTTTTTTTCGGGAATCTTGTTTTGAGCGGCGCGGACGCATCCGACGTCCGTTTTGAGCGCCGTCAGCGGCATTGTGACCCTGGCACTGAGGCGGAGGTTTCTAGAGTGGTTCCGGGCGTTGAGGCCGAAGTTGAGGCGCGGGCCCCACGACCCGTCTTTTGAGCTGCGTGCAGCTAGTAGCGACTTCTTCCTCGGACATCCATTCGGGGCGTGCGAGCAGTTGATGTTGGGTGTTTTTCCGCGGGCAATGCATTGGCGCAGTCTGCTTACTGTAATTCCGCACGATGGTGCGGGCCCCGCGAGGGCCGTTTCGGGAGTTGACGGTGATATCCAGCTTTATCACCGGTCGACCGTTTTGGACAAGTGAATAGTCCATTTCGTGTACTTTTTCGAGAGGATCACAACGGTGTGATCCATTCGTTGAGTTTCGGGACCGGGATGCGGGTCCCACGTGGCACCTCTTGGGTGCGGTGCGTCGGGATGCACTTTTTTCCGGATATCTGTTGCACTCAAGTGAGTAGTGCTTTTGACGTGTTTTCCCGAGGGGATCGCAATGGTGCGATGCACCCGACTGTTTTCAGGGCTGAGGCTCGGGATCACGGGACGCCGTTCGGGCGTGAGGCGGTGTTGGTGACTTTTCCGTCGGATATCCGTTGGAGGCAAGTAAGTAGTTGATCTCGCGTGTTTTTCTGCGAGGATTACATCGGTGCGATCCATTTGGTTGTGCGGAGCCTCTTGCTCGATCTTGTTAAATGTGGAAGCATGGAAGGTGCTCCAGTGGTGGTTCGCCCTACCTTGTTGTAGCGGACCCTTGGCGTGTGATCGTGCACTCTTGGGAGAGTGATATAATTGGTCCAAGAGATGTGGTTGGCCATGCCTGGGCCTTTGAGGTGGATTTGTTACGTCACGCCTTCGCATTGATGCTGGGTGCCGTGTGCACGATAGCCTTTGGGCTGTAATGAGGTATACTCCAAGAGTATACGGGAGCGCTTAGGGGTACGTGTGGTTGATCGTACCTGAGGATGTTTGTGCGCTTAGTTGGGGGTTGCCTTGGGGCCACACGTTGTGTGGGCTCCACGTGGGTGCCGTGATCTGCTTTGCGTACTTGACCTCTTGCGTTGTAGAGGGTCCCTCTGTGCTCGTTTGTTTGACCAGTAGGGTGGAGTTTTCCCCTGGCTTTGTGCTCGTTTGATTGGCTAGCAGGGTGGAGTTTTCCCCTGGATTTGTAATATTTTGTCTGACCAGTAGGGTTGAGTGGTCTCCCCCTGGTCTTGATCTCGTTGGTTGGGCCTACAGAGATGGTTTGGTTCCTCTGCTTCTTCGGCTGTGAGGGGTTCCAGTATTGTCCCCTTTCACCGGACTGCGACACCGTCTGCGACTACAGGTGTTCGTACAACATGGGTGTTTTCCCCACTTTTTGGGATGAGATGTCTCGGTCCGCTTCGACAGTGACTCAGTGGATTGGAGTGGGATCGCCTTGTGATGCCTGGGGAGTTTATCCCGTTGCTCCGTGTTCCCTGGTAGAGCTTGTGGTTTCGGTGTGACCAACACATTACGCGGGCACCGATCCTCTACCCCAGAGGTTGTTTCCAACAGGGCTGAGGTTATTCCAGCAGGGCTGAGGTTGTTTCCAGCAGGGCTGAGGTTGTTTCCAGTAGGGCTGAGGTTATTTCTAGCAGGGCTAAGGTTGTTTCCAGTAGGGCTGAGGTTGTATCGAGCAGGGCTCGTCAGTGGGTTACCATCCAGCAGGGATGGCCAGTACAGTGGTGTTCACCGAGCAGTACCATCCAGCAGGGATGGCCAGAGCAGTGTCGGGCTTACCTTTAGCTGGGCTGGGCAGTGGTCCCCGATGCCGAGCTTACCTCTAGCGGGGCTGGGCAGTGGTCCCCGATGTCGGGCTTACCTCCAGCTGGGCTGGGCAGTGGTCCCCGATGCCGGGTTACCTCCAGCTGGGCTGGGTAGTGGTCCCATCGCCGACTTTAGCCGGGTCGCCCTCCAATGGATTACCCTGTTACAGGACTGGGCAGTGAGGCACCTGTCAACTTTCTAGGTCTCCCTGTAGTGGGAACCCGTTGACTTCCAGGGACCCTCCAGCGGGGCTGGGCAGGGGGTCGCCTGTCGACTTTGAGCAGACCTCTCGACTGCGGGGCAGTGACGAGTTGTGGTTGATGTTCCCCCAGAACTCTCAAGTATGGGGAGCACTTTCCCCCACCGAGACGCGTCCTTGTGACGCGACCTAAAACCGTGCAGGCGAGTCAGTGCCGCCCAAAGCGGATAGTGTCGAGGTGTGGTGATTGAGCCCCTTGGCTTGCGGTTCGGGGCAGACGTGCGGGATGCTGGGCATCGATGGTGTTATTTCTAGGACTGTTGGTTACTCTTTCTTGGGCTGAGCTATGGGATGGGGATCCCCTTACGAGTTTGTTCAGGATTCTTGACAGAGCATACATATGTATATACCTCGTACGAGTACCCACTCCTTGGGTTTTGGTTACTCTCCTTCCAGGAGAGGCGAAGATGCGCGGGGTATGCCATGTGCTTTCTGTGTCTAGCTTCTCATGGTTGGACGAGTCTACTCTCCTGCTATAGGTAGCGAAGACTCGACGAGAAGTTCGTCTTCTCACCGTTTCCATCTCCTTGTGCCTGGACGAGTCTACCTTCTTTCCTCTTGTTGGGTTGAGCTGGACTCTTTACTATACTCTTTACTGCACCTTCTGTTGTACTCCTCTACTTTTTTGTTCGCTCTACTGCTCACCCTTCTGTACCTCCTTTTGTTTCTCCCTCGAGCCTTCGGGGTATCCTACTGAGTATTTTTATACTCACCCCTGTTTGGGCTTTGACCACACTTGGTGTGCCCTTACAGGTGGAGCATGACTTCAGTGGGGCGTAGGAGCTTGGGAGCTTGGACCGCGTGTGGTGGTTGTGGCCGGGTTCCAGGTGGGAGATCCGTCAGCTGTTTCTTTTGTTTACCTGTTGCCGAGTTGTGGCACTTTTTGGTTGGGCGCGTGTTTTGCCCCTTTTTTTTCGGTGTTCCTTCAACTTTCTTTGTACTTGTAGAGGTCGATGCACGTTGTGGTATATATATATAGCAGTTTCCCTTTCCTTTTCTTTGCTTGTCTTTACTTTTACTCTGCATTGTTGCATTGAGTTTGCTGCGTGTGTGTGTACAGGTGCTTAGGCAAAGGCCTCCCCGAGTTATTGTGCCTTTGGCACTGGTCACCAGCCCCTGGCCTATGGAGGCGGGCTTGGGGTAGTTGCGGCTCGAGCCCGGGTAGGGTCGGGTCGTGAAAAAGTGGTATCAAAGATGGTTCATTCCTTGGGACATTGTGCGGACGTCCCAAAAAGAGGAATTGGTTGGGATATAGGGAAACAATGTGGATGTGTCTCGAGAGCGGCTCTCAGGCCAGGGAGTCCAGTGATGGTGCGGCAGCCGACGTATCCATTCACCAGGACCTTGATAACCTGCTTGTCGACTCGGCATGATGAGACACTTGTTGCAGGGAAATTTGGTTGTGCATCACATAGGACTGAGTCTTGACTGTTCTTCTTGAGTTAGCTCCCCATCGTTGTTGTTGTCGGTATATACATATATGCTTATCTGACCGCGACACTCCTTGATAATTTTCAGGATGTCTTCGCAAGGACAGCCAGCCAGGATACCAGCTTTGGTTCATGACGACAACCCTGTGATCTACGAGGCCACAGTCCAGGACCCATCGTGCGAGCCCCTTTCTCCAGGTGGGCCGATAACAGCACCCCCACCTGTTGAGCATCAGACAGTTTCAGCAGAGCAGGCTGAGCCTGAGCGCGCTCCGTGAGTTCCAGCGGCAGAGACCGCTGAGGTTCAGTGGTGAGCTAGACCCTCAGGCAGCAGAGGTTTGGCTCGAGGCAGTGGTTCTCCTTTTCAGGCTTGTGCAGACGTCGACAGATCAGAGAGTGGCTTTGGCAGCCACCCTTTTTCGTGGAGCAGCTCGGCGTTGGTGGAGTCTGGTGACTCAGTTTCTTGACGAGTCGTCACTTTCGTGGGATTACTTTCAGTTGTTGTTTCGTGAGGAGTTTTTCCCCTCCTTCTTGCGCTCTTTTCGGATTTGGGAGCTCCTACAGTTTCAGCAGGGAGGGATGATGGTGACCGAGTACACGGCTAGTTTTGCAGATCGTGCACGCTTTTACCCGGACATGGTCCATGACGACAACCTCCGAGCGCAGAAGTTTGAGAAGGGTCTCTGCTGAGAAATTCGTACTGTCATAGTACCCTTGGGAATTTCCACATATGACGGGGTGCTAGAGCAGGCGCTGGTGATAGAGGGCTTCCTGTCACGTTCTGGAGTTGGTGGTGGCAGCAGACACGTTGGAGCCGAGACGTCTGCCGCAGCTAGTGGGCGTCGGCAAGCAGGATCTCGACGCATGTGGATTTCTGACAACGCGGACCTAGGGGTGTGGTCATAAACCACATTGGCGTCGGAGTGCACTGGTGCATCTCAGATAGAGTCGGTGCTATGCTTGTGACGGCCGAGGTCACTTGGCACGAGACTGCCCGACCCGAGTTGCTGGGAGCTTTGGGTAGGCAGCAGGTGTACCACCACGGCAGAGGCAGCGCCGTGATCGGAGTAGTACCCAGGGAGGTGGTGCTAGCAGAGGAGCGGGAGGAGCTGGTAGTGGGGACGACTTTACGAGATCTCCCCATCACCACTAGGCGGTCCACGTCAGGCTCCGGGAGCTGACGGTTGGGACCACGGGCAGCCGCGAGCTTTGGATTTCTATTATCCTGCAGAGCATGAAGTGATAAGAGGTACGATCTACAACTCTTCTACTTTTTTGCAGTAGAATTGTTAGACTCTGTGTGTGGAATTCTTTCCTCCCTGCTCCTTGCTTGAGGTGTTACCAGGGTGACGCAGGGCGTCGGGTGTAACCCTGTGTTGGTAAGGGAAAAGGCGTGAGACCTTTTCCTTTAGTCGATGGTGTTGACTCCTTCGCCTTTTGAGCGTGTAAGAGAGCATCAACTATGGAATCTTGAGTGACCAGATATCCTTAGGTGCTTCACCATATGGATATTCTGAAGGAGGGAATCACCGGGCCTTTCCCCATGCCCAAGCGGTGATTCCAGTCGCGATGTGTGATGTAAGGGTTTGACAGGGGAGGTGAGCTACCCCCGAGGGCCTTCGGGCCGTTTGAGACCGTGCAAAGGGATGGCGAGGTACCCTACCGCCTTGCCCTAACCCCAAAGTCTGGAGTGGGTGCACGACGTCGGCAAGGGCCAACCTAGCATGAACAGATCAATCCTGTGGTCTATGTGCGGTGACGCAGAGCTGTGTGTGGGTTCTTCTGGGTATGGGAAAGCCAGGTGTGGGCTTAGTACCCTGTGTTGCTCCCTAGTTTTGCTTTTCGAGGACGAAAATCTTGAAGGAGGGAATGATGTAAGAACCCATTTTTTGCTGTGAAAGACTTTCGAATATTCTTGATGATATTCCAGAGCAGCGCCTTCGGACGGTGTGCGATTCCGAGCCCCGGAGTGGCCAGAATTAAATTTTCAGTGCATTCACACTGGAAACTCAAAATAAATGGGATAACTCCTAACCGGAGTTCCGAATCAGGTATCCGAGTGTACAGATGAGTCTGGAATGGGGTGTTTACCCTAGGAACGACATAAAACTTGTCAGCGCGGGACGTTTGGACCCCTCGCCCGCTTCTGGAACGTTAAACAGATTAATTAATTAATTAATTAATTCGTTTAGTGTTGAAACTCCAGTATCTTTTAAACGGTGGCTTGGATTGGAAAACTGAGGGCACCGTTGAGTTTGGAATGTGCCATTTACCCTAGGAGGGGTATAAGTTTTGCGGGCGCGGGCCGTTTGTGAAAAATGGCTCCAGGGGCGTTTTCATAATTTGGAGGCCTCGGGCGCTAAGTTTTATAACTTTTGAATGGGGTCTCGGATTAAAATTCCGAGATGGCCGTTGTGCTCAGTAGGTGGTGTTTACCCTAAGGGAGGCTTAACCGCGACCCCGTTAGGAGTTCGGGTTCGGGCCGACGGGCGGGTGGTTAAGCGTTTTCTATTTAAACGCTTAACACACCCCCTCCCTCTTCTCCTTCCCCTTTCCCCCCTCGCAGCCCCTCCTCTCCCTCTCCTCCTCCATCTCCGGCGAGGCGAGCTCCGGAGAGGCGACTCCGGCAAGGTGTGGTGGTGCCGGCGGATCGACGCGAAGCTTCGGGCAAAGCCCCGCGAGGTAGGATTTGTCGTTTGCTTTTTCTATTCCCGTACCCACTTCGAGCATGTTTAATACTGTCAATTCATTATTGGATTACCGAACGAAGCCCATGAACACGTAGTATACAATTTTTTCTTTTCGTCGCATCTTTCGGAATCGAAATCCGAGTTACGAGGAGGCCGCAGCGGTTCGGTGAAGTCTACGGGAAATTTGGGAGTTCTGGGGGTTTCCGGCGGTCCGGCGGGGATTCAGGCGACGACGCGGCGTTTCCGGGACGGCGGTCCGGCGAGCTGGCACGGCAGAGCTCCTGGAAATGGCTCCGGGTGGCCTTCGGTGCGACGGCGAGTCCTCGGTCGCGGCGGCTTCGCGCGGCGCAGGACGGAAGAGCCGGCCGGTTGACTCGGGGACTTGGGGTCGTAGCGCGCGACCCCGCGGGGGAGCAAGACCCGCCAAAGGCGGGTCTTCACGCGGCTGGCGCGACCGGCCCCTCATGGCCGGTCTGCGCATGGACCGCAGGTCCCCAACCGGCCCGCTTGGCGGGCCGCGGGCCGGCCCAGGCCGGGCGGACCGGCCGGTCCAGGCCGGTCCAGCCCAAGGGGCTTTGCCCCTCTGTATTCCGGCGCCCGTAACTTTTGCTACGGGCGTCCGTTTTGCGCGCTGTCTGTGGCGGCGCGGACCTAATGTCGATGCAGACTTATTGAGATGGTTTTGGAAATTTTTAATTCCTGAAACGATGGGCCTCGTAGGCGCAACACGTCTTAAAGTGGAATGTCGTTTTTTTTCGGGAATCTTGTTTTGAGCGGCGCGGACGCATCCGACGTCCGTTTTGAGCGCCGTCAGCGGTGTTGTGACCTTGGCACTGAGACGGAGGTTTCCAGGGCGGTTCCGGGCATTGAGGCCGAAGTTGAGGTGCGGGCCCCACGACCCGTCTTTTGAGCTGCGTGCAGCTAGTAGCGACTTTTTCCTCGGACGTCCGTTCGGGGCGTGCGAGCAGTCGATGTTGGGTGTTTTTCCACGGGCAACGCGTTGGCGCAGTCTGCCCGCTGTAATTCTGCACGATGGTGCGGGCCCCGCGAGGGCCGTTTCGGGAGTTGACAGTGATATCCAGCTTTATCACTGGTCGACCGTTTTGGACAAGTGAATAGTCCATTTTGTGTATTTTTTCGAGAGGATCGCAACGGTGCGATCCGTTCGTTGAGTTTCGGGACCGGGATGCGAGTCCCACGTGGCACCGCTTGGGTGCGGTGCGCCGGGATGCACTTTTTCTCCGGATATCTGTTGCACTCAAGTGAGTAGTGCTTTTGACGTGTTTTCCCGAGGGGATCGCAATGGTGTGATGCGCCCGACTGTTTTCAGGGCTGAGGCTCGGGATCACGGGACGCTGTTCGGGCGTGAGGCGGTGTTGGTGACTTTTCCGTCGGATATCCGTTGGAGGCGAGTAAGTAGTCGATCTCGCGTGTTTTTTCGCAAGGATTACAATGGTGCGATCCATTTGGTTGTGCGGAGCCTCTTGCACGATCTTTTTAAATGTGGAAGCATGGAAGGTGCTCCAGTGGTGGTTCACCCTACCTTGTTGTAGCGGACCCTTGGCGTGTGATCACGCACTCTTGGGAGAGTGATATAATTGGTCCAGGAGATGTGGTTGGCCGTGCCTGGGCCTTTGAGGTGGATTTGTTACGTCACGCATTCGCGTTGATGCTGGGTGCCGTGTGCACGATAGCCTTTGGGCTGGAATGAGGTATACTTCGGGAGTATACGGGAGCGCTTGGGGGTACGTGTGGTTGATCGTACCTGAGGATGTTTGTGCGCTAATTTGGGGCTGACTTGGGGCAACACGTTGTGTGGGCCCCACGTGCGTGTCGTGATCTTCTTTGCGTACTTGACCTCTTGCGACGTAGAGGGTCCCTCTGTGCTCGTTTGTTTGACCAGTAGGGTGGAGTTTTCCCCTGGCTTTGTGCTCGTTTGATTGGCCAGCAGGGTGGAGTTTTCCCCTGGATTTGTACTCTTTTGTCTGACCAGCAGGGTTGAGTGGTCTCCCCCTGGTCTTGATCTCGTTGGTTGGGCCGACAGAGATGGTTTGGTTCCTCTGCTTCTTCGGCTGTGAGGGGTTCCAGTACTGTCCCCTTTCACCAGACTGCGACACTGTCTGCGACTACAGGTGTTCGTACAACGTGGGTGTTTTCCACACTTTCTGGGATGAGATGTCTCGGTCCGCTTCGAAAGTGACTCAGTGGATTGGAGTGGGATCGCCTTGTGAGGCCTGGGGAGTTTCTCACATTGCTCCGTGTTCCCTGGTAGAGCTTGTGGTTTCGGTGTGACCAACACTTTACGCGGGCACCGATCCTCTACCCAGGAGGTTGTTTCCAGCAGGGATGAGGTTGTTCCAGCAGGGCTGAGGTTGTTTCCAGCAGGGCTGAGGTTGTTTCCAGTAGGGCTGAGGTTGATTCCAGCAGGGCAGAGGTTGTATCGAGCAGGGCTCATCAGTGGGTTACCATCCAGCAGGGATGGCCAGTACAGTGGTGTTCACTGAGCAGTACCATCCAACAGGGATGGCCAGAGCAGTGCCGGGCTTACCTCCAGCTGGGCTTGTCAGTGGTCCCCGATGTCAGGCTTACCTCCAGCGGGGCTGGGCAGTGGTCCTTGATGCCGGGCTTACCTCCAGCTGGGCTGGGCAGTGGTCCCCGATGTCGGGTTACCTCCAGCTGGGCTGGGTAGTGGTCCCGTCGACGACTTTAGCCGGGTCGCCCTCCAGTGGATTACCCTGTTACGGGACTGGGTAGTGAGGCACCCGTCGACTTTCCGGGTCTCCTTGTAGTGGGAACCCGTTGACTTCTAGGGACCCTCTAACGGGGCTGGGTAGGGGGTCGCCTGTCGACTTTGAGCAGACCTCTCGACTGTGGGGCAGTGACGAGTTGTGGTTGACGTTCCCCCAGAACTCTCAAGTACGGGGAGCACTTTCCCCCACCGAGACGCGTCCTTGTGACGCGACCTAAAACCGTGTGGGCGAGTCAGTGCCGCCCAAAGCGGATAGTGTCGAGTTGTGGTGATTAAGCCCCTTGGCTTGCGGTTCGGGGCAGACGTGCGGGATGCTGGGCATCGATGGTGTTATTTCTGGGACTGTTGGTTACTCTTTCTTGGGCTGAGCTATGGGATGAGGATCCCCTTACGAGTTTGTTCGGGCTTCTTAACAGAGCATACATATGTATATACCTCGTACGAGTAGCCACTCCTTGGGTTTTGGTTACTCTCCTTCCAGGAGAGGCGAAGAAGCGCGAGGTATGTCACGTGCTTTCCGTGTCTAGCTTCTCATGGTTGGACGAGTCTACTCTCCTGCTATAGGTAGCGAAGAATCGACGAGAAGTTCGTCTTCTCACCGTTTCCAGCTCCTTGTGCCTGGACGAGTCTACCTTCTTTCCTCTTGTTAGGTTGAGCTGGACTCTTTACTGTACTCTTTACTGCACCTTCCGTTGTACTCCTCTACTTTTCTGTTCGCTCTACTGCTCACCCTTCGGTACCTCCTTTTGTTGCTCCCTCGAGCCTTCGGGGTATCCTACTGAGTATTTTTATACTCACCCCTGCTTGGGCTTTGCCCGCACTTGGTGTGCCCTTGCAGACGACGGACAGGTGGAGCGTGACTTCAGTGGGGCGTAGGAGCTTGGGAGCTTGGACCGCGTGCGGTGGTTGTGGCCGGGTTCCAGGTGGGAGATCCGTCAGTTGTTTCTTTTGTTTACCTGTTGCCGGGTTGTGGCACTTTTTGGTTGGGCGTGTGTTTTGCCCCTTTTTTTCGGTGTTCCTTCAACTTTCTTTGTACTTGTAGAGCTCGGTGCACTTTGTGGTATATATATATAGCAGTTGCCCTTTCCTTTTCTTTGCTTGTCTTTACTTTTACTCTGCATTGTTGCATTGAGTTTACTGCGTGTGTGTGTACAGGTGCTTAGGCAATGGCCTCCCCGAGTTATTGTGCCTTCGGCGCTGGTCGCTAGCCCCCGGCCTATGGAGGCGGGCTTGGGGTAGTTGCGGCTCGAGCCCGGGTAGGGTCGGGTCGTGACACGCATGTTTCCGCTCCTGATCCAACCCGATGTACCACGATGTTTGGCGATGGTACGTGATGATAAAGATTGGCTATGGAATCTCAGGTTCGGGCATTTAAACTTTGAAAGTTTAAGATTATTAGGAAGCAAGAAGATGGCGAATGAGATTCCTATCATTCGACACACAAATCAAATATGTGAAAGCTGTGTTCTAAGAAAACAACATAGAAACAACTTTACAACGAAGACCAACTGGAAAGCTACAGCGCCACTGGAGCTAGTTTACACCGATGTGTTTGGTCCATTAAATCCAAAATCTCATGGAAAAAGGTGGTATTTTATGAAAATTATCGATAATTATAGTAGGAAAACATGGATATATTTTCTCATAATGAATTCAAAATTGTTTGGCATTTTCAAAGAATTCAAGGCGCTGGTTGAAAATCAAAGCAAGCATCGTATAAAAACTTTGCGATCTGATCGAGGTGGAGAGTACACCTCTGATGTTTTTCAAGAGTACCTCAAGCAGCATGGAATTCAGCACCAGCTGACACCGACTTACACACCCCAACTCAATGGAGTAGTCGAGAGGAAAAATCGCACCATTCTCGACATGACAAGAAGTATGTTGAAAGACAAAGGAGTGCCTACATCAGGATCCGGCAAAACGATCAATGCTCGTGGAAAAAGTTATGAAATGTGTCCTTATGGGATATGGAGACCGAGAAATGGGATATCGTTTATATAATCCCATCACGAAGAAGATTATATTCAGCAGAGAAATTATCTTTGATGAAAAGGGGATATGGATGTGGAATCAATATGATGATTCTAGAGAGGTACGAGTCATTCTAGAAGATGAAGAAATAGTTCAAGAAGTACCATTGGAGGAACGAAGAGCTAAAGAACTGCGGACGCCATCATCAAATACTCCGACACCTGAAGACATCGAACAAGAACATTCTTATATGCATCCTCAAAACGTTCAAAGCCTTGCAGATATATATGAGAGAACAGAACCAATGTAGGAGTATGTAAATTTGTACTTTCTCTCAGCGACTTCCTATCTAATTAGTTTTGTGGAAGCTAAAACCAACGACATGTGGAATAAAGTGATTGATGTGGAAATCTATCTCAGCGACGCGACCAAATGCTACAAAAAAGGAAGGCTTTGACGATGGTGAATTCATTGCACCGGTTGGACAGCCACCTGAATATGATGCAAAATCCTGGGTCACGAGGAATATGAGTTTAATGGGGGATATTGGATATTAAACTCACTATTCATTTGACGACACCTACCATCCACTGCTGGGACGAAGGCTTGAAGAGTTCCTTGAAGACGGCTTGACGTGTGTGGATCCGGAGGATTGGACGGCACCTGCCGCAACAAACTATGGACTTGTTTTTCCTTTGTTTTTGTTGTATGGATGTATCCCTATAAATAGGGAGGGTTGTGTTGTATTTTATTAGAAGAGAGAAGAAATACAAACTGTGTTGCTGGTGCTCCCTCGACGGCAGCTCCCTCCAGCCTGCAGCTCACCTCTTCCTCGCGGGATCCTTCTCGCAGCTCAGGGGTTCTTGACCCATGGTCATATTCGGCTCCAGCGGCTCCCGGGGCTCGCCCTTCCAGGATTGCTTTTTCCCCCCGGCTTCCCTATCCCCCCCCCCCCTTCCTCCCGGCCCCTTCATTCAAGGTCGTTCTCTGTGGTTCCTCTTTCCCTCTATTGTGCTTCCCAAAGGTCCTGGTGCTGGCTCAATCATCGTGGAAAGGTCGGCCCATATCCTTGGATTTCCCTGTGCCGGCTTACGAGGAAAGCGCAGTCTTGCTTGCGCTGGACTTGAGTCGCCCATTTGGGTGGTTTCAAGCCTCCGCTGCCTGTTTTCAAGCGCTTTGTTCTCTCTTAGGGGATTGGCCTTTAGGTGGTGGTGTCATCGCTTCACATGAACTCTTTCAGCCTTGTGTTTCCTTCAGAGGATGCCTTCATTTGTGTTTGGTGTATAGCTCCATGCTCTTTTAACCGCTTCAGATTGTCCCGTTGGCCAATGGGGGCGCAAAGTGGTAAAGAGAGCCACGCAGCAGCCATATGGATCTGCATACCTAGGTTGCCCCAGCCCTTCCAAAATGTGGTCATCCTTAAGGCTATTGGGGAGTCTCTCGGGGGAAATCTATGCTCGGACGCACTTACGAGGAGGGGATCTTCTTCCTCAGCGGCTCAGATTTTCATGGAATTGGACCTATCTAGGCCTGTACCTGACCCACATGAGCTCAAAGTGGCAGACTCATTCAGTTGGCTCCAGGATATCTACTACCTAGTTTTTCCCTGCATATTGCTAGCACTGTCTTCTTCAGGGCCACTCTATGCAGGTTTTCTGCCGCAGGCGTCAGAGTGGGAGCAGCCGACCTCCAGTGGCGAAGGGGGGTCGGGTTCCCAGACTTCCCTTAGGTTCGCATCCCATTGAAGTGGGTTTTGAGATGGACCCGCCCTTCTAGGAAGCCCCTGTGGCTCCTGCTTCTACGACAGAAATTATGGTCTACCCAGGGCCCCCTCAAGGGGATGTTGCAGCGGTCTGCCGGGCCTTTACTACTTGAGATCCAAGGTTTCTTGCTCCTATCCATGTACTTTCACTCCAGCATTTTGCCGCTTTTTTCATCCCACTCCCTTAGAGTTGGCAAGAAATGGTGATGCAACCTCTAGCCTCTAGGGTTTCGTGTCCCCTGGATTTAGCTCCCCCTGTCTCATCCTTCCATGACAGCCCTCTTGATTCCAATGAGAGTGCTCTAGTCCTTGTCTCCGCGTCACCAGGCTCTCCCCACTTGGACCCTCACGCGAGACTGGTTATTTCTTCACCCCGCGAGGTTCTCTCCAAAAATAAAGGTGGCTCTTCACTCGCAGTCAATAGGAGAGGTTCCAGTGACTTATATCTCGAAAGCCCACTTTCACCATCACTATTTTTATCCAATTCATACGGAATTTTCACGGGATCAAAATCAAGGAATTAGAAGGTGATATCTACCTCTCGTTTTCTCAAGGCTATGAGTTTTGGAGCCAAGCCCATGACACTCTTCCATAAATGATACATCTTCTCATATGGAAGGCCCGGGGGGTAAGAGCCCGAGTTAAGTCGGACATCCTGGCTTCTGAAATCTCCAAACATAAAGAAGTAGTGGTAGCCATTCTCAAGAATAAATTGTGGTTTATTATGGTAGGGATCACAGGTGGCTTAACCCTCCTATTAATGGGAGGAGAGGAAACCTATCAACTCTCCCTCATTAATGAGGGAGAGCCTCTTAATTCCTCAACTCCTCATTAAATGGGGAAAAACTCCTTGGCACCCTCCCCTCTTAAGTGGTGCTAACGGACCTCATAAATTGCGTCAAAGTAATTTATTTCACCCGACCCCTTTTTTTTAAACAAAAGTTATGTAACCACAATGGTTACATACCTCTCCCCTCTCCTATATATAGGGATCTTGGGAGAGGGTTTGGGGACGGCTTCACCAAGCGACGGAGCGCTGGTAAAATACCGCAACGCCCAACACATGGGAAGAAGCTTATCTTCGCGAACGAAGAACGCGCCACCTCTGACGAAGAACGCTTGTTTTCCTTCCACGGAATTTCTCCCCTTCCGCGGCGAGACTGTTCAACGGATCTTCTTCTTCCCCTTCATCGTCATCGGATCGACGAACAAGCTCGGAAGCGGAATCGGGTAGCAAGCGACGACGGCTTCGCCTTCCCTCGAGTCGGACGAACGCCGACGTCCCCCTTCGACGTCGTCATCCTCGCGACGCCATACCGCGACGAACCTCGAACGACGACGCCTCCTTCCGACCGGCTTATACCAAAGGTAGGGGTTTGTATTCAATTATTTATATTTGTTCGAGATTTCCGACTTGATGATCTTCGTGGTTAAAAAAACATTTGTTATCGAATTTGAACTTTGTGGTTTGAAAGCAAATGATAACGAATAACGTGAGGGGGGCCGGACCGCACGAACACAGCCGACCCTCCTCCTTTTTTTCTTTGTGGTTGGTACGAGGAAGCGTGGTGCCGTCGCACCACGCGGTTTCTTGCGGTGGATATGCGCGGCGCCGTCGCGCCGCGCCGTGGAAAGGAATTCAAGGACGCGACGCCGTCGCGCCGTGTCGAAGAAAACCGAAGACATCCGCGAACGGAGTCGGGCCGCGGCGCCAACGCGCCGCGCCGGAGAACCACGAAGACGGCGCGTTTCGTTTTTGACGTGCGGATTGACGGGCGACGACATACGAGGCCGCAAGGTAATTTTGAGGCCTCCACAGTGAAGGTCGGGTCCCGGGAGGACCATAGGCGAAGACGACAGGAGAAACGGACCACCGGAGCGCGTCCGGTGGTCCGCGGAAGGCGGCGGCAACGGCGCGCCGCCGGAAGGGAGGCGGCCGGCGGCGAACCGCCGGCCTCAATTACCGGCAGGCGGGGGACACCCCGCTCCGCGTTTCGGCTCGGCCACGCTGGTTCGTACACGAAACCAACCGGGCCCTCGGAGCGGAAACGCTCGTAACTTGAGTTCCGGACGTCCGAATGACGTGCCGTCGACTTTGTTGATTTATCTAAGTGAGACGAATCTTTTGGCTCACTCCGCTCGAGGTTTGGATGCCGTCGAAGTGCAGTCGGGTTGGTTCGCTCACGAATCCAACCGGGCCCCTGGAACGAAAAAGCCAATAACTCACAGACCGGGCGTCCGATAGTCGCGCCGTCTGTTTCGTTGAATACCTCTTGATGAGACGGAACTTTTGGCATACTTCGCCCGAGTTTTGGATGCAGTTGGATAGTGGCCAGGTTGGATCGCACCCGAAAATCAAACCGGGACCTTGGAACGGAAAAACTGATATCTTTCAGACTGGACGTCCGTTTGACGAACCATCAGCGGCGTTGGTGATCACGTTGAGAAACAATCTCTATGAGTATACCCTATGAGAGTTCGGGGTACAGTTGAGATACGACCGGGATTGGTTCGCTCACGAAACCAACCGGGCCCCTGGGATGAAAAGGCTAGAAGCTCACACACCGGGCGTCCGATTGACGCGCCGTCTGTTGCGTTGAGACCCCTATGACGAGGCGATCCTTTGAGATACTTCTTCGTGGGACCTTGAGATACTTGGAGTATCGACCTGTAGCTCGTGGAGCGGACCCTCCCAGAGACGAGCGTGCGGAGTACGGAGACCGTGTAGCCGACTGAGACCTGACGACTGCTTGACCGACTCGACTTGGAGTGAGTCGACTAGCCCAGTGGACGGAGCACTACTTTCTGAGGTGCAGACCCATGGCGGACGAAGCACTACCTGTGTGACAGTGCAGACCCGCGGTACTCGTCCCGAGAGTACCTCAGCAGGCTACTTGGGGGTGTGCACTACTGTGTTTGGGTGACATACCCCGGCGGGAAGCACTACTGTGTTTGGGTGGCTGACCCGCGGTACTCGACAGGAGGAGTACCTCAGCGGTCTTAGGTTAGTGAGCAGTACCTCGGAGTCGTGACAGGACCACTGTACACTCCAGAGACGGAGCTCTTCAGCAGTTACGGTTTCGATAATGAAAATCCTTGTTTGAGCTGAGACTTTTGACCTTTGTGTTTACCTCATGATTGAGATGGGTCACTTGTTAACTTAGGTATATGTATGGGCATATACCTGGGTAGTGGTTATCCGTTGATTTCATGATCCTTGTGTTTCCTCATGTTTGAGATGGGTTACTTGATAACTTAGGCATATGTATTGGCATATACCTAAGTAGAGGTTATCTGTTGAGATCTTATTTGTGGTTATCCTTGTTGGTTTAGTGAGACCTTGAGGGTCTCGGGGTCCCTACTGAGTATCGTTATACTCACCCCTGCACGGGCTATGCCCGCACCTCGTTGTGTTGGTTGCAGACGACATGCAGTGCTGACGGAGGCCGAGTGTTCGAGGACTGGACGGTACCCGGAGGTGGACTACACGACGAGTCAGTACCCGGAGGTGGACTACGCGACAAGACGACACACGGAGGAGGTTGAAGGACGAGAGCGTGGAGGAGGCTATCTATACCTACCCTTCAGGTAGGATCCGTGGTGGACGACCAGGAGCTGCGCCATCTGTACCTACCCTTCAGGTAGGATCCGAGGAGGACGACCCAGGAGCCGCTTCCGTCCTTCCAGCTGTTATCTTTTCTGTTGTACTTGTTCAGTTGTAGTTGTACTTTCTTTTGGGTTTGTATTCTGGCCCATTTACTTTTCAGCACTTCCCTTGTACTTAGTGTTTACTTTTTCCGCTTGCTTACTCTGTGGTGCTTGTTTTCTTTTATAAAGGCAATGCCTTCCCAGTTATCAGGATTTACGCCTTTGGTGCTAGTCACCAGCCCCTGGCCTATGGAAGACGGGCTTGGGGTAGTCACGGCACGGGCCCCGAGGACGGGTCGTGACAAATTGGTATCAGAGGAGTCGGTTCTACCACAGAACTTATAACTCTGATATTTTATTTCTGTGAAGCAATAGTGTTAAGGGTACCGAGTGTGGTTTTCAGTTCAGGGAGTCCAGTGTTGGTGCGGGCGGCCGACGTATCCATACACCAGGACCCTGACAACTGATTTCCGACTTTGTGCACGAAAACACTGATTGCGTGTGTGTTTTCAATGGTTTTCCCTTAAAACAGCTTGAACCAGGTCAGCTCACCAGGTATAATCGTTTGACCATGTCACGTTGTTTCTTTCAGGATGCCTTTTCTCGGACGACCAGCTAGAGCTCATAGGGACGTGCGTACTGACAGCTTGCCGAGCGACGAGGCTTCGGTACAGGGCCCTCTTGCAGTTGAGGCACCAGCGGAGGCACCAGCGGTACTACCATACGTTGGTCCACCGATGCCACCAGTCCCAGCAGTAGGCGATGCACGCCACTTGAGTGCTCTGCACGAGTTCCAGCACCAGAGGCCACCCAGGTTCCGGGGAGAGACGGACCCGCATGCGGCTGAGGATTGGCTGGAGGCTGTGGTGAGAGTCTTCAGGCTAGTGGGGACGCCGACAGACCTCATGGTGATCTTTGCTTCCAGCCTTCTTTAGGCAGCAGCAGGCAGGTGGTGGAGCCACTTGTTCCAGTTTTGTGACGGGATGGCCTTCACATGGGAAGACTTCGAGACCTTCTTCAGGGTGGAGTTTATGCCAGTAGCTCTACACCCCGAGCGTGTACATGAACTTCTGCCTTTGCCGCATGATTTTCGATCAGTAGCCGAATCATCTGTAAGTAGTAGACAGATGATGCAGAGGTCCAGGAGGACCAGACCAGCAGTTGGCCGACCTCGGGTTTTAGGACCGGTGGTGCGGGGCACCCGGGGTGGGGTCAGAGCCAGGCGTGCCAGAAACAGGCTGTGTTACTCCTGTGGCGGAAAGGGTCACCTGGCACGTGACTGTCCGAATCCTCGTACAGTTGATCCGCAGGCGTTGGAGGAGCCACCGAGGCAGAAACAACGACGAGTGCTTGAGCAACAGCCGAGCATTGGACAAGGCAGTAGAGCTCTGAGAGCATGTGGATAGGAGAGGAACTAGTGGATACGTCCTTTGTACTTCTAGTTCCATGTTGCTGTTGTATTTGTGTCTTTGTATTATGAACTGCAATAATAAAAAGACACTTATCTTTGTTTGCTTTCCTGTCCTTTTGTTTGGTTGATACTGAGTGGTCCCGGTTAAGACTGTTGACTTGACCCTCACTTTCGAGATTTCTACTAGAGGAGACCCAGTGACCTCACACTGATGCCGAAAGTGTGACTCGACCCTTGGAGGCGAGAGTGACAGTTGGATCTCTTGGTAGTTACGTCGAGGCCTTACGACGTCATCCATGGCATGAATGCATCATTAATGTTGGGATTGACTGTATTAAGCAACGAATGTGGTTCATCTAGGGGATGAGACCAGATTTCTCTTATCGGAAAGGAAGAAATCATAGCAGCTCTTGTGAGACTAAAGAAGGTCCAGGTCATCCAAGAGTGGATGAAGACTGCACAGTGCAGTAAGAAACAAGAAAATGGTGCCAGTCTTAGAGACTCGGGCGTGTTAAATGTTAAAGAAGAGGAAGCTTAAAGGAGAGATGAGTCTACGAAGCAGCAGATGTGGAGGCAGAGCTAGGAGAGAAGCATGAGGTGGTGTACATCCAAACATGGTACAACCACCCGCCTTAGTTATTCCCGCCAGGCTCAGGGAGCTGGAGGGCGGAGGAAGAGTGCGGCTGCATGCGGTCAAGGAGTGTGACCCAATGGTTCTAGAAATGATTCAAGGGACAGTCTGTGTCCACTATTAGCTGCTGTAGTAACAGACGTCGATATGAATCATTCTTTGCTTTCAAAAATCTTGTTCCAGACCTAGAGTTTCCGGTAAGCCGTGGACTTGACCCTCACGTCTGAAGATACCTTGGGAGGAGACTCGATAATCACACTTACGCCGACGGTGTGGTCAGACCCTTGAGGCGAGAGTTCCGGTTGGAATCTCTTGGTGGCAGCGTCGAGGCCTTACGACGTTAGTTTGAGTATGGAATGGGCAATAACTGTTCATACTCAAATTGACGGTTTTAGGCAAACGTCGGGATGGATTTTCCTTGGTTGGTGAAAAGGAAACACCAGGCAGTACAGGATAAACTCTTTCACAGGAGGGTGCGACCGATCACTCTTGATTCGGTCAACCTTACCCTCGTAGCGGAAGTCGTTTCGAGTTCCAGTTCTAAAAGAAAATGGAGACCTCTGGAGTTCGAGGATGACGATCACGTCCTTATACGGGTCTCACCTCGACGAGGTTTACGGAGATGTGACCAAGGTGAAAAGTTATCTCCGAGGGTCAGCAGACCTTCTTAGGTCCTCAGCTGGGTAGGCGGGGTGGTTTACCGCTTGACCCATTCACGGCATTTGCACCAGGTGCACGACGACTTCCACGTATCTCAACTGAGGAGATACGTGCTCGACCCTTCGCATATCATCAACCATGAGGAGCTGGACGATGGCGATGGGGTGTCTTTCACGGAGGTTCTAGTGGGGATTGAGGATCGATAGGATCAGATCCTACGAGGACGATCGATTCCTCAGGTTCACTTTCTCTGGCAGTACGTGAACCTCCAGGTAAGCACATGGGAGCGGAAGGCTCAGATGCGTGCTCTGTACCATTTTTGTATCCCTAGTTTATGTTAAAGCTTTACGAGGATGTAAAGCCCTGAGGTGGGAGTAATGTAAATACCTGGAAATTTCAAGGGAAATTTTTTCCAAAATTTTCTTTGGAATTTTTCAAGAACGCAGTTTCTGACGGCACCTAATTCCGAGGCCCGGTGTGCCCGGAATCAATTTCCGAAGTTTGGCTTGGGTACGTTCAGTGAACGAACGAGCGGGTTTTTCTAACTTTTGAACCGGTACTCGGAATCGAATTCCGAGGGCACCGATGAACTCACAATGCCGGTATTTGCTTAAAGAGACTTTTTCCGCAGTTGCGTTTAATCGAGAGTGGAAGTTAGTTTTTGGGTTTTCTTTAAATAAGAGTAATAATAAAATAACGTGTCATGCACTTTATTTTATTTCAGCCGCCATTGGGAGTGTGGTGGTTGAAACCTCCTCATGGAGGTTGGAGGTGGGGCCACCACACCTTAACCTCCCTTGAGAGGTTATGGTGGTGGGGCCCACCCGAACTAAACCTCCCGTGGGTGGTTTATTATGGTAGGGACCACACGGGGCTTAACCCCCCTATTAATGGGAGGAGAGGAAACCTATCAACTCTCCCTCATTAATGAGGGAGAGCCTCTTAATTCCTCAACTCCCCATTAAATGGGGAGAAACTCCTTGGCACCCTACCCTCTTAAGTGGTGCCAACGGACCTCATAAATTGCGTCAAAGCAATTTATTTCACCCGACCCCCCTTTTTTTAAAAAGTTATGTAACCACAATGGTTACATACCTCTCCCCTCTCCTATATATAGGGATATTGGGAGAGGGTTTGGGGACGGATTCACCAAGCGACGGAGTGCTGGTAAAATACCGCGACGCCCAACACTTGGGAAGAAGCTTATCTTCGCGAACGAAGAACGCGCCACCTCTGACGAAGAACGCTCATTTTCCTTCCACGGAATTTCTCCCCTTCCGCGGCGAGACTCTTCAACGGATCTTCTTCTTCCCCTTCATTTTCATTGGATCAACGAACAAGCTCGGAAGCGGAATCGGGTAGCAAGCGAAGACGGCTTTGCCTTCCCTCGAGTCGGACGAACACCGACGTCCCCCTTCGACGTCGTCATCCTCGCGACGCCATACCGCGACGAACCTCGAACGACGACACCTCCTTCCGATCGACTTATACCAAAGGTAGGGGTTTGTATTCAATTATTTATATTTGTTCGAGATTTCCGACTTGATGATCTTCGTGGTTAAAAAACCATTTGTTATCAAATTTGAACTTTGTGGTTTGAAAGCAAATGATAACGAATAACGTGAGGGGGGCCGGACCGCACGAACACGGCCGACCCTCCTCCTTTTTTTCTTTGTGGTTGGTACGAGGAAGCGTGGTGCCGTCGCACCACGCGGTTTCTTGCGGTGGATATGCGCGGCGCCGTCGCGCCGCGCCGTGGAAAGGAATTCAAGGACGCGATGCCGTCGCGCCGCGTCGAAGAAAACCGAAGACATCCGCGGACGGAGTCGGGCCGTGGCGCCAACGCGCCGCGCCGGAGAACCACGAAGACGACGCGTTTCGTTTTTGACGTGCGGATTGACGGGCGACGACATACGAGGTCGCAAGGTAATTTTGAGGCCTCCACAGTGAAGGTCGGGTCCCGGGAGGACCATAGGCGAAGACGGAAGGAGAAACGGACCACCGGAGCGCGTCCGGTGGTCCGCGGAAGGCGGCGGCGGCGACCAGCAGTGGCGGCGCGCCGCCGGAAGGGAGGCGGCCGGCGGTTCGCCGCCGGCCTCAATTAGCGGAAGGCGGGGGACACCCCGCTCCGCGTTTCGGCTCGGCCACGCTGGCCGAGCCGCGACCGGCCGGTTGGACCGGACCGAGCCGGACCAAGCCGGGCCGGGCCGGGATGGGCCCCGCCGGGTCGGACCCGGTTCGGGTCGACCCGGCTCGGCCGACCCGGGGGGGGGGGGGGGGGGCAAGACCCCCGTTTTCGGACCACTTTCGGTCAAATGCCCATATCTTGAGCTGTAGACCTCCGATTGACGCGCCGTCAGCGGAAACGCGATCCTTGGATCGACACGAACGTTTCAGTATATTACACTCAAGGTTTCAGAGAACTTTGGGTTCGGCCGGGTTGGTTCGTACACGAAACCAACCGCGCCCTAGGAGCGGAAACGCTCGTAACTTGAGTTCCAGACGTCCGAATGACGTGCCGTCGACTTTGTTGATTTCCTCTAAGTGAGACGGATCTTTTGGCTTACTCCGCTTGAGGTTTGGATGCCGTTGGAGTGCGGTCGGGTTGGTTCGCTCACGAATCCAACCGGGCCCCTGGATCGAAAAAGCCAATAACTCACAGACCGGACATCTGATAGTCGTGCCGTCTGTTTCGTTGAATTCCTCTTGATGAGACGGAACTTTTGGCATACTTCGCCCGAGTTTTGGATGCAGTTGGATAGTGGCCGTGTTGGATCGCACCCGAAATCCAACCGGGACCTTGGAACGGAAAAGCTGATATCTTCCAGACTGGACGTACGTTTGACGAACCGTCAGCGGCGTTGGTGATCACATTGAGAAACAGTCCCTATGAGTATACCCTATGAGAGTTCGGGGTACAGTTGAGATAAGGCCGGGATTGGTTCGCTCACGAAACCAACTGGGCCCCTGGGATGAAAAGTCTAGAAGCTCACACACCGGGCGTCCGATTGACGCGCCGTCTGTTGCGTTGAGACCCCTATGACGAGGCGGTCCTTTGAGATACTTCTTCGTGGGACCTTGCGATACTTGGAGTGTCGACCTGTAGCTCGTGGAGCGGACCCTCCCAGAGACGAGCGTGCGGAGTACAGAGACCGTGTAGCCGACTGAGACCTGACGACTGCTTGACCAACTCGACTTGGAGTGAGTCAACTAGCCTAGTGGACGGAGCACTACTTTCTGAGGTGCAGACCCATGGCGGACGGAGCACTACCTGTGTGACAGTGCAGACCCGCGGTACTCGTCCGGAGAGTACCTCAACATGCTACTTGGGGGTGTGCACTACTGTGTTTGGGTGACATACCCCGGCGAGAAGCACTACTGTGTTTGGGTGGATGACTCGCGGTACTCTACAGGAGGAGTACCTCAGCAGTCTTAGGTTAGTGAGTAGTACATCAGAGTCGTGATAGGACCACTGTACACTCCAGAGACGGAGCTCTTCAGCAGTTACGGTTTCGATAATAAAAATCCTGGTTTGAGCTGAGACTTTTGACCTTTGTGTTTACCTCATGATTGAGATGAGTCACTTGTTAACTTAGGTATATGTATGGGCATATACCTGGGTAGTGGTTATCCTTTGATTTCATGATCCTTGTGTTTCCTCATGTTTGATATGGGTTACTTGATAACTTAGGCATATGTATGGGCATATACCTAAGTAGCGGTTATCTGTTGAGATCTTATTTGTGGTTATCCTTGTTGGTTTAGTGAGACCTTGAGGGTCTCAGGGTCCCTACTGAGTATCGTTATACTCACCCCTGCACGGGCTATGCCCGCACCTCGTTGTGTTGGTTGCAGACGACATGCAGTGCTGACGGAGACCGAGTGTTCGAGGACTAGACGGTACCCGGAGGTGGACTACAGGACGAGTCAGTACCCGGAGGTGGACTACACGATGAGTCAGTAACCGGAGGTGGACTACGCGACGAGACGACACACGGAGGAGGTTGAAGGACGAGAGCATGGAGGAGGATATCTGTACCTACCCTTCAGGTAGGATCCATGGTGGACGACCAGGAGCTGCGCCATCTGTACCTACCCTTCAGGTAGGATCCGAGGAGGACGACCCAGGAGCTGCTTCCGTCCTTCTAGCTATTATCTTTTCTGTTGTACTTTTTCAGTTGTAGTTGTACTTTCTTTTGGGTTTGTATTCTGGCCCATTTATTTTTCAGCACTTCCCTTGTACTTAGTGTTTACTTTTTCCGCTTGCTTAATCTGTGGTGCTTGTTTTCTTTTATAAAGGCAATGCCTTCCCAGTTATCAGGATTTACGCCTTTGATGCTAGTCGCCGGCCCCTGGCCTATGGAAGGCGGGCTTGGGGTAGTCACGGCACGGGCCCCGAGGATGGGTCGTGATAGATCATACTGGTTAACAGTGTTCTTCTCACTTTTCTAGTTCATTCTCTGGGAGAAATCAAATCCCTGAAAGGATTCATTTGAAACATTGATACAATCCTTTCAAGTTTCATCTGGGACCCCCTATCCATTGGCAAAAAGCACCGGGCCTCCTGGACAAAGGTGGAAAGGCCATTCCGTTAAGGTGGAATTAATGTCCGAAGCTTGGTTGACACTGTTTAATGCATGCATTCTAGATAAGAATGGGGTATCCGAGAACAACACACTTTATGGGGGGAAATCACCCTTAGCTACTCCTCAGGGAACCAGGTTTCAGCGGGAAGCCATGCTTCGTCCATCTACAGAGTGATTAGTCCTCTCATTTCCATTCTCCGTCCACATTCTTGATGGATCATGGGGAGAGGGGATTTATCCTTATGGCACCATAATTGGTGTGGCGTCATAATTGGTTTTCCAGGGTGCCATCTCATAAACATTACCTTTAGGGAGGCCAAGTTCTTTCTGTCCTTTATCTCAGCGGTTCTGGATAAGAAGAAACAAGATCTCTTCACCCTCATAGAGCTGAATTATGACTCGGACACTTCCATATTCACCCCATCCCAATCTGGGTCCTTCACATCAAAGGACATTGGGCAGATTTCTAGGGCACATATTCATGAATGCACGGACACTTGGGATGAGGTTCTATGGGATAAATATATTCCTACCAAATTCAACTTCCTCACCTGGAAAATTTGGAATAATGCAATCCTGAAATAGTAGAATGTCAAGAGGTGTGGTGTTTACATGGAGTCAAGATGGGTGTGCTGCAAATATCACAGTAAGGAAAGCGCGAATCACCTTTTTTTTAACATGAATGTGCACTCGAGTTATGGACATGTTGCGGTGATTTCACTATGGTCTTCACTCCTAGCATAAATGGTCTTCCCTTTTCTGAATCGTTGGTACCATGGTTCTGGAGGCAGCAGATCAGAAAGGATGGCTTTCACGGTGGTGTTACATGCGGGATGCTGGTGCTTTTGGATGGTAAGAAATAAGGTGCGGTAGGAGTGAAAGGACGTGTCCGCACACGCTGTCATTTTCTGGATTAAATTCCTGTTATGTGACTTGGCTTGGGTTGTTTGTAACTGGAGGGAAGCACCGTCTCTCATTCGGTTTTCAGCAAGGCCTCGGGAGGCACACAAGGTAAATGGAATCGAAGGCAACTGGGTGCTTTGGAATCCACATATGATCCATGAATCATGTGTGTGTGTGTGGGGGGGGGGGGGTGACAAAAGCGGGTTGGTGTACATGGATTTTTCAGTAAGGGTGGGTCACAGCTCCTCATTACAGTCCGAGGCCTTGTAGATGTTCTACGGGCTCCCCTTATGTGACTAGAAGGATTTGATCATCAAAGAAGTTGAAACTGACTCAACTCTGGTGCACAAGTCCCTTCTTGACAATGGCACTTATCTCTGTTCAATCTCCTATGTCATTAGGAAATGTCACTGTATGCTTGCAGCAACATCAAAGCGGTTCACACTTGGGGGGAGGGCAATATGGTTTCCGACCACCTGGCTTCTTAGGATACATATGATCTAGATGATGTTTTCTATCATAATTTTAGTAGCTTGAAATATAAGGGGGTCAACTTGATCAGAGGGTATGCTCTTGGTCTTCACTATCTCAGACCTCATTAGCTCTAGGCTTCAGGGGTAGGGGGTCGAGGGTCTTATATGTAGTTCTTTTCTGTGTTTTGGATTTATTTTCTTTACATAATAATTGATGATGATGATTATGTATCAGCTTACTCTGAAGGGTCTCAATTGGTGGCATGGGGTAGAACTACCACTTACCTTCAAGTGGGATATCTTTGGTAGATCATATTTCAACCTTCCTTCTTATTATATATAATTTCATTATATTTTATAAACATAGGATCTTTAAATTCTAGTATCTAAGAAAAAAGGTACATATTACATGGAAACGTATAAAATAAATTAATCCTTCTGAGAGTCTTCTGAAAATGTTTATCCTAAGTACAATAACCACATATCATAACATAGGGACATACATCAATGGAATGGGTGACAAGAAGGCCTATTTAGGGTAAACAAGGGAATCATTTTACTTTTGATATCAATAAGAACTTGATTATGTACATAAAGACATGGGAAATGGAAATAGAGGAATATCATAATAAAAATAACATGAATCATAACATGAAAATGTTGCTAGATCATATAATTTAGACATTCATAAGCACATCACCAAGGTCCATCTCCAAGGTGTCATAAAAACTACCAATGTTATTCACGAAGTTATCGTAAAACTTGTCATCTGTAGAGATTAATTTATTTACCTAACGAATTGAAGGGATATCCGGGAGAACAATTAATATGTCTTTATTTTCATTTTATCCACTGAGATCATAATAAATGTTTTCATAAATAACCCATAAATAATAAAATATATTGGTTTTATATAAATATCATGGGATTTTAAAAAGTGATTAAAAACATGATCATTATATCATTTACAACCCATGGAAAGGAAATACGGGTTTTATGTATGTCAATTAAAGAATAAAATATATAATTTTTATATCTTGATGAATAACCCAGGAAATTAAATAGGATTGATTAATGACATAAATAAAATAAGATAATTTTATGAGAAAAATAAAGAGATTTTGAGATGAAATTTTTTGCATCATAACGGCTTTGCAACTTGGTTTTAGAAAGAATTAAAAAGTGATGAAACATGGGTCACCCATTCATAAAAGACTGATAATACAGTGGTGGGACATAATAAAATGGAAATAAGAACATGGTATGGACTCTTGAGAGACATAGCGCATAGATGAGAACATGAAATAAACAAAGAGAAGTTGTGAATTCCCTCACGCAAATTCAACCACCTAACAACATTGCTTATAAATTCCAAAAATTAGTTGATGAGATAAAATGGTCTCTCATCACTTGGAAATAAAATTGAAGGAAATAAGGATATATAATAATATACCTTAACATTATAAAATTGAAATCTAGTGATATAAAATAAAACTAGTCTTGACTAAAAGATTAGGGTGAAATGATCCCTTACCTTGAAAAGTAACTTCAAAAACTCAAAGGTTGGGACCTCAGAGGGATTGAGGGCACCTTGAGAGGACTCCATGGGATGTAAAAAGACCAGATCTTTATTTATGTGGAACATGGATTGAAATTAATTAAGGAATTAAGGAATGGGTTGGTATTAATAGAAAAAGTGAGGGAATATTTTATTAATTTTCAAGGGACACCTCATCTGTGGTATTTAAAAAACCATGGGCCTGCCAATGATATTTTTATATGGTTTTGGAAAATTGGGACACCTAATATAATAATTAATTCAAATGATTCTAATATTATTTTAAATTACATAATATATAATAATGATTTCATAAAACACACAGAAAACTCATAACCTGTATTTTTACTATTCATTGAAAAACAAAACATATCATAAAAATCTCATAAATTCACCCTAACCACATATTGATGTTATTAAGTAAAAAATGAACTCAATTTTATAAAAATTATTTTATAAATTTCTGATATTTAATTTTTAAGTAAAATCACACTTTACTCGAAAAATACTAACACTTGAATAATAATTTATTAAATAGTTATTTACATATGCTATTATATCACATTACCATTCAAGATTCCTAAATTATATTTATACTTTATTAAGTGAGGTTATTATTGAATTCATAACATTACTATTAATAAAGGTAATATTACAATTCAACTCAAACTCAATGTGATGTTGTCAGGTTTTACACCTAGATACATATGTGCCAGAGCCACATCCATTTGTTTGTATCCAAATAGTAATCTATTTGTTCGAAAACTACACATAATATTTACCCAAAATAACATGATGTTTTCTTATATTTAATATTTTCTATAAGTTTATTTCTAAAGTTTTAATAGTCTAATTTACAAAAAAATAACTAAACTATATTTTTGATACTAATTATTTCATCATTCCTTCTTATTACAGAAGTTTTCCTTATATTTTACAAACATAGGATCTTTAAAATATAATATCCTTGAAAGGGTACATATTGCATTAAAGATGTAAATTAATATTTAAATACTCTTGAAATTGTTCCTGAAAATTTTCATCCGATGTACAATTACTGCATCTCATGAACATGGGACATACATCAAAGGAAATGGTGAGAAAAAGGCCCTATAAGGGTAACCAAAGGAATCAGTTTACTTGTGATATCAATAAGAACAAGATGAAATGCATAAAGGCATGGGAAATAGAAAGAGAGGAATATCATAATAAAAAGGAAAAGAATCATAACTTGAAGATGTGGCTACATAAATTAATTTATAAATTCATAATCACATCACAAAGGTCCATCCCTAAGGTTTCATAAAAATTATCAAGGTTATTCACCAAGGAATCAAAAAACATGTAGCCTATAAAGATTAATTTCATTACCCAATGAATTAGAGTGATACCAGGGTGCACCAATAATATGTATTTATTTTCATGTGATCCAAATAGATCATAATAAAATATTTCATAAATAATCTATATAGAATAAATGATATGGGTATTATATCAAAATCAAGGCGTTTTAGAATGTGCTTAAAAACATGATCATTATATCACTTATAACCTCTAAAAAGGGAATGAGGGTTTTATGTTTGAAAATTACAGAATAAAATATACCATTTTTAGGTATTAATGAATAACCACAAGAAATGAAATAGGTTTGGGTATTCACATAAATAAAATAATGAAATTTTCTGAGAAAAAGAGAGATTTTGTGACAAAAATTATGCAACATAACGACTATACAACATGGTTTTAGAAAAAATTATAATGAGAATGATCAGTGGTAACCCATTCATAAAAGACACATAATAATGTAGTGTGAAAGAATAAAATGGAAATAATACCATGTTATGGAAACTTGAAAGGCATACATCATAGAAGATTTCATGAAAGAAAAAAAGAGAAGTTGTGAATTCCCTTATGGAAATTCTGCACATTACAGCGTTACTTGAAAATTCATAAAATAAATTTATGAGAGTGAAAAAGGTCTCTCGTCACTTGGAAATAAAATTTAAATCAATAAGGATATATAAGAACATACCCTAACATAATAAAATGTAAATAAAAAGACATAACATAAAAGAAGGCTTGACTAAAAGTGGTGGGTGAAAGGTTCTCTTACCTTGATGAGTAACTTCAAAAACACATTGGTTAGGAACTTGGGGGGACTGAGGGAACCTTGAAAGCACTCCTTGGAAGGTAAAAATACCATATCTTCTCTGAGGATGAATTTTTAATGAGGGGAATGAAGTAAGGAGTTGGTATTTATAGAAAAAAGTGAGGGAATATTTTATTAATTTCCAAGGCACACCTCACCGGTGGTATTTGATAAACCATGGGCTTTCCCATGGTATTTTCTCATGGTTTTGTCCACTTAGGGGAAATAATATAATATTTTAATATAAATAAAATCATTTTTTTAAAATTAAATATTGCATCATAATGATATCATAAAACACACTGAAAACTCAAAAACAGTATTTTTTACTATTCACCGAAAAACAAAACATTTTTTAAAAATCTAATAAATTCCCCCATACCTAATATCAATGTTATGAATTCAAAATGGAAATACATTTTATGAAAATAATTTTTTAAATATTATATATTTAATTTCTATGCAAAATAACTATTTACCCAAAAAATACTAATAATTTCTGAATCAGATATTTACTTATTATATTATATCATATTACAATTCTAGATGCCTAAATTATACTTGTACTTTTATACGAGAGGTTATTTTTCCATTGGTTACATTACTATTCATAAGGGTAATATTACTATTCATAATTAACTTTTCCCCAAAAATTAAGTTGATCTTATCAAACTCTTAATTTCTTACAGATCACAACTGTATATGTCATTTTTTTGAAAATCACTTCACATTTTTAATTATTTAAATTATTAAAAACAATTATTTAAAATAAGTTCTTCTTTTTTCAATATTCATCAATAATATGATATTTCTAAAAATTCATCCTAGATTTATTTTGACATTTTAAATTCAAATCTTTTACCACAATATGAAATAACAATTTTATTAATACAAAATGATCACACAGAGTAACTATATAATCATTATATAGCCCCTTATTACAACTTCATAGACCTAAGAGTAAGGTGTGTAATGGTGATTGAATCCTGGGGTGTCTCAGAAAACATTTCCCAAATGGTGATTTCTATCACCGTGGACTCCTCCCAATGTGGATTAAGTTTAAGCTTAACATATTGAAGCTCAGAATGGGTTTGGTCTAGAGAAATGCTCGGTGATGATACCTCCTTCCCAAGCTCAGACAGATGGGCTATGTACCGCCCGAGTCTTCTGGATGAGGCCACCGACTCTTCCTTCAACATTAATTATACATTATTATTTATATTTTAAACAACAATTATATTGATAAAAATCATTATTGATTCCAAAAGTAATATTGAAAAATGACCATATAAAAGTCAAAATCCAATAGTCACATTTCATTTATAATTATATATTTTTTTATTGACCATTATATAGTAAGACATACATTTTCAGAAAACAAAATATTACTCAAATTTTTGGGTCATTACAGATCAATGAAAGGTCGTCTCGATCATGTATCATGCATTCTATGATTTTTTTTGTTTTTTTAGAATTCTTATATTTTATTCCCCTCAATCCCCTGTTGGCATAAGCAATTTACACCTCACGTTTGTATCATAATACTTTCTTTTCATAAATTCTATTGGGTAATGAATGGGGAGACAAATTCATGTCATCTTTTTTATAAAAAAGCACAATAAAAGGAGACCACCAGTGCATAGAATATTTTTCTACATCATTTTTTAATGTCTAAAATATGTTAATTAGTGATGTATTTTATCGAAAATTTCAATTATGTTTCTCACATCAGTTATCTAAATCAATGTAAAAGATATCTAATTATCTTTGATTATAAAAATAATTAAAAACCCGAATAAAATGTCAAATCAGTCATCCTTTTAAAAAAATTTATAAGAAAAAATGTGAAATTAGGTTATTTACATTATTTATTTAAAATAATAAACATAAAAACATTTTATTTATATTGGTTATTTTATAACAAAAAAATATGGCAAAAATTAATCTTTTTAGAAAATTTATTTTCTAAAATAAATTTTATCCAAACTGTGGTAAATCAAAACCTATCAAAAAGAACATAATAAAGAGAAAAAAATAATCACATGTAAAATTACATAAAAAATATCTAAATAAACCCATTTTTCTAACTGTAAAAACCTAAAATGTGATATTTAAACATCAAAATATCTATTACCAATATATCAAAAGAAAAAAAACATTCTGATTGTATTATAATCCACTCATGCTCCTCATCTATGATTTTAATCATTTTTATCAAAGTGAATATATTCATAAAAGAACATCTAATTTAAAAGAAAGTATTCAACAAATATTTTCAATAAAATGATAATATAAATAAAAAGAGGATATAATAAAATATATCCTTATAGAATTTTTAAACAATACCATTTGAAATTAATTCAAACATAAATCGATGAACATAATATCCACATTATTTTATTCTTTATTAATAACGATAATTCCATTTCAATTGAAATTAGTATTTTAATTATATGCTGAATTTTAGTTATTATAAATTATGTCACCTTTTCATAAATATACTTGATCTTTAATTTCCTATTTACTATTAACATATTTACTAATATAATTCTCTGTTTGAAAATAGAATGTATAAAATGAAATAAGATGTTACTGTAAAATATCATTAATAAAAAATTAAATTAAATGTATCTAATACTACATTAAAATTTTATCAGGTGACACTATGAATAGATCATTACCAGTAAGTTGAATTTTCATTTGAGAAAATAGACAACATTTAATGGACATAAATATAAAAAAGTATAATTCCAGTGGTTACTTAATTAATAGAAACAATCAATAATTAATTTTTTTTCACACCAATCAATAAAAAAGAAACATCAAACATTTCATTGAATCGTTATAAAATCTTTCAAAATATATAAATTGTTTATTCAGTAACCTTTATTACCAATGTTATTGTAGAAATTAATTTTCAATCTATGAACCCTTATGTTGATTACATATGATATTAACTAAAGAGTGTATAAAGATACCTAATAAAAAATATGTGTATTATGTTTTATCAATTAAATTTATAAAAATGAAATAAATATGATAATTCACTTACAAGGAGAATTCATGTGTCAATGTATGGCCCAACCTTCCAGAATGTAAAATCTTCATGATATATCACTTATAAATAATCACATTCATATTGAACCCAAAATTTTTCCTTCTATTGGATGCTTATAAATGTTAAGCAATTTAGGTGCATATGATGAAAATTTATAAATACCTTCAGAAAAAGTAGCATCTAAATTCCAAGGCACCTTAACATGTCTTAATTTTCCATAATAAATTCATTTACCTTAAATGTATTCCTATAATTATATATTTAGAAAAATATTTAAAAAATAACACAATTATGAAAATAATGTTTAAAATATATTCATACCTCAATGGTAAGTTGTCAAAAAATACTACTTTTCCATTGTAAAAAATATCTGAAACTTTTTCCAACTATAGAAACATTATCCATAGTGAATTGAATTCCAAATGATTCATCTATAATATCTGGCTCTTTTACACTACACTTATCAATATCTACATATTAATGATCTAGTATATCCCCAATTTAATATATAGTCCCACATTTTATAATATGATAGTACAGATCCTCAATATATATACTAAATTAGTTAGAAATGTGTTCATGGGAAGTTGTTGATGTCAGATATGTTAGAAGAGGTTAAGGAGAGGGATATGCAACTGACGGTGAACGAGTGTGACATATAACATGAAATAATATATTTATGTCAAACAATAAAATTTATATTGAAGCTCTAATTCTCTCCTCTGTTATCTCACCCATATCATCCTTCCTAGAAAAAGATATAGGATTACCAAACAATTTTTTAATTCATTCACCGACTTCTTATCCTCGTACGTAGCATCAGTCATTATCCTTTATTAATTAATTAATTAAATTATCCTACCATCAATTATGTATTAAGGTCTCATTTTTACATTACTCTTAAAGGGATACATATAGAAAGTATTTGAAACATTTACTAGTGAATTTTAAAAAATAAATAGGTTAAATTTAACCTAAATAAAACAATAAAATCCAATTATCTACAACCCTAATTATTCATTAAGAAATATTACCTTTCTTGTCATTCAATCCCTATTTTAATTTTTATATCTAGCTAGGGAAGATATGAATGAATGTATATTCATTCAAAAGATATGGATCTCATTTTTTGAAAAAACATTATCCATCATTTTCATTTCTAGAAATGAGCACCCTCTATTATATAATGTATAACAATATACCATTTTGATTACATATATTCATAAGTTCTCTTTAATTATAGCTAATTAAGGAAAAAAAATCCTTAAGATAATCATTTTTTCTAATTATGAAAAAAACATTCCAGTGATAAAATTTAACATACCAAAAAGGATTCACTCCATCAACTTTAAAAACATTATTCCATGTATTATCATCTTTAAATGCATATGTATAAAATAGAGTAACATTTTTTCATAAAATAATTAAATTTAAAGTTAGTATGGATATTAAATTCCTCCATGTCCTAGATGAAAAAGAACCAAATTTCTTCATGATATCTTTAGACTCAGGTATATTATATGTTTTTATGAGAATAAAAAAAATATCATGTATTAATTAAAAAATGTTAGGATAAGTAAATTCTAATAAATTAGATTTCCATAATTATTCCTCATAGATAAAATTGGGTCATATTTTCATCACATCTCTAATAATAAATCAAAATACTTAATTTCTATCCAGATTTCATTTCTAAAAAACACTAAAAATTTCAATTTGGACCTATAGGATTACCATTATCATCAAAATGAGTATATATCATCTAGTTCGGGTTATGTTCAAGTTTTAATTTTTGTAAATTTCTACCACCACATTTTCTAACCACAAATTATTTATCCATCCCTATAGAAAGAGAAGGCTATTATACAGAAGGATGAGGATTATACTCACTATATTTATGTATAGGTTTCTCCCATGACGATCAAGGTAAATTAGCTACTTGATCTAACATTATCCAATAAATCAATGTAATGAACCATTAGTAAATGTATATACAAATCTAATTAATATATTTAAAAATAAATAAAAATTGACAAATGGGCTAAGAAAAACTAAACTTAACTAAACACATTTTGATCCATAATCGTTAATTTAGCTTCCTAGAATGCCAAAAATTATTTAAATTATTTATGAAATATTTAATTATACAATTAGAAGAAAACATAATAGGTGAAATATTATAAAAATTAAATGAATAAATTTATATTTGAATATCAATTTGTCATGACATAAAAAAATAAATCAAAATAACACATAACTCAACATATTCATTATTTTAGTATTCAACAATGTTATAAAATTAATGGTAATAATTTTAAAAAAGTAATACATGTAAGGAGAATATAAACAAGATTAAATAATGATATATGATAATATAAAATGTATATAAAAAATAAAACAATTAGAGATGTATTTAAATTCAGCTAAATGAAATGAGAAAATATTTTATCATATTTTTTAAAATATTTTACTTAAGTAATGAAAATAAAGTTAGAAATTATATATCACACATTTTTGAAAAATTTCAATGTTAAATAAGAAATAAATATATATTACTTGTAATATTAGGAAATTATTAAATGATTGTTCACAAACATTATTCTTTATGATCTTTCATTATGAAACAATCCATATCTAAAACATCGTTAGCCATATCGCCTAATAATATTTATTATAAAGTATAGATCTACCATAATCCATAATTTTCATTTATTTTTTAATCCATTAAATATTATTTTTTTCTTTCAGAATGATAGAACAATTTAGGTTTGATGGATCTAGAATATAGAAAATTTCATTTCAATGTGTTCTCGTGATAAAAGTTTCGTATGTGTGTTCCAATAAATTTAAATTTACTAGTGTCATACCAAATTCATCATTTATAAAAGTGTGGGTACTAAAAATCTATTTATAGTTAAACATATGAACTCAATAATTAATATAATCAATCTTTAATATTGATTCAATAACTCTGTAATATGATGTCAATGCAAAGATTATGTATTGGTATTTTGCACTCTAAAATTATGATGTATCAAGAACAAAAATACACTACTATTTTAAACTACACATTTGTCATCATGTATAAAATATATATCCATTAATTTTATTCTCAAGACATTTTATCACATTTAAATTTTTTTCACCTACTAAACAACTCAATGTTTCTGATGCATCACATCAACCATGCATTATATTTTTAAATCATAAAAATGTTTTCTTATTCTCATTCCCCACCCACATATAATTCTTCTTCAGATAATGATATTTACTATATTAATATATAATATTATATATGGTTGAGAATTATCTAGGTTATTCAAGATGTATAAGTTTTAATATGTTATTTTATAACCTGTCAAGGTTTTTATTTTTATGTTGTATGCCCCCTTTCCCCTGAGATTGGTGAATTAATGGAGAGATGTAGCCAAACCGATGTGCTCCACCACAAACATATAGAATTCAAAAAACATTGAAACCTCCTCCTCAATAACCTTATCAATAATGGAAGCTACTAGTCAATAAGGATTCTTAACATACCAATTCATTATCTTTATGTAACATTGCATAGGATACATCCAACGTTGATATATGTGACCCAAACCCCTTATTTATAAATTCAAATGAACTATTAAATAGATTATTATATTATAAAAAGATGGAGTAAATCATATTTATAGTTGATAAATAATATAAACTAATTCATTATCAATATTTTTAAATTATTTTTGATCCATAACTCTTTTACCATTAGAATTTATAATATAACATGCCATCAAGTTACTCATTTTAATAGTATAGGTAGTGTTCATGTAATTGAATTGGGAAGAGTTATTGCATCATAACGTGGAAATCATAAGATTTCATGACTATTAACTTAATATATTTTAGTGATGAATTATTTTTCCAGTTTGAATAATAAACATGAGAAGCATTGATGTCACCAGGGAAGTGAAATTTTGATTTTCTATCGGTTAGTTATTGTATAAAAAACAAAGGAATATTTGTTTGTTTTCATGTAATAGTGGGAGATAACTACAAACATATTCTCTTTGAAAATAAATCCAATATTACAATCAAACCACCATTCTTATTTCCATTAATATATAAAAATGCTCCAATCAAACTATCACATATATTCTTCACAAAATGCATCACATTAATGTTATATATGATCTCATGATATCCCAAATATAGAAGCATTAAAAATATGAATCATTTCTCTAATATATTTTATTTATTACTGTATCTTTGTGTGTTTACCTATATGAATTCATTACATTCCACTATCTCAAAATATTGGTAAATTTACAAAGAATTTGTAGAAATATGAAATTATTTCTAGTCGTTAAATGACATATTTTAATATTTTAAGAGTGATAAATAAACAAAAAACAAGAATGGACCTTGTAAACTATTTTTACCCTTGTCATAATTGACAAATTGAAGTCCCTTATTCAAAAATTATAAAATAATTTTTCTTCTTATCAATGTATCTATAAAACATTCCATGTATATGGAATTCATTTATATTAATCATAATAATTACCTATAATTGAAAATATTTATTTTTATAAGAGTCATAAACTTTGATACATTCCTCCAATAAATGTTTCAAATAAAAAAATAAACATTATAAGTAAGAAATAATATTATTTCAAGGTTGTTGTATATGATAAATTGTTAAACTCGACATGATATATTTATAATTATTGAAAAATTATAATGATATTTTGAAAATTACAAACAAAATAGAACATGAACTATGTTTTTTCTTAAGGATATAATATGTATTCATTCCATCTATACACATCCCATGTCAGATATTTCAAATGTAATTTATAAATTTTAGAAATTATCAAAGAATTTTTTCTGTTATAGACAATCAGTTGGAAGACAGATGTTTCCATAAAAAATTCTCTCATATTCATTACATTATGACCTTTTTTCTTGTTTTTAATTTTCAAATAAATTTGTACAGATGCCAAATTATAGGATGATAATTTCATAACAATCAAACTTAGTGCATATAATTATTGAAGAATATTTTTTTCTTTCTTCTTATACCATAATGTCCCACATTTAGGACTCTCTGGAATACCATTATATTACTTAGAATATACTAAAAAGTAATTTTTGAAGGCATGTATCCTCTTATACCCCTCTCTGATATTGATTTTTTCTGTCATTATAATTTGAATGGGGAAGATCATTGTGTTTAAGAATTATGTCTCTCAATAGGAGTATCAATTTTTTAAAACTCTTGTCACTCTATCTACTAATGAATTTTAGGGTCACTATATTTAAAATTGTTGTAAAAACTAGAAATTTTATACAACCTATATAATTTTTGTCAATAATATCATATATTTACTTATTAAATGATCATTTCTAAATTATATTCAATTCAATATCATGAATAATTCCTTTATTTTGATCAGAATTTTCATTGTTAAAATCTCCATCATCAATAGATCTTGAATTCTACAAAATTTCACCACACCAAATCCATGGATAGTAAATCATATTAAAATGATTTTAAAATTAATTGATCATTAATTTTTCTACATTTTATCATTTTCAAAATTAAAATATTGAATCCTAGATAGAAAAATAATTCTTTTTTATAACGATTCGTGAGGAAAATTTCAAAAAATCATAAACCCTTTCCTTCTATTTTGCACTTATTCATTGTCCACTAATCTAGTTATGATTCACTAACACCTGCAAAAAAATCATGTATTAAATATAAATTATATTATTTTGAAATTTAAATGGAAATTTACATTCATATAAAATTATGAACAATATGTTTATTTTTAAAATATAAAGAAAAATATTTATAAAATCAATTATAAAATATATTATAAAAAATGTATTATATATAGAAACCCACATTTAGTTTTTATTGGTCACATAATACTTTAATAATATAATTTTTATGAGAATTTAACATTATTATTTTTTAATAATATTGTAAATAAAAAAAATTATAGTTATTAATATAAAATCCTATATTTCCAATACATGTAGAATATATGTTATATAATAAATAATATTCAATTCGTATAATACAAAAAATTTATTAATAATATGTTTTATTCGTAATAAATAAACATTTTAAAATATAATAAACAACTATAAATTTTTATATTATGAATTTTCCCATATTTAAATCTAAATAAAGATATCATATATATTGAGTAGATTACATGTTATAATAAGACCATTAAAAATGTATAATAAAGAACCCATGATAAATGTAACATAATTATATAAGCAAAAAAATTACTTGGATGAAGAAATTTAAAAATAATAAAACTAATATTTATTATCTATTTCAAGAACATTAAACTAGAATAAATAAAATTAAATGCTATTAAAACTAGATGAAATTAATACGGAGCACCGAAGACTAAACTGATTTAGATTTATAACCCGAGACATTATAATATATTATTATTTATAAAGAATGAATAAAATGAAACATAAAACCCCCCCTAAAGAATAATTTACCCTAATGAATTGGAAAAAATAAAACAAATAAAAAATAAATATAATGGTAAAAAAACAATAGATAGTGAAAATAAGATAGAAGGGAAGCGTATGATGTCCAAGAAGATATGTTTAAAGGTATAAGGTGGGTTTAGGGGGGGGATAATGGTAGTGGATGTAGGGATGTAGATAAAGGATGAAATGATTAAATAATGTTGAGTTATCATTCCATTTGGTAGAAAATGTAAAGAGATATCGATAAAGTGAAATTAATTTAATTTTCCCGCTCGATAACATAATTTTTTTAAGTATTTTCAATATTTTTTGTCATATAATCAACAAATAATAAATAATTTTTTTCTAGTTATTAATTAACTAAAATAAAATTCTATCACCTTTTCTTACACTGATTAAATAATAACCGACGTAAAATCAATTTATAACATTTGTTATAAATAAATGGAACTATAAATGTAACATTTTAACCTATTTTTTACTATTTCACCCACTATGATCCCCATCCCCACGTAATGTTCTTGACACCCCATTTAGATTCCTTTATCTGAGTCCCAATTTAAATTATCAAATCTTGTCACTCAATGGGAATCAAATATAACAACATATCCACACTCACATCATGGTCTACCAATCCACATAAACAACACCATGCAACCACAATGAATGGAATGAATTAACACCCATATCACTTCAAAGGACATACTGGGTTGTTTATCTTATAACCAACCTATACGTTTATATTAATCCTTAAATACACAAAAAATTAAAATATATAGTTTAGGATAAACACATACACCACATTGTAAAACACTATATAAGAGACTAAAGGTAAATCAAGATTACTTATATCCTAATATTAGGTCTACCACTCCCAAACCATCACACTCCCTAATAAGATGAACATATACCAAGGCCTACTATATTTCTATAAATTCATACATATTCCTCTAGGGTGTATATATCACACAATATATATTATTTTCAAGACAATAGTAATCAGTGACTAAGGAAGCAAACATATTTTATGTTGGTCCATCATAATCTATGATTGTCTTATTATACTTAGTGGAATTTTTATGAAAACAATTCAATGATAATTCATGGTTTTTCCCAGAAAGTTGTAGAAATAAGATATAACATGCTATAAAACAAAAATCATAAACCTTAGGGAGATTTCTAGGGAATGGAAAAATTAATTGTAGTTATTTCCATTATGAAAATCACAAAAAACATTGCATAATCATGTATATACCCAACCATACATAACCCATAAAAACAAATCTCTAAATCCATTAATAATTAACCAAATTAAATTTAAACCAACATAAATTAATTAATAAATTAAACAAGTACTAATTCTATAATTAATATCTTAGGCATACTAAAATATTTACTCACTTGTTGATATCTTATTATTTAATCATTGGGAAGAGCTGTGTGCACCACCCCAACATCCTCCCATACCACAAGCATTAAAAATCCATAATTCCTCATTTTAACTCAACCATAAACTTCACCCAAAATAAAATTTTCCCATAAAATATTTGAGGTAGTTAAATACCAGAATCAATGTAGTATAATATTTTGTGTATTCATCCTCTCGGAAACCCTTCTAACTAGGAAAAATGAAAACCCAATCATATTAGGACCATTTCCACCGTTCACCCATGTGATATTAATAAAATCCAAACCTCAATAAAAAAACAAAATATGAGGATGTACCTTGAAAAAATGTGACAATATTACCTTAAATGATGAGGAATAAGAACTTAAATCCCCATTAATCATGGAGTTTGGAAGGGGGAGAATAGGGGAAGAGGATATCTACCTCCCCTTATTACCATATATCAAAAAAACATAAAATGTTAAATTTTTTAAAAATACCAGAAGTCCATATTTCTATTAATTTTTAAAATAATGGGAAAAAGATCCATTTTTCCAGGAATCATTGGGATCATGGTTCCATTCACATTCCCAGAACCTCACATGGAATGGATCTTAAGGCCATGTTGGGTCACCTTTACTCTATCAAGAACAAAAAATCTCATGACCTAAGAAATCCACTTTGTGACACAACCAACCACCAATATAATCTATATTCCATTGCCTCCTATGGACCCTCCATGGCATGACCGACCAAAAAAATCATTATTCTTCTTCCTCAAGAAATCTATGTGACATATCCATCACTCTCAAAGCTTCCAATTCATTACACCATGTCTTTGAAAAGGTATATAATTTAAACCATATCTTAAATTTTTATACAACAACTCATATTTAAAAACACTTATTTATTCTTCTAGAATAACACTTAAAAATGTAATTGAAAATTTTGATAGCCTTTAAGTATCACACTTGAGACATAACATATCTCATTAACAGAGGAATTCACCCTTATATCTCGCCCAAAACTATTAGAGTAACTTTTACTTATTGAGTAATTTTTAAACTATAATCCCTATTATGTATCATATATATCATGTTTTTTTATATTTCCAAACAATTACATATCAGGTAACCGTTGCATATAAAATTAAATACCACATGTATAATATAAATTACTATTTTATTACCTTAAAATAATTGATTAACAGTTAAATATAATATTGATCAACCCTTATGTGTTACCTTTATCACTGTAAACACTTATATATTACAACAATTACGTATCTTTACCCTTATGAATTTCAGAGTTAACCATTGTGAATCAAAAGGACAACCCTTTCATGTCGTAGGAAGACTCTTCTAAATTTTTTAATTTTATATCCATCTAATAAACCACACATATCAAGGGATAACTAATGTATCATTGGGTTAACCCTTGTTATTCATACATTATACTTATGTATCCTAAAGAGTACTCTAATATATTATTTCAAAATACTTTGAAACACTTATACATCAATACATTATCATTTTATAGAATCTAGAAACTCCCTGTATTTTAGTTACAGGTATTGATATTTCTTATATAATTTCTTAAGACATATTGAAATAATATGATCTGATATATCATACTATAAGATACACACTAGTTATAACCTATAACTAAGTAACCTAGAACCCTTGAGACCCTCTATAATCCATCTCTAGGATTATTAACTCATCTATATTTCATCACAAATAAATAAAAATATTTCATAATTATGAAAGTAACTATAGAAAATACCTTGACTATATAAAAACACAAAAAATATGCCACACCACAATACTCACTAGTTATAGAATAACCTTCCATCTGTTGTATAAATTGAAATTAACTCCACCATAAACCTCCTACAATAGTCACCCAATCACCAGATACACCTCTCAAGACATAAAACACTTCCATAAAATTCTCCATTAAAACCACTCCTATTTATATCTTCTCAAGATCTGATGTATAAATAAATTTTCAATATAGGTCTTTAATAAAAACTGTATAAAATGTTATTCCATGGTAAATCTTATCATCCTAAAATATATAGTCAATTTTAAAAGACTATTGAAACATTTTATGATATATTGAGACCCTACTAGATGGAATTAAAAAGTATATGGGATCAACACCATTTAATGGATGAGTTCTCATATAAAAAAATTATTCCACTAATAAAATGGAACCTTATAGGGATTTATATGTGGATATGCATTGAACTACAACATGTTATGATAAAGTCATAGTGCATGAACTTCTAGAACTATGAATATCTGAAGAAATGTTAGAAAAGATTAAAATAATTTAGTAACACATTAAAATGGAAAGAATTCATCAAAATATATATGTTGATAATCATTTATGGGATTTGATGTTTTAATTTGAATACAAGGTATTACATTGAAAATCAATATTGAAGAGGATTATGAGATTCATGAAGAAGTTAATGTTCATCCTTTGATAAATTGGCCCCTTTAAAATCCTAGGTCATGAGGGGACAGAATCCAATCACCTTGAACTTCCACCAAACCTCTCACAAGTTCATGATGTTTTACATATATTTTAATTTTTTAAATAAATAATTTTACCATAAATCTTACTAAACATATTGGAATCCTAACTGAACCATGATATACCATATGAGGAAAAACCAATATAAAAATCAGATTCTAGAGATAGAGTACATTAAAATAATACAAAACATCTGATTAATGTTATATAGAAGAGTCATTGGTTTTATAAAGAAATTTAAGAATATAAATACATAATGGGATGATGTTATATTCTTTTTTTGTTGGAGTAATGAAATTTTGGGGATGAAATTGTTTTAAGTGATAGAATGTAACACACTATGACTTTAGTATTCATTTACATTTAAATTAATCCATTGTGTTTGTTAAATTTTTATACACACAACATTGAACTAAAATACAAAAGTACTTATTTAATTATTTTATAATATTAAAAAACCAAATGAAATACATTAAATGATGTCTAATTCAAACAAAATTTTACAAATTACTAAATTAATGAAATAATAGTAAATTAAAAAACCACATGATTGAAATTAGTACCATCAAGATCTTCCGTAAAGATTTTTTTGACAATGTTAATTTTGAAATAAAAGAACATGGTAAAATTATATCAAATATATAGAAGAAAATTTAGAAAATTGGAAGGATTATTTAAAATAATTATGTATGTTTATATATAAAAAAGTATTATGACTATTATATATTGGTTTTTGATTATATGGTAATAGGATATATGGATATTGGATATATGCCTATTGGATATATTCAATATGGGTATTATAATATAAAATAGGTAAAATGAAATTGTATAATTATTAAAAAATAATATATATATATATATTCACTATCATATAGTAAATAATTTTTATATCCAATAAACAGGTAATAATTATTTAAAATTAATTATTATAAAAATATAAGTATTTATTAATCACATCTTATTATTTTTATTTAATAATAAATTTATATTTTTATGAAACTAAATGAAAGATTCAAATAAAAATGGACAGAATAAATGAATAATTAGAAGGAAAATAGTTATTTTTAATGGGATGTGATTAATATCACTTAATGGTAAAATGTGATATATTTCAATGTATTATTTGTAGCCCATGGTTCCCTTAAAGAGGCTTAAATCCATCATTACTAAGGAATAAATTTTGAGAATGAGTGAATTCATCAAATTATGCAAGAAGTTCTTCATTAAAATTTTCAATTACCTTCTGATATAAACTATTTAAAAACATTATTATCTAAAATATTAACATTATACTAAACACATAATAATTATAAGTAAATTTTTGTTACATTGTATAATTATATACTCCTTATCATTTGTTAGTATAACGTGTTCTTATTTGGTTTGGTTCATCCACTTAAATGAGTTATGTTTTACCAACACTGTCACTTTCATAATGGATTAGTATACATAAATTAGTATTGGTAATATATGATATTAATGTGTAATTTATATTTATAATATGGTTCTTAAATTGTGGAATAAAAATTAATGTCCAATATGAAGTAACCCATTATTATTTATAAATTAAACAAAACATGCTCTTCATTATTTCTATTCTCACAAACTATACCCAAGAATTCCCTTGAATAACTATGGTACTATATTAACCGTTTAAACAATATTATTACCCAACCTTCAATATTGTTTTATTTATGTACATGTATCGAAAGAATGTTGATTGACGTCACTATTATGAAACATTTATTAAATTATTAAACATTCTAACATTTGATTATGAAAATTAACAATAAATAAATAATATATATAATAAATGACTGTAATATAATAGTATAAATGCTAATAGAAGTTAATATTATTTTTTTAAAGGGAATCCCCGAGAGTGGCCTTTTCGAACCCTCCACACTCGAGAACCCCCTTCCCACGAAGAGATCATCTGGAGATGTCTTAGCCAGGAATGAGCCATTGATAACCGAGACGACATTGTGTCCCATGAGGTTACACCTCGATCAACAATGGTTCGACACAGAAATCCGTCAGCCAGGTGATGTGCACCCATTCTGCCCACCTGGTGAGACACCGGGTGACCTAACAAGACGAGCGGTACAGAGGAGGCGGAAATTCCCCCAAGAGCGGGCTCCCAGAAATCAAACCCTAGACCTCACCGAACACCGTTGTCATGGACCTCGACACTGAACCACTGCCCCACTGTCTAAGTGGCAAACATGTTGTTGGGTAATGAGGTATTGGGGCAACCTTCCCCACCTACGGGCCACACGTCCCCAGCGAGGCCTAAGGTGGCCAACGCTTGGGCTTAGGTCAGTTCCCAATAGGGTAGAGGGGCCCATGAGAGGATCACTGGCATATAGTGGACGTTACCTCGAACCCGAAACCTTGGGGTCAAGACCCCACCTACTTTAACCAACTCACCCATGCCTTGTGGGCAAACATGTTTTTGGGTAACGAGGTATTGGGGTGGCCGTCCCCACCCACACACCACACGTCCCGAGTGAGGCCCAAGGTGGCCAAACCATGGGCTTAGGCTAGTTACCAATGGGGTAGAGGGGCCCATGAGAGGATCGCTGGCATATAGTGCACATTGCCTTGTGATGACTCGAACCAGGAACCTCGGGGTCAGGACACCACTGCCTTGAACCAACTCACCCGTGCCTCGTGGGCGAAAATGTGTTGTTGGGTAACAATTAATTGGGGCGGCCTTCCCCACCTATGTGCCACACGTCCCCAGTGAGGCCCAAGGTGTCCAAAACTTGGGCTTAGGACAGTTCCCAATGGGGTAGAGGGGCCTATGAGAGGATTGCTAGCATATAGTGCGCGTTGCCTTACGAGGACTCGAACCCGGAACCTCGGGGTCAGGACGACTCCGACTTGAACCAACTCTCCCGTTCCCCATGGGCTAGATGTTAATAGAGTTATTATTCAAGTTATTAATGTTTTTATATTTAATATAGAAGTGGTTAAACTACTTTTATGGAAGTCAAAAGTATCGAAAATAATTTTTTTCCAAATATTAACTTGATATTTATATTGGCTATGTATAAATTAAAATTTTGGGAAATTATATGTAGTTTAAATCTAAAATTTCATACATTTTACTATCCCATAGTTTATATATTTGTTTATCTTGAATCCATACTGTTTCACTTCCATTTGGATCGTAATTCAATATAAATGTTTCTTGTAAGTATAGTATATTGTATATATTCTTTTGCTAGAGAATAGTTCTAATCAATATCTATTTTTTCAGAAGGTTTTATTTTTTCCCTTATCCCAACCAATATGATTCATTAATTTAATTTTGTTCTTATTTTTAGTTTAATTTAAAATTTTGTAAAGTAATCTGTTTTTATATTTTCCATATTTTCTATTTCTCTGAGTGTTTTATTTTGTTTTATTTAAAAAGAACCCATTCTATGTTTCCATGGTTCATCAGAGTAATATTTAATTACTATATCATTAATTTTATATACACATTTATTGATAATTAATTTAATTATAAAATAAAATTTACTAAAGGGGTAAAGAAAATTTCATAATACTTTTAATATAACTTTATAACATTATTCCAAATTATTTTTAATCTACATTGTAATCCTTTAATTTCCATTATGATTTACTGGATATTTTCTTTACTGATACCATTCACATTATTTAATTGGATATATTATGATCATGTAATTTGAAAATATTCAAAAATTCCATTTATATCTAATGGGCTAGTTTAGGATGTGAGAGAATTATGAATTTTTTATATTGAAATAGAACATATATGTATGGTTTCTCATTAAGTTATAGTGGGGAAAAAGATTTTCTATCCCTCCAATGAGTTAGGTACTCCATTATATCTCTTAATATAAATTTTATGTGACTTTTAAGTTATCCTAGAACACTAAGTGTATTGGGATGAGGAGTAAACCAAGTCCACTATGTGATTATATCCATTATCTGATGATGGCATTGTATGTGAGACTTAACATAAGAAATAATTTTCTATTCTTATAAATGTACCAAAATATTATACAATTTTTTATGTCATGCCACATTCCAATTTTATATCTCATGGATTATTATTTTGGTATCATGATTGTATATTATTAAACCTCATTTCACATTTCATCTAAAAAAACATAAGTCATTATGCATAACTTATAATCTATGTTTCATTTTTTTGGTTTCCTTCTGGTATGGTCATGTGCCAAGGTTATCTTCTCATTCTTATATTCTCATCAAATGTTATCATATGTCATATGATTTATATCTCTTATATTGATCCCTTACTAAGTGTCAGAGTTCATACTTTCTTAAATTTTCATCCATCATGAAATAATGAACCACATTATGTTTAATATGTATTGAACAATATCTTGCGTTTATATTATTTTTCGATAATATTGAATACTTTTTAGTAATTATGTTGGTTAGGTATATAATCTTTTAAGACACTAAATTGATCAGTTCTAGGGAATTATTTGTATTTTTTATTTGATGAATATAATTTGATATCATACGTTTTTGTTTATGTTTTCATTACTTCACATATACTAATCCTACATATATTTTGACACTACCTTTTTTGATGTAGAAATTCCATATACATAAAGACATGGGTATGTTGTACATCTCGTTCCCCTCGTTGTTTGATTTTCATGATCACAATCACCTTCTTATTTATCTAATATTGTGTTTTAAGTGTTGTGGATGATAGGCAAGAGATTGCCAAAGGAATGGCCCAAGAAAGCATCTCAAGTGGACTGAAATTCAGTCCACCGGCCAACCGGTGTGATGGCACCGACCAGCCGGTGGACCTGGCAGAGGCATTGCCCACTGCCAGGCTCCACCGGTCAGCCGGTGGCTCTGTCACCGGCCAGCCGGTGGCACCCAGACAACAGTGTTTGCTACTGTCTTGCCACCGGCCAGCCGGTGGCTCTGGCACCGGCCAGCCGGTGGCCCCTGGACAGGAATCCTATGCCTTTTTGCAAACACCGGCCAGCCGGTGGAGCTGTATCGGCCAGCCGGTGGGCCCAGTCAAACTAGCCGTTGCAGTTTGACCAGGCTGGCCCACTTGGCTCCCAACGGCTCTTTAAGCCTCTCCAACGGCTCCGAAGCCTCCCCAAGGGTTCCATGCCTATAAATAAAGGCCAAGGAAGCCCCGGACACTATCCGGAACACTTGTGAAGCCTACGGACACCTTGTTGATCATTTGGCGTACCTCCGGCGGACTTCCTCAAAGGAACCCACCTAGCTCCATCCAATTCCACATCCAAGGAGCTCCTTCAAAGAAGCTTGGAAGCGGCCTTCAACATCTCCAATCAATCAAAGGCGCCCAAGACTTCCTCCATTACGGTTTTTCATTCTTTATTTATTTTGAGCTTAAAATTGGGTTTGTGCCTACAAAACCCAAAACCTTTTCTCAATCCCCCTTTCTTTTGGGTTTCACACCACCATTAAGGTGTGAAGAGGTTTCTTCAAGCCTTTCCTTTTAAAAGGCTTGTGTTTCGGTGAGCTAGCCTTCACCCGTTAAAAAGGCTAGTGGGTTCTTGCTATTCCATTGAAAGCAAGTGGGTTCTTGCTAAACCAATAAAAGCAAGCTGTAATAGGTCCTAGTGCTACCTCAAAGCCTAGTGGGTTTCTTGCTAAAACCATTGAAAATCAAGCGGTAGGAATCTCTCAACGGTTGAGTTGGGAGCGGAGACGTAGGCCGGGTTTTGGCCGAACTCCGTTATCAATTTTGTGTGTATTGCCTCTTTACTTTCCGCTGCATTTCAACTTTGATTTTAAATTGTTAATCTTGTTTTTAAAAGGCAATTCACCCCCCCTCTTGCCATCATTCCCCATTTCTTCCGACCAAACAATTGGTATCAGAGGGAGTGTTTGAATAATTCCCTAACCCGGTTTCAAATTTAAGATCCATTTAGATGGCATCAACCTCTTTCGCCCCCGAGGGCTACTCTTTGGGTCGGGCTCCATTTTTTGATGGGTCCGACTATAATTATTGGAAAACCCGCATGACCACTTTTTTAAGAAGCATAGGATATCCTATTTACAAAATTGTCATGCAAGGTTATTCTTTGTCTTCCCCCGACGAATCCAAATGGACCCCCGCCGATATAAAGAATTTTGAGCTTGATGGAAAAGCCATGAACGCTCTCCATTGCGGCTTAGATAGAAATGAATTCAATCGAGTTTCCACTTGCACCTCCTCACATGAAATCTGGAAACTTTTGGAGGTTACCCATGAGGGAACCAACAAAGTAAAGGATACTCGATTGGACATATACCGTCAGGATTTTGAGTCTTTTTCTATGCATTCAAATGAATCTATTTCTGAAATGTTTACTAGATTTACTGACGTGTGCAATGGGAGAAAGTCCCTTGGTGATGATGTTTCAGCTGAAACCATGGTCAAGAAGATCTTATGGGTCCTTCCGAGCTCATGGGCACCAAAGGTGACGGCGATCCAAGAAGCTAAGGACGTCAAAAATATGCCGGTAGAGGAGCTCATCGGATCTCTCATGACTTATGAGATCACGATGAGGAGGCAAGCTCAAAAGGAGGGCACCCCTATCAAAACTCCAAAGAACATTGCCCTCAAGGTACAAAAAGAAGTAAGCTCCTCCTCCTCATCATCTTCATCTTCCTCATCTACTTCATCTTCAAGCGGCGACTCGGAAATGGAGAATCTCGCCCGCCAGATGCACAAGTTTATGAAGAAGCACAAGAAGAAGAAGAAATCTCGCAAGGCGCGAAAGCAAGAACCCACCGCAAGATCCGAGCCCAAGGTAAAATGCTACGGGTGCGGCGAAAAGGGCCATTACAAGCCCGATTGCCCACTCAACAAAAAACGGGCCACGCAAAAGGAAAAAGGAAAGAAAAAGGTCCTCAAGGCCACATGGAGTGACACCTCCTCCTCCTCCTCCTCAAGCGACCAAGGTACAAAATGCCTAATGGCATTCCATGAGGTAACATCTTCCGACTCCTCTTCCTCTTGTTCTTCAAATTCCAATTCTTTAAATCATTTGTCTTATGAGGATCTCCAATTTTCTAGAGATCAATTAGAAAATGGTTTTCATAAACTTTCCTCAAAATTTGTTTCTTTGAAAAAGTCTTTAAAAAAACTTTCCTCCGAAAAAGACCAACTTCTCAAAGAGAAGGAGGAACTCACCCTTAAAATCCAAAATTTTCCAAATGTTGATTCTATGGAATCAACCATCCAAGACCTAAGGGAGACCCTAGCTAAGTTCACCCAAGGGGAACAAAATTTGAACAATCTCCTAGGTTCCCAACGAGTATCTAGAACCACCAATGGACTTGGCTACACCAACATAGCCTCCTCCTCCCATGCACCCACTGTTTTTGTAAGGGGGAGCTCTAGTTTCAAATTTTGTAACTATTGCAAAAAACCCGGGCACCTCATTTATGAATGCAATTGCAAAAATGCCCGTTATGGCCAACCAAAGTCTATTTTCTATTCGGACGAGTTTTATAGGAGAAGACCCGCCATGAGACAAGTGTGGATTGAAAAATCCCTTTTGGCGAGTCTCTCCGGGCCTAAAATCATCTCTTTTCAAAATCCCTCTCCCCGGTGACTTTTTGTTTCTATTTAGGGGGAGTTAGGTTTGTTTAAGAATTTTCAAACTTTCAATTTCAACTTTTGGTTTCAAATTTTCTATTCAATTTTTGATTCAAAACTTTCAATTCAAACTGTTATTCAATTTTTCATTTCAATTTCAAAAATCTCAATTGATTTTCAAAATCTCAATCTTGTTTTTCAAATTTTTCCCTCAATCAAGTTTTATGCCCCACGCTATTTTGATAATCACAAAGGGGGAGAAATTTCTTGATTGATTGGGGGAGAATCCTTTTCATCATGCTTAGCATTTCCTTTCAATTTCAGTTTTTTACTTTAATTGTTTTGGTGATTGTGATCATCAAAATAGGGGGAGATTGTTGTACATCTCGTTCCCCTCGTTGTTTGATTTTCATGATCACAATCACCTTCTTATTTATCTAATATTGTGTTTTAAGTGTTGTGGATGATAGGCAAGAGATTTCCAAAGGAATGGCCCAAGAAAGCATCTCAAGTGGACTGAAATTCAGTCCACCGGCCAACCGTTGTGATGGCACCGGCCAGCCGGTGGACCTGGCAGAGGCATTGCCCACTGCCAGGCTCCACCGGTCAGCCGGTGGCTCTGTCACCGGCCAGCCGGTGGCACCCAGACAACAGTGTTTGCTACTGTCTTGCCACCGGCCAGCCGGTGGCTCTGGCACCGGCCAACCGGTGGCCCCTGGACAGGAATCCTATGCCTTTTTGCAAACACCGTCCAGCCGGTGGAGCTGTACCGGCCAGCCGGTGGGCCCAGTCAAACTAGCCGTTGCAGTTTGACCAGGCTGGCCCACTTGGCTCCCAACGGCTCTTTAAGCCTCTCCAACGGCTCCGAAGCCTCCCCAAGGGTTCCATGCCTATAAATAAAGGCCAAGGAAGCCCCGGACACTACCCGGAACACTTGTGAAGCCTACAGACACCTTGTTGATCATTTGGCGTACCTCCGGCAGACTTCCTCAAAGGAACCCACCTAGCTCCATCCAATTCCACATCCAAGGAGCTCCTTCAAAGAAGCTTGGAAGCGGCCTTCAACATCTCCAATCAATCAAAGGCGCCCAAGACTTCCTCCATTACGGTTTTTCATTCTTTATTTATTTTGAGCTTAAAATTGGGTTTGTGCCTACAAACCCCAAAACCTTTTCTCAATCCCCCTTTCTTTTGGGTTTCACACCACCATTAAGGTGTGAAGAGGTTTCTTCAAGCCTTTCCTTTTAAAAGGCTTGTGTTTCGGTGAGCTAGCCTTCACCCGTTAAAAAGGCTAGTGGGTTCTTGCTATTCCATTGAAAGCAAGTGGGTTCTTGCTAAACCAATAAAAGCAAGCTGTAATAGGTCCTAGTGCTACCTCAAAGCCTAGTGGGTTTCTTGCTAAAACCATTGAAAAGCAAGCGGTAGGAATCTCTCAACGGTTGAGTTGGGAGCGGAGACGTAGGCCGGGTTTTGGCCGAACTCCGTTATCAATTTTGTGTGTATTGCCTCTTTACTTTCCGCTGCATTTCAACTTTGATTTTAAATTGTTAATCTTGTTTTTAAAAGGCAATTCACCCCCCCTCTTGCCATCATTCCCCGTTTCTTCCGACCAAACAGGGTATTTGAGTAAATATTACTCAAACACATATATTAACGAAAACCTCATCCACCCACTCTAAATAACTTATATCATTACGTTTCCTCTGACATATCTTGAAAATCTATCATTTGAATAAGCTTCTCATGTTTAGAAACCAACATGATTGATGTTATATTTTATTCATCATGAATAATTAATCAAACATAATTTATTGTAATATTTGAATCTAATTTTGAATTTTATATATTTTTTTATAATTATGGAATGTTAATATATGTATGTATAATAATTTAAAAAATTATTAATTTTAATTTATTTTATGTTCACAAAAATGAATAACTCCAAACCTCTTTTATGAAATGTTAATATATCATCCATGAAATAATACATGGACTCCAAAGATCTATAAAACATAATTATATCATAAGAATAACCATTATGGATTTTTTCAACACACAATCAAGGTACAAGTGCAAAAAACATCATACTAACGTGTTCATGGAACAAATATAACAATTAAAACCAATAAGTTAATATTACCAATAAATAAATAATAAATGGGTAATAAAAAATAATAGAATAGTATTAAGTAAAACAAAAATACTAAATGTGTCTTATAAATTAATAATAAAACTAAGATGATTATATAGGGAGTTAGAGCATTTTTTAGAAAGAGGTAATCCAAGGTAAGTGTTATTTATTCAATCTACATTCATTGAGTCATACTATTTCTTCTATGACTGTGATCTTACAAGTTTAAAATATTTCACCATTATCAATTTAAAATTGAATTTTGGTTTTCATTATATAGAAAATTAGTTTTTATTATGAAAACATTCAATTTGATTGATTCTAAATTCTAAAAATAATAATGTTGAAATAAATGGTACCCACTCTCTTTATTTAGAATTTCTTATCAATTTCCATATTCGTTCCTACCCCAAATCTATATATTGAATATTTGGAATGTTAAATATATTTTTTTGACTTTTCTATGTAAAAATTAATTTAAAAAACAAATATGAGTATGAATTTAGGAGGTGGTTTTGAAGTTTCTTCATTTAAATTTTATCATTTTTGGCCTTCAAAAATACATAATACATAATATATATTATGTTTATACATGAAAATTTGAACATTTTAAAACTCATAAAAAATTATTCAATATAAATTATAATAATTTTTTGTGTCTGAGATATGCGTATTTACCTAGTAATAGTATAAATTTAATGGAATGTATTCAAACCACAGGGAAAATGATTTTTGAGTGTTAATCGATGTAAAATATATTTTTTATTTCTTATACAAATTGATAAGGTGACAGAGTTGAGGATGCATTCCATGGTAAATATTACATGGAAAGGGAGTTTCTATAACACTAAATTTTTTTCATGACAACTCCATAAATAAAATGAATATTATAATAATTTATGAGGGAGATTAATTTTGTTAAAAACGTGGTATTAATTAAAGATATTTATAATGATAATTATGGTAATATAACTCCATTTCCAATACCAAAACCATATCCTATAAAATTTTATATATTTATTGAAATAAAATATAGTTTTATCTCTTTTTCCCCTCTCTATCCTTGTAAAATTAAGAACAATCCCATATTTTAATTTCATGGATCTTCATTGTTTTGTTGTAAAAGATGAATGATGACCAAATGATTATTATAAAAGTGTTGGATAATCACCAAAATGATATGAATTTTTCTTTTAATTTTTCCACATTTCTATCACCTCATGAATACACTTTTCCCACATATAAGTAAAAGTTTATTACACCTATGATGGTCATAATAAACTATCTAAATGGAATTAATTATATAAACCTAATGAATGATATTTTTAAATATCATTCTTTTCTGATACAGGAAAAAATTTAATTACTTTAATTTTTTTCCATTAGTTTATTTGAGATTTTATCTATAATAAAAAGGATTAATGTTCAATAAAAATTGTTGAAATAATTAAAATAGATTAATTATTAACATGAGAATAAAATATAGACTAAATTTTGATCAAAATTTCATCTATGATCATGATAGACTAAGTTTTTAATTAAATAATTTTTTTAGAATGGGGTGAACATGGCCTAATTATATATTAAAAAACTTTTCTTTTATGAATAATTCTTGGTTAACTCTTAAAAATGTTTTTATATTGTAGATTAGTCATATAGTCATTCTTTATTTTGGTAAAATTAATTATTTTGGAAATAAAATGTTAATCATGTATTAGTAATCCAATGGGAGTTTTAACATAGTTAATATTCAATTTAATATTGTTTAATACCTAAATTCATTGATGAACCTAAATGATATCCCATTTAGGGTTGGTCAATAAATCCACCAACAATTTCATTATTGATTAAAATTATCCATTTTTTCATTATAGAAAATGGAAGTCTTTTTATTAATCAAAGGATGAAATATAAAAAATTTCTTGTTTCAAACATTTTTTAATGAAATTATATAAATAATACTAGTAAATCATGAATGATACCCAAAAAATCACCTCATAGAGCCACACTGATGAGTTTATATGTGATTAATTTAGATATAATTATAGGTAATGATAGAGATGATAGTAGAAGTAGTGTTCAAATAAAGTGGAAAATGTTTTCAGATTTTGTAAATTCAAAAACATTATTGAGTATAGTCATAAGTCACACACCATGTATGTCTCCAAATCTCAATTTCAACAAGAAATGAATTTCATATGGAATTTATCTTAAATATAATTTCTATTTGACTCATCATTAGTATTAGAATTGTAGGGTGTGATATTTTTAAATCCACATGCCATATGACTCTAGGTTAAACAACATGTATCAACATAATACATTTCACATTGATACCCTATGTACCCACCTAGTCTACGTAGAAAGTCCCACACGTAGTGTAAAATACATGTGGATTTTTTCTATCACAAAAAATACCAAAGTATTATTTATTCTCCTTATATATATATAAGACTAAAACATCAAAAATATTAGTATTGTGAACTTCACCTTGTGTACTGAGAGAATATGCCATGTACATGATACATGAAATGGGATTTCCAAATAGAAAATGACCCATAATTCCATGAAATCCCACATGTTTTTACCCCTTTGGAAACATATTGTAACCATCGTTCATCTATATTAGGTTATATAAGTACACAATCATCCTGCCTATGTTTACACTACTGGACATGATGTGCACTCGGAAGTATACAATATTCATTATATATTTCCACATAAAATCCAATAGTAGATGTATAAGAGGTCTATTCTATAACTTATGAATATATAATTAAATACAAAATATTACATCATTATTTGAGTTATATAATATAGTTAGTTGGAGGTTATTAGATTTTTAGATATGATAATGTGTGTGGGTGGATCACAATATAATTTATATGGTTGGTAAACCACTTGGATCATATCTATATCTATGGTATGGGTTCTATATGTATATAGTGGAGTATATATTACTCTATTAGGGATGGGTTATGGGTCCTCCACACATGGATTTGGAAACCCCATTATACAATGAACACTACATATCTCGGGTACAGATCGCCCATAGGTTTCGGTTACACTGTAGACTGAGGTTTCTTATAGTGGGGAAAAGTCCCCTATTACTACAATGGTTGAGGGTTTTTGTGTGAAAAACATTATTAAGATAGTTTAACTAATTTGGTTCAATATTGAATTGGGTATTTTAAATTACATATAATATTAAAATTTAGTTTTGTTGAACTATTATCAATGACGACTTTCTACATGTCATCATGTATGAAAATATGATATCATTCTGTCAATGAGGAATTTTGAATTAGTTTTCCAATTTTATGAAAGGGATTCTTTTTTGTATTTTCAAACTCACACCTACATGGGATTTATTCCTATATGTTTTTTCCTAATGAAATAAATGAATGGTTTAATGGAAACATCAGAGTACATGGGGTTGGTGACATAGGTTATTATTGTGCATTAGGGATAGTATATATTTATTTTCATGGAAATAATTATATCATTTTTTCATAATATGGATATTGTAATTCTCTATATTCATGTTTTTTAATTTTAATGGGATATTTGGTTATGTAATTTTCCTTTTTTTTGTATTTCATTTGTTTTATATAAATGGGATATTTGGCATGGCCATAAGCATTTTAAAATTAAATTATAATATATATTTAATATTTTATAATTATATACCTTATCATGTTGTTGTTTGTATTTTTATATGTTTATATTCTATATTATCTATTTTTTTGATATTCCTTCTTTATGTTGATCCCAATCCCATAGATTATTGGAGTCAGTAAAGGGGTGGCACACAAAGATAGTTGTTTTCTAAGAGTGTTCATTATGATTTAGTTTATATTAGTATTATAACACAGTATTTCGGGTCAAGGGGTTAGATTTTATATTTTATAGTGTTTTGAGACATAATTTGGGTTATTTTTTCATCCCTTCGGATCTGTATTTTTTAGGGCATTATTGGCACTCTGTTTTTAATGGGATTCCTCTTTTCCCATTCTCCAATAGAGGCCTTTTTATTTGTCTTAATAAAATAAGACTATCTGTATTATTTTTTAAGAAAAACATGATAATTATAATAATATTTTTAAGAACATAGATATAGTGTATAAATATTGGAAAGGGATACTTTAAATTATGTTTTAAAAGAGAAATCCCTTACCTTATGTTTTATCTCACGTCATACATTCACTAAATCCTGGATAATAAAATTATATTTATCTTATAATTTTTAATAATAATTTTAATGTTAAATTAATTTTAATTATTCCTTTTATTTAAATTATGGAAAATTTTATTTAATTTATATAATGGTTAAGTTCACAATTGACGTTTTTGGGTCATTCAGTTTTTAACCTCAAAACTACATTGGTGTGGTGACCATGGTAAGAGTTTTTATGGGTTCATTACCTCCACAATCATAAATATGTAATAAATGTCATATCTATACATTATATAAACTTCAAAACCTACCAGTTAATGTGGTTCATAAAAATAGACCATGTTTATTCATAAAAATGGTAGTTCATTCACCCACATGAATGATATTTTCATTTTTATTATAGGTGGAAAAGAAATAGATTAGAAAATATTTTATATTATATAATAATTAATATGTTATAAATATAATATTTATTAATTATTTTCATCCTTATGACTATCCTTTTAAGTTTTAAATGAAAAATGAATCACATCACTTTGGAGAGGTGGTATTTCACATATACACATGAACACCATTATCAATTTCCAATTGATGGAAATATTAAGCAGATAATTAATATATTAAATTTCCAAACTAATAATTATTTTATAAATATCATATATATTAATTTTTATATCATTTTAAGAGTCCATAAGATCATGTGATGAAAAATGAAACATATGGCTTTGTAGTGGTAGTGGTCCACACGTACGCACAGGCGATGCTTTCATAACTCATAAGAAGTAAATAAGGATTATAAAGGGGGTTAAAATTGTAATTATAATATTTATGTAAATGTATGATACTTAATTTATTATTTTATCTTTTTAATGAATATTTGGATGTGGTAAAAGATGAAATAATGCAAAAATTGGTCAGTTAGGACTTATACCTTCTCCTCAAATATCTCCCTTTTCTTTATGTCATAAGCCTTATAGAATTTTTATTTCGATAAGAAAAATAAATATATTATATAGTTTGGGATTTTGGGTAGATTTTTTATAGGAATTATCCAAAATATGGTGCTTAAAAGGATTGAGTAATATGGGAGATGTTGTTTCCTTTTATAAATGTGTGGAGCGGCACAATTGTAATTTTTCTGAACATTTAAATACTATATTGTATTAATCATTGTAATGTGGCTCCAAAAATATTAAATTTATAATATATGGTGATAATGGGAAAAATAAAACCATAAAAAAATAATCAATATAAGTTTTTTTTCTTATCACTCGATTTTAACCTTAATTAACCCAATTTATCATTTATTGTGGTGGTACATTTTTACCATGGATGTTATTCATAAAAATAATTATTGAAATTATCACCTTTGAAAAATTTTAAACTTAAAATTCCTAATATATAATATTTTTTCAAGTTTTAATTAATATTATTAATTGAAATAACTTTTAATATAACTGTACAAAACACAATAAAATTGTTTTTAGAGAATTTCATTTTAAAACATAAAAATTAAATTATATTAGAATAAAATATAATATTGATTTCTATAGATTTTTTTAAGAATCTAACATATGTTACTTTTAAACCAAATCAATACCCAAATTTTAGTTTTAAATTTCATTATTTAACAAAAATAAACGATAGTTTGGAAAAATCGTCACTTTTTCACTATTCACTCAAAAATCAATCATTTCAAAAATATCCAAAACAAATAATTATATATTATATTTGATTTTTTTATTCCAAAATCTACATAATTTTTATCATTTTAAATTTATAAAACCAATAAATTTGTCTTTTAAACAAGATTGTGTAATTCGTGGAAAACAACTTTCTTAAATAAAACAATTCATTCTTCGACTAAATTTTTTTTATTAAATTATTTATATGACTATGATGAATATATCTCCATAAAGTGAATATTCATAAATATTTGGAAGGAATATATAATGGTATATTTTTAGTGTTTCTGGGTTTTGAGACAAATCTGGTTGACAAAGTTCCAACATGGATGTTTTCGATGTTTGTTATTTTGTAGATGGTGCACTTTCCAAGTGTTTTCCAAATTTTTAGGCCTCAAAATCCAAATAATGATTTATATAAAAGGAATTATTTATGAATTTCATAATTTTAGAACTAAAAATAATTTATTCATAACAACAAATAATAGTTATCAATGTCATGTTTTCCACATACCAACTGAACAATGTGAACCACATAGGAAGTTTACAGAACCTAAATAGAGGTGCATCGTTTATGGAAGGTGGTTATTTAAGGAATTCCAGAAAGGTATTTTTTTATTTGTAATAAGGTAGTAAATTAATACTTCCAAAAATGATTTTTATGTTATGTTAACCCTGAATGGGAACTCATCATTTTCAGAATACGATGAACTAAGGGGCATCATAAATGACTAATGTGATATGTGAAGCACAATGAACAATACATGGTAATGGCCGAACAACAAAGAATTTTACCAAAATTTTTATTATTTATTTTTCATGAAATTATTTCCATTTTATTAACCATAATTTCATCATTATTATGGGATAAGTTCCTTAGATTATATCATCACTAGAAGAATTCAGCTATGTCGGAAGTGCTTCCCGATGGAGAAATTCCATAAATGAGGTAATTAGAAAATATATTTCATATAAGGGGTAATTAAGTGATAAAAATTCATAAAGTTAAGTCATTATATGAATAATAATCATTCCACTTATCACTCACACTATAGGGTGCAAGATGGTTAGTGAAACATGTTGTTTGTGAAGCTGGTGGTTTGTGAATGAGGTTTCCCAGAAGGAAAAAAGTAGTTTGTGAAATTACTATCAGCATGGTCATACCCAAAGGTTGAATTTCATTTCATCTATAGTATTTAAAAAACGAGTTCATGTAACACTATCTTATGTTTTAAACTCTTTTGAGTTGATTAATAATAATAGACGATTCTTCTGAAGAAGTGGGGATAAATATTCCGTGGAAAGACCAGTGATCTTTCAAACTCTAATTGGTTGTAAACCTATAGGGATAGTGAGTCTTCTCTAAATCATGTATTGGAAGTAAGATTTATTTTATTTGTTACATAGAGTCATTTATTTTGTATTCTCTATATACATATCCTAATTATGGTGAACAATTTGAAATGGTTATGTCATGTGTGTATTTTAATTATCATATTATGCTCTGTTATGGGATGGGGAGGGAAGAGTTATTTATTTAATAAAAAAATAATATAAAAAGAGGCATTGGTTTTAAAATTTCATTCCATGATTCACCACCACACACCTTCCATATTACAAAATTCATCCTAGTTGGGACATCAATTTGTATCAGAGAGAATGGCTAAAACTTAGAGGGACTCTCTTAGATGAAGAAATGGAAGTTGTTAATCACAAATGGACTTCAATATTTGATGGAAACAATTTTTATATATGGAATAATTGGATGAAACACTTATTTAAATTTATGAGTATGTATGTATTTACATCTTTAATTCATGGTATTTCATCCAGTATTGAAAGTAACATTTTATTAATTGTAAATCATAAAGAATTGGGTGTTGATGCTAAAGGAAGGAATGAGTTATGTGTAGTACTATAATACACAATATATATGAAATTTATGTATGTAAGTCATCATATTCTATAAGGGATATGATTATAAATATAAAAAAAGGTGATTAAAAAGTGTTAGAACAAAATTTTCTTGTTCTTTGAAAAAAATTAGACGACTGGAGAGTGAACCTCAATGGGTCGGTAGATGCATTATTTAATGGGGTTAATGTTGTTATAGAATACCAACGTGGTCTTGGAGAAATTATTGATGATGTAAAGGTCATTAAATGTGTATTTATAGGACTACCACCTCAATACAATAAAAAATTATTTTTACAAAAAGATAAAGATACTAAAGAACTAGAATTTAATAGCTTTCACATCACTCTTGTGGTAAACAAGATTAGAAATTATGATAATGATGTAGTGGAAAAGGTTAAGTCCAATGAAGTGGAATCCAAGGCCATCAAGAAGAATACATTTGATAATATTAATAAGGAATACAATGTGGATGAGTTCGTGTCATTAATCTCCCAAAATTATCAAAGTGGAATATGAAAGCTCAAAGGGAAACATCCACTAGCATGATTTTCATGTGGAATGATTGGACTTATTGTAACAAAGTGTCCTAAGAAGTTTCAAGATAAAGATGATAATGATGAAATTTCATGGAATAAATATTCATGAAATGTAAAATTTAGGTCAATTATTAATAGAATGTTCTTCTAAAAGAATATTTTTCTTTCAAAATAAGATGAATATTCAAAAGAATCTTCGGTAGAAGAGTTTGAGGACTGTAAAGATCATGAATAAAATATTGTGGTGTAATATGTTAGAAATTACTAAGATATGGAATAATGAAACAATAATGAAAGATAATTTGAAGGAATATTTTACCTTCATATCTAATTATAATATACTCTTGATGATATAGAAGCTTAGGGAGCCAAGAAAATGAAATCCAATAGGTTGTTTAATTATTCCAAACTCTATATGAAAAAATATGAAAATTAAAAGTCTAATATTGAGGATGAAATTGAATAGTATTGATCTAAAAACCCAAAAACCACAATTAAGGACATTGTGTACAAAATCAATGTTAAAGAACAGTCTATAACTTTTTATAGTCTGACAAACAAAGTAAAATGTTGATTCAAATTCATCGAATACCTTAATTAGAATATTTTCAACCTACAAATAAAGGTAAATGATCAAGGGAAAATAATACTATGGTAAATTAGGATACAAAGCTAATAGAAAAAATAAAATTGGAATTAATAGTTTTAGGAAATAGACAAAGTTATATCAGGAGAAGAAAATTATGGATCAGAGTGATACAACATGTACGAGGAATGATCATAAAAGGAATGAAATAATCTATAAAGTTATAACATAATAAACCACATGATGTTTGATGATTGATTTGGATATGAACTAGAACCAGAAGACCCTGAAATCTAAGTGAAACATATTGGTCTAGTAACGACACATACCAATGCTTAACACAATAGGTTTTATTGAATTAGAATGGTGTTACACTAACAAAATGTATGTTCAATATCTAGGAGGTATCAATTTGAACAAGAGTGAAATAGGTGTCCAAGAAACCCACAATATTCTAGGATATAGATTTAGGGTCATTTTTTATTGTTTGGAGGGTTTGGAAACATGAATAAATATTTTACATGGATTATACATATGTATGAAACAAAAAAACTCAAAATTATGGTAATAAACAACTCAAGGAATCTTTAACAATGCCTAAAACACAAAATTGATTTCCAAAATTATAGTTTTATTGTGTTCCATCATATTCTTAGAATGGTAAAAAATATCAGTCAAAGACATGGATATTAAAAAAAGGAGATGAACAAGTATTGGTTGTATATATTTTAAGAAGCCTGAAGTGTTTCTTATTCAAAAAGTTGAGACCAAATTTCAATGGATGTGTAGTTTAAGATATGAGTTGAATCAAGCATAGATAATGTGGTATTAAATGCTAGATTAGTTTTGAACAAGTTCAGTTTTCATTATGGAAAATTTGATACAATCTATATGTTAAAAATTTAAATAATAAAAGGATGATAGTTTTGGTGTATGTAGAAGGAATAATCATGGGAGTATTAGATGAATAACAATGTATATAAAATTCAGGAAATGTGAGTTTGAAATGTCTGTTATTGGCGAATTAACATTTTTTCCATGGTTTACAGGTGATTTAAGAAATTAAATGAGCATTAATTTCTCAATCCAAATATGACAAGAAAGTTTTTAGAAGTTATATAAAGGATAATTTGAAGGAGATTATTACTCTAACAGATATATGGATGAAAATACCAATAGATAATGAAGGGAAAGTGGTTAATGTCATATAATATAAGAAGATCATTGGTACTGTATTGTATATAATAGAAACATAGAAAAATATTTTTTTTCTACAATCGAAGAAGAATAGTATCGAATAAATACCAAATAAATCTACTTACTTTTAGTTAAAAAAATAATTTAGTATAATAAGGGAACATTGGATTTAATTTTTCTATATAATGTAAAATCTTAGCAAGAGTTATTAAGATATACATATACATATTTGGACAGTTTAGATGATGCTATAAAATCAATGGTAGGTGTTTCATTCTATGTTTAAGTATTGTGTATTTCTTAGATAAGTAAGAAACAATATTCCATTTCAATGAGCATCATAGAATCCGAATACATTGTGGATAATAGAGCATGAAAGAAGTTATTATGGGTGAGGAAACATCATGATAATACGGGAGTTGAAGTAGAGTCCCCAATCAGAATAAATTATGATAATTAATGTTCTATAAATCATTGAAAAAATATATTCTATCACTCAAGGATGAAAATCATTGAAATAATGTACCATTTTATCTAGGAGAATGCATAGAAATAGCTTATAATGTTGGAGTATGTTCCAATAGAACTAATGGTTTTAAAAATATTGAAAAAGGCCATACCCGAAGTGGAATTTGAAGGAATCAAATATCTATTGTTTTTAAATCAACACATCACACATGAAACATTTATAGATTTGGGACTCCCTCTACATGATATATAGAGTGTTTTTTTATTATTTTCTAATTTGTGTTATTTATAATGTTTCATACACAATGGAGTGACCTTATAGTTCATTGAGAAAGGAGGAGAAAATACGATGAACAATATAGGGGGAGAAGATGTTTTGGGGAGAAGTGATGTATAAGGATAAGCTAATATGGGGCGAAGTGATGTAGGGGGATTTTTAAATAGTAATGTACTAAATATGATCAATCAATGTTTATATACCACTGAAAATGGGTTCTTGATGAAATTAGATGAATATTTCAATAATGAAGTGATGTAATGATAAAATTTACTCATTAGTCTTATTTCTCATCGATATAATCTATAATGTGGGTTTAGATTGTGTTTTTATTAAAAAATTCATATCTATCTAGAATAGAAAGAAGTGATGTTTGGTAGAAGAGTAACAATGCTTTACAGTGGTATCAAAAAGGTGATGATTTTTTGAAAAACCTAATGGGTGAGGTTTTTGTGAAAAAAATCCTCAAGGTATATTTTTAGTGGTTTTGGGTTGTTTGAGATTATTGAAAATGCTAGTTGAAAATGTTGTAGGATGTTTTTTGTCAATGTCACATTTTTCTCATACAAGTATCCCTCGACAAACTATGTTGGATGTTTATGGAACTGAAAATGAAGAGACTCATTTTTGGAAGGTAGTGATTTAAGGAGTTCCAAAAAATTATTATCATTTTTGGATGAAGGATGAAAATTAAGGATATATTAATGTTTTTCTATTCTATGTGAACCATAAATGGAAACTTATAATTTTTGGAAAAAAGTGAATTAAGGGGTGCCACAAATGAATAATTATTTATGTGAATGGTATAGAAATGTACACAGTATGGGAAGAACCATAAATGATTTTTTTGGTAATTATCATTATATTGTTTTCTATAATTAGTTTTTCTATATACAATACCCTAATCACATCGTTATTAAGAGTTAATTTTGATAGAGTGTATCATTTCTGGAAGAATTTGGATAAATCTAAAGTTGTTTCTGGGGTATAAATTCCATGTAGGTAGTTCATGAAGAAATTTCACAGAAGGGGTCACAAGGAATTATCCTTTCATAAAGAAAAGAAATTATTGGATTTTAAATTGTTCCATGGAGTTGTCTTTCAATATTTTTCAAGTTGGTTCGTGAAATAGGTGGTTCACAAAGTAGGTTGTTCATGGAGAAGGATTTTCTGAAAGAAAAAATAAGTTCATGAAATTAATCTCTACAACATAGTCCCCCAATGGAAAATTTAATTTCATCTATTTTATCAATACATTACATCATTGAACACTCATATATGTGTAAAATATTCATAGAAAATTTTGTATAATAAAATATTTCTCTAAATAAGTAGTGAGAAAACTACAGTGGAGAGAGTACTGAGCTTTAAAATTGTGATTCATTGTAAATCATAAGGGATAGTGAGTCCACTCTGAATCACGCATTGGAAGTGTACTTACTATATTTTTAAAATTTTAACATAGCTATTTGAAAATCAGTTTACATATCTTAGTGAGTGGGATCCATGTAAAATTATTATTTCCCATTGATGTTTTTGTTATTAAATTATTTTCTTATATAGTAATGAGATAGAAGAGTGTTTTGGTTAACAACAAAACCAGATCCAAAAAGAATTTTGTTTTAATCTTTCATACCCTTATTAACTCACCTCCTCCACTCTTAGGGTATTTAACCTTGTTTGGATAACATGAATCCAAATATTAATTTATTTCACTGATTATGTGATTTTTTACATTCAACCAAATGGGAAATAGTATCCTCATAATGATATTCATTACATAAACAAGTGAGTTTTCCCTCTTAGAATTATCCAATTCCCAAAATGCTTCCTCAATCATTTGATTTATCCCTAAAAAATTACATGGTCAATCACTTTAATTTGATGTATTGTATTTCTATAATACAAAATATGAACCATATTATCTTCATAAGATAGATCATCCACTAACTATACAACTATAGAGATCAAAAAATGATATTCACCGGGTATATACATTCATAGAAAATAAATATAGAAAACATAATGTGCTTGAGATAAAATACTATGTAAATATACTATGAATTAAATGAATCAAACCTTTATTGAAATTTCACACAAGAAAATGAATTCTAGGGTCAATAGTTTATTTTAACAAAACAAGTTAGACTTTTCGAAGGAGGTATTTTTAGAAAAACATGATTACCTACGTAACAAAAGATATATTTTATCCTATGATCTACATAAATATTTTTTCTACTCTAATTTATCCATATATAATACTAAATCATAATTAATTTCAATTCATGTTTTATACCAATTATAATGACAACAACTTTAATTACAAAAAATATTCATTTTTATACTTTAATAAAATCTATTATTATAAGAATATTATGCTAAATATAAATTTTAGTCCCCACTTCATTGAAAACATAGTATTAAATGTCTATGAATATAATCTAATGTTCAAATTTTAATCTCTATTGTTCTATCAAATTGATGTTGAAAAGATAATATAAATTTTACTTTAGTTCCCATTAACTTTGGATGTATTTTCCAAAAAATAATTATAAATGTATGATAAAAATATGATATAGTAGAGTGGGGACCACCATAAGACTTAGTTATACCCTAATGATACTGTATTAAAGGTTGGACCAAGGAAATTGTATATTATATTGGTATAAATTTTACAGATTAAAAAAATGACCATCAGTAACCAGAATTGCAATATTACCATGATATATTTTTTAATCCGTCTAAAAAATAAATGGATATATTCTCAAATTAACATTTAGGCACTGTAAAATATTGAATCATCCCATTTGGTAGTCTTTAATAAATTTTCACATATTGAAAAGTTAAAAACATCATTATAAAATCATCAATATCTTTCTTTATATCTTCTCACTAATAATATTCTCAAATATATTTTTACATCTTATTACTACTAGGATGAAGGGAAAATGGTGAGGTTTGAGATTTACTATAAAATTACAACTTCATCTTTGAATCACTTATCACATAAAACATATTTATAAATTTTATAACACCATAATTATTTGTATAAAACATTGGAAACTTACACTTATTTGTTGATTCATTTTTTTTTGAAAAAACTAAATCATCCATCTGAGCCTCCCAAATTCTTATAAAAAAATATGAAGAAATTGATACCTTTCTATATGTATAATTTCTAGTACAATATTCATTACATCATTAATTAAAGAGAATGTTCTGATCATAACATAGTTAATGATGAATTATATTTTTAAATCAAGGAATCATATACCTTGTTTATCTTACCTTGATAATTGTCAACAGTAAATTCATAATCACTAATCAATTTTATCAATCATACCTACCCCTAGTTCAAATATATTTGATTAAAAATATATGTTAAAATTTTATGGTCAGTGTATATTTCAATTTTTTTCAATTTAAATGATGCCTCTATATTTTCAAAGAAACAACTGTTTCATTTAACTCATGTCCATGTGAAATATAATTATTCTCATCGTGTTTGAATTAAAAATATGTATACATGATAAACCAATCTTTCAACATTAATATATAACTATGTGACTTCAATTAAACATCACTATAAATAAACAATTCACAATTTACTATTGCTGAGGCAGACATTGGGAAAATAATCAACCTCTTTTTTTAAATCCTAAATGCATTCTTCATTATGACATCCTTGACCAGAATTGCACTTAACAGGTGCCCCAAGCCCAGTGGGCCAAATGGGCTCAAGCACATTACCCCAACTTCTAGAGGATTCTGACAAGTAGTGAGGGCCTAGGTGGTGTCTGTTAGAAGACTATTCCCTCATTAGCAGATCTTAGCACAACTGAAAGAATATAAAAGAATAGTAAATAGTAGAAGCAATATAAATAAATAGCAAAAGAAAACTGATGCAGTAGATAAAAAAGAATAATAATAATTATATCAACTAGAACAATGATTATGTAATGTAATTTCATTATAAAACTAGGAAACATGGATACTAGACAATAGCCATAACATGTTCCATAAAGTAAAAGTAAAAAAATACAACTCTAAGCATCCTGAGATCCAACTTGATCATTTCATATCAAGCTCCATCCTAACAGAAAGCAATCAGGTGTTTTAGCCGTATGCTTCCTTTTTTCAACACCTGCAACCATGTAATCTATTCTTGGTACCAATGGGTTCCTAGATAGGGTGTGAGATATATCTTAGTGGGCTACCACCAACAATGTCTATAATATTCGACCGATGTAATGGAATATAGCAGTGTGTAGGTGTGCATATATGAAGTAATGCAAGGAGTAAACTGTCACTATATACCCAAGTACCTACTTCATCCCTCAGCTGGTTTCTGAACATGTAACCGGTTCATTTATTAAGCAATTACCATTTAATGTTAATAGGTCATGTGAGATTTATCCAACACTGATATCACCTTGTGATAGTATATGTAGTGAAGGTCCCAAGACGAAACATGGAATCCTGAAAAAGATATCCAGTGAGGGAGTTTCATGGTAATAACCAAGGTAACTTAAACCTCACTGAATTTTAACTCAGTAGTACCTTAATCTTGATAATGGATAAGAATGTTATCCAAGGAGCTTAATCCAAGGCATTCTACAATAAGGTGCCTACTGAGTCCAAGGTGATCGACCAAGGTAAAATGGGGAAAAGCAAGGATAGGTCGATATGTGCTTTCACCATGGCACCTAATAGTCAATCATAGATCAGAGGAGTGTATCCAGTGTATCCTCTAATAATGTAAATCAACCTATGGTATTATTCCGGGCATCTGAGGAATAGACAAGAACCAGAGTCTAGGAGGGTATTAACCAAAGAAAACCACGTCCTTAAATCAGAATGGTGTTCTTGAGACCCATGGTATTCTCCTCTCAGAATCCAAGGCGAGATTGAGTTAGGTGATTACTTTTTTATATTTTAACCATGTAATAATTCATTAGGTTCAATCCTTTTCTTCCATTAGTTTGTATATGCTATGTAGTATTATGAAAATTTATTTCTTGGTCCAAGCCCTGTCTTCCATTAGTGTGGATAGACAAAGTAGAATTCCAACCATTTAATCAAGTATTAATTAACCATTATGGTATATTCAATTATTGAGCTTCACTCTTCTCCCTTTCATCAATATATATGGGGTTTCTATGGACATGTAACCTTTATTTAATCTCTTTTAATAAGGACAAGTTATGTACTTAGTATACATTCCATTCCAAATTCCAAATTTCACATTAAATAATAAATTTGAAGCACTTACCATAGGCTGGTCAAGTAGTGAGAATACATGATATATTCAATTATGCAATTCTCATTAATAATAAGACATTTATTATGGAATGGCTCACCATTATAAAGTTTATTAAAAGGCACACCTGAACGGTGGCTCAAATGTGTGAAAAACACTAAAACCCAAATATGGAATAACCTTCATCATAGGGTGGATTGAGATGTGGGTGTAACTTTTTAAAACTAATCACGTTTTTAGAAATACAGTAACCATACAATTCTAACAAGTATAATAATGTCCTGTAAATTTAAGAAACACCTTCCGATGAAATCAGCAGGCCCCACACAAAAATTCAATAAAAAAAGATGTTTAGAGATATGTTATAGACCACCCACTTTAGGGTTGTACGATCCTCCTCCTCTGGTATCAGCCCTTGATTTTTCTCAGATTGGTGTATATATAAGAAATGTTGAAAAAATAACACATGGCAATACCTAGGTCAAGAGAAAGAGAGATGCAGAATGACTACAGAGGAATCGATTTCTTACCATTGCACATCCAACGTGTCTAATATGTATTTATCACAATATGTTAAATTAATCACCATTAATGAATTATTTTAATTAAATTTTATTATTATATATTAAATCAATAAATTTAACATTCATCATTTGGTTTTTATAATCTAATAAATTTGATGAAATTTAATATTATACTTAAAAATTAATTCATTTAAAGGCTATTTTTATTGTGTTTTTCATGATAATTATCCAATTTAAAAAATTAATATTGATGAAATGGTTTCTATATTTGGAATCATAAATTCCAAATTTGGTTATGAGATAACTTTATTTTTTATTCATACTGATTGTTAACAATTATAAAAATGTTATTTATTGGTTAATGTTAAAAAGGGTTAGTGAGGGGGTTATACTAAAAGATAAGGTTTAAAATATCACATAGGATTATATAAATTTTAATTATTAAAGATATTTCCACCTTAAAATATATTATATTTTAACATTTCGGAATTTAGTGAAATATTCACAAAAATATGGCTTTATTATATTTTACTAAATATAAAAGTTTTTTGTTTCACACTCACCTCACATAAAAAAGGGTACCTACTATATTATCTTCTCCACACTAATTGAAATTGTTAAATTGAAAAAGATATAAAAAAACACTCTCCCATAATCAATATCCCTGACCTTTAGGTTCTAATTTTCTAATAGACCCATTTAAGAATCCTTATGGTGTTTTTCCAAGGAAGACACCCACAGAAAAGGTATTTATTTTTACTGACATTTTACATGTTTTATTCTTATTAATCATAAAAAATTTTTCAATAACCATATTATCATGATTTAATTAGTATTTTTTCTACACCAATATGAATTTAGGTTAATTTTATATCCATTTTCTTACTCCTTCCCATCTGTAGGAAATTGATAACATTGCTCCACAGTACCTGTGGAAAACCAAATGTGTGAAGCAATGAGACTCATTTTTCATTTCAAAATTGCATGTATGGTCATAATGATAAATTTAATGAATATATATAAATTTTATGATACCATTATTATTCTATAAAAGTGACTTATTATTTACCATTCACACATTCCACCCATAAAAAAGTAGAAACCTCAGTTATGGGTATGTACATACTACTGTTTCCATGAATTGGTTAAGTTATTATTCATCCAGATCTTAAATGGATAGTAATATAATTTAATATAATGAATAAATTTGATAGTAATTAAATTATTAATTTTTCCAGGATGATGAAACCATGACCATGGTAAATTACTAAAGTTATTGACCTGAAAACTGCATGTAAAAAATTCCATTCTTCATATGAATGTTTATTTTAATGAAAAATGATTTATAAAAGGGTGGTTGAAATTAAAAATTAATTATATATAGTATGTTATATTTTAAAAGTGTTTTGGGATAAATGTAAAATAAATTTATTTTTATTATTATGCAGTTTTGAACATGTGCAAAGCAAGTTTAGATGTAGGGTAAGTGTTTATGTTACAATATCATTTGGTTTCAAGACTATCATTTTTCAATTTCCATTAAGGGTAATTATATGATTACTATCCATTAAAAATCATGTATTTTCTTATCCTATGGGTTTTATGTTATTTTAATGTTTCATTGTATTCTAGTCTTTTGATAATGATGAATTTTTTTAAATCTAACCTCATTTCTTCATTAGTTGATGAACTTTTTAATTCATGTCCATGATATTTAAAATATTTTTGTGAATATTATTTTCTATGATGCATTTATTGTTTAATGGAATTTGAAAATATACATGAATTTAATTTCAATGGTAGAAAACTTATTGTGTACAATTTTTTTGATTAGTTTATTTATGGGTTTTTCAAAAATTATGAAAACAATATTTGTTTTAATGTTTACTATACAAATGGATTTTCCTTTTGTCATGACAATTATTATATTTAAAAACCACTCTTTGGTTTCACAAGTTTACTTTTGAATAAATTCATTTTTTATTAGTTAGGAATTTTTATATAAAATATTATCAAAATAAAACAATGTCTTTCTTATGTTTTAAATGAAAGGATCAATTTTCATTTTAACGTTATTTTCAAAATATTCCAACATAATTTAATATTTCTTATGCTTCAATGGGGATATGATCTTATAATACCATGAAATTGTTTAAAATAATTTTAATAATGACGTTATTTAGATGATTTCATAAAACCCATTTCATTTCCATAGATTAGTTGTTCTAATATGAGATAATGAATGTTGTTATGATACCATTCACCTACTTTCTCAAGATAGATTATGATTATGTAATTATGATATGTTTAATAAACCTATTTCTAGTGGGTTATCATATAATGACGTGATTGATGTTATTATGATACTGTGGAACACATATAGTAGGTTTTCATTATATGATGGGCCAACCCAAAATTATAAAAAATCATAATTTTTTAGGATATTATTGTTATATTATGAGATTATATGGATTGGTAAAATGATTGAAAGAAGTTAAGTATAGGAGTATATCTACTAGTATTGTCATGGAATTGATCCTTGACTGAGTAAATGACAATATATGGAGTGAACTGAGTCCACTATGGGAATCTATCCTATGTGATAGTCTAAATTTGATCCTTGACTAAATAAGTGATTCTCAAAGCTTATTTATTTACTACAAAATATTTTATTATGCTTATGGCATATTCCCAAGGCATGTGATGGATTACTGATGATTCCGAACATATTGTAATTTTGATTATGTTATGAAAAATCAATATGTAAAGACTGGTTATTAATGATATTTCACTGATTGAGTATGAATTTATTAAGTAATAGTCATGTTCTCATACCGTTATACTTATCGTACGATTACATGTGATCATTGATTTATATATCTTATGTTTACCTATACCGATCATCTTAATTCACCCTTATATTTCTTTCCCTAGGTTATGAAGAACAATTTAAATAGATTTTTTCTTATAAGGGTTTTATGTGAGAAACAATTTGTGAGATATATTTAAGATAATTTATTAAATAATTGGATTGTGAATCTATTATATAAATACACTAAACCATTATTACAATAAGGTGTGTATTATTATGAGATGTACTAAATATACAGCTAAAATTAATTAATATTTATGTATATGATGATTCAGTTACAATATTTTGTATTAGAGTAGGTTTTAATTAGTTTTAGATATTAAATTATGAACAATATATATCGATAGAACTTGGTATAACATATGAAGAAAAAAAATTAATATAGGTTTAACCTATAACTATCATAGATTTGAAAGGAGGTGTCATAATTAAGGTAATCTTAGGAATTATTTTCATAATTAATCTATCAAGATATTATAGGTTAATGGTTAATTTACACCTTTTATTTTAATTTAGTGGATGGAACTAGGAGTAATTGTGTGAACAATGAATGTGATAGGTAATGCAATGACCATCCTCATGAGAAACTAGGTGAAATCAGAGATGGTATTCCAAATATTGTGACTATGGTTAACTAACTCTATTAATATATAAATTGTAACCTAAATTATACTAAAATTAAAAATGGATACAGGAAGGAACAACTCACCATCGAGTCTTTTATACTTAAATTATTAACTTCCTTAAATGGTTCCTATTATCTACCAATTATTTATAAATTGATAAATGTTATATAAATGGTATTATTTTCTATTCAGTGCTCTAAACATGAGAAATTTATTTTGGGTGTGTATCATTTGGAATCTGAAGATAATCATTTGTGGTCCCTTGTCAATAAAATGAGGACTGAGTAGTAAAATAACACTATGAAATAGGAAGAGTTAAAGAATTTATTTTTGAATTTATTTTTTGATCTAATTTTTCACATAAACATGGGAAGGGAATTAATTGAGGCTATGTATAAGGACCTATGAGGATAACATTAAAAGACTTTTGAGGTATAATTTTGGTTTTATCATAGACCAAATAAGAAATTTTTGTTAATTATTTAGTTTCATAAGTCAATGTAACTGAAAACAATTGGAAATAAGAGAATTCAATATCTATTAATAAATAATTTTTTTGTGTTCTAAAGTTATGAAGGAATATTGGAATCTTCGATTTTTATATGGGTTTTAAGGAAAAGTATATAAGGATTTAATTTTGATTAAAATCTAATAAAATAAACCATGAAGGAAAGAAAATTAATCTTCCTTCATGCTATAGGAGTATATGGAAACCTGGGGAAACATTACTTTGGGGTATGATAAATGTTTTAATTTTAGGAAAGGTAGGACATCGAGTAGATTAATTTTAAATTGTATTGAATAATTCATCTAGAGAAATATATGGAGAGAAAGATCAACTACAAAATCAACCATACTCTAATTATATAATTATACATTGTATGGAAATTATGCCAATAATTTCATGAATATAAGGGATAGTTATGACAATATGTTCAATAATCACTTAATCATAGAGATAAAGGGAATGATCTTGCACTCAAAACTAGAGAAGTGGTACACAATAATTATGTTAGGGAAAGAACACTTATCATCCACTCTATAACTGAAAATGCCTTATTTTATTCTTGATCTGCACTATGTTTTATATCTAAAAAAATTATTGGATTTACATTGATACCATAATGATTAGATATTAAATTATTAGTGAAAACTCTTAATGGTACAATTATTTTGTGTCAAGTCTATGGTCCCCCCTAGATATAATTTCTTGTAAATTTACATCCTATAAATATTATGTTTCTCCTTATAGTTATTTTTTTTAATTTGGGAATATATAAGATTTATTTATATAGGTCCCACATCAATTTCTAAAAAAGGGAAGTTACATTTGATATTCCAAATGAACTTATATTTTTTTTGATGTGAGGATTAATATGAACTACCGACTAAAACTATTGTAATACCCATTTAGGAAAGATATGTTTCTCCAACAGCTTATGAGAATGTAAAAATTTAATACATTCCTATTGTTCATAAATATACTGATGTATTTTTTTAAGTCATTCTTAATCTTTTGATGAATTGTGAAGTATAATTTTCAATAGAACTCATACATGGTGTTATAAATATTTAAAATTATCCATTTTTAATGGATATCATTGAGTTATAGAAATTATTGAAGAAAATATAGGAGAATCTTGTTAAGGTATTCATACACCCTAGTGCATAACCATGGGGTTCACCTGTAAATATTGTTAATAATATTGATGATTCAATGTATATTTTGATTGATTTTCTATAACATAACTAAATCAATATTAAGAAAAAGTATCCATTACCCTATATCTATAATTTTATTGATAAATTATGTGGATCTAAATAATTTTCCATGGTTTATCTTCGATGTAAATATCATCCACTAATATTCAAGAAGGAGGATATACCCAAGTCTGTCTTATATGTGATGTGTTATAATTAGTAATTTTTGGTGATACCATTTGGACTCACTAATAACAATGTTGTCTTGTTGGATTCAATTAATAGATTCTTTATCATTACCTTAATCTGCTTGTAGAAGTCTTTATAGATGATATTATTTATATTACATGACAAATTAAGGTGATGAGAACTATTTGAATATTGCGTCAAAGACCCTAAGGTATGAGAAACTATTTTAATATTTTTTCCGGTGTGAACTCAGGATTAAAATTGTTTCATTATTGTTTTATATATTCACAATGGAGGTTATATTTGTAGAACCTTCATAGGTAGAAGTTATTATGAAATAACCCAAACCAACCATAATGATAGAGATCTAAATTTTTCTTGGTTTTATAGACATTATTGATTTGGGTGAGCGATTTATCATTTATATCTATCCAAATAAAGATATTGACATGGATGGTATTTATGTTCCTTGGGATAACTGAGCGTGATTAATATTTAAAGGTACTAAAAATAATTTTGGTTAGTGTACTTGTGCTCACACTAACATATACTATAAAAGGGTTTTGTTCTATAATGATCATTTAAAAATGGTATTCGGATGTGTCCTTGAGAAAAATGATATGGTGATATATTGTCCTTCCATCCATTTGAAATTTCCTGAAAAAAAATTACATAACTCAATATTTAGAGTTGGTTTCAATGATTTTTAATTAAAAATATGTATGCATCACCTTTATGGAGAAATTTGTTATATATATTCAAAACATAAAATAATGAAGTATATATTCTAAAAAAAGTGTGGAATATGAATAAAAGGTGATAGTTTTAGTTGATATAGGATTATGACTGGTCAATACATTTCCATATGGAAAGGAAAAATTTCAACTAATGATAAGAGTTAGAAGGACCATGCTAGGTTGTTCATGAGGAGGACTTGATGGGATCCAATACTTCAGTTTCTGAAAATGATGTATTTTAAAATCATGCGGAATGATGATATAACATATCTTTCTTAGATGAATACCTAACCATCCATCCATAATAAGATTAAATATTTCTATAATCAATATATAGAAATAAAAAATAATGGGTTGAATTTCCTTGAGTTCAATGATGACAATGATCAAATAATCAGGTCTAAGAACCGAGTATCTGTCTTGTTAGTACTAGATTTGAAGAAATTACTTCTGGATGAAGATAAAAACTCATTATTCTCTATTCAAGCTAAATGTACAATGATATATATATATATATATATATATATATATCTAAAAGAGTATTTATGGTTGTGAAATATAAAGATGGATATTATAGAGTGTGTATCTCATTTCTTGGTATGTTAATATGTTAAGGATGAGAGACATATGAATAAGGGTAAGTTACAAAAATTATTCATACCAGAATATAAATGGTAAAAAGTAATCATGTATTTGAACATAGACATACCCCCAAAAATATAAATATAGTAATTATATTTGGTTTTTAGTTTATCTCCTCTCAAAGTCCACACCTTTCCTTATTATTAATGAATATTTATCTCTTGAATATTTTTACAGGATATACATTAATGAAGTGTTATAAGGATACAAGGATAAAATATTTTATTTTTTAAGATCATGATATGATGTTTACATAGAAGTATTAGATAAATATTTATTAGGTGCTGAATATACGATAAAACATTAGTATTGCATATCCCTATCATATATATGGTTAGTCTCAGAGAAACATCCAAGCTCTAGAATTTATATTGAGATATCGTTTTATGGATTTTGAATGTGTTTATGATCTACACTATCCTCTATTGTAATTTTCTAAAAAAATAATTTCACTCAAGTATTCAAACTGATTCTTATATATCTCATTGTTTTAGGAAGTTTATAACTCCAATGTGTTGGTTGAAGTTGGGGAAATAAAAATATTGGGACCTGATCTAGTAGAGGAAATGAAATAAAAGTATATATCCTTTCAGTGGAACATAATGGAAGATCAAGGTCAATAAAAGAGTTATGATGATATTCATTGATGAGAAGTATAATTAGATGTTGGTAATAATTTATTCATATGAATAAATATTTGGAAAAAGTTTTTGATATTTGTAAAGAATAGAAAGATGATCCATAGATGTATTGGTACCTTTGTGATTATTAATCATAGAAGGATTATAAATTATCACATAGAAATATCATTGAACCTATCCCATGTTTATGATTTGTTTAATATATGACTTCAGTTGAAGTAAAAACTAGATCCTTCACATATACTGAAATTTGAGGTTGTACCGCTAGAGAATGATCTTTCTTCTGAGAAACAATTGTTGAGATTCTAAATATAATAGACAATGTTTTTAAGTACAATACCACTCAAGTCATAAAAATATAATGGGGAAACTAGAATATCTATATAAAAACATGGTAAATTGATGATGTGATATGGTAGAGTTTTCATCATTTGTTTTATTCTTGCATAACATAATTTCAAGAGTGAAATTATTATAAAGGGGATATAATGTAATGCCCAGAATTTTTAGAATATATTTCTTTTTAAAGAATAAATTTCATTCATAGAAAGTGAAATTAGAAAGACCTATCAAATGTGAATTATTCAAATAAATTATAAAATTAGTCACCCTATATATTATTTTCATGAAATATAATCTTCAATCATAATTCTTAATTCACAAATTAAATATTTCTAATAAAAAAGTAAAATATTTTTTTAAGAATAATTTTATACTATATGCTTATGTAAAAAAATTTGGAGATTTTTTTTTCTAAAGTTTATTATTTACACATCTACTAAATGAATTCATATTTTATCAATTTTTTATAAATAAAAATAAAATAATTTTATACTAAAAAAGAAATGTTTTTTTGAAAATAAATATATTTATGACCCCAATGAGTTTTATTCTTAATAAAATGAATTAGTATCTATTAATGAATTATTTTTATGATATTTTAAGATAAAATAATCCTAAATAATAATGTGACATCAATATATTAGTTTTCATTAGGTAATTAATTGGATTAAATTTAGTGTTATGCAAAAAAAATGTATTTTCTAAAAAAATCACATTATACACTTAAAATTAAATTTATTTCATCTAGTTAACTAAATTAAATTTTATAAAATGGTTTCTATATTTTTAATCATCAATTCCAAAATTTTTATGTTATTCAATATTCATTTTTCATAATGAATAGTAACTATTTTAAAAATTAGTTACTATGGTTATGTTGAAAGGGGTTTAAATAAAAAGTATTGTTTGAAATGTCACCTTAAATCATTAAAATATAATCCTTAAAGGGGATTTTGACCAATAAATATCTAATATTTGAATTTGAGCTTCCAAAGTTCCACATTCACTTGGATTTGGTTTTTTTATAATTTAATGTTTTAAATATTAAAATGTTTTCCACTCTTCTCACTGATAAAAGGGACCCTAATTTTCTCTTATATCTACACCACCTAAGCCATTTACCATAACCATTACCTACCAAAATACTCATCAAAAATAATTATACATGACCATGATGTTCAACTTTTTCCAAAATACCCATCAAATAATTTTTAGGGTGCTTCTTACAGGATGATATGTAAAGAAGAGGTATATGTTCTTTCCAAACACTCTCAAGATTATTTCTTCATAGAAATCCTAAAAATGGTCTATTACTATATTAAAATTATGTAAATATTATATTTAGTATAGTAATATGTTTTTATATTACTTTTATTGAAATTTTATATATTATTCTCATCCATTGGAAAATTAAAATGAAACTTCTGTTTATGGGTGGACTACCACAGCTACAATGTGATATTATTTTTCTCTTATCATATCCCCATAGATATTGATAATGATTTATTTAATGATATATATGATGTTATTATATATTCCGGATTTTGAAGTGGTAAATTATTTCTTATATTTCATTATTTCCCATCAAATAAAAATTAAAAACTTGTGCGTACATACAAAGTATCATATAATGTATGTAATTTTCCATAAAAATATTATATGGATGGTTATAAATGTTTAAATGAAGAATATATGTAAAATTAATTAATTAATTATTAATATTTTATAGATTTTTAATTTATGACTATGGTAAAAGGATTGGAACTGTTGAACAGAAACATGCTTAGAAAATAGACTCCTTTTTACCTGAATGTTAAGTTTAATAAAGAACTATTAAGAGATGTTTAATTGTAAACAATAAAGTATTGATATATTTTATGTTATTTAAGAATATAGTTCTAGAATATATTTTAAATAATATTTATATTTATTATATATGAGTTTTTCATGCATATGAAGAAAGTCTGGACATGAGGTAGGGGTTTATGTTACAATATTATTTTATTTGAGGATTATATATGTTTAGTTTATATTAAATGGAATTATATTATATTTTTTCCTTTTAATACCTTATATTGTATTCCCTTATAGTTATTTCTTTCAATTTATAGACTGATTATTTTTTTACTTTTTTCAAAAATTGTGAAAGGAATATGTGTTTTAATGTTTCTCGAACAAACAACTTTTCCAAACATCATAAATATTATCTACATTAAATTAAAACATGTAATTTTCTATGTTTATTTTACATGAAAATAATTTTCTCATAATTCTAGGAATTTTTACTTTTAATTTTATCCCATGAAAAGGATATCTTCTCATGATTTCAATGAAAGGTTCAAATATTATTTTAATGTTATTTTTCATCAATGTAAATATAATTCAGTGTTTTTTATACTTCACTAGGTATATGATATTATAATTATGTCCACATTTATGGATCACTTAAGATGATGATGTTAATTGAATTATTTTATAAAACACATTTCAAGAGTTAATTAATCTATGATGGGAAGATTAATGTGGTTATAATACAATACACTTCATTTATCATGATGTATGATGATTATGTGATAGTGAGATGATTAAAAAATCATATACATTCCATGGGTTATTTAATGATGAATGTAATTATGCAATTTTGGCATATATAAATATGGTTTTCATTTTTTTGATTGGTGGAACTAGATTAATATAGACATACAATGAATTTGGTACATATTGATACCTCATGAGATGATATAGACTGGCATGGGTAGTGAACCCAGTTCAGTTAGGGACTCTCTCCACTTTGATCGTATTAGAAATGAGTCTTTTTTCCAGAAATTATTGAATGTGGAGTGAACCCAATCCACTATGGGACTTTTTCCACCATGATAGTCTTGGGAGTTATAATTGACTAATGAAATATTTTTATATTCTTATATATATGCCAAAACGTTATCTCTTATTCTTATGGTATGTTCTCATAGCTTGCAGTTGATTATTGGAGATTCTACAATAATATGAATTATGTTGTTTGTTATGAAAAATTCTTATTCCATGACTCATGATTAATGATCTTTGACAGATTAGGTATGAATTACTTTAGTTATTATCATGTTCTCATTCCCTTATACTTATCATATTATACCTTATGATCATTAATCTATATATCTTGTGTTTACCCATATCGATCATTAAATATCATCATTTCATGTGATTCATTTTCCCTAGGTTGTGATGGAATGTTTTAAATTGGGAATGAGTGACAAACTTATTATGTGAGATAAAATTTTTGGGATATTTTCAAGATCTTTCATGAAATCAGAGGATTATGTATCAATTATTTGAAGACAATAAATTACTATAGTTATAGGGAATAAATTATTATGAGAAATATTGAAAATTCATCTAAAATTATATAACATTTATATATTTAATTCTTTCTTCGCCTCAAGTTAACTCTATTCATAACTTTCTATATGTACATGTTATAATCAGCTATGGTCACAATGTTATAAAAAGAAATGAAGTAGCTCATTATGCCCATTATTTTATTATTTTATATTCTTACTCATGTGTTATATTCTTTATTTATGTCCCTATTTCCTATGACTGTTATAATATTTTTTCCATTCATATTCCATGGTATATGTTTTTCTTTCATAATGATATGTTTACATTTCATTATATTTATTATTCTCTATATGATTTTTTTATAATGCATTATGATCACTCTTAATCATGATCTTACTTTAATAATCCTATTAATTCTTGAATATTGATGTTTCAATAATGTTTATGATCTTATGATATTTTCTCTCTAACTCATTGATATGATTTTTCACTTACTGGGGTTTTGTGATCACTATTTCTTTATGATTCTCAATTCCTTAGGGAATATAGGAAAATATTATGTATGATATGTCTAGAAAGAAATCTAATATAAGGATATTTTTAGGAATAACTTTACTCTATATTGTAATATAATATGGTTATATATGTAATCTTTAATCAAACTAAATGTTTGAGTTTTTTGAGCATTTGTTATTTGTGAGATGAATTTTGTAATTATTAAAAAACACTTTGGTGAATAATCATTTATCTGAGTCCCATGTATCATAAATTACCTCTAACCAAGTACAATATGTGAATAAGAACAAAAACACCTATTTATCGTCATGAAATTATTCCTATAATAGTGGTTAACAAGTGTAAATATCATCATCTCACTCTAACCCAAGTCAGTGAGTGTGTGTAAATACAATCTAAAAAATAATAGTATGACCATTGATAATCTTTCATAACACGAATATAGAACATGTGAAATATATTATAATAAAAATGAATCACATCAACCAAATAAATGACTATAATTCTGAGTTTCATGAAATATATCATTTATTTATCTAGGATGATGTCATATTTTTCAACCTGAGCTTCCACATATTTAGATAATCATAGTCCAATAATAATTAAAATCAAATTATTGGATTACTTATTTTACTATATTACTATAATATTAATATCTATATAATTTTTGATATTAATATATAACTCCCATAAACCTATCCACAACCTCATAATAAATCAAAATATTTAATTAATATTCTCTATCATCCTCTTATTTTATATGAATATTTAAAAAAAGTTTTATGTGGGTTTTATTAAAATAATTCATTTCACCATTATTTGTTCCTATTAAAAGATTCATAAGTCAACTGCTCATAATTTACATCCACTTTATGGTCATGTATATTATTGATAGAATTTTAATTTATCATTAATAAGTTCATTATTCCCTATCTATAATAGTAAAAATTATTAGAATTCAATAAAATATTTACTTAAATCCCCCTTGTAATTAACATCAAATTATAAATAAATGGAATTTAAATATATTTATATATCATTAAACTAAATATACTATAATTCTAAATTTAGTTTTTATAATTTAAATTAAAAATAATTTCTAAATATTTACTATTTTTTAAATAAAAAATAATTTCCTCCATTCTTCTTATATTTAATCAATGTTAAGTCCTACCTACAACATACCAACCGGATGATTTGGATGTTATAGCAATAAATTAATTACCTCAAACCAAAGGTCAATTTCTAATCCTAATATTTTTTTTAAAAGTTACTTGGATAAAAATGTAAATAATGGGAACGACCTCCCCATTATAAACCAGAATTAATAATTAATATCAATAATGAATTTACTAAAAATATAATTTTCAATTTCAAAAAAATGCTTACAATACATGAAAATAAAAAATATACAAAAATTGACAAGATTGATAAACCCAAAAAAGTCTATGAATATGAAAAATTAAATAATCTTCTATATTTATATGGAATACATGCATCTTCATATTCCATTGAAGCCAACCCAAGAATAACACATGTAAATATTAAATCATTTTATATTGATATTCAATAAATATAAAAATTATACATTATTGAGGGCTTTAAATGTGTGTGTCATTGAAGATTGGATACATGATAAATTTTTTAATTAAAATAACTTCAAATTCTCCCAAAAAATATTTCATATATGTACCCTTTATGATTTATCATTCACAGAACCTTCAAAAAAATAATTGGGAAGGAAACTATAGGAAAATGATATCTAAGATGATCAGTATGTATAAAAATTTTATATATCAATCATAAAAGATAATAATTTTATCATAATGGTATGATAACATAATCAGGTTGTAAAAACCTCACTCAAGAAATGCATAGATGGTGTATAAATTTTTACATTGGCATAAATACATGGGGTCAAATATTGAATGACTGGTAATTTTTGTAGTTTTTGAGAGGCTAATACATACATGATACCCATTTTACATTGGTGATATGAATATAAAACATTGTATTAGAAAGCATTCAATATCCTATAAATCATTCAAATAATTATTCTTTATATCTTGGGAAAATGAAACAAAATAAGGGTGAACTCAAATGCTCAATAATGGTTACACGCAATAGATTTATTCTTGGAAAAATAAATTATAAAAAATATGGAAAAGTAAATAAATATAAAAATGTGTCATTTAATCAATAACACTACAATCATGATTATATATGGAATAATCAATATGGAAAGGAAAATAACTAAAAACAAATTCTATTTAATCAATAACAAGAGAAAAAAATGAATATGTGGATAATATCAATGAGATAACCCCATAGATAATAATAACTAAATTATAAAATTATAAAATTATTAATATTGTAAATTGTGATATCATGAATCACAATATCAATACCATCATGAACATTCACCTAGAAAAATTATATCTATCAGTAAAAATTAATTTAATTTGGAAAACTAATTTGTCTCATGGGACCATTCAATGCATTAAGGGGATATATAATCTCTGTCCCCACCCATCACTGTATGAGCATATCATTCCACTAATAATTAATGATTGATATAATTCATGATTAGTCTTATATATCAAGTAATGATTATAGATTTATCAATTTTCACATGTTAATAAAATAAATTATAAAGAAAACACTATATATAGATATTGTATTGGGATAAACAAATACTAATATCCATAAGGAAGATTATATAGAAATTTAACGTAAATGTAATTTCCAATTATAAATTATCAAAATAATGTTATTGTCTTAAGATAATGTAAACAAACAATAAATTAATCAAGATATTATAAGTGACCACATGTTCATTAGGAAAATTTGTTTTTGTATAAAATAATATCCCTTGGAATTATAATGTGAATGAAAGTGAAATATTAAAATAAACCATCATAAAATTGATTCTTAATATAAAATTTCAAAATGTGTATAAGAAAATAAATTTTATAAAAAGATCATGTAAGTGGGGAAGTCAATTAATGTTGTATAAGTTAAAAAGTAATTCGTTTTTTAAAAATAATTCCCAAAATTATTGTGGAATTATTCCTTTAAACCCCTTTTTATAATTAATTTTAACAAAAAATGAACTAAAAAATTATAGTATATTAAAGTAATTTATTAAAACATTTTTGAAAAACATGGCCATTGATGAAACATATATCAGATTAAAATAACAGTAAGAATTTGTTATAATAGTTGATTTATTGAATCAAGAAACTATGTGAGGAAAATATTGATGAAAATATTATAGCACCTTAAATATATATTAGATAAGAAAATTATTGTATCATATGAAGGATAAATGTTAATATTCCATCAATGAAAATAAAATTAACCCATAAAGAAAGTGATATTGTAAAATAGATTCTTTCCACTTTGGTAACATTCAAATTGCAACCCCTTAAAATAATAAACATTAAGTGAAATATTAATATTCTACAATAAATGCAAATTATTGTTAAATATCTAAAAGGGTTAATATATTCACGACATAAAAGTGAATAGGTTCATATTATTAAATATATATCAATGGAATGGAAATGTCTAAGAAATATTATATCACATTTTTTCCTTTCATAGAATCTGATTTATCCCCCTTTATAATTGTATCATGCATGATATTAATTTAAAATAGAATGATATTTTTTTTATAATATAATATACGAACCTCTTATAACATCTTACCAGCTATCTAATTCTAATATTTCATTATTACTATTATTTCAAGTAAAAATTGTTGTTTTTCAAATGTTTGTTTTTTCATAGAAGATCTGGTTCATGATTATAGGATATCCATCATTATAATAATTTTATTAATGTTACAGATATTAAATTATTATTCTATAATTTGTTTGAATAATTTTTACATTTTATACTTGTAAAATGAATCACATAACTTTATAGAGATGGAAGGTCGTTTGTACACATGTGTGATGATATCATTCCATTAATGTATAAAAGGGTGAGGAAGTAGATGGTATACTAATTTTAAAAATTATTAAAATTTACTATGTATCATATATAATTTTTCTTTCAATCATAATCATTATCTGTGTTATTCGGTGATTGAAATAATATTACATTGGTTCGTGAGATGGTAGTCTGCATACACATAAGAGATGGATTTATTTCTCATTTAATGAAGTAGATGAATAAATATTATTCTATAAACATAATATAATATCAGTGTATGGGAAATATTTTTTTTTATTATAATATTTTTTTGATACATTATTGAATGTCTTATAATAATAATACAAAAATGTTTTTAGTGAAGAAAACCAACTTTGCATGAAAAAACCTCCTTTGTATATCTTATTAAAGACCCCATGGTTTTTATCCATATTCATTTATATGAGTGAAAATATTAAGGGGGGAGTGTCCTTTTATAAATGAGGAGTGGTATTTTTGTAAATACCCAAAACTATTCAATAATGGGAAGTCACTCCCAACCCATGTGCCTAAATAATTGATAAATAGTGATTTTTTGGGATAATATGGTATATACATAACTACACCACTAAAAATAATGTTTTTTAATCCTAGAATTTCTTTTACCACTAATGTTACTCTTTTTTTTCGTTTTTCTTTTCACTATTATTACTGGTTTTTTAACTTTGGTAAGTTAAAAATTATTCCTAAAATAAAATAATAAAAATTATATAGTTTTAAACTAGTCATTCTAAAAATTAAATGAAATTTATCAATGAAAATTCTAGTTGTGTGGAAAATAAATGTAGACACAAGTTCATGTAACATGAAAAATTGTATTTTAATATTTACCATGGAAATTAATTTTTACAGTTTCTATTATTTTTTATGACAAAAAATTAAGTTGATATTAATAAATATTATTAGTTATTATTATTAAAAAATTTTATTCCATTTTATCGAATTTAAATAATAAATTTCGAAGAATTTATATTAAAAACAAACCAACAAATCATGTCAAACAATAGTTTTTTAGGAAATGCATTTTACCAGCATAAGATGACCTTAAATTAATTATATAACTTCTAATAATATTTATGTGGATTTAAATTCATATTATTAGTCATATAATATTTAAATTTCATTTAATAATTTTTATATAAACATTTTTTTAATTAATTTATATGGATATACATTATTTATTTATATACAAAAAGAGTTTTCTGAACAAAAATAGTTTCTAATAAAAACCCCTTTTACCTCCAAATGACCATATCATTATTTTTATCAAATTTATTTGCAATAAATTTTTAATTACACATATTATTACACATTATTATAAATACAAAGAAAAATATGTAAATACCATATTTTGTAATATTCATAAAATTTTATTTCTAAAGGAAATTTTAAAAAATTCATTCGAGGATTATTTGACCAAATAAGATTAAAATCGATATTTTTCATATAATGTTGTCATTTGTGTTCCATTAAATAATAAAATTTTAATTATATTATAGTTTTATTAAAATATAATGTTGAGTTATTATATTTTTGGTACCTGTGTAACATTCTTACCTCTGATAAAAACATCATCCTTGAAATTTTCAAGCATATTATATTCTAAAAAAATGAGGGTTGTTCTTATCCATAAAATAATATGGTTCCCATTTTGCTTCATCCATTTTATAATTTCTCTATAGTTCCATTACAAGTTGAGTTGCATAATTTCTTAACTCTTTCTCTCTAGTTTCAAGAATTTTGTTGGTCTATTCAAAGTAAGATAGATCGGGTTTGAATTATATTTCATTACATTTGATCACATTCTTACGATCTAGCATGTACTTCCTTAATAATGATATATTGAACACATCATGTATATTATATATTCCTGGGGGAATTTCTATAGGGTAATCCAAACCCCCAAATTTTTTTGCCCAACATGTTTCCTTTCAAAAACATAATACCAAAATGTTGATGTATGACATATCCTTCCATATAACACTTTATATGGTGCCATTTGAATACTTTAATAGAAAATATTATAATTAAAAACTATAATAAAATTAAATATTGATCATATATTCATTTAAATTCATGATATCTTGACCTCAACCAGTATTAAAATGTTTGAATAGTCATTTGGGATTGTTAATCGATTTGAGTATGGTAAGCAGTGCTGAAATGAAATTAGTATCAAGATAATTCGATAGAATATTCTAGAATTTTTATGTAAAAGTGGATTCATGTTTAGAAAAAATTGAAATTTGTGTTACATTATGTGTTCGAACTTTATTAATATAGATATTTTTTAGGTTCTCAAGAGTTTAATATTCTCTTATTGCAAGTAAATGTGTATATTTTGAAGAAGATTAACATTAACACATGTTGCATCATTCCTTCTAGGAGTCTTTGGAAGTATTTTGAAAAAATATTTAGTAATTTAATAAAATTTATTGAAAGGAATATGAATGTGGTTCATGAATCTTCTAGGATGTTTTCTCTCAACATTTACTTATTGACAAACCAAATATATGGATATATTTTAAGAAATTTCATGCTACATGTTAGGCCACAAAATATGTTCCCTAAAATCCCTATACATCTTGGTCATATCATTGTGTATATATAAATTTGAGCTATTATCTTCACCCAATAATTAATTTTGCATATTATGTATATATGGGACCCATAGTCCCTTTCTATGTCTCAGAATGATGATGTCCTAAACAATGTCTATGAATTTTCCATCATTCACATCTTAAATTTTTCTTCTGAAAATTATCATCATCAGATTGATAAATTTTTATAATTTCCAATAAATATGGTTTCACAATAATTTGAAAATGGATTGGCATCCCCCTTCCATTATTATTCCAATATACATATTTACTATATCCATTAACATAGGATTCCTAAAAATCTTCATATGGGTAAGAAATCTATGATAATTCATATCCAGTGCTTGTACTACAAATTTTATTTTCTCTCGGTGGTGGTGTATTGAGAAATAATAATCCATGAGTAGCTTGAGAAATCATATATTCATAATGTTAATATCTTTCATTGAAATTATTTATTTTAGGATATTATGGTCTTTTTATATCCCACATATTTCACCATAGAGATAATATCTCCATAACTTCAATGCACAAATTAGAGTAACTAACAAAATATCATGGGTTGGATAGTTCCGTTCAATTGCCTTTAACTACATTGATGTATATGAAATAACATTATCATTTTGTATAATAATACATCAAATCCCCTTCTTTGAGACATCTCTTTATATCAAAAATATTTTATTTCCTAATGGTAGATAAAAAATATGATCATTGATGAATCACCAATTTCATAAATAAAAACATTCTTTCACATTTATTTATGCATTTAAACTGCCCCCTTTATGTGTAATATGGGTTAATAGGTCATGAAACTAGAAAAAGTTTTGAAAAATCACCTATAGTAACTTTTGAATCAAATGAAACTACGTACATCAGTTATGTTTATTGGTGTTGGTCATTCTATTAATGAATTATTCTTTGATGGTTCAACTGAGAATCCATCATTTAAGATTATATGAAAAAAATAAACTTAATTAACCCATAATTAATACTTATTAAATTTACCATATAAAACATTTATAATAAGATTCTTAGGAATTATCCTCAAGTGATTCCCGTGGTCCTCATAGATCTTAGAATACACCAAGATATAATCAATGAATACCACCAAACAATTATCAAGATATTCATTTAATAATATTTTCACTAGAACCATAAAAACATATGGCACATTAGTCAATCCAAAGAGAGTTACTATAAAATTTTAATAACCATAACACATTCAAAAATATGTCTTGTATAACACCCTGTGATTTTTATGATATATATTTGTTTACTTTCTATGATGTCTTGTGTTGTATACCGCACCAAGGTAAGATTGAACAATACACAACACTAGCTTAACTTGTGGTATAAATAATGCTATGATTGGCTTCTATTAGACAAATATTTTAGTTATTTTTAAATAATTCATTTCACAGAAGACCGTGTATAAGATAACAACTAAATATTATTTTTTTACCTCATAACCTAGTCATTATAATGGCTAGTTTGAACAATATTATCTTTCTTCTGAAAAACAATTAAATTGAATATTTGTGAGTTTATAAAATAATAATATCACCCTTTATGTATTTTATTAATGTAAAATCTGTTTAATATATTCAATATAATGTTTAAAGTCCATCTTATGTGTTTTCTAAACATGATTAAAGAAAAATTACAAATTTTCAAATAAATGCAGTAATTTTCAAAAAATGTTGTTCTGCTGCCATTTGATGGTCCATCCATTTTAAATATTGTTTTGAAACATTTATATATTTTATATAACAACATAAACATGTTCATGGAAATAAGGATATACAAATATAATTTTGATGAATTTATGATTTTTTTTCTAGTAACATTCATGTTTTGATGAATAGTAAAAATACACTAAAAATTAATTGAAAACCAATTCATCGAAATAATTTATATGGTTAAGTTATATTATTGAATGGTTCTAAATTATAAATAGAATATATTTTTATCATTAAATATAATTTATGTCATTGGTATTAATTTTACATTTAATTTTTATGTAAAAACATTTCAATCTTTTGTAATGTTTTAACTTTTAAAACCCATTTTTTTCATTCCAACAACGAGATTAAATTAAAATTAATTACCACATATTTTGTTATTTGAATTTTTTAAAAATTATTCAATATTTGGAATTAGTATGTAAACATTACTTAAATATAATTGTTTTATTTTTAGGCATTATGAATATTGACTTCAGTAATTTTTATTAATATGGTATAAATGTTAATCTTATAATTAAGGGTAAATATAATATTATAAAATTATGATAAAATGTTTAATAATGTGATTGGATGAATTATTTTCTACTTTTACCGTCCTTAGGTAAACATTATACCATTTAGAAGCAACATAGATGAGAATATTACATTTAATATAATCTATTTAATGAAAAGATAAATATATCTTACTCAAATTGAAATAAATAAATAATTTTTAATATAATGTTATACAAAAGATAAATTCAATTATAAATAGTAATGTGAAATCTAGATTATTTTTATTTATCTTAATAATTTATTTTTATTTTTTAGGAAATAAATAATTCCCATAAATTTTTATATATTGATGAAGCGAAAATTATTTAATTGATGAAAAATCAATAGACTAATTTTTTTTAAAATAATAATAACCATTAAAAGAGAGAAAGTCATGACCAAATTTTATCGGTAAATTATATTTTAACTATAATCATATGTGGATTTATTTATTGATCATTTAGAGCATTATAAAATAGATTATGACAATTATATTATTTTATTCAAAGTGATATTAAATTTGTCACATTAATGTTTTAATAAGTATAACATATTTAACGACAGATTCCCTAGAATATAAATTTTCTAATAGTATTAATATGAAATATAGGTTATTTATCTTTATCATTGTATTTTATTTTTATTTCTTATTTAATAAATAAGTGTATTAAATAATTACACAATACTGATGTTGAAATTATTTTATTAATTGAAACACCAAACTAATGTTATTAAAAATATTAAAATAAATATATCATGGGATGATGAATATATCTAATGAATTTTATATATTACATTTCCCCGAAAGAGATATAAGAAAATATTTTATTTGATAATATAATATTATCTTTATATTTTTAAACATCAATGTATTGAATATGGTCAAAATGGATATTATAGTTGATTTCTCAAAATAATGTTTTATTGAACTATTTAAAAATAATAATACATTTTTAAAAATATATAATCAATATTATATTGCCTAAAATATTCTAAAATAATTTTTTATTATTTAATTGACATCACATAAGTAAGTATTTCACCCTTTTTAATATTGAAATAATTTTTACCCTTGTTAAAATGAAATAGAATAACTACGTGATAAATTACAATGATAAAGATAAATTGCATAGAAAAACATGTATAAAATTTATTGGATTATGATATTACAACATTATCTTATCTCATATTCTAAATTATTATTTTATGGAGGTTTTTTATGTGGTTTTATTTTATTATAAATTAATACTTTTGGAGATTCCCAAAGATCCCATCACATCAATTATAAAAGGGAACCTCCTATGACAACTCTTCGCTATACATTAAGCCTTCAAGATCAGAACTCCCCTAAATATTTCCCTTATCAACTTCCCTAGTTACATTATATAGGTTATTTTATTCGAAAAATACCAACTCTAGTGCCATTAAGAGGAGATATAGTGGGAGAACGTCAAAGAAGAGGAAATCTCCTGTACTGATTCTTTCAAATTATTCTTTATTCTCATTCTTCTTCATGGGTTTTTCCACTATAAAGTAGTAAATATAGTATAAATTATATTTTTAGATGTTATTATGGTTATTTAACAACCATATTCCCCCTTCTATCTATCCTATGAAAAACAATCACCACGCATGCGTACGTTTGGCTTACCATCCCCACGGCATGGTGTAATCTATTTTTCACCACCACTATACAGGGATGGGTATACTGATGAAAAAAAGAACTATATATAATTATTATAACATGATATTTTTTCTTAAATATCGTACACCATCCACTTCAATAACATTCAACAATTTTGGGAATGATATCATCGCTCATGCATACGCACGACCTACCATCCCCACGATACGATGCAATTCATTCTACATGATCTTCATTAAATTGTGATTTTATAAATGAGTTAAATGAATATATATGATATATATTATACTAATATTATTCTTTAAATGATATAACTATTAAATAATAAGAAAAACAGTAATTAATCTTGAAAAACATGCGTATGAAAAGAAAGAAGTTAACTCATGAAGGATGAGTAATAATGTTACTAACAATCAGAAGATAATATGATCATATATAATATTATAAAAATTAAAATTATTTCGAAATACATCAAAGACATTATTTAAATAATTATATATGATGTTTGGATACACATAAAGGAAATCAGACCTAAGGTAAGGGATGATTTTTCAATCTCATTATTATCTGTGATTGTTTATATGTAAATGTTTACTGGAGTATATTTATCATCCACATACATGTTTCATAAATATGTAATATTATATATATTATAATATTTTTTCAAAAGTAAATTTTACCCATTTGAATATTTTTATTAAATGGTATGAAAGGAATATTTTTTAATTTTTTGATATGATGTAATTTTTGATTTAATGAGAAAAATTCTGAGAAGAATGTTTTCTTTTAACTTATATAGAATTATGAGTTTTTATAAACTCTAAAAAATGTATTTACATGAATATTTATTTATAATATTTCATTTTTATTTTCAAATAAATTCATTTCATTTAAAATTTTGTGACATTTTGAGGGAAAAAAATACTTTTGAAGAAGAAATGATATTTTCCACCATAATTAATTTAAAGTGTTATATAAAAATTGTTTTCCATATAATATATAATTATTTAATAGGGTCATGTTCCTATTATAATATCCTTATTCTTCCAATCATTTTATTTTGTTTGAGATGTAATGATATTTACTAAATCCATTTGTTTTACATGGATAATGTTATGGTGGAAACCCATTTTATTCTTTAGGTTGTGCTATAATTTATGTTTTAGTGTCACACTTAAAAATGATTTCATTATGTGATTGGTGAGACCAATATCTCTCTCCAATGAATTGGGTAAAGATTTATATCTCATGAGATAGACATGAACAGAATGGAAAGTAAATCTAGTTCATTAATATAGTACTAGAACTAAATTTTAACTGGTTCTGTAATTCAGGGATAGAATAGAAAGTAAACTCAGTTCAAAGAAGGACTTTGTCAATTATGATGATATTGGTAACGATCCTTGGATAATATGAAAATTATTTTCAATGCATACGTGTTTTCTAAAATTCCATGTTTTATTCCAATGCTATTTTCTTGTGGCTCTTGTTCCATTATGATTTATTCCTTGGGAACTACCAAGTTTTAGTTCACGCCTCATGATTTTCATATTTTGTATACATGGTGTGTTGTTAAAAATTTATGTTCATACATTCTTATATATACGTTTTGTTTTATATTTTCCATGTTTACCCTTACTGGTAATTTGATCTCACCTTTTTTGTTTCTTTTCCCCATGATATTAAGATGTGTATGAAGTAAGATGTTTCAAAAGTGGTTCTAGTTATGATGGAATACATATGAGAAGATATAAATGTTTTATAAACCTGTTGTTTATGTTTTCCTATTTCAAAATTCACTAAACTAATATGGTATTCAGGAATCAGTTTGATTCATTTATTAATTATTCATTTTAAGTACGGTAATTTCCATGTATACCTAGATTAGGGACTTTACCGTTAGTACCAGAGCGATATTTTTTCCAACTTTTGGAATATAGGATGCTAAATCTTTTGTGATATCCATGTAGATATTTCAAAGGTATTTCCAGGGATGTCCCTAAGTATAAGTCTAAATATATGTTACAATCCTTGAATATTGGTAATGATTATTGTTCACCTCAGATTAAACCCAAGATGTTCGATATTGAAAGTAATTTCCATTTAATTTATTGTTTTCCTTATTTTATTTTTCATCACAAACTATTGTTTTTGGATTTTTGACAATGGCTGGATCTTGAAAAAACGATGTTAATGATCAACCCAATGAGAAATGAAATTATTTTCCTTCAAAACAACCAAATTTTATGGCAGTTGGAAATAAAAATATTATTTTTATACTTACAAAAGAAAAAAATCTACTGGGACATCCAAATGAGTAGAGTAGGGAACAAAATTTCGTTGAGTATTTTATGAGGAAACGTACAACTTCTTTTAGTGGTTTTTCTGATCCACTTTTTACTGAACAATGGATCAGTACCATTGAAAATATATTTTTTATCTTTCTTTTTTTTGGGAACATTAAAATTTATTTTTGACTATTTATCATTTAGATGTAGAAGAGGACATGTGGTGGACTCTAATCGAGAATAAGAGTTATCAAGATGAAATTGAATCCATGGAATGGGACGAGTTCAAGAACATATTTTTTAATAAGTAAAATTCTTACTCTCTTTGAAAAATGTATTAAAAGGATTTCCTAGAGCTTAAAAAAATGGATGATGAATTAATTGGTACATATGAGGAAATATTTAAAAGACATGCAAGGTATGATTATAGATTTATCAAGAAACATGAAAGTAATGTTGATCGATTCTTCAGTGTCATAAAAAAATCGTTGAAATGAATTATATATAAGATACTTTTTTATCTGTGATGATATTTTGGGTTTTTCTATCAAGGTATAAATATATGTTGGTGTTACATATCAATTTAATGATTTTGACAGGAAATAGAAAACAATAAATATCAAAAAATGGTGAAAATAATTTGAGTGTTTTGTTATGCTCAATGTATGGAAAGAAGCATGGTGGATATTGTCTTAATGGGACTAGTAAATTATTTTTATGTGTCTATAATAAGGTCATAGGGTATTTGAGTGACGATGTAATGGAAAAAATATAGCTAATGATTCAAATAGAGAAAAGGACACACAAAATACACTTCACAGACGTCAATTTAATAGGTGCAAGGAAATGGTGAATTATGCTAACCAATGCACAAATCCAAGGGTTATCAATGATGATTGAAATCAAAAAATATTAAGGCCAAAGAAAAAGGAAAATCACATGAGATTACAATTATAAATGTTGAGTATGAAAAAGAAGTGGTGGAATGATTGAGTGTTTATGTAATGGGATCCCAGATAAATTTTATAAAATCTATTTTATAGTATTATAGAATATTAGAATATCTAAGTAGTGGCCAAAATTGTTTTTCCAAAAGTATTTAAAGTATATTTTTAGTGTTACCAGGAACCATGAAATTAGAATGAGGTAATAAAGTGATGTTTTACGAAAACACGTGATTGAGGGAGGGATAACCCTTAATAGAAGTATGATGTTGAGATAATTATATTTTGATAAAGATGTGTTGGATATGACTAAGAAAATTGGATGATATTATTAACCTTCAAACTGGATAAATATTTATTAAAATCTTATTTAGGAAATCATGGATGAAGTTTACATATTTTTTTACCTAAGAATAAGGAAGCATTCATATTTTCATTAAATATATATGATAATTCATGTTATTAACATGACTCAAGAAAATACACGATGAAGGTGTTCACATTTTTGGAATGTGTCACACAAGACATACCTTATTATATATTTGTGATAAATGTTATTTTGAGTTAGTGAATCTTTTTCTATTGTTTCATATTTTTATATTACAGAAGGATTATAAGGTTATTAGTTTGTTTAAAGATTATCTTAAACATCATATGAAGTTTTTTAGAATAAAAAATTATCTAACCATAGGTGCACTTATGAAAATTTGATTACGTGTGCTAAAATTTTTAAGGTGAAAATGATACATAGAATAAACTTTCAATCAATTTATAGATCACATGACCTGATAACACTTCTAGAATGAAAAATTCAACTTCATTTTATTAAATAAGAGATGAAGTGGAAATATTTCATGGCAAAACCAATAGTGGTATTTTACTAAAATCAAGTAAGTATTTCTTCTCTTGTTCATAATCTTTAGGTAAATGATATTAAAAACCAAAAAATTTATCCTAGTAACTTTTTGTCCAATGAATCATATAGTTCATTAGATTATCGCATATTTATTGATTTTTTTATTGTTAGCATTTTCCTAATCAAGTTGTCTATTACTCTCTATTAGAACATGAAAGTTAGATTTATTAAATGTATCAATTTTTTCACCTCCCACCTATGTTATCCTATATGGAAACCTAGTGATGAGTTACATTGGGTAACCATTATGTTTCTAACATTCCTTTATAAAAATGAAGATTTAGTATTCCTTTCTATGATACAGGTTTATATGATAGAAACATTCAAGTATTAAACCTTTTATTACCTCAATGAATTTAGTGGGTGAAATTAATTTTACTGGGGTAGAACTTAACACCATAATATTTTTATGAGATATATTTTTTTAATTTATTTGATGTCATGTGTGGTACACTACACCAAGATAAGCTAGAACAGTACACAACATTAGCTTAGCTTGCGGTATACGAAACACTATGTTTGATTTTGTTACACATAATTTCATTTTTTTATATAATTAATATCACGCAGTACCAAGTATATGTTGAAAAATAAATATTATTATGTGACCTCATAACATTATCAATATAATGGCGGGTATGACCAATATTAACTTTCTTCCGAAAAAATATTTAAATGAAATTAAGTAAGTGTATAAAATAATAAATTCAATATTTATTGATTTTATTAATGAACTATATGTTTAATATATTTAATCTAATGTTTAAAATTCATATTATGTTTTTTTCTAGACATGAAATATGAAAAAATTAATTTTTTTTGATAAAACAAGTAATTTTTTAAAAATGGAGTTTTCCACCATTTGATAGAGCACGCATTTTACATCTAGTATTTGACACTTTTATATTTTCAATTTAACAACATAAAAAATTTATTTTTACATGGGATATATAAATTTACTTTTGATGATTTTTCCATATTTTTTTAATAACTTTTATGTTTTGATTAATAGTAAAAATACAGTAAATATTCATTGAAAACAACTTTTATCATCCAAATAATTTATGTGGAAGATTATATCACTAAATAGTTTTCATGTATAAATAGAATATATTTTTAGCATTCAAAATAATGTATTCTATTGGAATACTTTTTATATTTAATTTTGATGTAAAATTATTTCAATCTTTTTCAATGTTTTAACTTTTATACCCTGTTTTTCATTCTGAAAATAATATTAACAGTAAATTTATTACTAATAATTTTGTGTTATTAATTATTAAAAAAGGATTTCATATTTGGAACAAATAGGTCAAAATTATGTAAATATAATTCCTTTATTTTTTAGGCATTATGAATCGTATGTTCTCTACTTTTTATTAAAACTTTAAAAAGGTAAATTGTGTAATTATGTGTAAATATAATATTTGGAAATAGCCTTATCAATTTTCCTAATGTTATTTTATGACTAATTTCCGACCTAAACCATACTAGGGTCTAAATGATAACCTTTTTGAAGCCACTTGTATAAGATTAGGACATTTAATATATTTTATTTAACTAAAAGTTAAATATATTTTAATAAAATGTTAATAACTAATATTTTTTAATATAAGTTTATATAGAAGATAAATTCTATTATGAAAACTCATTTTGAAGATAAAATATTTTTATTTATCATTTTAATTTATTTTTTATTTATAGGAAATAAATAATTACCATAAACATTTATATATTGATGAGGGAGAAATTATTTAATTGGTGGAAAATTAATAAACTAATTTTTATTAAAATAATATTAATTACTAAAAGACAAAAAATTAAACCAAATCATATTTTTCAAGATATATCGACTATAATCATTGAAGGGTCGATTTATTTAGCCATTTGGATCCTTATATAAGAGATTATGACACTTATATTATTTTATTTAAAGTAATGTTAAACTTTTTGCATTCTTATTTTAATAAGCATAACATTTTTAATGATATCTTTTCTAGAAAATATATTTGACTACATGATTATTATGAAATATAGTATATTTATATTAATCATGGAATTTTATTTTTAAATTTTCCCAAAAAATAAGTGTATTAAATAATTATAAAAAACTGATGTTGAAATAATTTTATTATTGGAAATATCAAATTAATGTTATTAAAAATATTAAAATATTTATAATTTTGGATAATTAATTTATTCAATTAATTTTCTTGATTAACTTTACCACATAAGAATATAATTTTTTTTGAGGATAACATCTTATCTTGATATTTTAAAAAATCTATGAATTGAATATTGTCAAAATAAAAACTATGGTTGTTTTGTCAATATAATGTTTTATTAAATTATTTAAAAAGCATAAAACAATTTTAAAAATATATAATAAAATTAATATGGTAATTTTTTTTCAAAATTATTCATTTATGATTTAATTTATGTCAAAAAAGTACATGTTACACCATTTTTAATATAGAAATATTTGTTACCATAGTAAAAATGAAATAGAATAACAAATTGATAAATTAAAATGACAATGTTTAAATTGATAGAAAAACATGTCTAAAATTTATTTTTGATTAAATTAAAACATTATATCATATCATCATCTATATTTGGATATTTTGGTGGTTTTTTAGATGTGGTTTTACTATTTTTATTTAATTTTTTTGGATATTCCAAATGTACCCCTCACCTCAATTATAAAAGGGCACCTCCTCCCTCACCTCTTCACATCAATTTGAGACTTAATGATTGTAAATAACCATACTATTTCCCTTATTAACTTCCCCAGTAACATTCTATAGGTTGTGGTTTTCTCCAAATAACTACTCTATTGACGTTAAGGGGAGATTTAGAAGGAGAACGTCGAAGAAGAGGTAAAATCCTCTATTGATTCTTTCAAATTATTTCTTCTTCTACTTAGTCTTCATGAGCTATTTCCATTATAAAGTATTGAATATAGTATAAATTATACTATTATATGTTATTATAGTTATGGAACAACCATATTATACTTCTATCCATCCTATGAAAAGATAAATAACCACGTCTGTGTATATATATCTTACTATCTCCACGCCGCGGTGTACTCGGTTTTTCACCACCACCTTAGTTATATCAGCATAATGATGGAAATAATAAATATATTTGATTATTATAATGTTTTATTGATTCATAAATATTATACACCATCCAATTCAATACCATTAATCAATTATTGGAATGATATCGTCGCTCGTGCGTACCTAAGGCCTACCGTCTCCATGATGCGATGTGATTCATTCAACATGATATTTTTAAAAGAATGATTATATAAATGAATTTATTGAATAAATATGATATATATTATGCTAATATAATTGTGTAAATGATATAACTATAACCTAATAAGAGTAACAATAACCTATCTAATAAAACATGCGTAGAAAAATAAAAAAGTTAACACCCGCTGGAAGAGTAATAATGTTACTAACAAACAGATGATAATATGATCATATATGGTATATTAAAAATGAATATGATTCTGAAATAAGTCAATGAAATTTTCTAAATAATAATATAGGAGGTTCAGATATATAAAAATTAAATTATACTTGAGGTAAGGGATAATTTTGCAATCCTATAATTATCGGAGGTTGTTTATATGTGACTATTTACTAGAGTACATTTATCTTCAATGTCCATGTTTTTTAAAATTGAAATATTCTTTAGTTTCCTAAAATAAATGGAATTCAAATATTACCCAGTGGTGAATTTTTTTTAAATGGTATGAAAGGAATATTTTGTTATTTCTCGATACGAGGTGCTTTTTGACTTGTCAAACAGAAGTCTGGGAATAATGTTTTCTTTTTAACTCGTATAGAATGATGGATTTTTACGTTTTCTTAGAACCGTATTTCCAAGATGAATAATTTAAAATCTTTCAAGGTTATTTTGAAAGAAATTGTTTTCTTTTAAAATTGTGTGGACTTTTGAGAATAGTATATTTTTTGGAAGAATAAAGGATATTTTCATCAAAATTAAATTTCAAGTGTTATATTAAAATTATTTTCCAACTAAGATAGAATTATTTAACAGGGTTATGTTTCAAGTGTAATATCATTATTGTTCCTATTATTTTAATGTGTTTATTATAGAATGGTATTTGTGAAATAAAATGGATTCAAATGGATTATATTATGGTAGAAACACATTTTATTCCTTGGGTTATGCTATGATTTATTTTTTTTATGGAACACGTATGAATGATTTCATTATTAGTTGGGTGGGACCTATATATCCCTCAAATACATGGGGTAAATATTTATATATCATGATATATTAATTGATCGAATGGTAAGTAATTATAGTTCTTTATTATAGGGTTGAAACGATAAGTAAATCCGGTTCAGTAAAATAGGGCTGGAACAATAATTAATCATGGTTATGTAATTGAATTCATCCACTATGATAGTCTTGGTAATGAGACATGGATAATATAGAATTGATTTTATATTCTAATGATTTCTTCATAATACCATGTTTTATTCCAATGCTATTTTCCCATGGGTCTTGTTCCATTAGGATTTATGCCTTATGAACAACACAGATTTATTTCACAACTTAAGATTATGATATTTGTTATACAAGGTATGATTTTCAAAAGTTTTGTTCATACATTTTTTTGTTTATATTTTGTTTGATATTTTCCTTATTTAACCTTACCGATCATTTGCATTTACCCCGTTTTATGCTTATTTTCCCTAGTATATGAAGAAGGGTATTAATATAGATATGTCAAAAGGGGTTTTAATTGTGAAGGAAAATGCTAGAGATGATGTTGATATTTTATGAACCAGTTGTTTATATATCCCAGATTGAAAAGTCACTAAACTAATATGGTATTTGGGTGTCTATTTGTTTCATATATTAAGTATTCTACAAAAGTAATGAAATTTCCTTTTAAATGAATCTTAGGGTTTTACATTTTTATAATTTCTTCATTATTTACATAAATTTTTTATTACAAAATGATGGTTAATCAATAAAAAATATTAATCTCCATGAATTTCATTGAATAAGACATCAATAAAAGGAATATGACACTTGTTATTTATTTTATTATAATTTATTTCACTATAATCATTGGAAATCCTCAAGAATCCATATTTCCTATTAATAAAGAGAACATGGTATCCCCTAGGTGGAACACTAGGAAGAATAAATCCCCTATCACTCAAATCCCCTATTTTTTTAACTACACTAATTCAATAGTGTCCATTAAATTGGTTGTCATTGATATTGATCTTTAATCAAGGATTATATCAATGGAAAATTCTACAATAGGATTTTTAGGATGTCTATATATTTCGTCAAAAATAAATCAATGTTTTTCATGTAAAGTAAGCAAATACTCAATTTTATATTTACCTTTTCCATGCATAGATTATGTTTTATATTATTCCACAAAAATAATATTCAAAAGTGCTGCTGGGGGTATATATAGACATGAATTAGATGATGATGTATCTTAGTTAAGATAATTAATTCTATATCTTCATCACGTATTATAATTTCACTCTCCTTGTAAAAATATTTTGCACCATATTTTGAAATCCAGTCCATATCATGGATTATATCAAAGTAAACCATATTTTTTTTATAAAGTCAAAAAATAGAGAAATCTTATGCTTTATAATGGGAACTACCTGACACATCCTTATCGCAATGATATTTTCACTATGAGTTATCACTGAAAACTCTTTTCTTATGGTGGGAGGGAAATATATATTTTTCATGGAAAACATTAAAGATATTAAAGAGTATGAAGATCCATAAAAAATAAGTAATTTTCAAAATTTGATGTTGTGATTAAATTACCTTACAACACTTCATTTAGAAATTCCATGTAACACTATAGCATTTTATTAAATATTATTTTCAAAATAAATTAATCTTTTTTATATTATTCATTATACTTAACACATATTTTAGATTTCATTACTTGAAACAATGATTTTATCTTGTGTAACACGTAACACATATTTTATATTTCATTACATGAAACACAGAGTCTAACTTGTTATACAAGAATCACCAATTTTAGCTTGTATTATACACAACCCTAGGATAGGATTTTGTTACATGAAACAACTGTTTTATCTATCATTTCATGTCAATCCATGAATAATTGAAACATGAAGTTCTATTAAAATATTGTTATTTAGTATAATAGTTATCACTTAGCCACTACAATGGTGTATAAGAATAAGATAAAATATATTATGGAAATATCTTCTTTACACATATATATAAAGTGAATTATTTAGTGAATAATTAATTATAAATTAAAATAAATACTACTTTAAAATAATGGACATCATTTTCTGAAAAACAATTTTTATGCGCATAATTGTTTTACATCAATAAATTAACAAATTAATTTTTTTGAATTATATTGATGAAATGTATATATTATATATTCAATAAAATTTTAAAAATTAAACTTATGTTTTTTCTTGACAATAGATAGAATATATCCAATTTTATTCTTAAAACTATATTTTTTTAAAAATTTGTTTTATAGATTTTTGAAAACTTATTTGAAAATTAACCATATAAAATTTTAGATTTTTTTTGAAAAATTAAAATCATTTATTAAATAATTATTTAAAATTTATCTTGGTGTTATTTTTTTATAATTTTCTTTGTAGACAATTGTATTAATTAATAATGAAAAGTACTTGTTTTTAGTAACAAATTTCTTTTGATTGAATAATTTATGATATTGAATTTTCTTTCAAAATATATTTAGAACAAAATTACTAAATTATATGTCTTTTAATACCAAGAAATTAATTGTAACTAATTTAATAGTATCTTTTTATTTAAAAATGTTTTAACATTTTGAATATTTACAATTTGGAAAACAGCTTACTAATCGCGTCAATAGGATTAATTTTAAATTATTATTTTCTACTTACGTAAATGGATTTTGATAAAATTTATTAAATATTTGGAATAAGAATAATTTATATTATGGAATAAGTTAAGATATTTTTTTTATCATAATTTATAGTAAAAATAGTAAAATTATTTACCACAGTTAAGGTAAAAGTGAGTTTACAAGGGGTTAAACTAAAAATATAAGGGTTTGAAAACATAAATAACTTGTAAATCATTCATTTTAGGGAAAATTTACAACCTTATATATTATGGTATATATAAGTTCCCAATTTTTATCATTTTTAATGTTAAAAACATGGGTACACCATTTTATTTTCAAAACATTATAAGTCAGTCACTCACCCCACTTATAAAACATCAGCCCTATCCTCTCCTATTAAAACACCCAAAACCATTTGGTTAGTAAAATAACATCCCAATTCACTTCCATTAATTGATATTAAATATATATGTCTTTTTTTTATAAAATCCATCCAAACAATCCATTTGGTGTAAACAAAACGAAGTTGTCTAAAAAGAGGTATTGTCCCAAACCAAGCATTTTATACCATTTCTTCCTCTTTATCATTAAATATAATTAAATAATGATGATATAATTACATATATATCTTCCATTTAATTATATATTATTATGTTAATGAAATAACCTAAACAATTCTCTTCTTACATCAAATAGGTTTTGAAATCATCATTCATGTGTATGGCGGACTACTACCTCCCGAACTGATGTTATTTATTTTTCATCACCACCTCTCATGGATGGATGTAATGAATTAGAGTGTTGAATATTATATTTATATTATTTAAATTTTTATTTAATGATGATATCAAAAGTTACTACTTATCTTCCATTTTATTGGAAAATGATAACATTGTTCATGTGTATAGTGAACTACCGCGTCGCGAAGCGATGTGATTAGTACATAATATATATGGAAGGTAAAAATGACGGGTTGAATTAAAATATGTGATATATATTAAATAAAAATTATTTTATAAATTTAACATATTTTTTACCTTTATATATTTCATTCCATCATAAAAATGAAAACTGCATTCATATATAGGTACGACCTACCATCTCTATGAACAATGAATTTCATTTTTTATCAATAACATTTATATATCAGTATAAATATATTTATATAAATAAAATATATTATATTTTTATCATTTTTAACATTATTTGAATAATTTAACCATTATTAATGTAATAGGAACAAAAATAATAGATCAAAACATACACAAATAACAAAGTTGTTATTTCTTAAATCATTACATTAACATGGAATTGTTAATAAAAGGTTAATAAAAGGTCGTAAGTAAATAATATGTTGATTTATATATATAATTATGTATATATAAAAAATTATTAATATACTTATATTTATTATACAAAAGTTTTAAATGTGTATTAAGGAAGTCTATACATTTCATAAGGGATTTTTGTATCACTTTTATTTTTTGTGAGACACATGCCATATTAACCACCATTTTCATTTATGTGGTGTATATAATTACCTTGAATTTATTTAATGTTTCTAATATAGAATTTTTTTGGATTTATATATCCATTTTAGTATCACTATATCATGGAGTTTATATTTTTAACATTTCTAAAGAAGTAATGGATTTTTATATTAATTTTCATTCCTTGAGAAATTCTAAAGTTAATAAACCAATATTCATTCATTTAGTGTATATATAACCCTTTTTACAATTAATATCATGAATTAATTTATCATAATTTTATTTTTTCAGTTTTATATAATTTTATTCCATTTTAGGGCATATAATTAATGTTTACCAAAGATGTAAATATTTTATATTGAAATCTTCTCATTTATCAGGATTGGTTATAATAATGTTTTCAATGGTAGAATAATATGATCAAACTCCCATGAAACTCATGTAATATATTCTTCTCTAGTTATTTTATGATAATTCATTTTTAACTTCATTTTTCTCTCTTTATGTACTTAATAGTTCAGAATAATTTCTTTAAGAAAAAATGTTATTTTTTCTCAATTCTGTCGAAAAACCATGTTTTCTAAAAAAATTTATAAATATATTTTCAAAATTATTTTTCCATTATTGAAATGATTTATTAAAGAAATTTTAACTCATGTTTTAATTTTTATAAAAAAACTTAATGTAATCTTCATGTCATATTTCAAAAAATTATCAATTGGATTTTAATGAAAATGTGAAATGAATCCTTGTTTTAACATGTATGTATTTACAAGAATTTACCACTATCATAATCATTATTTTAATTGAATCTGCCCGTATTTTTTTCAATTTTATTTTTTATAAATTTATTTTGAAATTATTTATGTTTTAAAAAATTAAGAGTTGAAATGTTATTTTTCTCAAAAATGCTTTAATTATTTTTTTAGTATTACTGAAAATTATCATGTTTATTTGAAAAGTAAATAATTTCAAAATTATTTTTTGAATTCTTTTATTCAAACAGAAATTTTAATGAAATTTTATTTTCCTGTAATCTATGTACCAAGCGATCTTTCCAAATCATTTTTCATATATGATTACATCTTTAGATGTTACTTATGCTTTATTAGAGATATAATTAATGGGTAACATTATTATTCTTTCTATAAATGGTTTGTGTATATGATGAGAAGTTATTAATGAGTACAATTTCAATTCAACAAGTTATACCATCATAAAATTATTAGGAAACATACTTCTCTTCATAAGTTATTCTATGATGAAATGGTTATGAAATTTTTCACCTTTCTGAATTTTATGATTTGATTAAAAGTTTATGGAAACAATATCATTTTATGGGTTATGATATGATTAATGTTTCATGATCCTATGGAATAAATATTTATGATTTTCATTATGTGGTAGGTGGTGTTCATATCTCCCTCTAATGAATTGGGTAAATATTTATATCTGATTAGATATAAGGGATATGAATTGGGAGAGAACGTAGTTTAGCAAGGGTTTTTGTCCACTATGATGGTCTTGGTAGTGAACCATGACTACTTTGATGGTCTAGGGATTGACCTCATTCCACTATGATAGCCTTGGAAATAATCCTTGACTACTATAGAAATGATTTCTTATACATATGTGTGCCAAAATTATGCGTCTTTTGTCAACATTATTCCATCATTGATCATGTTCATTTATTCCCTTATGATCTATGAAATATGAACTTCTATTATTTATTCCATGAACCAGGATTATGATATTTGATATGAAATGTGTGGTTTTAAAAGGTTATTCTTATATTATCATACCCTTATGTTCATGTTATGCATTGATAACACAATTATTTACCCTTACTAAGTACATGAGCTCATCCTTTCTTATATAAAAATTCCCTAGTTTATGAATAATGTTTTTAATTTGGATATTTTTAATAAGAGAAATATACAGGATTATATTTATTAGAGATGTTTAAGATCTTTCAAGAAATAAAAATATGTTGTTTCTACTCCCTAAAGGCACTAATACATTACAATGCTCATGCATTTATTTTTTTAATTACATTAATATTCATCTAAAAGATGTAATATCAATGTATAAAAATCTTGTTCTGCTATAGTTGGTGTCATAGGATAGTTTTTGATAAAATTTGGAAATAAGGATGAGAAAACAATAGTGAGATCACTAAATACATATTACGGATAAGGCTAAGGATGAGTCAAAGTATAGGAATGTACCCTAGAATTTTTTAAAATGGTTTGAGAAAGTTATTATCAAGAAATTGTATCGTCTTCTAGATACTACAAGTGGATGTGAATCTATTACAAAGGTACCAAGGGGTAAAAATGTATAATCCCATGTTTTTTAACTGGACTAAAATATGATGTTTTTTTTCATTTTTAGTTACTAAATGTGTTAGTTTTAAAACTAGACCTCATAACTAAATTCTGGGAGTTGTATCAACCCTAAGTAATGTAATTAGGCATGGGAGAAGGCCCGAGAAGTTTCTCGAGTGGAATGAAGTGTTTCAAGAGCATCAGAACTAGAAATCTTATGTTTTCAGAAGCTTTAGAGGGTGGACGGTTTGGCTGAAACAATGCAGCCCACTATAGGTAACCGTGAGACCCTATTAAAGGGGGAAGAGGATTTATAAATGGGATAGGCACAGTTTTCTAAACTATTCACCTATCCCATGATGGCTGGGCCTAGGAGGTACTAGAGACTTCATGGTTTGCTCACAGTTAGGAAAATTGTTCTAGTCAAACCATGCTAACAGGCATGTTTAATGAATTAAATTAAATTAAAATGAAATGAAAATAAAATTAAAACACTCAAGCCTCACCCCTCCTAACTCATTTCTGCACGATGCATCCCAAGGGAGTTCACCCTTCAAAACTTTCTCGACCCCCTCTCTGATCATTGGATCAAGACAAATTTTTCATCATTCTTGTTAGAATCGTCATGGAGATCCTTCCTCTCCCTTCTCCCCTCTTTTTCGAACCAATATTCTAATTCCACATCACCATACCCATCTCAAATAAACCGTGGTTTTATTGATAATGTTGTTTTTCTGTTTTCCTTCAATGATAGGTCATGCAGATGATCCCTTGGGGCGTGTTGATGTGTGTTTTGGAAATCTCCACTAAAGGCGACACAGTTCACCTCATTTCGGTATTTTAGTTTCATTTAGGGTGAGTATTTCTCCTTGTTTCTTTTTTTCTCACACTCTAAATTAGGGTCTCTAAGGGTTTTAAGGTTAATATTAACTAACTTGTAGTACGTCAAACACTACCATGTGGTTTCAAGTCACCGGGCTTAAGACAACTCTCATGCATGTGCATAGGCAAGTAAATATATATTTTTAGGTTCCCCCGTTACGTGTATAATCATTCATGGAAGTGATTATACATGTATGGGGATAGTTGTTCCCATGTATATATATTAAAATTCATGAATAAGTGAGTGGGAAAAACATATAAATATAATAACATATAGGAGGATCCCCTTACACATTATCATGGCCATGTAGATGTGTGCACTGGGGCTAGGTGTCCTAACATGTATGTGAAGGTGTGTATGATCTGTGGGAGAGTAGAAACCTTTATTTGGAAATCAAAAAGAGACATAGTGCACAGTTTGGTTCCACCTTGAGTAAGTGTCCCTTTCAAAGTCCCCTAGTATTATAAATGAATTAAATAATTTCTTACTTCAATTTTGTTAGATTTAAATTAATTCACTAAACTTGTCCGATTTAATTTCTCTTAAACAAGAATTTAGTATGATTCATGTTTTAAATGTTGAATTTAAATAGCGATATGTTGATAAAAAAAATCATGATTTTATAATAAAACCCCTAAAAAGGATGCGAGTTGTCTTCATGATAAAAATAGTTATTAGGATTTTATGCTTTCTTGTCTTGTTGTATTGGGTTTTCTTATTACTTTGACGTTTAATGAAAATATGGAATGTTTATGACATGAAGATAATGGAACGAGAAAAACAGAGCTACCTATTTAAATAATTAAAGGGGAAAGGCACTGCCTAATTATTTGGCCTGGTTTCCAATTGGATTTATCTACATGTGATGTTTTCCATATTTTTTGTGTAATGTTTTGACACATTTGGTCCACTGTTTCGGTGTGCCTTGGATTGACCATTTTAATGGTAAGTTTTCATACATTAAATGGCTTGTTTTATAATTTTCAATTGCATAATGGGCCACACCATATATTCTCACCACATGACCAGCCTAAGGTAAGTGTTTTAATTTGATAATTAAATGTGTAAATTCAATTCTAAATCATATTAGTTTATGAATTACCATATTAAATTTCATTAAATAACAGTTTTCATCTCCATAACACCCCTTTCCTTGTTAATGGAAGGTAGAGGAATGAACCATGGATTTTGACAATTCCATAGACAAATTTAATTAATGCTTCATGCTACGTGGCCTTGTTACGCAAATGAAAGTCAAGGCTTAGGCGAAATGGACACAATAATTATTTATGACTTGATAAATGGTGGCAATGCCACATGGACACTCCACAACAATGGAAGGAAAGTCATGAGCTCGTAAATAAATTTTTTCAGTGCTACTTTACCATTCCATGCTAATGGAAGGAAAGCCTCGAACCAAAAAAGAATATTACATGAATTCATTATTAAATAGGAATGGAATGAATCAAGCTTGTGTTGGATTCCGATCGGATAATACCTCAAGACTCAAGGACCCCATTCCAAATTCAAGGATACATATTTCTTAGGTAGGGACCCACCTTGAATTTAATTCTTGTATAACCATGGATGACATGTATAACCCCGTATGATCCCACATGATGTACTACAAGATTCCTTGGATACACACCCTGGATCCCACATTAACAAACATGATGCCTTAGATACACTCCTTGAATCTAGAATTAACCAATAGGATGCCTTGGTTATACACCATGGATCCAACATTGAAAATTATGTTCCATGGTTAAATCCCATTGGTCCCAATCTCTACACAACTCCGTTTTACATCAGATGAACTCCATGGACTCATTACTGCAGCTAATTATATAATTAATTGGATTACACTACTTGGATTATACTCTTACCCCATGTCAGGCTACAATTGTTACTATTTTGGATACCCTCTTGGTCTATGCTACCATAGCTCTAAACATGGAACTTTATAATAATTATTTATTACAGGAAATCTTATTACATCTCTGAACCTTCACTATATATACTATCAAGAGGTGATTTCAATGCTAGTCATGCCTCATGTGACTGGTTAAGAAAAAAAATGAAAACTACTTAATGAATGAGCTGGTTAAATGGTTAGACACCAGCTGAGGTATGAAGAAGGAACTTGTGTAATTAGTTACATTGTACAACTTACTTTATTTTTTTATTCATGCAAACTGTTTAATTTATACCACACAGTTATAATTGGGAAAGACACCAGTGGTGTCGTCCTACTGAGATTTATATCTCACACACTACGCATGCATCCATTACACCGGGGTACCTAGGAATAAATTCTTGTTCTTAGGACCATGGATCTTTTTATTGTTGTTAGTTTTACCTTGGAGTTTGGATTAAAGGACTAATAAGAAGCTTGAGATGCTCATGGAGAGATCCCTTAAAGCTTTGAGTCTTTTATTTATTTTGTTACTAATATGTAAAGCATGATGTTTTATTTATTTATTTCAAATATGTATCAATACCATGTCAGAAATTTATCAATTTTATAAACTGGAACATTTTTATTTTATTATATTGAATATATATACTTCTTCCACTACTTTAGAACTTCTATTTAATGCTTCCACTATTGATTGTTATTTACTTTATAATACTGATACACAACTCTGATAATAGGGTATAGTCTACCCAATGGCTATTCTTACCCCCTAACCACTAATATGTAGCCTCTACCATAAGGGGAGATTCTCTTGAGGTCATGTAACTCACCATTTTGGTTGTTATCTTAAAAGTGATTCAAATGAGACATTACAAGGTTTTATCAAAGGGTGGTTTCGATACACCAACTTGTGGGTTATAGGCCCAGTCTCTACTTAGCCTTTCTTTACCTTGGATGAACTCCTTGGACTCAGTATTACACCTCATTGTTGAATTCCTTGGATTACACTCATACCCCATTCCAGGCCATAGTTATTACTGAGTTGGCGACCCTTATGGTCTATGCTGTCATGGATCTAAAAACAGAACTTAATTATCAATTATTATTATAGGTTTTCTTATTACATATTATAATCTTCACTATCTATAGTCTCATGAGGTGATGTCAATGTTGGCTATGAATCACGTGAATTATTAACATAAATAAAAATTATATAATGAATGAGCTAGTTACATGTTCTGACACCAGATGAGGGATGAAGTTTGTACATGAGTAATTAGTTACATTTTCCCACTTAATTTATTTAGGCATGCTCGAACACCGTTTAATTTATACCACGCCATCAATATTGGGCTTGAAATTTGGGGTAATGACCTACTGATATTTATATCTGACACCCTACTCAGGCCACCATTGCATAGGGGTACCAATGTAGACTTCCATATCCTCCTGACCTTTGACATTTCTATTGCTGTTTGTTATACATGGGAGTTAGGAGAAGAGGACCTAGTGGAATCACGAGATGCTTGTGGATATTTTCCTTGTGGATTTGAGTCTTTTATTTATTCTATATAGAGATGTAAATAATTTTGTGTTTTTTTTGAAATATTAATTAAACCCATGTCATGCATTCATCTATTGTATAAACTAGCATTTGACACTTTTATTAGATCAAATATATATACTTCTTCTGCTACATTATAATTGATATTTACTACATATATTATTGATTGGTATTTAATCTGTAATACTAGTGTGAAACATTGATAAGAGGGTATAGTCTCCCTAGTAACTATCCTTATACCGTCGCTGCTAGTCGGCAGCCTTCAGAAAATAGAGAGAAACCCTTGAAGTCATTTGACTCAATGGTTTGGCCACCATCTTAGAGGTGATTCGGGTCCTGATATTTCAAATAACTTTGAAATGGTTACATTGTGTTTAACTTAATATTTACCTGGTTCATGACAACGATCCTTGCTATACGACTTTTTTGACATTCCTAAAGAATATGCTTCAGTTATTCAAAAAAATGTCACAAACCACCATAAAGGTTTTAAAAATATTATAACCATGTTTAACGTAATATAAAAACAATGGATAATTTATTGATAAAATGTTATTTATTAAGATAATATATAAATGATTTTTCATGATTATGGGGTTTCGCACTATGATTATTGTTTCTCACTATATGATATTTTTTTGGTTCAATGGTAGGAACTAGAAAGAACTGAATCAAAATTGAATGTGATTGAAAATGTATTGATGAGAAACCAAATGGGACAATTATGGTAGTGAAGGAAAATGTTATTTTTCTTAATTATTTGTCAAGAAATATGATTAAAAACAATAACCTTAACCAACACTCAAACTATCCAAATAAGAGAATGGTAGAGTTTGTTTAGAGTTTGTGTGTTGGAGACCATGGAGGAAAGAATAATTAGCTTTCTATATGTCTAGAATGTGTGAATAATCACTCCATATAATGTCTCAATGCAATGAGAATACATTTTATTTGTCAAGATGGATATAAAGTAAGTGATTTAGGAGGAAGAAATGATAGTTTATGTTAATTCAATTAATGGGAATAGTGACCACCTTAAGGTATCATATAGGGATTAATGTTTTATATGTGGTAATCATGGGACTTAAGAAAATCAATGTCCAAAAGGGATAGATTTTATTTATGATAAACAGACCGAAAATATAATATAAATGGTATGGGTGGTTCTAATTGTATTGTTTATGTTATATGCGAGAAACATTATTAAAATGAGGATGATGAATTGTAATACATAATTAATATTTTACATTGTAGGAATGAGGTGTTGAAAAATAATATTATTAATATTAGTTTATGGTTTGAGAAGGAACATGGACGATTAGAGTGATTCTGTATTTTAATTCAATAATTATGTTACATAAATCATGAAATATATAAGGATTGTTCAGTATTTGTTTTTCATTATGGATTTTCCAGATCATTTTGATTGGTATTGATGACATAGAAATTTGATTATCTGAAAAGCTAATATTTTATGCAAAACACTTTATTAAGTAAAGATAACCCTTAATACTTTCTTAAAGTTGAAAAAATGGTGTTTAGTTTGGATTACGAGATTATTGACATGGATAAAGTAAATTGGATAGTATTGATGAAACTATAATTGAATAACGAGTTATTGAAAAAGTGGTATATGTTATCAATTTTGGAGATTACAATATGTTTTAAATTATGGAATAAATTAAGTTATCTATGGTTCTATTTATGGAATAAGGAATCATTTATGTTTTCAATAAGTTTTTACTATAATTTATGTTATAACCATATTTCAAGATAATACAGGATAAAGTTTTTCACATGTTTGGTATGAGACTATTAAGAGATACATAATTTTATTTGGGGGTTAATGATAACATTATTTTGAGAAATTTAGGGACCTTATTTTTAAATTTTGAATTTTATAAGAGTTTTAAGGTTTAACATTTATATAATGGTCTGTGTTGAACTTTGGATGATGTTTTAGATATTAATGTATTAATTCATCACATTAAGATTTATGAGTATTGAATAATATGTGCTCACAATCTTCTTTAAATAACTAGTGATATTAGGAATTAATTAAAATTATTTTATGTATATTTTTACTTATTAGTATACTTAAAATAAAAACTTTTATCTTATTGATCATAATATGTAATTGAAATTGATCATGGAAAAACAAAATGATGATATTTTTCTTATGAAATGGAATTAAACTATGTATATATTCCCATTAAAAAAATTTCAATTATAAGAAAAAAAACATGAATTTAAATTTTATACATTTACCTTCATTTGTTATGAATGAATGGTCTTTTCACCAATCATATATGGATTTTTTTTCGTTAACTTCATCCTGGACATGTTCTCTACCACTCTATTTTAGAATTTGGATGTTTTATCCCTCTTCTATGTCCATGATTTTACTTCCTCACTATGTTCTCCCATTTGGAACACTATTATGTGTTATTACACATAACCTTCACACATGCCTTTAACTCTTTTCAAGATGAAGTTTTATAAACCAATTTTATGATAGAGGTTTCCAAAAATTGTATTTTTAGATAATAAACCCCTATTTGATGAGAATATATTAAAAAAGTGAGGTTGAAACTTATTTAAGGGTGAAGAATGTTACAAACCAAGATTATTTACGTGTTTTTTTCAATTAAATTTAATCTCTTTGATATTTTTTTCTTATACGTAACAAAGATTTTAGCTTTCATTACATGCAACACTAAGTTTTTCATGAGTTAATAGACACCTAGAGTTTATCTTAAGTTACACATAAAATTTATTTTATATTATATTATAGAAAACACTGAGCATATAATATTAAAAATTAAATAATTATTTTGTTTTTTTTACAAGAAAAACTATTTTTTTGTTACACATAACTCTATGTTTAGGAAAAACATATCAAACTATTTAAATATTATTATTTAACATGATATATATCTCTAAAACATTGGAATGGTTTATATGATTAATATTATCTAAATTATAAAAATATATGTTTTACACAAGTATATAACATTAATTTTTTTTCACAAATTAAATATAAATGAAAATAAAAACTATTTGAAAATAAATGAATTATTTTTCATAAAAACTATGTTTAGGTGAGAAAAAATTGTTTTACATCAATAATTTTACAAAATCAATTTTGGTGAATGATATTAGTAAAATTTATATATTATATATTCATTCTAATGACTAATATTCATCATATGTACATTCTATATAATTTCTAATTATAAATCCAATATAACACTCAAAACTCCATTTTTCTAAAAAACAGTTGTGTATCCTATTGTACAATTGTTTTAAAAAATTTTCTTCTACTTTCAAAAAAATTATTTTGGAAAACAAATGTTGTTTTATATAAAAATTTGAAATTTATCTTTTACTGAATAATTTCTAATTTTGTAATTAGATAAATTTCTCAATGAATAGTGAAAGATATTTGTTTTTATTAAAAAAATTGTTAAAAAAATTCAAAAGTTTTAATTTTATATTAAAATGTGTTAAAATTTAATATTACAGAAAATATATATTAATTTAATTTATTCATTAGAATCAATTTCTTATTAGATATTTATATAAAAACATTTTAAATGTTTTGATATTTATTATTTGGAAAACTACTTTCTCAATGTGTGTACTAGGTTAATTTTCAATTAACATTATCCAATTATGTGAATGGACTTTGGAAAAATATGATACATATTTAGAATAAGAATAATTTATATTTTATAATATGGTAAAAATATATTTTTACCATAATAAATGGTAAAAATCAAAAACAATTACTACATTTATTGTAAAAATGGGTTAAATAGGGGTTAAAAAAATAGATAAATTTAAAAATGACCAAAAAAAAATCCAGACCACATTATTTATACATATTGTGACCATAAGTATTCAAATATCAATAATGGTCCATTTTGGTGCATTTTCAAAATTGAAAAATGTGGGTACAACATTTTCGTTTAAAAAAATACTAGTGCACCACCGACCCCACTTATTAATGGTCAACCAATATCATCCCCTATTCAATCGTACAAAAATATTTATATCAAACAATACTACCCCTAATAACTTTTGTAATTTCCAACTCTCATCTGAGACTCCTTAGTTCATTCATAAATCCAATCGAGGAATCCATTTAGTGCAAAAAAAAGGATTATATCCAAAGAATATGTAATTCCACAAACCAAGTATTTCTTTTTATTTCTTCATCTGCCCCATTAATTTTATATTTTACCATTGTTATATTATAAACCCATTATCTTTTATATAATTATATGTTATTATGTTAATGTAATTACCTAAATATTTCTATTATTCCATCTAATGGATTAAAAAATCATTATTCATGTGTACAGAAGACTAGAGTCTATTTTCCATCACCACCTCTCATGTATGGATATAATGATGGGTTTATTGATTACATATGATATTAATGAAATTATAATTCTTATTTAATCTTTATAAATTATTTATTTTATACATGTATCTTCTTTCATTATGTGTATATACATCCCCTTTTAAAAATAATATCATTAATTTATTTATTATCATTATATTTTATGTTTTATTTAATGTTATTCCATCAAGGGTATTATAATTTAATGTTACCGAAGTGGAAATGAGTTTATGTTATAATTTTATCATTTTCAGCATTTTTTATGACTGTGTTTCTGATGATAAAATCATATGATACACCTCGCAAGAAGATTACGAATTTTTTTATCCCTTGTTTATGTAATGATAATACATTTTCCCATATGTTTCTTATATTTATATACTCAATACATGAAAATAATTTTATTTAGGAAAAATCACCTTTATTTCTCTCTTCTTTCAAACACTCAATTTTCATCCAAAACCATGTTACTAAAAAAATTTCAAAAAAATTTAACATTATTCAAATGATTTATTCAATAAATTTTTATCCATGTTTGGATTTTTACAAGAAACATAAATTAATCTTCCTGTAATTTTCCAAAAATTGTATGTTTTGATTTTACAAAAAATTTGAAATGAATCTATATTTTATCATGTAAACCATGATAGAAATTTATCATTTTCATAACCATTATATAATTTAAATTATCCTTTATATTTTTTCAAGTTTGTTTTCAATAAAAAGTATTTAGAAAAATTTATACAGTTTAAAAAGTGTTTTTTAAATTGGAAATGATATTTTCCTTAAGAAATGATTTAAATTATTTTTAAATATTAATTTACATATATTCAAGGTTTTTTTAAAATAATATGATTTCCAAAATATTTTATGAATTTTTATTTTAAAAAAATAATTTTGGAAGGAAAGTTTTTACTCTCAAGAAATGTTCTAATTTATCTTTCAAAATATTTTTTCCATATAAAATACCTCCATTGACGTTACTTATGTTTTACTAAGGATATAATCCAACGGTACCATTCTTATTCTTTATCTGAATGGTTTTTATTTAGGATTATATGATTTTTATGATACCTATTACTTATCCATGAGTTAAAACTTAATAGATTGTTTACGAAACCCACATCATTTCACGAATCATACTATGATAAAATGATGAAATGGTTAATAAACATGTCCATTTTACACAGGTTTTTATATGAACTAATGTTAATGAAACCCATTTTAGTATATAGGTTATATTATGATTAATGATTGATAATATTGTGGAACAATTACATATAATTCAAATTATGTGAAGGTTGGGAATAATATATTCTTCCAATGAATTGGGTAATGATTTATATCTAATGAGATGGAAAAGAATGGACTAGGTAGTGAACCTTGTTCAATTAATGAAGTTTTATTCTTTGGTGGTCTTGGTAGTGAACCCTATATACTATGATAGTTTTGGGAGTAAAACCATTCAATTATGATATCTTTTTTGGTAGGCCTTAAATGCAATAGAAATTATTTACTATTTTTATTTGTGTTCTGGAAGTCTATGTATTATGCTACTATTATTCTCTCATAGATCATGTTCTTTGTTTTCTTTACGATTCATGTATTATGAACTTCCAATAATTATTCCATGAATAATTCATAACATCTTTGATATGCAGGTTGTGGTTTTGAAATGTGGTTGTCATGGTCTAATGCCCTTACGCTCATGTTATTCTTATGTTTATCCTATGTTTTTATTAACTATGAATATGAGAACACTTTTTATTACTATTCAATTCCTAAGGTTATAAATAAAGGATTTTTGTAGTGTATTTCAATGTATATTTTTATATCAGAATATCATGATGTGATATGTGGAATTTCATTATAGAAATAAACAAATGTGTCTAGCCTCCAAAAACACTAAACAATTTTGATTATCAAGAATGTGTTTTTGTAAAATAATGAATATTTCTCTAAAATATATTATATCTTTTTATTAAAATCATAGGTCACTACTTTTCACCTTAGATGCACTGATATCATAAGCTTTAACTTCTCCCATATATCTCTTATGAGGTATATACGTTTTTGAGGAATTTGTGTGATTATTGGCCCATTTTTTTATAGTAGAAGCACTTTACATCACAGATTTTATTATTCACCATGAATTAATTATCTAGATAAACCTTATAGACTCACTAATAACAATATCCCTTGCACATTGTACATTTCCCAGGATGTTTCTTCCAACAATTTTCACATGATAGAAATTGATTCAATATCTTATTCTTCATTGGTGTGGTCCATTTTTCTAGGGGATAAATAGACCTCTTTTAACATTGATTTACCTTAAATATATATGATCTTGAAAACTCATTCAATATTTTGAAGGCACTTAATACTATTTCATAATGTAATTAAAAACATTGAGAATCTAGTGTCGTTTAGATACAGGGATTATCCCCATCAATGAAATTGTCCGTATTGAATTATATATTGCAGATATAGTCTGTAGAAAACCTAGATAATATTGTAAAGGTAGCCTTATACTCTAAAACACATTCTAATTATGTTTTTATAAATATTAGGACCATTCTATTTACTTTAGTTCATTGATCATGAAAGAAATATTGTTCCAATAATGTTTCATTAAAATATATCTATTATATATATTCTATTTGTTCTTCCTCCCTTGTATTCCTAATAAATTATGACTATTTATCATCAACACCATCTATAAAATATAATTAAAGTATAAAAATTTCATTTTCATTGCATCTTCAAGATAACAACATATTATCATGGGATATAATTGAGTTTTATGCTACTATTAGAATAGTAGTCCCACTAAATGATGTGGGATTCTATCAAAGGAAGAAAACCAATAAAGGATAGTCATGTAGTGGAACATTGGTTTGATCAATTTAGGTAATGTAATTTTTCATATCCTTATTATGCTGATCTAATATATTTTTGATTTTCTTAGTTCCAATACTGACTGTACTGGCTTTCTTGGTATCAAAATTCCAACATTGACCATGATTGTTTATACCATTATTTTTTCTAGGTCCATCTCAAAAAAGTATAATATACTTAATTAACTGTTAAAATTATGAATTTTAATTATTAATTTATGATTCTAAATATAGTTTAACATTAAACATAAATAAAACATTTATTATTTTTTAATCATAGAATCATAAAATTGGATTCTTTGTGGATATCATTTCCAAAACCTTCATAATGGTGCATTAAAAAATTTCAATTATCATAATCATATCTCCCAAAAGTATTAGAGTAGGTGTGAATTAATGTCTGTTTTTATACACCTCATGAAAATCAAGTAAAATACCAATTGTTATCTTTTAAATTTTATTACCCCAAGGTAAGACTTTTCTAGATCCACATCCACATCCACATCTAGTATCCAGATAAGGATGTATTTTTAAGCAAACCCATATTTTCTCTACATTACAAAAAAATTGAATATTATTCTGTATTTTATCATTTTAGTAAATTCAATCATAGGGTTATGTTCCCTTGTATATTTTTTCATTAAACTAGTTCCAAAGGATTATATTAAACAGTCTTTAATACCATATTCAACAACCTGAAACCAGTAACCTGTAGTTGTTTTCTATGGAGTTTTATTATAATAAATATAAGGGGTAAAATACTAAATGATTGATTAGTATATAGTCTTAGAGACCTAGATACAACAATTATACACATTTTAAATTGGCGATAAAAAAATAAAATATTGTAATAGAAAACAACCAGCATCCTTGAACTCGTTTATTTAATTCTTTTTCATATCCAAGGGAAACTAAATAAAATAACGATGAGCTAAAATGCTTATAAGTGTTACATATAGTGAAATATGTTAAAAATAAATTAGAGGAAATAAATATGATTAGTTAAATAACTTAATAAACATTAAATTTAATCAATAACTTCATTATCAATATTATATAGGGTAAAATGAATATAAAATGGTACTTAATTAATAATCATTTCATTTTTGCTGAAACTTGAGCACAAATTTCATCCATGTATGAGATAAATGAAATAATTATAGGGATAATAATAAAAAAATTATCAATTAAGGTAACTTTTAATATTGGACATCATGATCCCAAAAATCATATTATCTATACAGCCAAGACCTTATTTAAAGACATTTGAAAACTATTTGTAAAAACCAATTTAATTTATCCAACTGATTTGTCTCATGAGACATGCAGACCCATCAAGGAGGTATATAATTCTACGACTTAACTATCATGGTAGGTCTATATAATTCCCCATATATCTAATGAATGATTAAATTCATGAAAAATATTCTTTATCAATAAAAATCTTTATTGGGTAAATAATAGAGATTTTTTTTAATATTTCCCAAAATAAAAAAATACATTGACGGTAAATACCATATGAAGAAATGTAATATAGTTTAAGAAATAATAATATCCATGAAATAAATTATATTCTTATTTAAGAGAAATTTTATTCCGATGATAAATTATCACAAAAATGTTATTATCCCAAGAGAATGCTAAAACTCACAAAATTAATCAATATATGAGAGGTGAGCATCGATTCATAGGTAATATATTTTTTTATAATTAAATCATGTCCATTGAAAGGATACCCAAAATCGAAGTGAAATACTAAAATTATATTTCATAAAACAATTTTCATTGAAATTCCTTGAAAATGTATAGAAGATGCAAAATTATAGAAAATGGTTACGATGAAGGGGATGTTTGTTATCACCATATATGTTAAAAATACATTACTATTACCTTTTTGTAAAAAAAACTTGATAAAAAAATTAATGTAATTACATTATAACCCTTTTTAAATATCAAGGATAGCATGAAATGAACTTAATAAATCATTTTTGTAAATAAAAGTACTTTTGTAAAATAATTTTGAAAAACATATTAATGGGAAAATATATAGATGATTGAAGGAGAAGTAAATTTTTTTTATTTTAAAATTTTCATAAATTCAATCATGTACCAATGAGTGTAAATGTTGGAAAAAATATGTAAACTCAAAAAATATCTAATATATAATAAAATTATTTGATCTTTTGAAGATTAAATGAGAAAATCACTTCATTGAAAATAAAATGAATCCCAAAATAAAGTGATATTGTAAAATAGAGTCTTACCTCTTTGGTAAGTTTTAAATTGTAACCACTTGAAACAATTTACATAAAATTAAACATTAAAAATAATTAATAAATAGTTATTCATATGTAATTAATAAAAATTATAGTATATACACCATATAAAACTTAATAGGTGAATATTAACAAGTATGTCTCAGTGGAATGAAAATTGAGATAAAATATCTTACCTCATGCTTCCTTTTATTGAAAATGTTTTGAAATTTTGTATAATAATTATTGAAATTTTATTAGTTTATACAAGAACCATAATTATATTTATAATATTTAATGTTATCCTCTAATAAAATCAAACCACTTGTCCATTAATAATATTTCATTATTACCAGTGTTTTGGGTGTAAACGGTTGCATTTTATCACGTAAGTTTTGACATGAAATATTTTATACCTGACTATATAATATAGCTAAATCATATCCAAAATGATATTAATGTTATATATATAATATTTATTCTCTATATAACATTTTTGAAACATTCTTTAAATTTAAACATAGAAAACGAATCACATCGCTTCATGGAGATGGTATGTCATACATATATAGGAGTGGAAATATCATTCCCTTAATGGGTGAAAGTGTGAGGAAGAAGATGATTTATTAATTTTATATAATTAATAACATGTAATATTTATCTTATATAAACATTATTTCCATCATTATTGTTATCCATGGGTGTCAGTGATGGAATAAAAAGTATATCTCTTCGCAAGGTGGTAGTGTGACATACATGGGAGTGATGAATTTTTTTCTCAATTATTGGGGAAATAGATGGATAAATATTATGAAATAAACATTAAAATATATACTCATTTGGTGAATATTGTTTTATTTTATTTTAATTTATAATAAATAGTGTATGGTAGTATATGAACAACTAAAAAAAGGATCTTAGTGAAAACAATTACATTTTTTTAGAAGAACCTCCTTTTGATCACTTATTAAGGACCCTGGGTTACTATTTGGGGAATAAAATCATCTTTAAAATGAGTATTATGATTTTAGGGAGATTATTTTGAGATTTTTGATCGATCCAAATGGCTTGACAAGTGTGAATAAGTGAGGGGAAATATTTTCCATTCATAATTGACGAGTTTCATTTTTGTAAATACACTAATGTACTCATTAATGGGACGTAAAAGTCAATATATGTGCCAAAACAATTTATAAATAACAGATTTTATGGATGATAAAGTCAATAAAAACAACCAAAAATAAAAATAAACATTTTTTATCATGTTATTTTCTTTAACTTCCAAGTTACTCACTTTTACCGTTTTATTTTTTAGCATGTAAATAGATTTTTTTTAACCTAGGTGACATATCCATTGATCCTACAATAAAATGAGACTTATTATATTATTTGAAAACAATTTTTATATATATTAAATACAATTTATCAAAAAATATGTGTGTGTAATGATAATTTTAACCAACACATGTAACGTGAAAACCCCTATTTTAGCTTTAACTGTGATATTTAATTTTCACTATTCTTTTTATTCATTAATACAAAAAATATATTTTAACTTTCTAACCAATTATAAATTATTTTTATTCCAAAATTTGAATCCATTTTATCATTTGAAATAAAAAAGTGGTAGAATTTAGTTTTAAAACTAACATGCAAATTGTGTTGAAATGGTTTTTAGTAAATTTATTTTACAAGTAAAAATTATCTAATATTAACTATATAACATGGAACCATAATTATATTAATTTAAATTAATAGATTAATATATATAATTTATACATTTCTTTTAATCCATTAATATTTAAATATTATTTTAATTATTTATATGGATATATATTATTCCTTTTGAAAAAAAAAATTTCTAATGAAAAAACATCTCTCTAAAAAATAACCCTTTTACCTCCAAAAGATATTATTTTGTATTTATGTAAAATTTATAGTAAATAAATTGTAAATTATATATATTATAACAAATTATTATGAATAAAATAGTGAATTGTTATAAACGGTATATTTCATTATTTATATAGACTTATTGCTAAGGAAAATTTTCAAAAATTCATGCTTCTATTATTTAAAAAAATAGATTAAAAATATATATTTTTCCAATAAAATAATACTTTTTATTCCATGAAATTTTAAAATATAAATTTTATGATATAATATTTTAAATTTTATTTTTTATTTCTATAATTGAGGGTTAGTGTTATGCCAGTGCATGTTCTCAATATATGAGATTCATACCCAGAAAAACATATATCATAAGTTCAAAAATCAAGTCATATCTAGATGAAATAATTATAATGATTTTAAAAAATTTATCGCCATTCAAGATCCATAAAATAATCATGTGGAATTATAATGATATGAATCCATAATCTTGTGAACATATATATTCACACTCATGTGCATGAACAATTATGTGAGCATAGGTATAATAAATAAAACTCATTCATAAAGATGTAAATATATCAATTTGAAATTATTTACACACATAATATTTTGAGAATATATATGATAAATAATAGGAACATAAAAAAATGATAACAAAATTATTTTAAATCATGTTAACACATAATCTTGTAAGCATATCAGGAACCAATCACACTCATACATAAAAATGTGATCATTACTATCTATAGTCATGTCCACTCTTATAATCATTATCTACAAGGATATATATATCACATTACCCAATTAATTTTAGGTTTATAATAGAGTCACACATCATATATCATAATCTATTCATATGTATTCCTTATGATCATGAAAACATTAATCATTTTCCCATAAATTAACCCATAAAAAAGATAACAGTTGTCATCGTGCTTTCATCATCAAAATGAACAACCATATAGAGAAATAATAAATATGGTATCATTGGATCTTATCATTAGTGACTTATAAGTAACATCAATAGATTTTTTTCAAAGAGAAAATACTATTAAAAGGCAACTGGAACATTTCATGTGGAAAATACCATTTTTATTTTGAAATAACTAATTTAGAATAGGAGATATTTTTGAATTTTGGTAAAATAATTTTCCTTGAAATGAAATTTCATAAATTATAAATTAATATTTAAATCAAATAGTATTCATGATAGTGGGAAAATTTATTTGTTCAATATATGTGAAAATAATGACTCTGTTCACACAAGTGGTAAAAATCACCTCATTTTTTAAAAGAAAAAATGCTTTTTAAATGTTTTATAGAAATTAAAATATTGTTAAAAATAAATTTAACCGATAAATTTGAAATTGTAAAAACATACTTGAAATTTTTTTAAATAAAATATGGACATGGAAGAAAAGGATTCACAACCAAAGAAAAAATAATACCGACTATTTATAAAAACAATTTCAAAAATGTTTTATGTCTCAAAGATATTTGATTGAAATTAAAATATAAAAACCATAGAAATAATGAGAGGTGTTGGAGATATATGTGTTTTACACTATAAGAATCGTATAATTTTCTTCAATGTAAAGTTAACATAAAAAATCCCAAATGGAAATATGATTTTAAAATAAATCCCTTGCCCAAAGTATCATCTTAATTCTTGTGGTTAAAAACCTATTGTATAATAATATAAATTTATATTAAATTTAATATAGAACCATATTCATACATAAAATAATATGTATAAATCCGTTATAATTTTCAATTATCATTTTTTATAAATTTCATCTTTAAAATGAATATTTGGGAAAAACTTGTCTTTTTTATACATATATTGTGTTGATGGTTTAGGTACTTTAACCTTGTTATTTGTATTATCATCTTCTAAATACATATTTTTAAAAAAGAATTATATTTATTTATTATATACACTTATATACTAATTTATATAATGAATGTTTGAGAAATTAATTATATCACATTAAAGAGATGTTACTCTGTATGTATATACGAGTAATGTTTTCACTTCTTAAAGGTTGGAATGATAGAAAATAGATTACAATTAGACTTTAAATTATTATTATTTTTATTATTATATATTAAATATCATGTTTATTAATTAAATCTCTCATGATTTCAATAAATGTAAAGAGTAAATGAAAAAACTGTCACATCACATTCTGGAAGTCGTAGTCCAGATGTATGAACGAGCGAAATTATTGTTTTCCAATAATTGTGAAGGTAAGAAGGTCTAAAAGATCATATAAATCCATTAAAAAAATGTTTTTCATAAATATAATTTATAAACATTAAATCCATCATTATATATAACTAATAAATTATCATGTAAAATTCGGACAAACCATGTTTTGAACCAGAAAAAAATCCAATGGAATTTGATTTTTTTTTTTGTGTTTACTGGACATGACATTTACAGAATGATCTTTGATGTTTAATTTTGATAGTTTCAACACTTTAATTTCATTTTTTTGACATGTTTAAAGGCATCGGGGGTTCTACAGTGTTATGTCATGTTTCAAGATCATCAGACTCTGAAACCTAGAGTTAGGAGGGTTGGGAATGTGTGCACGATTAGTCTAAAACTATGAAACCCTGTAAAGTAAACCATGCATTTTATATTATAGTAGAACACCCCATAATGGCTTCACATGATTTATCCCAACCATGAACCTATCCTTTATGGATTAAATGATCTTAACTAGAAAATGTAATTTTTTTAATATTTATAATAATAATATTATTATTTGTTTTTGGATTAAGAAAACAAAAGGGGTTATCCCCTCTCCCCATCTGCAACGCATGAATCCCCCCGACCACTCCTTGGCCAAGCATGACACCACCTCCCAGCTCCCTCTTCATTTAATGATTTCTCATTGATCCATCATGATTGTTGCTCGATCCATCAAGGTAAGACCTTATTCTCTCATATCCTCCCTTATATGGTGGTTTTTATTCTCTATACTTCCCTACGCCATTCAAATGAATCCCTAGGGTTAGGGTTGAGAAATTTTTTTGTTTTTCATGAATGATATGGTGCTAAAAGGCTCTCTCGGGACATCTTTGTTTATATTCTAACAACTAACATCGAAGGAGAAATGGTTCTGATCTTATAGGTCCACCTGTCGTCAATTTTGTGTCGCTATTTCTTCCTTTTGTGTTTTTTCTTAATTTATATTTGTGAATTTTGTAGTTTCTGAGTCTCTTCTTTTTTTCCATATGCCTGATGGCCATTCTATGATGGTTTTGATTCTCCAGACTCAAACTTTACTTAGCGTGTATGCATTGGTAAGAACACACACACACACACACACATATATATATATTTAAGTTCACCAGTCATATGTATATTCAACCATGGAAGTGAATATATATATATAGGGCTAAGTGTACATACGTTTAATATAAAAAATTAATACAACCATGATGGTTAACAGGTATGTAAAAACATGAGCATGTATGTAAGGATCCCCTTTAACATATTCATAGGCATGCGAACATGATCATAGGGGCTCAATGTACATAGGTATATTTGAATGTGAATATTCTCAGAGGTGGGAAAGAGAATCTAGGAGTGATCACAAATAATAATGTTGAGTTCCAAGTGTTTAACTTGGTTCTCATACATTGAGGTAGGATCCCATCCCTTTACTCTTCAAAAATTAAGAATTATTTATTGGATTCTTTACACACTTCCCTTTATTTTAATTATTGATGAATTATGATTCTATAATAAATTTTTAAATGTGCATATATGAATTTTTTGAAGTCCAATGTCTTGATTTAATAATAAAACCCATTTAATAGGGGTGCATTTTCTTCAAAATAAAAATGTATTTATAGATATTTATAACATGATTGGTTTTCTTTCTCTGATGTCATGTATAAATATATATCATGTTTTTAGGTAATTAATTCATGTTCGTAAATGGATTATCCCTCACATTGGTAGATGTTAAATAAAACAAATCACCTTCTAAGTGATTGGATGTCTAATTAAATGAATTGTTTGGCCCATCTAATTAAATTAATATCCTTTTGATTCATGTAACCCCTACACAGATTCTATTTGATCATTGATAAATTAATTTCCATGATTAGTTGAAATTAATGGCTTTTTTTTAATTTAAAGGTTGATAAGGGTGGTAAGGCTACACCTATTACTAGTTCACTTTTTAATGTCCATTCATGATAACTTGATTTATTTGAAATCCATTGATGGAATGTGATTAAATATACATATATATAAATTTTATTCCATGTTGTGATATGTATCTTATTGACTTGTATTATTTGACACGGGCCAGGAGAAAACATGGGTATTATATTAAGGACCCATGGATGGACTCACTGTACCTAATGGGTTATGACATGACACACGAGGGGTGATTATTTAGCATTCTAGGAATGGGATTCCTGATAAGTTTGTTAAAATTAAAATAGATATTGGTTCTATATGGGAGAAAATTTGTGTAGACCCATTTATAAGATCGTTACTCCATGCATCGAGTGATACTCGGTCCCCTATGTGAGATACTTGGGACATAATCAATGTTACCAAGCCTCATAGCGGTACATGGGATGTCGTATAGGTCATCATGGATGGGTTCAGCCATATTGGATTATCATATGTTCATATTGTAATATTTGGGGTTATTTTAGATCTCTTTGGATGGTCACAAGACTCCACCACTTGGATTTTATGGATTGATTGATTACTGGTGAATCACAGATGACTTAATTGGCTTCTCGTATTTAGATTTTTATTCTACGACTTGTGATTTCATATAAATTATATGCATTGACTTATGATGTGCCTTTTCTATTGGGTTCACTTAATATGGTTCAAGATAGAACATGGATTCCGTATTAATGATCCTTGGGCAGATTCACTATTCTCATTGGGGTATAACTTAAAGTCAAGGGAGATATACTTTAACATTCTAGGAAAGGGCTACCCAGGTGATTTATTATACTCCAGAGTGATACATGTTCCATATGGGAGAAACTATGGGCTAACCCATTGGAATATGTGTTTACCATTCCATGGTTGATACTCAATCCCCAATGTTAGATAAATGGGATATACTTAGAGTCACCATGCCTCATGTGATATCAGGGATGTCGTATGGGTCTCTTGGGAAGGACTCTATGGTATTGGATTATATTGGATGTATCGTAGTGATACCTAGTACTCAACTTAGATCTCTGGGTATGAGCTATGGGTCCACTTTATTATTTTATAGAATTATGGGTTGATTGTTTATATGTGAGACGCTTCCTTTATTTTTCCTATGAGAGGCCTATGCACATGTAATGTCTCTATTTGCATCATTAGCATACATGTACAATGACTTCACAATGTGACCTCAAAGATAAATCATAGGTTTAGGGTCTTTTTCTTATGCTACCTTGATTGTTTCATCTACAATGGACTTGTATAAATATTATTCCTCGCATAGGTAATTTATTCAGACCTCTATCTTAGGCTGGATAATGTGATATGGGGAAGATCTCTATTTAGAAACTCAGACCATGTTTTTATAATTTAATTTATTTGTTTCTTAACTTATTTTTTTTGATTTGAGTACTATCAATTATTATTTCATTGGATGGATTGGGATTCACACCATGGGTGTCGGCCTACTGATATTTATAACCCACACCCAGCTCACATACCATTGTTACTTGGTTACACATTATTCTTATAGTTAATGATAAATGGAAGTGTGCAGCTTCTAATTCTTGTTTGATTTTCTTCTTCAGGAAGGAGGGTGGATGCAGAGGACCTAGAATTTTCTTGAGATTATATTTTACTGGTTTTTATCTTTTTTTTAGTTTTGATATCATATGATATATATTTTTACTCTGTTCTACTACACTCCCATTTTTTGTATAGATGCACGATGGGGTCCAATCCTCTAGTAAGTTTATCATCATCCACATGAAGACCCTTCTTCATGACCTGGTTTGTCTCTCTAGTAAGTGGTGAGAGGCTCCGTCACTTCTCTGGATGCATGCATGGAATCAAGGCACCCAGGTGATGGACATCAGTGCAAAAGGAAATTTGGTATGATGGAACCCACCATCCAGGGGTCTCAAGCTGAACACCAATGGGTCTTGAAGTATGGGGGTCTTGCGAGGGGGTGGGGCTATCCGAGACTCATTGGGCTCGATCTGGTTGTCCTTCTCCTCTCGCCTCAGCCAAGGTTCTTCTCTTCTGGCTGAATCCAAGGCTCCATTGCTATGTCTTTAACTCTGCCACCAGGAAGGTATTACAATTTCAAAGGTTGAAACAAACTCAAAAAATTACCATGATGCCTTAAATAGTGTTTTCTCCACTCCTTGGGCTATTACCTATATCATCAGAAAATGAGGATGTATGATCACCAACACTACTAAAGTGATTCACTCTTGGAGGGAAGGAAACAAGGTTTTGGACTATCTTGTGTTATTGGAAGTTAGTGGACCAGACCTGATTTGTTTACATAATTTCCATACTCTCAAACCTGAAGGGGTGAACTTTATCCGGGGGGATTCCCTTAGCCTACACCATTTTAGACCTCCTTAGGCCCCTTTCATGAGGTATTGTGGGGTTGAGGGTTTTGTTTGTACCCCCTTTATTTAATAAAAATTTAAATAAAGATGGTGGATTATTATCATTACACTCATTATTTATATTCATCTTCCAAAATATGTTTACTTATATTGCATGTTTATTACATTACTTTTGTATTTTTATATTTCTCGTTTATTCTACACTATCAATTATATATTGTTCATAATTGTGAAGAATATGATATATGAGGGTCCAATCTCTCCAAGAACACAACCTAGACCCTTCATTCTAGTAGGAAGCCTCTAGAATTCAGGGAGATGCACTTGAGGTCATGTGGTGACCTGTTCGGCTACCAGTTTAGTGGAAAGTTGGGCGGGGATGTTACAAAGTGGTATCAAAGGATTTAGTTTCCTTTGACTAATTATTTTGGGTTGGTCTACAAGATACTAGGAATTTTTCACCACTTCTTAAATAGCCAGACATGAGACTAATCTCCCCAAGTATGAGAAAATGACCAAGTGGTTTGGGTTGGGATTGTTTTCATGTTATTTGGTATTACATTTGAAATGATTTTACTTTGATCAATTTGTTCTCTTTCATTATTTTGGAGACTCTGGTATTTTACCTTTGGCATAATGAGGAAAAGAAATAGCATTGCATGCATCATTATAGGAACATAGACATCCACATTAAATGTATATTTTATTCCATATAATTTCATTATTAGGCTTCCTACTAATTTTGATTGTATTCCTTCAGTGTGATGCCATGTTTTGTATTTTTTTTAGTATTCCTGTCTATTTAGCATTTAATATTCTACCATGATTAGGTGATAATTTTCCATGTTTCGTGTTAATTAGCATGATTTATATTATTTCTTCTATGATAACATGCTAATTTTTTATATATAATAAGTAACTATGGTTATATGGGATGGACCTATTAGTTGTAATCTCAATAAGTACTAGTTTTCAATTGTTATGGGTTTGAGGTCCTTATAATTGGGAAAAGGTAACTAGTGTAATTGTTCCAACTCTGGACATTTAAAAAAATTTAAACCCCTGTTAAAATATGGAGGCTTCTAAAGATTAATTTTAAAATGAATTGTTTTCAATTAAATTAGATTAAAATATATTCTTAAAATTTTTATGGTCACTTTATGGATTGGTAGATGTCCACCCATATCACTAAACTATGATATTTTACAATTTTATGCTTTAAAATGGATATAAATGTTAAAGGAATTCTGTATTGAACTTAAATTAATTTTTTAACTTTTAAAAGGAAAAAATGGACCCATCTCAGTTAGTTAGGGGATGATTATTATATTATATCCCATTATAGGTGTTTGAAACTTTTATAATTAAAAAACTGTTATTGGGTTGCATTTTTATGAACCCTATTTGGGTTTTGGGACCATTATAGGTCCCCTTTGGTTTTAAAAGCAATTTATTTGTGATGGTTCATAATTATGAAAGGATTTCAATAAATGTTAAATTTTTTTAAAGGGTGTCTTATGAGACTTCCATGTTATGCCTTTCTGTATTAATTTATAAATTTACCAAGTGATTTAGCTTCAACAATTGTACTTTATGTTTTGAATGAATCATTTAAACTCAAAAAGATTATATGTGAATTAATACAATTTTTTGAAAATGGAACATTAGTGGTGTCCCTTATTTAATACCACATGTAATTAAGGATTACACCTTTCCTTGGGTTTCCTTGGAAAGGAATTATAGGCATTTTCTATAGGATGTTTCTTTTTTTTGAAATGTCTTATATGATCGTATTTTGAGCCTAGTGAATATTTTTTTGGAGTGACTTGGTGATATGTTCGATGTTATTACATTATTTTTTCGAGGTAATACTTATGGATATAGACCTTATAAGGGTTCCACCTCACCCCTTGAAATGTGGATTATCAGAAATCAATAAAAAATGAAGGCCTTCAGGCCATTGGAGGGTATATCATGTGGTAGGTTTCACCCTTTATGTTTAAATTAATTTATAAATACTGTTAGTTTTTTGATGTAGGGTTCTGTTTGGGTGTCATTATCCCTAGTAGGACACCTCTTAACATTAATGACACCCCTGTTCAGATGGTTGGTCATGGAAATCCTTGGCCTTCTAAACAACCATGAGCATCATGTATGCTCATTTTTAGCTAGTTAAACATGCATCAGTGATGGTTTAACTCTTCAAAAGTCACTTGAATCTTTCTCTTCCTCAGTGGAAGAGTACATTCCATGCCATCATCAATGTGAAAGAAAATATGGGGATGTTGGACTCTGAGATAAATCTTTAATATTGGCTATCCAATCCATGAATTCATTGGGATGATAGGCCTATGGGTAGTATTTAGGATGTTCCTTTTGCTCGTGTAACCATGGATTTTTATGCATCGATACATGCAGTACCACTGAGTACTAAATGTTTTAATGAATTGATTGAGTTCAATGTTATTATTGAGCCTTATAATTTTGGGTATGGTCCTAGGTATTCTCCATAGTAGAGTGAACTGGATTTTAGAAAATAAAGTTCGTCCCAATTCTTGTGATGAATTTTCAAGTGGCTTGAGTTTTTTGACATGCTGGTCAGTCTAGTTTTGACTTTTTTTAATGCATTGGTGATTTTATCATGGATCAGAGGATTGACACACATTAATTTAAGGTGTTTTTGGTCTATGATTCCTATAACCATCTACTATATCTTATATAACATCAATTAGGGCACTCCAAATTTGGGGTGTTTAATGTTTGTTCTGGTGAATGTTTCCTTCTATGTAGATGGATCACAAACAATGAGGACCATTTGGAAATCTTTAGTCTTGTATACATGCCTTTTGGGCTGATAATTTTTGTAAATGTCCATACTATCTCAATAGAATTTCATTTAAGTGGTTGGTGATGAGCATAAAATTTTGAGAAATTTCATTAGTCATGGTGGAATTGGTGGGTAATCTTGTACGTTCATCAGATGATTTGAGTGGTAAAGGCTTGGATATCAGTTAATATTAGTATGTTACTAGATGAAGTGAATATTTTTTCATTGAAATTCGGCTAGTAGTGGTTTGATTTATCTTCCTATAAATCTTCTAATCCTTTTAGTGTACTCCTTATTAAGTGACAATCATGTCCCTAATCATGATGTATTCATTGATATAATAATAGAGTGTTGATCTTACGCCGTGCTCAAGTTTTAAATTCATTGGCCTTGTTGGGTTGGTTTTATCGGTGTTTTATGCTAGATGTTTTGTTCTTATCAAGTATTGGTTAGTTTGGGGGGGGGGGGGGTCTTGAACTCCCAATAAAGAATTCATTGTATAGACTCATGAACACTAGTTGTTTCTTATAACGTAACCTCTATGAGGATTCCACTATGGGCTCTGTCATTGTTTTGATGTTGAAATTTTTCCTTGTACTAACATCCTTCTTATAAATGAGGAGTGTGGAGTACCTTTAGATAGTTCCTTAGACAACAGTTAAAGGAATCTGAGGTTACCACATACATGTTGATCAGGATCAGATATATATATTTTTAAAATGGGTGGAAAGGATATGGACTACACCCTTGGTCATACTGAGACATTAGTGTTTTAAAAATTTAAGGTGTTTTTTGACCATATAACATCATCGGAAGTAGGTATTGGACTTTGGTGAGCATGTTAATTATAACTATGATGTTAATTTGGGGAAGGCATTGTAGTTCAATTAGAAATGAGTCGGCCTTTTAAACTGAGTGTCTTCAAGAATGGACACACTAAATTGGATTTAATTTTCCTCCTTAATAAATGTTATTTTTTGTTGAAGAAGTAATTTAATACATCACAAGTTAAAGGCTGGTGTGGTTTAATGTACAAGCATGTATTTCATATAAATAACACACAACAATTTTTGTTTCGGTCGATGAGAATTCAACAATTTATTTCATAATGGACTCTGTTATGTCCTTAGAGGTAATCGGGTTTACCTAGCTAAAACAATCATGCTAGGAGTGTCATTATAATAATTAGTGGCATTCTTTGAAAGGACATTCTGAATATGGAGATGTTGTGGCTTAAAATATTCCTCTTCCATTGTTAAAAAATAAGTTGGTATGTACATTTTTTCATACATTTGATGACAAGATGATGTGATCTTGTAACTAGGTAAATGTGCATGGGTCGGTGTTTTCCTAATGTTTGTGTAAGAAAATGAGTGTTGGTTTGGGATTTGGAAGCTTATGTGTTGTGAGTTTGAGAAGCGTTGAAATGTGTGTATGGTGTTAGGAAATGCAACATAAACATTAGAATGAGACTTGGTGACCCATGTAGGTTGGTTAATGTTTTCGTTGTCCCTAAAGAATTCTTAGGAATAATATTTTATATGGTGGGAAGGTTGTAAGGACAATTTCATTAAACTGGATGAAAATCTGAATGTATTTGATTTTTTTTCATTTATTAGTTGGGATGCTTTACAAATTGAGATTTGGAGTTCAAAATAGAGAGTATCAAACCTTCAATGTGTTGTTTTCAGATGAGGTTCAATGTAACACCCCAGGTAAATAAAGAATATGAAATTTTTATATTTATCCATATTTGTGAATAAAATATTAATATTACTTTAAAGGGGATTCTATGCTCGATGGTGTACCCAATACGCAACAACAAGTTTCTTGGGAATCTTACGTTGCACTCTAATAATAAAATAATATTATTTTAAATGGTAGTTAACTCCTAGCCGTTGTAATGGCGGGAATGAACATAACTAACTAAAAAATGATTATATATGTTTTTCAAATATTTTTACTCTTTACAATAAATGTTAGAGGATTAAAAATGCAAATGAATCCAGTTTTTAAGCATAAACATTCTAATATTCTTTAAAAGGTGGATCAACTGCCTTTTGATGGAGAACCACTTTTAAATCCACTTTTTGAAAATTTTATAAGCTCTATTTTTCAAAATAAACATATTATTTATGATTGGGACATTGAAATTTACCTTGGGTTAATTTTTGGTATTTTTCTGACAATGTTCATTTTTCAATGAATAGAGAAAAATACTGCATTTTACATCAAAACTGTTTTTTCATATAATTTAATTATATGGATATATTATCTTTTTAATTTTTTTAAAGTGTAATTAGAATATATTTTTACCATTTAATTCAATGATGGTCATTGGGATTAATTTCACTTTGGAATTAGGCATAAACAAGTGCCAAACTTTTCATAAATATTGTTTCTAAAAAACCCGCTATTTGTTTTGACAACGGGAAGTTTTTTTTAAATTAATTATTGAAATTTATGTGTTTGGAATTTGGTAAAATTAATTACATATTTGGAATCTGAAGGTCCAAATTATGTAATTAAGACTCTTTTGTTTTTGGACATTATGAATAGTAACGACGGTAATTATCTTTAATTATCTTGATTAATGAGTAATCGGGTAGTTAAAGATAATAAGATAATATAATAATAATAAAAAATGACCACAAACTGTGTCCTAAGGCTACTGGTTGTCTCATGGCCGACCATGGGATGCCTTTTTCCAAACATGGGGGCCCCATGTAATCACTTTTGTGAGAAAGTGACTTTTTATCTTTTTATTTTTAAAGAATGTTAAATGTAACAAAGAATGTATCACCTAAGTAAAATATTTTTAATTTTGTCTACATAAGTGGTAATTTGGAATATAAATATTCATTGGAAATCTAAAAATATTTCCTACATCATAATATTTTTTTTATAATTTTTAGACATTAAATAAATTAAATTATTTATGACATCATGATGATGCAGTGATGACCTCATTATTTAATGATTTAAATAAAATGGAAAGATAATGTAAAATTTAAGACCTACACATGTCCAAAACCTATTGTATGGGTGGATTTAGAACCCTTATCACCTTATCTTCGAAAAACATCAACGTGGGAACATTAAAAGCCGAAACTCATTTGAAAATAAAGTTAGATTTTATACCTTTCCAAGAGTGCCCCTCCTCTCCTCTTATAAAAGGCCCCCACCTCTACCTCCTTACGCACACTTACAAAGCATTTGGCGTGGCCAAACCCTGCCCAATTCATCTCTCCACATCCCTCTATAACTCCTTGAAGCCTCACTTTTGGCAGAATCCTTTCCAAGGAAGCCTTTGATCTCAAATCAAAGGAAGTTACCCGATTTTAAGGTAATGTCTTCGCTTGAGTCCTTTTATTTTATTTTTCTTCTCCAACCCCCAAACTCTTTTTATTAATTTATTTTGTAACAAATACAGTATCTTCAATATACTAGGATTTTTTTATAAGAAGTATTCGGGCTACACTTACACACACCTACATCTAATGGATAAAGAACATACTATTTCCGTGGATGTCGAATTTCTGCCTCCCGAAACGATGATTGTTCAACATTCTTCTAACACCTTCAAAGGTGGACATTAAGATGAAATTATACTTATATATGATATCTAATATTTTTATGTTTTACTTAAACTTCTGTATTTTTCATTTATGGCATACCTTTATGGTTTCCATTATGGGTAAACGCGATATCTTCATTTAAGGAAGTGCGGACTACCGCCCCCTCAAAGTGATTTGATTCGTTAATACCATATGTGCTACATATAAAGGATATATTTAATGATATTATATATGATACCATACTGGGATTAAAATACTATTATGTATCATTATGTTTTAATTCCATTAAATATGAAATAGAAATGGAAGTAGCGTTCATGCGTACATACGGCTTACTGTCTCCATGAACGGTGCATTTCATTTCTGAACTCTAAATGTTATGTGATATTATAAATGCATTAATATACTGGATATATATGATATATATGATATATACATCATGAATACAATTCTGGATATAATGAACCTTTTACCACACGAACAACATGTAATTGTAAGAAGTCCACTTTCGACTTAAGAACCAAATATCGACAAAACAAATATTATTAACTTAAATGATTACATAATGTTTATGACATGGTAATAAATGATATAAAAGGAATATTTAACTTTAAAAAGGTTATTAATGAATTATAACTTAACTCAAGTTTATTATTGAGGAGATTAAAGAACGATCGAGTCAAGTCGGACCCGAGGTAACTGATCCTACTCCTCTCTTTCTTTTTAAGTACACTCTTTTATGTCATTCCTTTTAAGATCATATTTATTATGATTGGGATGTTATTTTATATTAATCCTACTTTACTTTTTATTTTCATATGATGAGAGACCCTATTCTCTCTCATCAATCCATTTTGGAAGTTTTGAGTGGCGCCGTTAGGCTTCCGAATTTTCGTAAGAGATCTAACCTCTCTCTTTCTTTTTAAGTACTCTCCTTTATGTCACTTCTTTTAAGATCCTATTTGTTATGTTGGGGGATGATCTTTTATATTACTCTTTCTTTAAACTTTGTGTTAATATGATTAGAGACCCTATTTTCTCTAATCAATCCATTTTGGATGTTTTAAGTGGCGCCGTTAGGCTGCCGAGTTTTCGTAAGGGACTTTTCATCTCACTTTTATTCCCGTGACATTTATGCTATGTTTGCCACTATTTCCTTTGAGTGGTGTTTGTACTGACCATTATTATACACTTTGTGTAGTATAATTTCATTTATGGGTATTTACATCTTCATTGTATGACCCTTCTTCCATGGGGTGTACTTTTCAAAAGTTACCCAACTCGGTAAGGGGACCTTTCACCCTCCTTTTTTTAAAAGACGTCTTTTGTTATGTCTTTTAATTCACAAAATATTATATTGGGATATGTTCTTCTATATCCTTATTTATGAAAATTTTATGTCCTAGTGCTGAGATCCCCTTTATCTCTCTCATCAACCCTTTTTGAAAAATTTTATGTGACGCCGTTAGGCTGTTGAATTTTACCAAGGGAACTTCTTAACCCAATTTCGATTTCTTTGGGTCCAACATGTAGTTATTGAATATGTCATCCTTTTAATATGTGTGAATAACATTTTATTTTTTTTACACTTAATATCCACTTATATTGGGTGTATTTATATTTTTCACACACAATTATGAGATTGATTTATCCTTAATTTAAGGATACCTTCTTTATAATGGATTTCATCTCATTTTACATTTCTTTTGAGACTTAGTTGTTGTTATGAACCAATTCACTCTTATATGGTGTGTATACTGTCCTTTGACATATTATATCATGAATCACTTTATTCTCATGATATTATAAAGTTCAGATTAAATGTTATTCTGCTATTATTTGTATTCAAGAGTCTCTCATTTTGTTAAAAACTATTTAACAGAAATATCATTTTAAATGTTTTAAAGATTTATTATTCTAAATATTTATCTTTAATGTCCATGTTTTAAAAATGGTTTTCAGTATTTATTTATATGGACATTAATGTTTTAAAATTATAATTCCATTAAAAGCTTCAAAGTGGTATGGGACACTTTGATTCAAAAATCTCTTTTAAATGGTTTTTGAAAATGGATTGATTAATTCAATATCTGGGAATTACTTATTGTGATTGAAAATGAAATATTGTTATTGAAATGTTTATATTTTCAATATTTTATGTGTAATGATGGTACTTGGACATTTTACGAGTGGTTACGTGATAAACCATATGACTGGTGGTGCTGTGAATACCAGGACGGGTGGTTACGTTATAACCTCCAATGCATTGCTTATGGAAGTCGGCCGTATGGCTATTCCATTAAGTATGTGTGGAATTCGACCGTATGGTTATTCCATTTAAGTATGTTTATGTCCCAAGTTACCTTTATATGTTATGTGTTTTTTATATGGGTTTTATGGTAATATTTTGGTTACAAAAGGGTAAGTAATGATCTTTTATTCAGTGAAGAGTTTTTACTACTTCATAAAGGTGAAAAGTATTACTTTGGTGAAGTACTCATGGTTTACTTGTTGTTTTGAAAAAACTAATAGTTTTCCTTCTTTGTGTATCCTTTACTGGGATTTTTATGCTCATCCCAAGTTTTTGAAATGTTTATCACAGGTCAAGGGAAGGGTACATGATATGATGATAGTGTCAAGGAAGTGTCAAGAAAGAATCCATGTTTTATTTTAAATATGTTTCCGCTGATGGGAAAATTGAATACTATCTTTTATGTAACCACTTTTTTAAATGTGGAATGTAATGCAAGTTTTATGATCTAATTCTTTAAAACTATAAACCTGAAAAGATCCTCAATGTGTAATCTTGTAATAACTCAAGATTAAGTAAGGTTTAAGGATGGGGCCTTATAGTTGGTATCAGAGGTCGATTTAGATAACTTTAGAGGTTAGGTTATTTTTTAAGCATAAGTGACATTACCATAATGGTTAGGATTTCAGAAAGAGTCCTAGTTTTAGATAAAGTGAATAAGTAAGTATATATTAGTGGTTATCTTCCTCATTAGTACATGATGGTTTTGTTGATATACTCACACTGACATTTCTGTTTTTAGTGAATGGATTGATCTAACAGGCACCAAAGAGACAACAGGTTTGAAGGAAACTATGGTGGTTCTCTGATTAAGATACTAGATAAAATGGGGTATTCAATGAGGAAACTCATGGTTGTTCTAAAACAACTATCAAGGAGTCATGATCATCCACTTGAACCTTGCTATGTTCTGTAATGCATCATGTACGAAATAACCAATCGATGTGGAAGTTCAGGTAATAATTATAAAGGTAACCATTAGAGTTTATATGATCCTTACTTTTGAGGTAATTATGGGTTATTATATGATATGATGGAAAATGAAAGGCATGAGATAAACTTGAGGTTAAAATATTTTATGATCATTTTTTAAGATTTTATCTTGTTTTGGGGAATGTTTTGAAATTATATAGTTTTGGAAAAAGGACAACACGCAGACCGTGTGACAACCCGTCGCGTCGAACAAAGCTGCGGGAATCGAACCCACAACCAAAGTGCGACTGATATTTATCGCCTAACACTGGACTACGTGAAGTCCCTGGTTAGTTTGACTGATTCTTTTTAGTTAGATGATTTTATGAATTAAGAGTATGTTGATTTTGGGTTATCTATGGAAATTTATTATCCTATCATGAAGGATATGTGATTAGGTTAATTACTTTTCAATACGAGACATTAAGAGAAACTGATGTTGTTTGGAGATAAATGTTACGATTTAACTTGGAAGACTATGTGACTAAATCCTTCAAATATTTGGGTTTCAATCTTAGTTTGGTTTACTTTGAATAATTTTTATGGACAAATTGTTTATCGAATGGTCCTCGTTGATCTTTGGGTTTTGTTGGAAAAATTTTGGAGATTAAGAATAGATTTTCTTTTTATAAAGGGTTATCCTTTTCTGGATTATCTGATCTTGTACTAAACTTTTTGGTTTTGGTTTTGGTTAAAGTCTAAAGACATGGGAAGTATATAGTTCTCTTTTGTGTATTAGGTGATTCTCTAGAAGTTGATTATAGTACTCTTAATGTGAACAAGTCTTCCTAAATACTCATCTTTTGGAGAAAATATGAGTTCGTGTAAGAAATCTAGTAAAATTTGGAAGTCAACATGATAAGTGATTATGTTTCCTTATGAATAAATTCCTCAATAAAAAGTAACTTAAAAAAAATGTTGTCTATTACCTTTTCCTACTGGGGAATCGAATACCGTTTAACCCATCACAAGTTTGTGATTTTCTTATGGTTAACTTTCTCCTAGACATGTTTACTATCACTCTCCATCAGAACATGACCCTTTGTTTTTTCTTCCATATCCATATTTTACTACTTGGAATCATAGTATGGGTTAACTCGGGTGACCTCTGTACTTCTCTCCCTTTATTTTAAAGTGATTGATTTACAGACTCTTGTTCCAATGTGGGACTTTAAAGGATGTTTCCGAACCCAATTTTAAAATTGCGAGGACAAAATTTCCAAAAGGGGGGAAGGATGTAACACCCCAGGTAAATAAATAATATGACATTTTTATATTTATCCATATTTGTGAATAAAATATTAATATTACTTTAAAGGGGATGCTATGCTTTATGGCGTACCCAATACACAACAACTAGTTTCTTGGGAATCTTACGTTGCACTCTAATAATAAAATAATATTATTTTAAATGGTAGTTAACGCCTAGCCGTTGTAATGGCGGGAATGAACAGAAATAACTAAAAAATGATTATATATGTTTGTCAAATATTTTTACTCTTTGCAATAAATTTTAGAGGATTAAAAATGAAAATGAATCCAGTTTTTAAGCGTAAACATTCTAATATTCTTTAAAAGGTCGATTAACTGCCTTTTGATGGAGAACCCCTTTTAAATCCACTTTTTTAAAATTTTATAAGATCTATTTTCAAAATAAACATATTATTTATGATTGGGACATTGAAATTTACCTTGGGTTAATTTTTGGTATTTTTCTGACAATGTTCATTTTTCAATGAATAGTGAAATATACTGCATTTTACATCAAAACTGCTTTTTCATATAATTTAATTATATGGTTATATTATCTTTTTAATTTGTTTTAAAGTGTAATTATAATATATGTTTACCATTTAATTCAATTATGGTCATTGGTATTAATTTCACTTTGGAATTAGGCATAAACAAGTGCCAAACTTTTCATAAATATTGTTTCTAAAAAACCCGCTATTTGTTTTGACAACGAGAAGTTTTTTTTAAATTAATTATTGCAATTTATGTGTTTGGAATTTGGTAAAATGAATTAAATATTTGGAATCATAAGGTCCAAATTATGTAATTAAGACTCTTTTGTTTTTGGACATTATGAATAGTAACGACGGTAATTATCTTTAATTATCTTGATTAATGAGTAATCGGGTAGTTAAAAATAATAAGATAATATCATAATAATAAAAAATTACCACAAAATGTGTCCTAAGGCTACTTGTTGTATCATTGAAGACCATGGTATGCCTTGTGCCAAACTTGGGGCCCCATGGAATCACTTTTGTGAGAAAGTGACTTTTTATCTTTTTATTTTTAAAGAATGTTAAATGTAACAAAGAATGTATCACCTAAGTAACTTTTTTTTTAATTTTGTCTACATAAGTGATCGTTTGGACTATACATATTCATTGGAAATATAAAATGATTTCCTACATCATAGTATTTTTTTTTATAATTTTTAGACATTAAATAAATTAAATTATTTATGACATCATGATGATGCAGCGATGACCTCATTATTTAACGATTTAAATAAAATGGAAAGATAATGTAAAATCAAAGACCTACACATGTACAAAACCTATTGGATGGGTGTATTTCGAACCCTTATCACCTTATACTTGAAACAAATTAATGTGGGACCATTAAAAGACGAAACTCATTTGAAAATAAAGTTAGATTTTATATCTTTCCAAGAGTGCCCCTCCTCTCCTCTTATAAAAGGCCCCCACCTCTAGCTCCTTACCCACACTTACAAAGCCTTTGGATCGGCCAAAACCTGCCCATTTAATCTCTACACATCCCTATATAACTCCTTGAAGCCTCACTTTTGACAGAATCCTTTCCAAGGAAGCCTTTGAGCTCAAATCAAAGGAAGCTACCCGATTTTAAGGTAATGTCTTCGCTTGAGTCCTTTTGTTTTATTTTTCCTCTCCACCCCCCCAAACTCTTTTTATTAATTTATTTTGTAACAAATAAAGTATATTCAATATACTAGGATGTTTGTATAAGAAGTATTCTATCTACACTTACACACACCTACATCTAATGGTTAAAGAACATACTGTTTCCGTGGATGGCGAATTTCTGCCTCCCGAAACGATGATTGTTCAACATTCTTCTAACACATTCAAAGGTGGCCATTAAGATGACACTATATTTATATATGATATCTAATATGTTTATGTTTTACTTAATCTTCTGTATTTTTCATTTATGGCATACCTTTATGGTTTCCATTATGGTTAAACGCGATATCTTCATTTAAGGAAGTGCGGACTACCACCCCCTCAAAGTGATTTGATTCGTTAATACCATATGTGGTACGTATAAAGGATATATTTAATGATATTATATATGATACCATAATCAAATTAAAATACTATTATGTATCATTATGTTTTAATTCCATTAAATATGAAATTGAAATGGAAGTAGCGTTCATGGGTACGTACGGCTTACTGTTTCCATGAACAATGCATTTCTTTTATTAACTCTAAATGTTATGTAATATTATAAATGCATGAATATACTGGATATATATGATATATATGATATATATGATATATAAATCATGAATAAAATTCTGGATATAATGAACCTTTGACCACACGAACAACATGTAATTGTAAGAAGTCCATTTTCAACTTAAGAACCAAATATCGACAAAACAAACATTATTAACTTAAATGATTACATAATGTTTATGACATGGTAATAAGTGATATAAAAGGAATAATGAACTTGAAAAATGTTCTTAAGGAAGTATAAATTAAATCAAGTTTTTTATTCATGAGATTAAAGAACGATGGAGTCAAGTCAGACCCGAGGTAAGGGATCCTACTCCTCTCTTTCTTTTTAAGTACACTCTTTTATGTCATTCCTTTTAAGATAATATTTATTATGATTGGGATGTTATTTTATATTAATCCTAATGTACTTTTTATGTTCATATGATGAGAGAACCCATTCTCTCTCATCAATCCATTTTGGAAGTTTTGAGTGGCGCCGTTAGTCTGCCGAATTTTCGTAAGAGATCTAACCTCTCTCTTTCTTTTTAAGTAATCTCCTTTATGTCACTTCTTTTAAGCTCCTCTTTGTTATGTTGGGGGATGTTCTTTTATATTACTATTTTTGTAAAATTTGTGTTAATATGATGAGAGACCCTATTTTCTCTTATCAATCCATTTTTGAAGTTTTAAGTGGCGCCGTTAGGCTGCCGAGTTTTCGTAAGGGATTTTTCATCTCACTTTTATTCCCATGACATTTATGCTACGTTTGCCACTATTTCATTTGAGTGGTGTATGTACTGCCCATTATTATATACTTCTTGTAGTATAATTTCATTTATGGGTATTTAAATCTTCATTGTATGAACCTTCTTCCATGGGGTGTACTTTTCGAAAGTTACCCAACTCGGTAAGGGGACCTTTCGCCCTCCTTTATTTTAAAAGACTTCTTTTGTTATGTCTTTTAATTCACATACTACTATATTGGGATATGTTCTTCTATATACTTATTTATGTAAATTTTATTTCCAAGTGATGAGATCCCATTTATCTCTCTCATCAACCCTTTTTGTAAAATTTTATGTGACGCCGTTAGGCAGTCAAATTTTACCAAGGGAACTTCTTAACCCAATTTTGATTTCTTTGGGTTCAACATGTAGTTATTGAATATGTCATACTTTGAATATGTGTGAATAACCTTTGATTTGTTTTACACTTAATATCCACTTATATTGGGTGTATTTATATTTTTCACACATAATTATGAGATTGATTTATCCTTAATTTATGGATACCTTCTTTATAATGGATTTCATCTCATTTTACATTTCTTTTGAGACTTCATTGTTGTTATGCACCAATTCACTCTTATATAGTGTGTATAATATCCTTTGACATATTATATCATGAATCCATTTATTCTCATGATATTATAAAGTTCGGATTAAATGTTATTCCGCTATTATTTGTATTCAAGAGTCTCTCATTTTGTTAAAAACTATTTAACAAAAATATCGTTTTAAATGTTTTAAAGATTTATTATTCTAAATCTTTATCTTTAATGTCCATGTTTTCAAAATGGTTTTCAGTATTTATTTATATGGACATTAATGTTTTAAAATTATAATTCCATTAAAAGCTTCAAAGTGGTATGGGACACTTTGATTCAAAAATCTCTTTTAAATGGTTTTTGAAAATGGATTGATTAATTAAATATATGGGAATTACTTATAGTGATTGAAAATGAAATGTTGTTATTGAAATGTTTATATTTTCAATATTTTATATGTAATGATGGTACTTGGACATTTTACGGGTGGTTACGTGATAAACCATATGACAGGTGGTGCCGTGAATACCAGGACGGGTGGTTACGTTATAACCTCCAATGCATTGGGTATGGAAGTCGGCTGTATGGCTATTCAATTAAGTATGTGTGGAAGTCGACCGTATGGTTATTCCATTTAAGCATATTTATGTCCCAAGTTACCTTTATATGTTATGTGTTATTTATATGGGTTTTATGGTAATCTTTTGGTTACAAAAGGGTAAGTAATGATCTTTTATTCAGTGAAGAGTTTTTACTACTTCATAATGGTGAAAAGTATTACTTTGGTAAAGTACTCATGGTTTACTTGTTGTTTTTGAAAAACTAATAGTTTTACTTCTTTGTGTATCCTTTATTGGGCTTTTTATGCTCATCCCAAGTTTTTGAAATGTTTTTCACAGGTCAAGGGAAGGGTACATGATATGATGATAGTGTCAAGGAAGTGTCAAGAAAGAATACATGTTTTATTTTAAATATTTTTCCACTAATGGGAAAAATGAATACTATCTTTTATGTAACCACTTTGTTTAAATGTGGAATGTAATGCAAGTTTTATGATCTAATTCTCTAAAACTATAAACCTGAAAAGATCCTCAATGTGTAATCTTGTAATAACTCAAGATTAAGTAAGGTTTAAGGCTGGGGCCGTATAGTTAGTATCAGATGTCGGTTTAGAAAACTTTAGAGGTTAGGGTATTCTTTAAGCATAAGTGACATTACCATAATGGTTAGGATTTCAGAAAGAGTCCTAGTTTTAGATAAAGTAAATAAGTAAGTATATATTAGTGGTTATCTTCCTCATTATTACATGATAGTTTTGTTGATATACTCACACTGACATTTCTGTTTTTAGTGAATGGATGGATCTTCCAGGCACCAAAGAGACAACAGGTTTGAAGGAAACTGTGGTGGTTCTCTGATTAAGATACTAGATAAAATGGGGTATTCAATGAGGAAACTCATGGTTGTTCTAAACCAACTATCAAGGAGTCATGATCATCCACTTGAACCTTGCTATGTTATGTAATGCATCATGTACGAGATGACCAATCGATGTGGAAGTTCAGGTAATAATTATAAAGGTAACCATTATAGTTTATATGATCCTTACTTTTGAGGTAATTATGGGTTATTATATGATATGATGGAAAATGAAAGGCATGAGATAAAGATGAGGTTAAAATATGTTATGATCATTTTTGAAGATTTTATCTCGTTTTGGGGAATGTGTTCAAATTATATAGTTTCGGAAAAAGGACAACATGCAGACCGTGTGACAACCCGTTGTGTCGGACAACGCTGCAGGAATAGAACCCACAACCAAAGTGTGACTAGTATTTATCGCCTACCACTGGACTACGTGAAGTCCCTGGTTAGTTTGACTGATTCTTTTTAGTTAGATGATTTTATGAATTAAGAGTAAGTTGATTTTGGGTTATCTATGGAAATTTATTATCCTATCATGGAGGATATGTGATTAGGTTAATTACTTTTCAATATGAGACATTAAGAGCAACTGATGTTGTTTGGAGATAAATGTTACGATTCAACTTGGAAGACTATGTGAATAAATCCTTCAAATATTTGGGTTTCAATCTTAGTTGGGTTTACTTTGAAAATATTTATGGACAAATTGTTTATCAAATGGTCCTCATTGAACTTTGGGTTCTGTTGGACAAATTTTGGAGATTAAGAATAGATTTTCTTTTTATAAAGGGTTATCATTTTTGGATTATCTGATCTTGTACTAACCTTTTTGGTTTTTGTTTTGGTTAAAGTCTAAAGACATGGGAAGTATATAGTTCTCTTTTGTGTATTATGTGATTCTCTAGAAGTTGATTATAGTACTCTTAATGTGAACAAGTCTTCCTAAATACTCGTCTTTTGGAGAAAATATGAGTTCGTGTAAGAAATATAGTAAAAGTTAGAAGTCAAAATGATAAGTGATTATGTTTACTTATGAATAAATTCTTCAATAAAAAGTAACTTAAAACAAAAATGTTGTCTATTATCTTTTCCTACTGGGGAATCGAATACCGTTTAACCCATCACAAGTTTGTGATTTTCTTATGGTTAACTTTCTCCTAGACATGTTTACTATCACTCTCCATCAGAACATGACCCTTTGTTTTTTCTTCCATATCCATATTTTCCTACTTGGAATCATAGTATGGGTTAACTCGGGTGACCTCTGTACTTATCTCCCTTTATTTTAAAGTGATTGATTTACAGACTCTTGTTCCGATATGGGACTTTAAAGGATGTTTCCGAGCCCAATTTTAAAATTGCGAGGATGCAATTCCCAAAAGGGGGGAAGGATGTAACACCCCAGGTAAATAAAGAATATGAAAATTTTATATTTATCCATATTTGTGAATAAAATATTTATATTACTTTAAAGGGGATGCTATGCTCGATGGCGTACCCAATACACAACAACGAGTTTCTTGGGAATCTTACGTTGCAATCTAATAATAAAATAATATTATTTTAAATGGTAGTTAATTCCTAGCCATTGTAATGGCGGGAATGAACAGAACTAACTAAAAAAATATTATATATGTTTGTCAAATATTTTTAGTCTTTACAATAAATGTTAGAGGATTAAAAATGGAAATGAATCCAGTTTTTAAGCGTAAACATTTTAATATTCTTTAAAAGGTCGATTAACCGCCTTTTGATGGAGAACCCCTTTTAAATACACTTTTTGACAATTTTATAAGATCTATTTTTCAAAATAAACATATTATTTATTATTGGGACATTGAAAGTTACCTTGGGTTAATTTTTGGTATTTTTCTGATAATGTTCATTTTTCAATGAATAGTGAAAAATACTGCATTTTACATCAAAACTGCTTTTTAATATAATTTAATTATATGGTAATATTATCTTTTTAATTTGTTTTAAAGTTTAATTAGAATATATTTTTACCATTTAATTCAATGATGGTCATTGGGATTAATTTCACTTTAGAATTAGGCATAAACAAGTGCCAAACTTTTCATAAATATTGTTTCTAAAAAACCCGCTATTTGTTTTGACAACGGGAAGTTTTTTTTAAATTAATTATTGCAATTTATGTGTTTGGAATTTGGTAAAATTAATTACATATTTGGAATCAGAAGGTTCAAATTATGTAATTAAGACTCTTTTGTTTTTGGACATTATGAATAGTAACGACAGTAATTATCTTTAATTATCTTGATTAATGAGTAATCGGTTAGTTAAAGATAATAAGATATTATCATAATAATCAAAAATGACCACAAAATGTGTCCTAAAGCTACTGGTTTTCTCATTTCCATCCATGGGATGCCTTGTTCCAAACTTGGGGGGCCCATGGAATCATTTTTGTGAGAAAGTGACTTTTTATCTTTTTATTTTTAAACAATGTTAAATGTAACAAAGAATGTTTCACCTAAGTAAAATATTTTTAATCTTGTCTACATAAATGATCATTTGGAGTATAAATATTCATTTGAAAGATAAAAATATTTCCTACATCATAGTTTTTTTTATAATTTTTAGACATTAAATAAATTAAATTCTTTATGACATCATGATGATGCAGCGATGACCTCATTATTTAACGATTTAAATAAAATGGAAAGATAATGTAAAATATAAGACCTACACATGTCCAAAAATTATTGTATGGGTGGATTTCTAACCCTTATCACCTAATCCTCGAAACACATCAATGTGGGAACATTAAAAGCCGAAACTCATTTGAAAATAAAGTTAGATTTTATACCTTTCCAAGAGTGCCACTCCTCTCCTCTTATAAAAGGCCCCCACCTCTACCTCCTCACCCACACTTTCAAAGCCTTTGGCCCAGACAACCCCTGCCCATTTCATCTCTCCACATCCCTCTATAACTCCTTGAAGCCTCCCTTTGGGCATAATCCTTTCCAAGGAAGCCTTTGAGCGCAAATCAAATAAAGTTACCCGATTTTAAGGTAATGTCTTTGCTTGAGTCCTTTTGTTTTATTTTGCTTCTCCAACCCCCAAAATATTTTTATTAATTTATTTTGTAACCAATCCAGTATATTCAATATACTATGATGTTGTTATAAGAATTATTCTAGCTACACTTACACACACCTACATCTAATGGTTAAAGAACATACTATTTCTGTGGATGGCGAATTTCTGCCTCCCGAAACGATGATTGTTCAAAATTATTATAACACCTTCAAAGGTGGCCATTAAGATGAAAATATATTTATATATGATATATAATATGTTTATGTTTCACTTAATCTTCTGTATTTTTCATTTATGGCATACCTTTATGGTTTCCATTATGGGTAAACGCGATATCTTCATTTAAGGAAGTGCGGACTACCGCCCCCTCAAAGTGATTTGATTCATTAATACCATATGTGGTACGTATAAAGGATATATTTAATGATATTATATATGATACCATACTGGAATTAAAATACTATTATGTATAATTATGTTTTAATTCCATTAAATATGAAATTGAAATGGAAGTAGCGTTCATGCGTACGTACGGCTTACCGTCTCCATGAACGGTGCATTTCATTTCTTAACTCTAAATGTTATGTGATATTATAAATACGTGAATATACTGGATATATATGATATATATGATATATACATCGTGAATAAAATTCTGGATATAATGAACCCTTTACCACATGAACAACATGTAATTGTAAGAAGTCCACTTTCGACTTAAGAACCAAATATCGACAAAACAAACATTATTAACTTAAATGATTACATAATGTTTATGACATTGTAATAAGTGATATAAAAGTAATAATGAACTTGAAAAAGGTTCTTAAGGAAGTAGAAATTAACTCATGTTTATTATTGAGGAGATTAAAGAACGATCGAGTCAAGTCGGACTCGAGGTAAGGGATCCTACTCCTCTTTTTTTAAGTACACTCTTTTATGTCATTCCTTTTAAGATCATCTTTATTCTGATTGGGATGTTGTTTTATATTAATACTACTGTACTTTTTATGTTCATATGATGAGAGAACCTATTCTCTCTCATCAATCCATTTTGGAAGTTTTGAGTGGTGCCGTTAGGCTGCCGAATTTTCGTAAGAGATCTAACCTCTCTCTTTCTTTTTAAGTACTCTACTTTATGTCACTTCTTTTAAGCTCCTCTTTGTTATGTTGGGGGATGATATTTTATATTCCTCTTTCTGTAAACATTGTGATAATATTATGAGAGACCCTATTTTCTATCATCAATCCATTTTGGAAGTTTTAAGTGGCACCATTAGGCTGCCGAGTTTTCGTAAGGGATTTTTCATCTCACTTTTATTCCTGTGACATTTATGCTATGTTTGCCACTATTTCCTTTTAGTGGTGTATGTAATTCCCATTATTGTACACTTTTTGTAGTATAATTTCATTTATGGGTATTTACATCTTCATTGTATGACCCTTCTTCCATGGGGTGTACTTTTCAAAAGTTACCCAACTCGGTAAGGGGACCTTTCACCCTCCTTTTTTTAAAAGACTTCTTTTGTTATGTATTTTAATTCACATACTATTATATTGGGATATGTTCTTATATATCCTTATTTATGTAAATTTTATGTCCAAGTGATGCGATCCCCTTTATCTCTCTCATCAACCCTTTTTGTAAAATTTTATGTGATGCCGTTAGGCTGTCAAATTTTACCAAGGGAACTTCTTAACCCAATTTCGATTTCTTTGGGTTAGTTATTGAATATGTCATCATTTGAATATGTGTGAATAACCTTTGATTTTTTTTACACTTAATATCCACTTATATTGGGTGTATTTATATTTTTCACACATAATTATGAGATTGATTTATCCTTAATTTAAGGATACCTTCTTTATAATGGATTTCATCTCATTTTACATTTCTTTTGAGACTTCATTGTTGTTATGCACCAATTCACTCTTATATGGTGTGTATACTGTCCTTTGACATATTATATCATGAATCCCTTTATTCTCATGATATTATAAAGTTTGGATTAAATGTTATTCCGCTATTATTTGTATTCAAGAGTCTCTCATTTTATTAAAAAGTATTTTACAAAAATATCGTTTTAAATATTTTAAAGATTTATTATTCTAAATCTTTATCTTTAATGTCAATGTTTTCAAAATGGTTTTCAGTATTTATTTATATGGACATTAATGTTTTAAAATTATAATTCCATTAAAAGCTTCAATGTGGTATGGGACACTTTGATTCAAAAATCTCTTTTAAATGGTTTTTGAAAATGGATTGATTAATTCAATATCTGGGAATTACTTATTGCGATTGCAAATGAAATGTTGTTATTGAAATGTTTATATTTTAAATATTTTATGTGTAATGATGGTACTTGGACATTTTACGGGTGGTTACGTGATAAACCATATGACGGGTGGTTCCATGAATACCTGGATGGGTGGTTACGTTATAACCTCCAATGCATTGGGTATGGAAGTCGGCCGTATGGTTATTCCATTAAGTATGTGTGGAAGTCGACCGTATGGTTATTCCATTGAATTATGTTTATGTCCCAAGTTACCTTTATATGTTATGTATTTTTTATATGGGTTTTATGGCAATCTTTTGGTTACAAAAGGGTAAGTAATGATATTTTATTCAGTGAAGAGTTTTTACTACTTCATAAAGGTGAAAAGTATTACTTTGGTGAAGTACTCATGGTTTACTTGTTGTTTTTGAAAAACTAATAGTTTTCCTTCTTTGTGTATTATTTACTGGGCTTTTTATGCTCATCCCATGTTTTTGAAATGTTTTTCACAGGTCAAGGTAAGGGTACATGATATGATGATAGTTTCAAGGAAGTGCCAAGAAAGAATCCATGTTTTATTTTAAATATGTTTCTGTTGATGGGAAAATTGAATACTATATTTTATGTAACCACTTTTTTAAATGTGGAATGTAATGCATGTTTTATGATCTAATTCTCTAAAACTATAAACCTGAAAAGATCCTCAATGTGTAATCTTGTAATAAATCAAGATTAAGTAAGGTTTAAGGCTGGGGCCGTATAGTTAGTATCAGAGGTCGGTTTAGATAACTTTAGAGGTTAGGGTATTCTTTAAGCATAAGTGACATTACCATAATGGTTAGGATTTCAAAAAGAGTCCTAGTTTTTGATAAAGTGAATAAGTAAGTATATCTTAGTGGTTATCTTCCTCATTATTACTTGATAGTTTTGTTGATATACTCACACTGACATTTCTGTTTTTAGTGAATGGATGGATCTTGCAGGCACCAAAGAGACAACAGGTTTGAAGGAAACTATGGTGGTTCTCTGATTAAGATACTAGATAAAATGGGGTATTCAATGAGGAAACTCATGGTTGTTCTAAACAAACTATCAAGGAGTCATGATCATCCACTTGAACCTTGCTATGTTATGTAATTCATCATGTAAGAGATGACCAATCGATGTGGAAGTTTAGGTAATAATTATAAAGGTAACCATTAGAGTTTATATGATCCTTACTTTTGAGGTAATTATGGGTTATTATATGATATGATGGAAAATGAAAGTCATGAGATAAACATGAGGTTAAAATATGTTATGATCATTTTTGAAGATTTTATCTCGTTTTGGGGAATGTTTTCAAATTATATAGTTTCGGAAAAAGGACAACAGGCAGACCGTGTGACAACCCATCGTGTCGGACAAAGCTGCAGGAATAGAACCCACAACCAAAGTGCGACTAGTATTTATCGCCTACCACTAGACTACGTGAAGTCCCTGGTTAGTTTGACTGATTCTTTTTAGTTAGATGATTTTATGAATTAATATTAAGTTGATTTTGGGTTATCTATGTAAATTTATTATCCTATCATGGAGGATATGTGATTAGGTTAATTACTTTTCAATACGAGACATTAAGAGCAACTGATGTTGTTTGGAGATAAATGTTACGATTTAACTTGGAAGACTATGTGACTAAATCCTTCAAATATTTGGGTTTCAATCTTAGTTTGGTTTACTTTGAAAATTTTTATGGACAAATTGTTTATCAAATGGTCCTCGTTGAACTTTGGGTTTTGTTGGACAAATTTTGGAGATTAAGAATAGATTTTCTTTTTATAAAGGGTTATCATTTTTTGGATTATCTGATCATTTACTAACATTTTTGGTTTTTGTTTTGGTTAAAGTCTAAAGAAATGGGAAGTATATAGTTATCTTTTGTGTATTAGGTGATTCTCTAGAAGTTGATTATAGTACTCTTAATGTGAATAAGTCTTCCTAAATACTCGTCTTTTGGAGAAAATATGAGTTCGTGTAAGAAATATAGTAAAAGTTAGAGGTCAACATGATAAGTGATTATGTTTCCTTATGAATAAATTCCTCAATAAAAAGTAACTTAAAACAAAAATGTTGTCTATTATCTTTTCTGACTGGGGAATCGAATACCGTTTAACCCATCACAAGTTTGTCATTTTCATATGGTTAACTTTCTCCTAGACATGTTTACTATCACTCTCCATCAGAACATGACCCTTTGTTTTTTCTTCCATATCCATATTTTCCTACTTGTAATCATCGTATGGGTTAACTCGGGTGACCTCTGTACTTCTCTCCCTTTATTTTAAAGTGATTGATTTACAGACTCTTGTTCCGATGTGGGACTTTAAAGGATGTTTCCGAGCCCAATTTTAAAATTGCGAGGACGCAATTCCCAAAAGGGGTGAAGGATGTAACACCCCAGGTAAATAAAGAATATGAAATTTTTATATTTATCCAAATTTGTGAATAAAATATTAATATTACTTTAAAGGGGATTCTATGCTCGATGGCGTACCCAATACACAACAACGAGTTTCTTGGGAATCTTACGTTGCAATCTAATAATAAAATAATTTTATTTTAAATGGTAGTTAACGCCTAGACGTTGTAATGGAGGGAATGAAAAGAAATAACTAAAAATTTATTATATATGTTTGTCAAATATTTTTACTCTTTACAATAAATGTTAGAGGATTAAAAATGCAAATGAATCCAGTTTTTAAGCGTAAACATTCTAATATTCTTTAAAAGGTCGATTAACCGCCTTTTAATGGAGAACCCCTTTTAAATCCACTTTTTGACAATTTTATAAGCTCTATTTTTTAAAATAAAAATATTATTTATTATTGGGACATTGAAATTTACCTTGGGTTAATTTTTGGTATTTTTCTGATAATGTTCATTTTTCAATGAATAGTGAAAAATACTGCATTTTACATCAAAACTACTTTTTCATATAATTTAATTATATGGTAATATTATCTTTTTAATTTGTTTTAAAGTGTAATTAGAATATATTTTTACCATTTAATTCAATGATGGTCATTGGGATTAATTTCACTTTGGAATTAGGCATAAACAAGTGCCAATCTTTTCATAAATATTGTTTCTAAAAAACCCTCTATTTGTTTTGACAACAAGAAGTTTTTTTTAAATTAAATATTGAAATATATGTGTTTGGAATTTGGTAAAATGTATTAAATATTTGGAATCATAAGGTCCAAATTATGTAATTAAGACTCTTTTGTTTTTGGACATTAAGAATTATAACGACGGTAATTATCTTTAATTATCTTGATTAATGAGTAATCGGGTAGTTAAAGATAATAAGATAATATCATAATAATAAAAAATGACCAAAAAATGTCTCCTAGAACTACTGGTTGTCTCATGGACGACCATGGGATGCCTTGTGCTAAACTTGGGGGCCCCATGGAATCACTTTTGTGAGAAAGTGACTTTTTATCTTTTTATTTTTAAAGAATGTTAAATGTAAAAAAGAATGTATCACCTAAGTAAAATATTTTTAATTTTGTCTACATAAATGGTATTTTGGACTATAAATATTCATTTCAAAGATTAAAACATTTCCTACATCATAGTAGTTTTTCTATAATTTTTAGACATTAAATAAATTAAATTATTTATGACATCATGATGATGCAACGATGACCTCATTATTTAACGATTTAAATAAAATGGAAGGATAATGTAAAATATAAGACCTAAACATGTCAAAAACCTATTGGATGGGTGTAATTAGAACCCTTATCACCTTATCCTCGAAACAAATCAATGTGGGACCATTAAAAGCCGAAACTCATATGAAAATGAAGTTAGATTTTATACCTTTCCAATAGTGCCCCTCCTCTCCTCTTATAAAAGCCCCCCACCTCTACCTCCTTACCCACACTTAAAAAGCCTTTGTCTCAGACAACCCCTGACCATTTCATCTCTCTACATCCCTCTCTAACTCGTTGAAGCCTCACTTTGGGCATAATCCTTTCCAAGGAAGCCTTTGAGATGAAATCAAAGGAAGTTACCCGATTTTAAGGTAATGTCTTTTCTTGAGTCCTTTTGTTTTATTTTTCTTCTCCAACCAACCAAACTCTTTTTATTCATTTATTTTGTAACAAATCCAATATCTTCAATATACTATTATGTTGTTATAAGAAGTATTCGAGCTACACTTACACACAACTACATCTAATGGTTAAAGAACATACTGCTTCCGTGGATGGTGAATTTCTGCCTCCCGAAACGATGATTGTTCAAAATTCTTCTAACACCTTAAATGGTGGCCATTAAGATGAAAATATATTTATATATGGTATATAATATGTTTATGTTTTACTTAAGCTTCTGTATTTTTCATTTATATCATACCTTTATGGTTTCCATTATGGGTAAACGCGATATCTTCATTTAAGAAAGTGCGGACTACCGCCCCCTCAAAGTGATTTGATTCATTAATACCATATGTGGTACGTATAAAGGATATATTTAATGATATTATATATGATACCATACTGGAATTAAAATACTATTATGTATCATTATGTTTTAATTCCATTAAATATGAAATAGAAATGGAAGTAGCGTTCATGCGTACGTACGGCTTACCGTCTCCATGAATGGTGCATTTCATTTCTTAACTCTAAATGTTATGTAATATTATAAATGGATGAATATACTGGATATATATGATATATATGATATATACGTCATGAATACAATTCTGGATATAATGAACCTTTGACCACATGAACAACATGTAATTGTAAGAAGTCCACTTTTGACTTAAGAACCAAATATCGACAAAACAAACATTATTAACTTAAATGATTACATAATGTTTATGACATGGTAATAAGTGATATAAAAGGAATAATGAACTTGAAAAATGTTATTAAGGAAGTATAAATTAACTCAAGTTTATTATTCAGGAGATTAAAGAACGATCGAGTCAAGTCGAACCTGAGGTAAGGGATCCTACTCCTCTCTTTCTTTTTAAGTACACTCTTTTATGTCATTCCTTTTAAGATCATATTTATTATGATTGGGATGTTATTTTATATTAATCCTACTGTAATTTTTATTTTCATATGATGAGAGACCCTATTATCTCTCATCAATCCATTTTGGAAGTATTGAGTGGCGCCGTTAGGCTGCCGAATTTTCGTAAGAGATCTAACCTCTCTCTTTCTTTTTAAGTACTCTCCTTTATGTCACTTCTTTTAAGCTCCTCTTTGTTATGTTGGGGGATGTTATTTTATATTCATATTTCTGTAAACTTTGTGTTAATATGATTAGAGACCCTATTTTCTCTCATCAATCCATTTTGGAAGTTTTAAGTGGCGCCGTTATGCTGCTAGGTTTTTGTAAGGGATTTTTCATCTCACTTTTATTCCCGTGACATTTATGCTATGTTTTCCACTATTTACTTTTAGTGGTGTATGTAATTCCCATTATTATACACTTTGTGTAGTATAATTTCATTTATGGGTATTTACATCTTCATTGTATGACCCTTCTTCCATGGGGTGTACTTTTCGAAAGTTACCCAACTCGGTAAGGGGACCTTTCACCCTCCTTTTTTTAAAAGACTTCTTTTGTTATGTATTCTAATTCACATACTATTATATTGGTATATGTTCTTATATATCCTTATTTATGTAAATTTTATGTCCAAGTGATGATATCCCCTATATATCTCTCATCAACCCTTTTTGTAAAATTTTATGTGACGCCGTTAGGCTGTCGAATTTTACCAAGGGAACTTCTTAACCCAATTTAGATTTCTTTGTGTTCAACATGTAGTTATTGAATATGTCATACTTTGAATATGTGTGAATAACCTTTGATTTTTTCTTACACTTAATATCCACTTATATTGGGTGTATTTATATTTTTCACACATAATTATGAGATTGATTTATCCTTAATTTAAGGATACCTTCTTTATAATGGATTTCATCTCATTTTACATTTCTTTTGAGACTTCATTGTTGTTATGCACCAATTCACTCTTATATGGTGTGTATACTATCCTTTGACATATTATATCATGAATCCCTTTATTATCATGATATTATAAAGTTTGGATTAAATTTTATTCCGCTATTATTTGTATTCAAGAGTCTCTCATTTTGTTAAAAACTATTTAACAAAAATATCATTTTAAATGTTTTAAAGATTTATTATTCTAAATATTTATCTTTAATATCCATGTTTTCAAAATGGTTTTCAATATTTATTTATATGTACATTAATGTTTTAAAATTATAATTCCATTAAAATCTTCAAAGTGGTATGGGACACTTTGATTCAAAAATCTATTTTAAATGGTTTTTGAAAATGGATTGATTAATTCAATATCTGGGAATTACTTATTGTGATTGAAAAAGAAATGTTGTTATTGAAATGTTTATATTTTCAATATTTTATGTGTAATGATGGTACTTGGACATTTTACGGGTGGTTACGTGATAAACCATATGACGGGTGGTTCCATGAATACCTGGACGGGTGGTTACGTTATAACCTCCAATGCATTGGGTATGGAAGTCAGCCGTATGGTTATTCCATTAAGTTTGTCTGGAAGTCAACCGTATGGTTATTCCATTTAAGTATGTTTATGTTCCAAGTTACCTTTAAATGTTATGTGTTCTTTATATGGGTTTTATGGTAATCTTTTGGTTACAAAAGGGTAAGTAATGATCTTTTATTCAGTGAAGAGTTTTTACTACTTCATAAAGGTGAAAAGTATTACTTTGGTAAAGTAATCATGGTTTACTTTTTTTTTTGAAAAACTAATAGTTTTCCTTCTTTGTGTATCTTTTACTGGGATTTTTATGCTCATCCCATGTTTTTGAAATGTTTTTCACAGGTCAAGGGAAGGGTACATGATATGATGATAGTGTCAAGGAAGTGTTAAGAAAGAATCCATGTTTTATTTTAAATATGTTTCTGCTGATGGGAAAAATGAATAATATCTTTTATGTAACCACTTTGTTTAAATGTGGAATGTAATGAAAGTTTTATGATTTAATTCTCTAAAACTATAAACCTGAAAAGATCCTCATTGTGTAATCTTGTAATAACTCAAGATTAAGTAAGGTTTAAGGATGGGGCCTTATATTCAAGGCCTGGGGTGCCCAAGTGTTTTTAAAGTTTCTAGAGAATTGAGATCTAAAACCACATCTCAAGAAGAGGGCTCAGGGGTTCACAGTTATTCTAAAACCATTTGTCCCACACCCGAAATACTATTGGTTTGTTTCAGAGGAGAATAATTACCCACATGGGCTGGGCATGGTTTACCCAATCTGTGATCTTAGACCACATGAACTAAATGATATTAAATATAAAAAAAAAATTATTTTAATAATAATAATAATAATAATGATAATAATAATATTATTATTTTAGTTTTAATAAAACAAAAGGTTGTCTCCCCTCCCCCATCCAAATCACACGACCACCCCACCCTCTGTCCTCTCTTTGTCCGCACACAATACCACTTCCCAGCTCTCTCTTTGTTTGGAGATTTCACCTTGATCATTCATGATTCATGATCAGCCATTTCAGGTAAGGAATTTTTCTCTCATATCCTCCCTCAGTTGGTGGTTTTTCTTCTCCCCGTCACCCCACACAATTCTTCCAAAACACAAGGGTTATAGTTGAACAGATTTTTAGTTTTCTTCTAATGTCTAGGCATGTGAATTCTCACTCAGGGCTCTTTTGTTCCTATTACAAATACCGCTACTAAAGGCTATGCAGTTTGGATCGTCTTGGTCCACCCATCATCAATTTTTGGTAGTATTTTTCTCTTTTAATATTATTTCTGAATTTATATTTGTGGATTCTTTAGTTTTTGAGTCTCTGGTGTTTTTCCTTAAGTGTGGTGCCCTTTCATAGATGGTTTGGAGTATTCAAATCCAAGGTCAGCTTACCACATATGTATTGGTAAGAATATATATATATATTTAATATCACCCATTATATTTTTATTCACCAATTTCTATTAATATATATATATATATATAAATATATATTTAGGGATAGGTGTTATTAAGTATAATATGGAAAATGCATATGAGCATGAGTGTTAATGGGTATGTGTATTTATAAGCTTGTATATAAGGATCCCCGTGTGCATATTCATGGCCATGTAGATATCTTAATAGGGGACACATGTCCTTATGTATATTCAATACATCATGTGCATTGATGTGGGAAGGAGAAGCTTTGAGTGGTCGCCAATTTTTTTTTCAAGTACCAATTATTTGGATTTGTTTTCATTCAATGACATAGGATCAATTTCCTTTTATCCATTAAAATTAATAATTCTTTATTGGATGATCTATTTAATTTTTTTTCTTTTAATTACTGTTGTTTTATGATTCTAGAATAAATTTTTAAATGCGCTTAAATGATTTTTTGAGAACAATGTCATGATTTTATATTAAAACTCCTCAAATGGAGGTGCACTATCTTCTAAACCAAAAAGTAGTGATATATATTTATATCATGTTTTTTATTACTTTAGTGTCTTTATTAAATATATGGAATGTTTTTTTTTCATGTATTTCATTAATGTTCAATAATGGAGCAGCCCTACCTTATGGAGATTTTAAATAATCCAAAGCACCATATAAGTGTTTCGTCATCTTATGAAATGAATGGTTTTTCCGAAATAAATAAAGGAACTATACTCTTGATCATGTAACCCCTACAATATTCCTCTCTGAGCTTTGATAATTGAATTTCCATGTTCATTTGATATTAGTGGAATGTCATTAATTAAATTGATGTTAAGGGTGGTAAGGATACACCTATCTCTAGTTGCCTTTATAATGACTATGCTTGATAGATTTATTATTTTTAAATGATATATAAGGAATGTTATATATATATATATATATATATATTATTCCACGTTTTTTATTGTTCTTTGATTGAATTGGTTCATTTTAAATCGGTCGGGAGAGAATATGGGTTCTGTATTAAAGACTCGTGGATGGAAACTCTGTGCCCGATGAGATACGACCCGACGTGCCAGGGGAGATGCTTTGACTTACTATGTAAGGGAATCTTGGGCGGTTTTGTATACTCTTGAGTGATACTAATTTCCTAGAGGATAAACTGTGGAAGAAATCATTAGCATGATTCCTACACCATGGATCAGGTGATACTCAGTCCATTATGTGAGATACGGGGATAAACCCAGAGTTACCATGCCTCATAGTGATACTTGGGGTGCATTATGGATCACTTAGTAGGGGCTCGTCGGTGTTGTATTTTCATATGTCAATATTTTCATACATGGGATTATTTTAGATTTCCATGGATGAGCACATGACATAACCACATGGATTTAATGGATTGATTGATTTCTTTTGAAACATGGATTTCTTAATTATCCTGTGTTATTTAAATATTTATTCAATATATTTTGATTTCATATAAATTATATTCATTTCTTTTTAATGTTCCTTTGATATATGGTTCACTTGATACGGGTTGGGAAAGATCATGTGTTCCATTTTATAGATCCATGGATGGAATCGCCATTATTTTTGGGTTACGAATCAATCCATCGGCATAGAATCATTGGCCTTTTGGATAAGGGGTTCCCAAGAAGTTTCTTGTACTCCATTGCGATATTAGTTCTGTTGGGGGGAAATCATAGATGAACCGATTGTCAAGATGGATATACCAACTAATTGGTGACACTCAATCCCCTATTTGATATACCTAGGATGGACTCAAATTCACTATACTTCGAGTGATACTAGGGATTCCGTATGGGTCACCTAGGATAGACTCATTGGAATTGGAATATAATGGATATACCTTTGTGATACTTGGGATTTTTCTCAGATCATCAGGGATGGTTTCAGACTCCTCCTTTATATTTGGTGGAATTATTGATTGATTTTTTATATGTGATATAAATCTTTTATTACGGCTATGAGGGGCCTATGCCCTTGTGATGTTTCTCTTTACACTATTATAGTACTTGTAAAATTACTTGGTAGTGTGAACTCCAAGATAAATAATATGCTGTAGGTATTCTTATTCTTCTACCTTTATTGGTTTATCTATAATGGCCTTGTATACACACCATTCCTTTCATATGCACTTTATTATGACTTATGTCTTAGGTTGAAGTGGGAAATATGGGATGGGTTTCCTTTGGGGAAACAATACCAATTTGTTATCTTTTAATTTTTTATTGCATCTATTTTTTTTATGTTTGGAATGATTTTAATTATTATTAAATGAGTTGGATTGGTCTTGACACCATGGGTGCTGGACTACTGTGATTTATATCTCACAGCCTCTTTATGAATCATTGGTACCCAAGTAGACTTCAGGTCTATAGGTAATGATAATTATAAGTGCGATAAATATAAGGCCTTTTTGATTTTCATCTTTGGGATGGAGGTTGGGAAAAAATTGTTGATCCTACACTCGAGATGTTGTTGTAATGTTTTTTTATCTTTTTTTATTTTTTATAGAATGTGTTATATTCATGTACCCTATTCCCTTGCAATTCCAATTTTTAGAGAGATTCTTGATACATAATTACTATAATTGTACTCATTATTGATATGCATCTTCCTAAATATGTTTACATATATTTACTATTTATTACATCACTTATTTTGTTGTATCATTTTCATTTATGCTTCTATTATCTATTGTTCGTCATTGTGCACAGTCTGATCTATGAGGTAATAGTCTTTCCACAGACACACCCCTGGACTTCACTACCAGTCCAAAGCCTCTAAATTTTGGGGAGATACACTTGATATCATGAGGTTATTATTCTGGATATCGTTTTAGTGGCATGTTGGGCCATGACATTACAAAAACGATTCATATCATTATGTAGAGGTGGTAGTCCATAGTACACAGAGGAAATACAATCATTTACCATTTGATGGATGGGTATTTTAAAATGGTAATCCCATAATAATTATAAATTATAGGTATATTGTTTCATTACATATTGATTATTTTAGGAAGGATAATATATATTTATAGTAATCATAAGTGGAAATAAACCTTTAAATAGTCAGGTAAGACGACTACATCTTCTTTAAGAGACCTCCTTTGGAATTCACCTGAATCCATCCTATTATAGGTCTTCAGGTAAGCCCATTATATAAACAATAAAGGTATGGAATATAGTAATGTATAAGTATATTTATTTTTTAACATAAAAGGATTGTAATTTTTCAATAAGGTATAATGGAGGATGGCCTTTTATAAGTGATGGGTGGATTCACAAGGAAATACTTAAAATATTTAAAAAATATTAATGTATTTTTAAATTATAATGATTCTAAAAGGTATTATATTCAACAAAAATGGGTATAAGGTAAAACAAGCCTCATAAATTATAATTTAGATTGGTTTTTATGTCATTTAAAACAATATTTTGGATAACCCATTCATTAAACGTTTTTAACCTAAACCAAGGTAATAATGTTTTTTTCATTTAAGGTAAATAAATAAACATATAAGTTCTAATAGTGACTCATAAATGGTCAACAGATAAAATATTATACCATATTACCTTCCACCTATAGACTTGTAGGATTTTTTAATTTCTAAATTATTTAATAAAATATTATTTAAAATAAATTATCATTTAAGACAATTTTGGGACTATTCATTTAATTTTATTTTAAATTCCACAAGATAACTATGAATTTAAAATATAAAATCATTTAACATATATCATACATTATTATGAACAATTAAATTCATGTAGCACCACAATTTACCCACCACATATTACTTTAAATGTTCTTAAATTCATTTTCTGTGATTTTTCGACTCCTTGCACAAGAAATGATCTAATATTGCATATGTATGATGATAATTATAACATCCCTAAAAATTAAAAATAAATTAACAGAATTAAAATAATTTATCTATGTATATAATAATATTTTATATTCATTCATATCTTTTTTTCCAATTTCAATATATAAGAGACATTAAAAGAAAGAGTGTGTCATTTTTTATTTATCCTTCTCTTAAAATGATAATAATTTTATAACACATGGAAAGTGGTAAGAGAATTAAATATATTCATATATTGGATGGATTGGGTTTAAAATCTCATAAAGTAAGATAAACTAATGTTTTAATGAGATTCTAAATCATAATCCCTTTGTTTTAACCCTATTTTACAATTATTGAGGTAATAAAGATTTATCATGGTTATTATTAATTAGGACTAATGCTTAAAAGTGGTATACTTAAAAAAATTAACCTACAAATTCAAAATATGAAAATAGTTGTTTATTATTAAATTAATATTAGCAGAATAAATCAATTGAAATTTTAATTCATAAAAAAAAATGAAAAATAGTTTTTAGAAAATTGTTTTTTATGGCCGAAAATAAACGTATAGAAAAATAAAGTATAATGTTGATTGTTAGGTAATTAATTAAATTATTCATAATTAAAGTATAATTATGTATCATTATGGTCACATTAAAAACATAATGTAACTTTTAATTTACTTCATGAAAATCAAGAAATGATAGTTTAAAAAAATATTTTTTTCATATTCACATTAAAAGTAAATCTTTTCAACAAACAACCAAACATTCACCCTAAGATAATATTTAAATATTAATTTCAAAAATTAAATTAATTTCTTAAGATAAAATTTCTACAAAATTAATATATTAATTTTAATATTCATACAAAATTATGGTGTAAAACCATTTTTGAATCAAATATATTTTTTTAAGTACATAATGTATTTTATTAAAAATTGAATTTCTATATATTATGAATAAATAAATAAATTTTCATTACATAATAACTTTATAGATATTTTTAATAATGTTTCTATTACTATTTATACATTCAATTTAATGGCTTGCTTAGAGAGGTCACATTAAAATACTATTTTTACAGAATATCGCAGTTTGTTTAAAAATAGGTATTGTATGTTATTAAATAAATCAAGCATAATATTATTTTTAATGAAATAATGAGGAGTCATATTATCCCCAACTTAAATAAATTTTATCCTATCAATTTTTATCTTGGTAATCATGGGTTTAATATTTTAAAATAACTTTTTTGAATAACTAATTTTTACAGAGTTAATAAAACATCCTTTAAAAATATGTATTGGTAAACATAAAGGTTACCTAAAAACAAAACATTATCAAGTTCCCATATAAATAAAATATTAGTGGGAAGTGAAAAATTGACATTGTGGAGAAAGAATATGTGTATAATGTAATGGAATGTTATAGAAAACATGATCAAGATAATGTGAGTGACCACCACACCATAAATTAGTTAGAGTGAAAAAATCCATCAATTCTTAAGAAATAATAGTAAAGAAAATAATTTTCAAGATCATATTCCTATATTTGATGAATTATTTTATCATTAATGATAAGAAAATATAATTACATGATTTCATAAAATCAATAAATTTAATTTCACTATTTGGTTTCCTGTTTCAATTCATTTCCAACTATTTTATTCAAATATTCGAAGGATGAATGAAAAAATTGAATTTTGTATGCATAGAAAACTAAAAAACAATTAATATATCATTATATCTATAAAATTAAGGTAACCTATTACTATTTTCTCTATTCAGTTACTAAAAAAATAATAGTTAGTACATGAAAATATAACACATATGAATAAACTATCATTTGAAATATTATTCTCAAAAATTTCAATAATAATTGCCCAAGATATACTTAATTATATCCACAAATAGATAAATTTCAAAACACCTCAAATAATTTATAACTAGTTTTCAAAAACCAAAAAATAAAAATAAAAAAATATACAAAATTTATCAAATTAATTCAAATTTTATTTTCAGACAATATAATGCAGTTTATATTGTCACAGACCAAATATTTGAATACCTCGATCCTATAGTTAGCAAAATGTTCTCATAGCATGAATCACCAAAAAACCAACATGAAAACATATTTTCTTCCAAAAAATTTAATCTATCCTTATTTTCAATATAAAAATACAAATTATTAAATATATATAATAAGTTTTAAAATTCTACAAACTTCATCAAATATTAAAAACCCATATTTTTCATCAAATCACCATTTAATTTTATGGTAACCAATACTATCCAATTTACATTATCAATATATCTAATCTCTTTATCATAACTAAACATTACTATCTCAAAATTAGGTACATATTAATGGTTATATATATCCCTAAATCATCTCTTTTCTTATGTTATCACCTTACAAATAAATAACTTTTCTAGGTTATCTGTTTTATTCAACGTGTGCTTGAAAATACTTGAAAAAAAACTATTGGAAAACAATACTTCAATGATTAATAATTATAGTAAGTATAATATACTTGATAAAACACCTTGAAAAAAAATTCAATAATCATAATATAAAAAAATACAATCTTCCCACTTAAATGATTTGAATAACATATTCTCATCCTTGGTCTAAGAGTTATCCCTTATAAGAGGTCACTGAATTGGATAATTACCAAGTTCCCCACACATAATACATTGAAATATAAAAGTTTCATTATAATATACATTATATCCATCCATTAAAATATTTATATTTTCCTCAATAATTACTCTCTCTATCTCCTTATTTTCCACACCCAAAACTACTTCTCGTTCCTTTGAGACATTTATGAAGGTTCTTATTCGATAATTATTGACATATAGGAAGCTAAATATTATTTCCATAATGGATTTCATGAAAATAAATTTTTCTATTATTTAGATCATTAATAAACTCGCCTATTTTCATATTATAAATCATGTTTCAAAATAGCTGGTTAGGAATAATCACATGAATTTAAATTCCATATCGTAGTTCATTTGGTTTATCTTGTGGAAAATCACTCAATTATTAGATATATTCAATTCTAAAAAGATTCCTCTTTATTCTAGACATTAATTAAAACATAATATAATATTGTAAAAAAATAAAATCATAGTCATATGTCATATAATAATGAAAAATAATTCATTTTATATCTAAATAATGACACATTCTTTTTAATCTATTACACGTTACACTGAAACATGGTCATCCATGGAAATTATCATTTTAAAAACATCATAATGGTTCATAGAAAAAATATGAATTTACCTAATATTATCCTCTTGGATATTATAGCATCATGTTTAGTCATAGGCCCACTGATCATGCACCAATGATAATTGAGTCGATTCCCAATATTCCCTTTTCGATGTTATTACCATTAGGAGAATCTATTCCATAGCTTCATCCACATTAAAATGTCTTGAAAATGATGTATTTTCTAGGAAATAAAAATTATTATATTTACCAAAACATAGGATGTTCACCTATACAAAATCTTATCATATGGGTTATCACTAATTTTTTCGTATTCTGGTTTCCAAAAATAAAAACCTTACTTTGATTCCAACATAGGATACCGAAGAATAATTTTAATAAATATTACATTATTTTTTATTATGGTGAAGTATTGGTTTTTATGGAGACTAGATATATAATCAATGTATTTCTTAAATTCTCTTTAATTTCTCCCATTATGTTCATCGTAAAAATAACCTTCTAGACATATCAAACTTTTAACCATCAATCAAAACCTGGGGAATGAAAAAAACATGTGATATCAGATGATCAGGAAGTATAAACACATGACATATCAATTATAAAAGAGTATACAATGATTATAAGTGTATGATAATAGAATAAGGTAAATATTATCAAAGTAAAAGATTTATAACAAGAAAATATTAGATTATAAACTAAAAAATTAATATATATATAAATTCATGATTAATTAGGGTTACAAAAAGTAATAATCATTCATGAGTGATGAAAATGCCATGTGGTATCATAATACTTAGAAATTAGATTCCTCTAAACATAACTATTCGCAATCATGTCCAAAAAACAATCCAGTGAGAAAAGCTAGAATCAATTATACCAAAACATTACAATGTAAAAATATCCATTCATTATCATGTCCATTCATAATATAGTGATCATATATATAAGGATTTATACTCAAAAATCAATATATGAACATAGCTATTCATAATCATCTCCCAACATAATTTCATGATAATTTCTTGAAGAAATCATACTCATACATCAAAATGTGAACATATTTATTAGAAGTAACACCCACTATAATCATAACCATATCATTGGATATATATAAATATCACTCAACCAAAACATTATAGGACTATAACTGACCCACAAATCACATAATCATAATATATTAATATGTACAGACCAAGATCATGAAAAGTTTTATCATTTTGTTATAAATTGGCCCACGAAAAATAAAAACATGTTTCACCAATATTTAATCATAATAATCAATAAAAACAATGATAAATAAAAATGATGGCATGATGAGATAATATCCCAAAAGAAACATAATTTACATCATAGGATTTTGTAATAGATGAAAACACCATTAAAATATCAATAGAACATATCCAAATGAAAACTAACTTTTGTTGGCGTTGGTTCCCTATAACTATATTTTTCCACTTTATGATAACATGTATTAATGGTTTTTAATATTAATAAACTTCTTATAACATAATAATTTTTCTTCTTCATAACATTTTATGTGATAATGTCTGAAGAGAAGTTGTCGCAGTGAAAGGGAATATCAATTACCCACTATGATAAGAACCCAAAATTGCTACTAACATATTATTTAATATATGTGTTATAGCCTGATGATATAATTTTTGGGACACAAATGACATAGGATATTAGGTTTGGAGACTCATAGGACTTTGATTCTCCTTCTAATGGCATATAACCTTTGAAATATCTAGTGTATGTTGTTATGAGAACAAGGACCACCTGTAAGAAATAAACATTTATTTCAATCATTGGATGTTCCTATATATGTACATGTTTATTGATCCTTTGACTTTATAATTATTATTAATGATTATTATGAGTCACATACATTAATTTATTTTTTTAACCTGTGATTACATATGTTCATGGAGAGGTTGGGTACTTTGGGTGCATCATGAGTATTATTTCATTAATGAAAAATTTAAGAAATGATATGTCATTCCTAATCATTAAAAAAAGTTGATATCTTAGTCCCATTTATAGAAATGATATAGCCTAAATAAATCCATGTCCATGGTATTCTATAGTCATGTTCAATTTTTAATATGTCAAAGAATGATACATCAAGCATATAGGTTGATGGAATCATCATGAGACCTTCTTGATTAGAGATATCATGATCATGGGTTTATATTACATAGAACGAATCCAAATGAGGTATTATGTCATTGCAGCATTAAATTGTTTCTCTATGGGTGGCTTGGAATGTTTTTAGATACTAACATTGGACTTCTGGTTGGTTCTTCTAATTCCACTAAGAAAGAGACCTATAGGGTCAAACACTAAGTGTTTTGAGAATCTTGGTTAAGTAATATATATTGTTGTTTATTATTTAACATTTTGACTAAATATTATTCTCACATATGGTTGAATAATTATTCATGTTTTCTTGATTGTATATATTATGTCTCAAATTGTTAATGAGAATATAATGTGAGAATAAAAGTTAATAAGTAAGTATTGTCTATACAAAAATATAATATTTAATTATTTATTAAGTAATAATGATGTGATATTTATTTAATAAATAAATCTTCATTATCCAAGGCTCGATAAATATTTTAGTGGAATAGCGGACTGAGATTAATGGTCTAGTGATAAATAATAAATAATAAATATTATTTGACTAAATTATATTTAATTTAATTACCATGTTAAGTGAAAATGGGGAAATATTATTATTATTATTATTATTACTTGACATGGGGTTCTTCTGGGATTAAACAACTAATAAATAGAAATTGTGCATTATTTATTTTAATCCTAGTGACCTATAAACCCAATTATATAATATTCTATTATAGCCAATTCAATTTTTTGGTTGTAAACAATGGGTTTGGAGACTCCTCTAAAGACCGGGAGAGACCCCTTCACCAAGAACACTCCAATAATAGAGAGCAATCTCCCTCAACCTCATCCATTCATGTTTAGAGAGATCATAAAGAATGATTTGGAAACTGTTCTCATGGAAATCAAATATGGACGATGAAAGCAATATGATCTTTTGTGATAGCACCTAGAGATCCCTATGATGAGGTTTGGATATTTTTGGCTCACCACTAGATGAAATATACATTGATTCCTATAATGAAACTACCGTACAATTCAGATCTATTGTTAGATCCATCAAATAAGAAATAATTCACGCAAGGTAATTCATTAATTGATTAATTTAATCATAAATAATATATAATGATCATCTCTCTAATTCTGGACTTCAGTCCCCTATCTATCTTATTTGATTTAATTCTATAGATCAATATTTTTATCATTTTGTAAACTCTTGGAGTGATCATTTATCACGAAAAAAGAAATGTTGGGCATGACCGGCCACACGATACTACTATACATGGAACCTACACCTTATTCATTTCAAAATCACTTATTTAAATTATAAAAATATCACAAATATTATACAAAAAATTATCTTGGAAATAAACCATCAAAATTTTAAATTAAAATTTAAACGAAATTATATTTATGATAGAAGGAAAATTCATCCATTTATAATACATTAAAACATGTATTATGTTCACGAAATCGTTAAAAGTAACCCCGTTCAGAAAACAATGATGATTATTTTTAAATTTTTCTATCGAATAATTTTTTTTGATAAAAATGTATTTAAATAATAATTTTATAATAGTAAAAAATTGAGTAAAGTATTTGAAATAAAATATGGACATGGAATAAAAATATTATAGACCTAATAGGAAAAAAATTCAACTTTTCTTAAAAATATTTTCTGAGACGTTTTATAGAAAAAAGAGAGAATAATTAAAGGAAAACATGAAAACCCAAGAAATTACTAAAGTTTAACAAAATATATTAGGTTTAAAGGATAAGTACATATAATTTACCATAATATAAATTTAATGTAAATAATCAAATTTGTTTTTTCGATTGTAACATAAATCCCTTACCTCAAGTATGATCATACTTCATATGAGTTACAACATTCTATATGAAAAATATATATTTATTATACATATATTCTAGAACCATATTAATATATAACTTAATATGTTTTATTCCTTTAAAATTTTATTTTATCCTTTTAAAAATAATTTCATCATTAAAATGAGCATTCAGGTGAGAACTAGTCTATTTTCCATGAAAGTTTCAGTTTGATAGTTGCAGAACATTCTCTGTGGTCACTGTTTTATCTCTTAAAATTATTTACCATGAAATGAGTATTATATTTATTCATTATAATAACTTTTATACCCATTAGAATAAAGTGGAATGGATAAATATATTTCAACACTTCATGGAGACGATACTCCATACGTACCCATGAGTGATGTTTTAATAATCTTATGGATGGAATGAAGGAAAGAAAAAATACATTTATTATTTAAATAATAATTATTATGTCATAAATATCATATATATTAATTATATATATTAATATTACCATCCATGTAAAATATAAATGGAAAATTAGTCACATCGCTTCATGGATGTGGAAGGCCACACGTATGCCTGAGTGGTATTATCATTTTCCAATGGATGGGAAGTTTAGAAGATAGATATGATATTATAATTACATAAGATTAATTTTTATGAAGTCTCATATATAAATATTTGGTACATTTTAATAATCATTCATGATAGATGGTGATGTAAAATTAATCATATCACTGTGTGTATGTGGAAGTCCACACCTATGCATGACCGATACATTAACTTATCACTTGATAGAATAGAGGAGGAAATGGTTATCCCAATGTAATAATAAAATATCAGTATATTTATGATACTACAATAATTATCATAGTGTGGATACACTGTATTTATACAAAATAGAATAATAAATAAGATTTGAATGATTCAGGTAAGACGATTACCTCTTCTTTGAGATACATCCATTGGCTTACCCTTAATCCATCATAGGAAGGAAATTGGATAATACCATAAGATCTATAATGGGGGAAGTAATTTTTTAATGTATCATGGTAGGTTTTATAGATTTATAAGGATAAAACATTGTGAATATGTAAGATATTATGTTCAATTTTATATGTGAGGAAAGGATATGTAACACCCCAAGATTTTATGAGATAGTTTCTTTTAAGATTCGTTGATGTCTTCTATTGTACGAAAATCTAGGATTAGATTACGCTATATGCAACATAATATTTACTTGTAGTATATACAACACTATACCTAGCTTGTGTTACAAAAAATTTCAAGTTATTTTGATAGAATTCATTTCACGTAACACTGAGTATAGATTTTTTTCAATGTATAAAATAACTACATTTGGATCGTGTTATACACAACACCAAAGAAAGATTCCCCTAAACTCAACAATGACTTAGCTTGCATTACGTATAAGAGAGGCCTTCTTTGATATATTAGATTGTATGAAATACCAAGCTTCATTAAATAGTGATTTATTATTAAAATATTATTTAATGGGATATAAACATGACATTATGAATAGTTATAACCTCATATTAAAATTTTATATAACATTAACATTCAACTTATTTATTTTCTAGATCATGATATATGAACAAATTCTATTTTTGGATAAAAGAGGTATTTCTCAAAAACTATAGTTTTTCTTCCATTTGATGGTACACAATTTTTAGTTTTTTTAAAATCCATATATATTATATTTGGAAAATAAACATCTTATTTGGAAGTGTGACATAAAAATTTTCTTTTTTTGAATGTGTGATATTTTTCTGAGAACATTAATGTTTTGTTGAATTGCAATAAGACACTAAATTTTATGTGAAAGAACATTTTTCATTGAAATAATTTATATGGTTAAATAATAATATTTTTTATCATTAAATATAATTTATTTCATTAGCATTAATTTTACATTGAAATCAATGGTAAAAATATTTCTATTGTTTGTAATGCTTTAAATTTTAAAAACATATTCTCTAATTCTGAAAACAGGATTGATTTTAAATTAATTTCTTCCAATTTGTTGTTTTGAATTTAGGAAAATGGATTCTATATTTTTAATGAGAAGGTCAAAATTCTGTAAATAGGTAACTTTTATATTTGGACTTTTTGAACAGTGACTTTAGAAATTATTTTTCTTTACCATGGTTAAAGGGTAAATCTGGTAAACTATGGTAAAAAAATTGATATGATAATAATCTAAAACTTCCCTAAAACATTTTCTAATAACATTTGATGATATATGACCGACACTAAGAATCCTTGGGTTGATTTTGAGACCCCATGTAGCAAATTGGGTGTGATAATGATCTTTTAGAATTTTTAATATAAAGTATAGAGAAATATAAATTAAACATATATCTTTTAATAAAACATTTCTATTATAGGGTTATATAACTGATTTATTTGACTATAAATATTAATTATATGTATAAAATTATTCCCATCATCATTTTATTTTATTTATAATATTTAGAAATTAAATAAATAAATGTATTTATACCACAATGACGATGGAGTGATTACCTTATTAATGAATAATTAAAATAAATGATATTATAAATATTAAAATAAATATTATTTCAAAATTATGATTCCATATATGAATTTTATGGATGAATATGAAATGTAATATTTGTTTGAATGTAATTTTTTCTAATTAATGAAGGTTTTATGATCTTAACAAAAATCAATTTCTTAATAGTGTCAAAATTTACATAACATTATTTTGGAAAAAAATAATATTTTATTAAATGATATAATAGTCCTAAAAATATATTATTCATAAAAATAACTTATATAATGTTAAAAAAATTATTAATGATCCTCGTGTGGTTCATTTGGAATTTTATTGTAAATATAGTATCCATATATTATAAAATTACAAGAAGACATGGTAAGAGTTAATGTTTTAAACAAAGGGTTAAAGAAAAATGATAATGTTAATTTTTTAATCTAAGCATGTCTAAAACCTATTTTTTAAAGGATTTAGACACATAAAAATAATAACCTCTAAATATATCACTTTTAACTATTATTATTCCAAAATTATGTTTATAATAAAATAATATTTCAAAACATTCCTAAAGTACCCCTCCTCCCTCTTATAAAATTCCACCACCTGTACCCACTTAATGACACAATTAAATCACCTTGTATATCCCAAATTATACAAAAGTATACTATAAAAATCCAAAAATTACTCCTAGATACCAAACTTTTGGCAGAAATCTACCCTAAATAGATCTTTAGTGCAATTCAAAAAGAGATACTAAAAAAAGAGGTAATTGTTATATCACCTCTTTCAAAATTCTTTTCTTCTTCTGCTTTCTCATATTATATAGTTATCATAATAATGTAGTAAATAAAGTATCTTTTACATTAAGAGATGATATTTGATTTATTTTTTCAACCTTATACATTCTTTTTTCTATCCTACGAATAACAATGTGACCATATGTGCGCACGCATGACTTACCTTCTCCTCACTGTGGTGTAATTTTTAATAAAAAATACTTAATTTGGATGGGTATAATGATGATTATAATGGATTTAAATAGTGAATATAATATAATAATTATTATTTGTAATTAATATAATATCCAATTCCATTCCATTTAACCATCAAGTGAATGATATCATTTCTCATATAAAAGTACGTCATACCATCTCCATGACGCGATGATATTTATTCACCACGTTAACCATTAAATAATTATTATTAAGTATATAAAATAAATAATCTTTAATTAGATGACATAATTATACATCCGGATATATATATATATATATGTTTTTCATTTAGATGCTTCCATTCAATTCAATAACAAAATAGAAACAACGTTGATACGTATATACGACCTACCATCTCCATGAACGATGTATTCCATTTCATTTATCTATCTATTATATATATTTAAATTCTGTATATATATGTTATATAAGTCATGTTTTACATTATTTAATCAATTAAATCACGGTCTACGTGATAATATCAATAATAACAAGTCAAACCCCATACGATAAATAAAGCGATTATTACCCAAAACTTTTCTCTAGAATGGAATTGATAAATGAGTGGATAATAATTGAATCATATATGATATCATAAATATTATTATGGTTTTGTTTCTAGTTAATAATTGGTTCAAACCCATTATACAATAGGTTCAGATACTTACAAATCATATGGAACCTAAGGCATGGGATAACTTGGAAAATCTCATTTTTATCTGAGATTGTTTTTTTGTTAGTATGTACTGGGGTATATTTATTATCCACATCCATGTTTTCAAAATATGTATTGAAATATATTTTTTATATATTTATATAAATTTTAAAAGTAAATTTTATCAATTGGGGAATTTTTTCTAAACATTATTAATAATTTTTTTTGTCATTTTCAGTACGATGTACTTTTTGACTTTTTTTTGGAAAAAGTACCTGAATAGTGTTTTTATAATATATAGTATGAATGGATTGTTACACTTTCATAATTCTTTATTTACTTATATATTAACCTAAATAATAGAAGGATCTTTTAACATAAAATTGTTTCTTCTAATTTTTTTTGGAATTTTCAGGAAGGAAAATGTTTTTAAAGATAATAGGATATTTTCCTCAGGAATTAATTTCAAATGTTTTCTCAAAATTATTTTCAATCTATGATTACACTCTTTAAAGGGGGTTATATTTATATCCATATTATTACTATTATTTTATTGGGTTTATTATGGAACTTTATTTAAGAAATCCATTTGTTTTATATCAATTAAGATGGAATGATGTTTAAGATCAATTATGAGGAAAAGATGTTTAAGAGACCCGTTTTATTTCATGTGTTATGATATAGTGAATGTTTTTATGTTTTTCTTCCACATATAAGAATGGTTTTATTATGATATTTGTGAGACCTATAACTCCCTCCAATGCATTGGGTACAGATTTATATCTTAAAATGTAGACATTACTGGAATGGGAAATAAATCTGGTTCAGTAATACACAAATGGAATGGCAAGTAAATCTGGTTCAGTAATACATGGATGGAAATACAAGTAAACTCGGTTTAGTAATGGAAATTGTCTAGTATCATGGGTTTGGAAGAAATTAATTGGTTAATATGGAAATAATATTATATTATTTTTTCCCCATAATTCCATGTATTATTCCAATGCCATTCAATCATGGTTAATGTTATATTATGATATATGCCTTACGTACTACCAAGAATTATTTAATCACTCATGATTTTGATTATTAAACTTTATGTTCATGTTTTAACATTATTTTGTTTTTGTTTTGTTTTATCTTCTACATGTTTATCCTTACTAAGAATTTCAGATCACCCTATCAAATGTTTCTTTTCCATAGATCATAAATAAGGGTATTAAGTAAGGTATGTTAAAAAAGAGTCTAGTTATGAAGAAATAATCTGGAGAAAATATATATTTTTATGAACTAGTTGTTTACGTTTCCCTGTTTCTAAATACACTAAATATATTCCATCTTATCATGGGTTTTTATGTTTTGAAATAAATATTAATCAATGTTGAAGTGAAATATATATGTAATTTGGGCCGTTATAGTGGGTATCAGAGTAAAGGTTTAGTCAACCGTTGGAAACTATGATGGAAAATTTTAATGAGATTCCTATAAATATTTACAAGGTATGACTATAGGTGTCCTTAACAGTATTTATAACTGTAGTTTACATTCCTATAATTATGGTAATGAACAAAAATAACCGAGGAAAAAACCTAAGATGTTATAGATTGAATGTACTCCCCCGTTATTATGTTGTTTTCCTAGTATGATTTTTGCCTCTAAAACTATTTATTTGAGTTTTTAATATGGTTGGAACCTAGAAGAACCATGTTAATGATCAATGCACTAGGAAATTCAAGGATTGTACTCCTGAACAAACAACTGTTATGGGATATCGAATGAAAAATCTTATTGTTATACTTACACAAGCTATGAACCATTCTGGACTTCCAAATGAGAAGATATGAGAACAACATTCTATAGAGTCCTTCATGAGGCATTATCCACCTTACTTTAGTGGGTATTTTAATTCAATTGTTACTAAATAATGGATCAGTACTATTCAAAGTATATTTTCTATCATTAGTTGTTCATAACATGAAAAATTCATTTTAGTTGTTTATTGTTTAGAAGGAGAAGCAGACCAGTGGTTGATTATAATCAAGAATACACGGTAGAAAGATAAAATTGAATCCATGGAATGATACAAGTTCAAGAACATGTTTTTTAATAAGTATATTCTTCTTATTCTTCTAAAAAAGTTATAAAATTAATTCTTTATGATTAAGAAAAAATGATGATGAGACCGTTGGTACATACAAGGAAAATTTTACAAGGCTTTCAAGGAATTCTTGTGTCTTTATCATGCAACCTGAAAGTAAAGGTGATCGGTTCTTAAGTGCATTAAAACCATGTATTCAAATGGAATTGTCTATAAAAGTCTCTAGTAGCTAGGAAGAGTTTCTGTGTTGTACTATCAAGGTATAAATGGATGTTGGTGTTACATATCAATCTCATGATTTTGACATGAAATGAAATATGTTGTACAAAAGATACTAAAAAAGGTGAAAAGAAGTTCAATGTTCCATTATAATCAATATGTGGAAAGATTCATGGTGGATATTTTCTTAAAGGGACTAGAAAAATGTTTTATGTGTGGAAAAGAAGTTCATCGAGTAGTTGAGTTCCAAATTAATGGGAAAAATGTTGTTAATTTTGTGAATAGAGAAAATACTAAAGATAATGCACCACTCACACTTCAATGATACTAGTGCAAGGAAATGGGTCATTATGCTATCCAAAAAAAGGGTTAATGATGATGATTTACGTCAATAATCTCTTAAAGCTAAGGACAATGGATAATCATATGTGATCACTATTGGTGATGTTGAGTATGACAATGAAGTGGTGGAATGATTATGTGTTTATGTAATGTGACTCCAAAATTGTGTTGTAGAATGTTTTTTATGGTATTATAGAATATTGAAATGTCAATATAATGGTACATTGTAGTTTTTAATAATTATAGGGTATCGAGAACCATGAAATGTGATTGTATTAATTTTGGAAACCACATCTTATACGCATAATGAAGGGATAAAGATATAATGAGATGTTTGATAGTATTAATGACCTCATGAATGATATAATGAAAAAGTGATATCAGGGTTTGTGTATAAATAATTTTTATTGTTTTTGGGGTGTGGAATGATTTAATAGAAGGGATGTTTTCACTAAGAGAATACATGATTAAGGTAATAACATTTTGGGAATTTGACAACCAAGAACTACCTTATAAGATATGGGAGAAAAATGTTAATTTGATTTAGTTCACCTCTTTTTAATGTTTTAAATTTTAAATATTTTAATGTTATCTATTTATGGATTGTATAAGTTATTTTATAGTTGAAGATTTAAAGACTATTGTATTATCTCACTATAGGTGGACTTATGCATATTTTATAACTTGTTCGAACCTTTTTGTTGAGATAGAAGGAATGACCTATCATTCTATAGCATGATTTGCTAACATTTCAAGAATCAAAATTTTAAATTCATTTCATTAAATATATTATGATGTTTAAATTTTTTGGGAATGAAAAATAGTGAAATTGTACTGAAATCAGGTAAGTATTTCTTCTCATGTAAAATTCATCAACTTTAGGAAGAGGATCTTGAAACAAAAAATGTTATCCTAGTACCTTCTATAATGAAGCAACCTTAATACATTACATAATCATTAATTTTAATCAATAACTAACTTTAATTAATATTGAGGATCATTTTAGGTTTAGAGTTTTAGAGTATTGGGATAGAACACATATGTAACATTAGACGTTTATATAGAGCGTATACCACAAAACCGTATCCATTTCGTCCAAAATATAAAACATTTCAAATAAAAAAAGTTTTCTTTAAAAAATAAATATAAAATTTACCATGTATTCCTTATTTGTCTTACAAAACCTTATATCCTATGTAAATAATTTAAAAACATGGAATGATCCCAAAAAGCTCATTGAGGGATACAAAATGAATGAAAGAAAATATTAGTCCATGAATACATGTAATGTATGAAATCATTTTCAAAAATTACATACTGGTTTCCCATATAAAATTTGTTATTGAAACATGAGGTTTCAATTATATTTCCAAAAAACATATAGAGCATAAATAGAACCAAAAAGGTATCTTGTTTAATTACTTACAAAACCTTATATCCCTCTTGGCTATCTTATAATTTTTAACCCTCATGGATACCTTACAATTTGTGTAACCATCACAGTTACACATGGAATAACCACGAGGAAATCCTCCAACACACACATACCCAATGAATTGGAGAGATATATAGGTCCCAAATTTCATCCTAAAAAATTCCCAAGAACTAAAACATAAACACACAACAAAAAATATTACATAAAAACATCACTTTAGAATTTTTTAAAGGAGAATTTTAAAAGAGGGTTTTAAAAAATCCCCTTAGAATATTATATACTTGTAGTGATAATTAATAGATATGATTAGAGATTTTTATACACCATAAATACTCATAATGAAACATAATATACAAAAAATTTATCACAAAAACAATTTTAATAACACAGAAATAATGAAGTGGAATGTTAACCCAAAAAATGGAAATCGGGTTAGAAATTTCCTTTTGATTAGTTTTTTATTACTTAAAACTAATTTAAACCACTTATATAATGTTTAAAAGAGTGTTATTAATATCTTAAGGAAATATATTCAGGTTAATAACACATTTCATAACATCATTTCACCTTTTAATTATTAATATTTTGTTCCTTCCACTATTTTGGGTGTGTTCTTTACATGATTTCCATTGTCGGTTTGTATTATATTTTCATGTCGTATGAAAGTGAAATTCTAGAAGTGGAATGAAATTGTATTAATATGTTTTTATTATATATATTGAAACAATAAATAATTTTTATACCATATATGATGATGGATATTTAGATAAAACATTAATGATGTTTGTTTGGATCATTTTTGGTGGTTCCTCGATAATCATGAACAAGTTTCATTATATTATTAAATTTCATGCTTAGAAGATAATTCTAGAACATAAAATAGGTTAAAAATAAACTTTATATTACGTTTCAACCATGAAAAATGTATTATTATCATCTTCTAAGTATGTATCAGATTTTTCAAACACCTGGTCCACAATTTTGGTAAATCAGTACATCGTAGATGGTGTTTTTATTTTTGGAACAAGTTGGAGAGGAGATTAAGGAAGATGATAAATCTTTTACATGAACATGATAACTCACAGAATATAAATTATTTAGATATTACATAACTTATGGATAATTGTAGGGAATGGTAGTATATGAAATCAAAGGTATTGTAAAAAAACACATGAAAAAAGAAGATGACTCTTACATCTTGGTCTCTTCTCCATGTGATACTACTTAAGGCCTTTGGTTTTGGAAATTTGGTGATACCAGAAGGTCTTAGACAAGGGGGATAGCCTTGGGGAAGAAATGTTTAAGAACATAGATAATGATCAGGGCTTGATAGGTGTGAGATGAATAAGAGAATGGGGGTAGTATTCATAACGGTGGAGAGGAAGGATTTAACAATATTTTAATCATTATTTTAATATTGTTTCTAAAGACTATGAATAGTGTTTATTCATGTGACCAAAATAGAAAAAATTGAATTTTAGTTAGAAAGATGTAGGCTTGCATCAAAATTGCATAACCTATAATGTATTAAAACTAGTATTTAGCATTTATCATAATTTTTCATATTTTACTATTCATAACAAATTCAGGAATTTCAGAAAAATACCAGTACTTTACCCTTACCAATTCTCAATGTGTATAATTAAAAAAATGAACTCCATTTTTTGAAAATAATATTATAAATATTTTTAATTTAATTTTTATATAAAATCAAAATTTATTAAAAAATTTTAATTTTAAATCTATAACTTCTTTTATATCCTATTGAAAAACTAACCAAAATGTCATTATCTGAAATCCTTTTGAAAAAAATTAATACAATTAAATTTTTATTAGATCCATAACACTATTCATGTTATTATACATATGGGTGTGTAACTATTCTCCAAAAAAACAAGTTGGTTCCATCATAATCTAAATAACTTACTAATCACAAACATAGATGACCATTTTTTGAAATTCATAACAAAGAAGCAGAAAAATTTTGTATGAAGAGTAGTTATAAATATCTACTTAAAACAAAGTTTCATGAAATTTAATTTTTTTAAACCATGGTGTGTTACATTACCCCCACCTTATGGAAATTTTGCCCTTGCAATTTTATTTAATTTTTAAACAAGTAAGCATACATTTCCATCATATCATTTTTTTTTATTCCCATGTTATTTCTTAATATAAGTGGTTTCTCCACAAAATCATTAGATTATGGATTAAATTATTCCACAATACATGTTCCCTTAAATCCAAAATATGAACTAGTTTCTCTTTATAAGAAAGTTTCTCTTCTAGATGAAATTCTTTTGGGCTCAAAACATGAGTTGAATTTGGAACACACTTTCCCTACACTGAAACATGAAAAAATAAACTTCTTGAGATAAAATCAGAGGCCAAAATACACGATAGGTGACTGGTCCAATCATCTCTAGGATTTGATGATGTCCAATGAACCATGGTCTTAGGTTTCCTTTAATACAAAAATTTATTACACTTTTCTATGGCGAGATTCTAAGAAAAACATGATCACTTACCTCAAAAAAGTCCTTACTCTTATTGTCTATGTAATGTTTGTGCCTGCTATGATCTATACTTATGTGTTTCTAGATAATCATTTATTTCTCAGCCACTTCCTCTACAAATTCGGGTCTCATCAACTTCCTTTCCTTGACTTCATCTCAAAAAGGTGTATTTCTACATCTCTTCACATAAAATTCCTCCAAATGCATTATATGTATTCTGAAATGAAAACAATTATTATAAAAAATCTCATCAAAAGAAAGATGTTGATCCCAAATTCCCTGGTAGTCCATTGAACATGATCGAAGCATATCCTCCAAAGTCAGAGTCGTTTGTTCTGATTTCCCACCTGATTGAGGAGGAAAAGTTGTACTGAAATTTAATTTTATGCCCAATGCCTTATGAAGCCCCTTCTAAAATTTAGAAGTGATCCTAGTATCCCAGTCAGATAAAATAGAAATAGAAACTCCATGTAACCATACAATCTCTTCGAGGTACACTTAGGAAAGCTGATCCAAATATATTATATCTCAAATAGAATATTAATGTGCATATTTTTTCACCTGATCATTAATAACCCAAATTGCATTGTTATCTTGAGAATTATTAGTTAGTCCCACAATGAAGTCGATGGATATATTCTCCCATTTTCACTCTGGAAGTAGATGTGGTTGAAGCATCCCCTTTGGTAACTACCACTCTAATTTAACCTAATGACATGTTAAACATTTCATTTTAAAATATGTAATATCTCTTTTTATTTCATCCCACCAATAATCCTCTTAAATGTCTCTGTACATCTTATTACTTCCACTAAGAACCATAAATGTAGAACTATGATCTTCACACAACAAATATTTCCTAAATTTGGAATTATAAGGCACACACAACTTTTTAACAAATCACAAAACACAGTCATTATCAATGTTAAATTCTGGAATCTTACCCATTTTAACAACTTATAATATTTTTATGTAGCTCACATTCATCCTTCTACGCTTGCTTAATTCTATCTGATAATGAGGATGGCACTGAATTCTGAAACAAAACGGTGGTATTTCCTACACCAATAACTTCTAATACAAAATTCATCAATTCATTAATCAATGGATCATGTTCCAAATGTAACATGGTTAATGATGCATGTTGATTTCAACTCAAGGAATCTGTCATTTTTTTATTTTCCTGAATGGTAATTGATTGTACTATAATAATTCTTTATCAGTTCAAGTCATATTCTCTACATCATGTTTAATTCCTTATGGGTGAATATATACTTCTGACTATTATGGTTAGTATGTATTTAACATTTGGATACGTATAAATGACTCCTAGAAATTTTCAATGACAAAACCACAACTACTATTTCACAATCATGTGTGGGATAATTTAACTCATGAGGTTTCATTTTTGTTAAATCATAACCAATTACCTGGTCATTTTTCATCATAACATAACCATGTCCCTTTAATGAAGCATCATTATAGATGAAAAACTGACTATTTTGGGAAAGCAAGGCTAAAAATAGAGCATTCACCAATCTATTTTTCATTTCCTGAAAACAAACATCACATTCTTCTCTCCAAATAAAATTTACCCCATTCCACGTTAACATAGAATGCTGGCTAGATAATCGTGCACGTTTTCAAAAAACCATATGAAATAACTTTCTAAACCAATAAATGTATGAATCTTTGTAAAATTTGTTGGTCTTGTCCATTCATCAAACACTTTTTTTATTGAATCAATTCTTATTCTATCCTTATTTACAATGTTCCTAGGAAAATTAATTAGTTACAAACACAAATCACACTAGATGAATTTTCCATATAGTTTCTTTTCCATTATGGTTTGAAAAACAAGCCTTATATATTTTTTCATGCTCCTCTTTACTCTTATAGAATACTATTAAGTCATCAATAAACACAACTACAAACTTATCCCATAATTCATGAAATATTATATTCAAAATATCCATGAATACAGAAAGTGTATTAGTCAAACCAAATGGAATAACAATAAACTCATAATGCCCATATCTAGTATGAAGAGCTGTTTTTGGGATGTCATCCTCATTAACCTTAAGCTGATGGTATCAGGATCTCTAGTCAATATTATGAAAATATTTGGCTCCCTGGAGCTGATCAAACAAGTCATCGATATGATTCAAAGGATATTTGTCTTTAATAGTGATTTTATTCAATGATCTATAATCAACGAAAAGTCTCGTGGAACCATACTTATTTTTAACAAACAAAACATGAGCACCCATGGTGAAGTTATAGGACGAATGAAGCCTTTGTTAAGAAAATACTACAATTGATTTTTCAATTAAAGAATCTCTATTTGATCCATTTGATATGGGGGTCTTAAAATTGGTTTAGCATCAAGAACTAATTAAATTGTGGAATCAACTTCTCGATCTGGTATGACATCACGTAACTCATCAGAAAAAACATCAAGGTATTTATTTACAACTGGTGCATCATTAATCTAAATTGTTCCCTTGTTTTCAATAATATGAGAAATATAACATTAATTTCAATCTTTCAGTAGATTCTCATCTTCCAGAAATGTTATCAATTTTATGGGTTTGTTTTTGTATAAAAACTAAATCTTATTTGGAAATACAACTTATTTAGCTATATAGTCAATCTTAAGATGATAAAAATAAATCCATTCCATCCTCAAAATGACATCAAACTCTACTAAGGGAAGACAACATGGTTTTCAGGTAATGTCTTTCCACATACCATAATATAAATATTATTATAATTAATCTTTTGAATAATATTTTCCCTTCGTGTTCTCACAATAAGTTCGACCATCATTTGTTGATTTGATATTTCTAATTTACAAGAAAATTCCTCAGATATAAAGGAATTTGTAAGACCCGTATCAAACAAAGCATTAAAAAATATGAGTAAATAAAAAAGGTACCTAATACAACATCATTAGATGGATCTGTATCTATTAATGTAGTTGAAAAGGATATCACTATACCTTTCTTCTTATATTCTGGCTTCATTTTCTCATTCAGATCTCTCTTTGGGAAAGGATTTTCATAATGACTCATATCTCTAAATCTAAAACAAATTACAGTTTACATTTCATGATTAATCTTAGGATAATTTAAATTACAATATCATGCCTTATTTCGAAACATATGACATTGAAAAAACATTAGAGTTTTGTTAAGGCATTACCCAGGGTAATTTTTTGCAAATTTTTACAAATTATAATATGGAATTTTTTACCATCAGATTTCTTTGGTTGATTCTTACACATCACATCTCATCTGGACCTCTTCTTCATCTTGTGGTCAAAGTGAACATGATAATTAGAAAACTCTATATATACCCTCTCATCACATTAAACAAGTTTCTCATAAATTTTGAATTCACAAGATTCCAGTACCCTTTCATACTTTGGATTTAATCCTACGTAAAAGTGGTTGATTTTGCTATCAATATCCAAAATAAGATTTAAGGAATACCTAACCAGTCGAGTGAAGTTTTCTTCATTCACAACCACTGAATCTTCCTCATCTTTTTTGAATTCAAGGATTTTTCTCCATTATATGTTGCAAAACCTTATGAAAATATTTTTCAAGGAAAAGAATTTTTAATTCATCCAACTCTAAGACATCAATCTTCTCTCTATCCCTGATATTTTTGACCATTGAACACCATTGATCACCTTCACCTTCAAAATGATAAATGGAACGGCTTAACTTTTGATTATCCGAACACTCCATAAAATCTTATATATTTTCATGGCCCTTAATCCATCCTTAACCACTACTAGGTCAGAAGATCCATTGAAAGCATGAGAGTGTTGTCTCATAAAATTTAACACTATAATAATGTTCTGTTATTGTACCTCTAGTTGTTTTATTTCATGGATGCCACCAACATTTATTGACTTCTACACAGATCCATTACTATAACAACCTACTCGGTTCCAATCCCAACCATCCTAGGCTAAAGATTTGTATAGATATCGTTCATTTGGTGCCTCTTCTCTTCAGCTTCACTATTCATTCTGAGGAAAACCGTTATGAAAAAACTTATCTTAGTCGAAGTAATTTTTTAATATTTAAATGATATATCATTTAAAATTAACCATAAAGTATGAATAATTTATGTAATTCTATTAACTTAATCCTAATCCCTAATGCTAACTAAACCATCCTCTAATACGAACAATAAGGAACCGACTGTAATACATTACATAATCATTAATTATAGTCAGAAACTAACATTATTTTATATTAATGATTTTTTGATATTTAGAGTTTTAGATAACTGGGATATAACACATAGATAACATTCCACCTTTATATAGAGCAGGTATCAACAAGATTGTATCCATTTCATCCAAAATATAAAAATTTTCAAATAAAACATGCTTTCATTGAAAATCATCATAACATTTAACATGGATTCCATCATTGTCTTAAAAATCCTTATAACATGTGAAAATCATTTAAAACTTTGGTTGATCCCAAAAAACTCAGTAAGGGATACGAAAAGAGGGAAAGAAAAATTTATTCCATGAATACATGTAAAGTGTGAAATAATTTTCAAACAAGACATACTTTTTTCCCATATAAACATAAATTGTGAAACATGATATTTCTATGAGATTTAAAAAAACATATATAACTTAAATATAACCCTAAATGTATCTAGGGGCATTAATTTAATAATCTTGTAATGCTCTCGATAACCTTATAATTCGTAACCCTCACAGATACCTTACAATTTGTGTAACAATCACATTTACACATGGAATAACCATACGACAGAACTCCAACATACACATACCCAAAGAATTGGAGGTTGATATAGGTCCCGCCCTTTAGCATAAACAATTCCCAAGAACCATAACATAATCATAAAGCATGAAAAAGTACATAAAAACATTCCTTTTTAATTTTATAAAGCATGATTTTAAAAGAGGATTTGAAAAGAAAACCCCCTTAAAAATTTCATATAACATAATTGATACATAATAGAGTAGATAAAATATTTATATTCAATTTAAATAAACATGGATGAAAATAATATAAAAAAATTAATCACAAAAACCATTTTAATACCAAATAAATAATAAAGTAGAATGTTAACCTAATGAATGGAAATTGGGTTTTGATTTCCATTAACATAGGTTTTTCATAATTATAACTCATTAAACCTACTATATAATTGTTAAAATAGTGTTATTAACATATTACAGAAAAATATTCCAATTTATAACACCTTTTATTGCATAATTTCACCCTTTAATTATTACAATTTTGTTCCTTCCATTGTTTTGGGTTCCTTCTTTACTCGATTTCCATGGTTGGTTTGTATTTGACTTTTTTTAGTATGGAAATGGAATTATATAAGTGGAATGAAATGGCAATCATATGTTTCCAGAATATTTAATGATACCATTAATAATTTTGTTATCATATATTATTATGGGTCATTAGATAAATTATTTGTGATATTTGTTTAGATCATTTTTTTGTGGTTCCTCGATAATCATGAATTTGTTTCATTATATAATTTAACGTTATTACTGGAAGTTAATTCAAAAACATTAAATAAGTTAAAAACTAAACATTACATTCTATTTCATCCATTAAAAGGGGTTTATGACCAGCTTTGAAGGATGTAATGGCTATTACAAACACCTCATCCATGATTTAGTAAATCATCACATCGTAGACAATGTTTTTATGTTTAGATCAAGAGGGAGAGGAGAGTAAGGATGATTATGAATATTTTACATGAAAAAGATAATATCTAGAATATATATGATCCTAGAGATTTAATTCCACTGGGATAAGTATAGGGAAAGATAGTATAAAAAAGAATGGAATTGGAAAAGAAACACATGAAAAAGGAAGAGGACTCTTACCTCTTGGTCTCTTGTCCTTGTGATCATCCTTCAGTCTTTGGGTTTTTTGACTTTTGGGGAGACCAGTTGGTCTTGGACATGGGGAGGTTTCTTAGGGTGAAAAGTTTGTAGAACGTAGACAATGATCAAGGATTAAGAGGTACGATAGGAAGAGGGGCATGAGGGTAGTATTTATAGTGAATGAGAGGAGATATTTTACATTATTTTAATCGTTATTTTAATATTTATTCTCAAGACTATGAATAGTATTGATTTAGGTCACCCAAAATAGTAAAAATCTCATGTGAGAATGAAAATGTCATCTTAAATCATCGTGGAATCACATATGATGCAGTGAAACTTGTATTTAACATTTATCTTATTTTATCGTATTTTACTATTTATAAAAAATTCTTGAATTTCAAAAAAATATAAAAAATTAACCCTTACGAATTTTTAATATGTAGAATTCAAAAATGATCTCCGTTTTTCAAAAATAAGGTTACAAATATTATAAATTTATTTTTTAATTAATATCACCATTTATTCAAAGTTATCAATTTTAAAACAATATCTACTTTTATATCACACTGAAAAATTAACCAAAATGTCATTAACTTAAGCCTTAAGAAAACAAAAGAATTCAATTTACTATTCATTTGCGTCATATTACTACTAATAAGTGTATATTACTATTCACTAAAAAATCACATAGGTTTTATCAAACTCTAAATAACATACTGATCACAATAATAGATGATCGTTTTTTGAAATTCAAAATATAGAACCGAAAAAATTATCTTAAAAGGATAGTTATAAAATTATAATTCAATCAAAGCTTCATGAATTTCAATTTATTTTTAAAACCTTGGGGTGTTACACCTTTTTATCTTTGAATCAGATGGTCCCTTATAACGTCCCAAATTTATGGCTTTATGGTTGTTGACTTTCTCAAACCTTGTTCTCTATCACTATCCATCAAAACTTTATTGTTATATTTTTCTTCCATATCCATGATTTAACTTACCAAATATGGTTGCCTCTATGTAAAACTAGTGATGGGTTACTTTGGGTAGCCATTATGTTCCTAACATTAAATTTAAAATGATGTTTTCTTATTCCTTTTTATGATGTGGGTTTCTATGAATGAAACTTTCAAGTATTAAACCATTTATTACCACTACATATTTCATGGGAGAAATTAAATTTAAGGTGGGTATAATACAACACCCCAAGATTTTAAAAGAAAGATTATTTTTTATTTAATAGATTTATTTTTTTGTATGATACACCAATATTATCTTGTGCTATATGAAAAAACATATTAGCTTGAAGTATACACAACACTATACTTGGCCTGTGTTACACACAATTTCATGTTATATTGATAGAATTAGTACCACACAACATTGAGTATAGATTGTGTTCAATGTATAAAAAAATATGTTTGGATTATGTTATACACTACACCATAAAATTCATGCACTAAACACAACACTAACTTTTCTTACATTACCCGTAAGAGTGACCTTCCTTGATAGCTTGTGTTGTACGCAATACTGAGTTTCACTAAAGTACGATATATTATTAAAATATTATTTAATGGGATAAAAACTATCCATTATTAATATTATTAACAAATTTTTTAATGTTTATATAATATTAACATTTATCTTCTATATTTTATAGAACATGATATGAGAAAAAATTCAATTTTTTGAATAAAAGAAATATTTTTAAAAAGCTGCAATTTTGTGGCATTTTGATGGAACACCAATTATAAATCAAGTTTTTAACACTTTTATATATTTTATTTGACAATTAAATTTCTTATTTATAACCATAACATAAAAATTTTCTTTTTAAAAACCTCTAATATATTTTTGATGACATTAATCTTTTGATGAATAGTACTAATACACTAAATTTTAAGTGAAAAAACTTTTCTTATTAAAAATATTTATATGGTTAAATTATAATATTGATTTGTTTTAAAGTATAAATAGAATATATTTTTATCATTAAATATAATTAATGTCATTTTCATTAATTTTACATTGAATTTATATGTAAAAATATTTCAATCGTTTTTAATATTTTATCTTTTAAAAACAAATTATCTCATTCCGACAACATGATTGATTTTAATTTAATTTCGTAAAATTATATGTTTTGAATTTAGAAAAGTGAATCCCTTATTTGGAATTATAATTTGCAATTTTTTAAAAAAGGTACATTTTATTTTTAGACATTATGATTACTATCTGTAGTAAATATTTTTATTTATCATGGTTAAAGGGTAAATCTGGTAAATAAGGGTAAAAAATAATTTTATAAAAATCTAAATCTACCCTAAAAAATTTCATAATACCATTTCATGAGATATTTACTACCATTAACATCCTTGGGTTGATTTTTATAACACAAGGATCCACTTGGGTGTTAAATTGACCTTTTATAATTTTTAATTTAAAGTAAACAGAAATATAACATAAACATGTATCTTTTAATAAATCATTTTTAATATATGGTTACATAACTGATTTCACAGACTATAAATATTCATTAAAAATATCAATATTTTTACTATAACATGGAATTTTATTTATAAATTTTATAAATTAAATAAATAAATTTATATATGAAACAATGATGATGCAGTGATTACCTTATTAATGAATGTTTCAAATAAATGATATTATAAACATTAAAATAAATATAATTAGAACATTATGATGACATCCATGAATTTTATGAATTATTATTAACTTTTATATTTTTTTAATGTAGTTTTTTATAATGAATGAAGTTTTTATGAGTTTAATAAAAATCTATTACTAAATAGTGTCAAAATTTACATAAATGCGTTTTTAAAACAAATACTATTTTATTAAATGATAAAATATTCTTAAAAATATAATATTCATCCAAATAACTTATATAATGTGAAAAATGTAATTAAGGATCTATTTTTTGTTATATAGTCATTTTATGGTTACTATTGTAACCATATATTATAAAAATACAATAAGACAAGATAAGATTTAATGTTTTTAACAAAGGGATAATGCTAAATGGTAAGATTACTCTTTTTACATAAACATATCTAAAACCTATTGGTTGAGAGGATTTCTACCAATAATAATCTTATCCTAGAAATGAATCACTTTGGTAATATTATAATAATAAAATCAATAATATTATAAAATAATATTTCAAAACATTCCTAAAATGCACCTCCTCCCTCTTATAAAAGGCCATCTCCTCTACCAACTAGTTCACACCTTCCAAGACACTTGGCTCATAAAAAATATTCTCAAGTAAGCTCTAAAAATCCCTCCCTTATTCCTAGAGTCCAAAATTTGGGAATAAATCCATATTATAGAGATATTTAGTGTAAATCAAAATTATATTCTCGAAAAAGAGGTAATTGTTTTATCACCTCTTCTAAAATTCTTTTCATATTATACTTCATCTTCTTATGATGTTCTTCTACTAAAGTAATAAATTGAATATATTTTACATTATTAGGTTTTATTATAATTATGGAACAATATTATTCCACCTTTTATCAATCATACAAATAATAATATCACCATGCATTCTTATGCACGACTTACCGCCTCAATGCTGTGGTGTAATTTTTATTTGGCATTAATTAATTTTGATGGGTATAATGATTAAAATAATTGATTAAAATAATTGAATAAAATAATTAATATAAAATGATAGTTATTCATTATAATTAATATAACATCTAATTCCATTACATTTAACCATCAAATTAATGATATCATCGCTCGTGCGTACGTACGACCAACCATCACCACGACACAATTAAATTCATTCTCCACGTTAACCACTCAAGAATGATTATAAAGTATATATAATAAATAATAATGAAATATATGAAATAATAATTCTAATATATTTCTGTTTATATATATTTCATTTACTTTTATTCATTCAATTCAATAAGGATACAAAAACCACATTCATGTGTACGTACGACCTACCATCTCCTTGAATGTTGTATTTCATTTCATTTATCAATATATTATATATATTTATATAATGAATATATATGATATATAAATCATGTTTTACATTATTGATGTAAGTAAATCATGATATATATAATGAGATCAGAATAAAAATTCAAAATACATGCGATAGAAAAACGACTATTACCCAAAACGTGGATTTAACTTGGAATTGATAACTAAACGGGTATTAAGTGAATCATATATGAAATAATAAATATTATTATAGTTTTTTTGAAAGTTAATAATACTTTTAAACCCATTATGTAGGAGGTTCAGATACATACAAAGTATAGAGAACATAATGTAAGAGATAAATTTACAAATCATGTTTTTTCCAAGATTTTATGTTCATAAGTATTTACTATTTTATATTTATCATCCATGTCAATTATTGCTAAATATGTATTTCAAAAAATATATATATTAATATATAATTATTTAACATAAATTTACCCATTGGATAATTTTTACTAAACAATAATGGAATCTTTTTTAAAATCATTATATCCTTCTATAATGGAATCTTTTTTCATTTTCGGTTCACAGTACTTTTTGAATTTTGCAGAAAATGTACTAGAAGAATTTTTTAAACATATATGAAATGAATAGATTTTTATGCATTCATTATGACTTATTTCGTTTAATCTTCCCCTACAAAATTACATGGTTATTTTCACTTAAAATGACTTCTTCAAAAAATGTGTAGAAATTTTGGGATGGAAAACAATTTTGAAGAAGAAAGGATATTTTCCTCAAAATTTAATTTCATGTGTTTACATAGAATTATTTTCCATCTAAGAGGATACTCTTTAAATAGGGTTGTATTTATATACCTTTTGTTACAATTATTTTTATGTGTTTATTAAAGAATGTCATTTAGGAAATATATTTGTTTTATATCAATTATGATTGAATGATGTTTATGATCAATTATGATGAAATGATGTTTAAAAAACCCATTTTATTTCATTTGTTATGTAATGGTGAATGTTTTTATGTTTTTGTGGAACATGTAAAATTGGTTTTATTATGATATTTGTGGGTCCTATATATCACTCTAATGAATTGGGTAAATATTTATATCTCGTCAGAAATACATGAATGGAACGACAGGTAAATCTAATTCTGCAATACAAGGTGGGAACAACAAGTAAATATGGTTTAGTAATACATTTCTTGAACGACATGTAAACCTGGTTCACTAATGGACATTGTCTATAGTGATGGTCCTGGCAGAAATTCCATGGCTACTATGGAAATTATATTAGGTGCTTATTTGTTTTCCATAATTCCATGTTTTATGTCAATGTGATTCTATCATGGTTAATGTTCCTTCAGCATCTACGCCTTACGCACTGCCATTATTTATTTTATGACTCAAGAATTTGATGTTTAATCATTATTTTCATGTTTTTATATTCATATGTTTATCATTTGTTTTATGTTCTATATTTTTACCCTTACTAAGCATTTGAGCTCACCCTTTTTATGTTTTCTTTTCTTGAGGATATAAAGAAAGGTTTTATGTGGGAAAACAAAAAGGGAAGATCATTATAGGAGGTGTTGATGATATTCCAACATGTTAGAATATTGTGTTCCATGTTTCCAAAAAACATTTAACTAATATTTTCTTTGGGAGTATATTTGGGTAATGTATTAATTATTTTGTAAAATAAATATAATGTCCATGTACATCAAGCTTGGGTCTCTATAGGTCACACTTAGAATTAGTTAAAATATTTAAATATAATTATTGTAATTCTCAATTATAATAAATATAAAAGAACATTATTTTGAATAAAAAATATTTTAAAGTCTAAATATAATCATAAAATAAAATTTACACATGTTCGGTTGTAATTTTAATCTTTTCATTTTGGGTTGACCTCTTTGTTAACTCTTTTTCATCATAACTGTGGTAACAACATTTTAGTCATTAAGGGTCATATATTTACTTCTATGAAGAATAGTGGATAAAAATACTAAATGGATTAAATTTTAGACTATTTTAAATTCCAAATTTCTTCATTCAATATTTTTTATTTTTAATTAATTTTATATAATATTATTTAACCTAAATTATCATTAGCCATTTTTTGTACTATTCACTTAATTTAACATTAAACTAATCATTATAAAAATGTATTTATAATATAAACCCTTTTAAAATATGTTTTATATTAATATTACCCATAAAATTCTTGTAACACTATAATTCACAGATATAATGTCACTTTTAATGTTTTTGAAATCTTTTCCTTTGAAATTTCAACTCCATGCATAAGCATTGTATCAATGTTTCATAAGTGTTTAAGGTAATTATAAAATCACTAAAAATAAAAAAAAGATAATATCATAAAAATAATTTATTTATGCCTAAAATATCCTTCTATATTTTTAAGTAACTTATTTTTATCTCTATGTAAACATATAATAGAAATTAAAATAAGATAATCACATTTTTAATTTTTACTTTTCCTAAAATAATATTACTTTTATAATCAATGGAAAGTGGAAATAATTTCAAATAAATTCATAAATATGATGTATTAGATAAAAAAATAATAAAATAGAATACTGTCAAATTTTATGGATATTTTTAGTCCTTGTCCCATAGTTTAAACATTATTTTACAAATTGTAGCATTATGAAGGTGACATATATTTATCATGGCTACTATTATTAATGATCAAAACTAAAATGAACATTTTCCGAAAAAAATTTAAACATCATGATTACAAATATTTGATAAATTTTTCCGTTGGTAATTTCATGTAGTGTAACAAAACAATTTTCATATAATTCTCTAAAACACAACAAAATTTGTTTTTATAGAAATGAGTTTTATGTCCAAAAACAAACATAGAAAAAATCTTGTATACTGATTATTACAATATAATTAAATATATTATTTAAAATTAAATGGTTCTTATTTTACATTATTTAAAAATTTAAACATAATAGAACTTTTAATTCACTTCATTTAATGAAATGAAAATAAAGATTTACCAAAATCAATATTTTTCACTATTCACATAAAAAGTAAATCTTTTCAAAAATATCACACATTCCACATATAAAAATATTGAATTTATAATTTTTTTAAAAAAATTACCCAAATAAAATTTCTAAAAAGTTTTAAATTAATCAAAATATTATTTCCAAAAATGAAATGAAAATTATTTTTTCAGAAACCATATTTTTGAAGTATTAAATGAATTTACCGAAATTTAAGAACATATTTTTTTAGTGTATATCAATAACTGCTCATTATATAAAACCTTTATATATTTTTTCATAATATTGTTATTCAAAATTCTATTTCCAATTTAAAACCATTTTATAATGATAAAATTTAAATACTATTTTTATAGTATATCATAGTTTCCGTCAAGCTACATGTTGCATATAAGGAAAGATATCATGTGTTATATTTTATAAAACAAAACATTTTTGGTGTTAGACCATCATAAATATATATCAAAAAAACAATCTAATAGTTCATTCTTAATAAACTAAATCATTTAAAAAACCAGAAAGGAAACATAAAAGACACAATTTACACACACATCGACGGTTGTACGTGTATACAGTGAGATAAATCCCAGTATGGTACTACAGAGATTATATTAATTCCCATTGGATAAAAATCAAATAAATATTTTCAAAATAAATAATGAAAATTATTTTTTTTACATTTTAGTAATTAATGAAACCAAATCATGGTTTTATAACATTCATTAAAAATAAAAGATACATTTGGATTTTAAAAGAGGCTCACTGTCCATCTTTTAATTTTTTATTAATATAAATGGTTTACCAAAAAGGATTTCAAACCAATGGGATGTTAATAAAAACAAAAAATTAACAATAAAACTATCATTAATTATGAAATATTAAAAGAAAATAATAATAAATAATCATAATAGATTCTAAAATCACCCTATATCCATGGTTGGGTAACTATTCAGGGTCCTAAAGAGGTATATATGATTTGGATTGTGATAAACCATATATTTGATAGCCTTTAGATAAACCATAATTTCACATGCCCTTAGTTTTCCCTAATGTGGCCTTCCTAAATTGAAAATCTTGTAGAGATAGTGAACTTATCCACTATGAAATTCTCACAATATTAAAATCATTAATTATTGAAGAACTTATCTATAGAAGTCCTTCATAACTACCTATAGTATCCAATTTTGTTTTAAATAAAGGTTATTAATTATTTATTATATCATATAACAACCATATTGTTATAATAAATTTAATAACTCAAATCTCACCAAATAACACCCTTGAAATAAATACCCATTTCCCATCAATATCCTTCATTCTACAATCCATGTGACACAATATAATTTCACATTTCAGTGTACCATTCAAGAGGAATACCATCAAAGGTGGAAGGAAATTTTAAATAAACTCTTTATTCAGTTCAAAAAAAAGAATCTATCATTAGAAAATAAAAATAGAATCATAATAAATTATCTTTATAAAACATAATCGATAATGGATAAAATCATAATAATTTGAAAATAATAATAAATATATATTTTCTTTCATATCTAATTCAACCCAAAAATTTTATAAAACTCCATCAAATGTTCTAAAAACCTCTTTATCACTTAGAAACCTCATTGAAAATATAATATCCTTAATTTAAATTTCAAAAAGGAATAAGTTCATGAATAAAAAACCGGATATGTGATCATAAAAATATACATGAAAATTTATCAAAAAAACAGTGTATAATAAACTTTTCTATCAAAATATTAGATGTATATTAAAATAAAAAAACATTTAAATAACATGAAATCATAAAGTAAATCAATGTAAAACCATTTTTAAAACCCACAAATATAATTAATAGATGAATTTTTGGTGTATGAAATTAGTTTAAAATAAAAAATCATGAATTTATTAAATATGAAAATATAAGTGGATATAACCACCTTCCTAAAACTTAGTCACCTTTATTAACTGGGGATAAAATATGGTTAGATATGATGCATCAGTCCTCATGGAATCAAAATCCCTATGATGTTTTTGGTTTTTATCATGATAAGAAAAATGAAAAAATCTTTTATAAACCATATGTGAGTTGAGAGTAAGATGATTATGAAAATAGAATGATTAGGAAGAATATAAAATAAGTTGACACTTACCTTTTAATTACACCATGATTTCAAAAATAAAACCCAAATTATAAATTAATGTGAGAGGATAAAAGGAAGATACCCCTTATCAATATGTCGAGCTCGAACAATATATTTTGAAGGAGAGTTTTTCCCACTTTTTGTAAAATCTAATATCTAATTATATAATATAATAATAATAATAAATATAATTTATTCTATAATATCCCATATATAATAATATTATAAATATTATATTTTATCAATAATGAAAGAAATACCACAATAAATTTAGTTCAAATTTCAATTCCTTTATAATTATAAAAAATAATAATAATTAATAAGAATTCCAACAAGATCTCACACACTTGTATTTTATAAACTTATAAACTAAATATTGTAAACATATTCCATAAAATTTATAGTAAATATAAATTTTCAAAAGCTTTTTTATAATATTATACATGTGTTATTGGAGTCTTATGGGATTATTAGACTCGAATAATATATTTTCAAGTCAAAATTTAGTAATTAAAAATTACTATATAGGATTATATAAATCTTGCAACAGTTGTACAACACTAAATGTCACAAAACATTTTCAACAGATGGTTACTAATCATGATTTTTAAACTATGTATAAACTATTCATTACCCATGAATTTCAAAATTTAAAAAAATCACTATTCTTCCCCAAAATAAAATTTACAATAATATATATCTAAAATTGAGAAACTATGGTGTTAGAATTCTCCACCCCATAATGGTTTATATACATAAATTTGTCCCTCTTATTTAATTATTTAAAAACAATATATACCTGTAATACTAAAATAACTATCAATTTGAGGAATTTAGAACATGTTATAATTTATTTAATTTTATAAAAATCCTCAATTAAAAATACCACCTTCATAATTTTTCATAATTATGTGTACACCCCTGTATAAGTAATTACATTATAACTCATCATTTCAATATCATAGATTCATTATACAAAATACTTTTTATTTTATAATTCTTTAAATTTGTATACATTGATAAAATCACCTTGTTTATATAATCAATGTTACTGAAAAGCTTCCATTCATTGATAATGTTCAAAAAATAATCAAAAATCCCATGTTTGAATGGAAAAAATAATATAACCGATAAAAAAGTTCATATAATATTTTTCAATTTTTTCACCAAATATTGATAATTTGGTATTCAAGCTTCAATCTCAAACTCATAGGTAATAATTAAATTTTGCTGGTTAAAGGAATGAAGCCTAAAATAGCAACTATGTCTAATGTAGTGCTTGAAACATAACATTTATATGATAATGTATAATTACCTAAGCATAAAATAATAATAATAAAGGTTTAAGATTTTCTAATTCATGGTTATCTTGTATAGTTTTCAAAACCATGCACTAACCTTGTATTTTTCACTAGAATAAAATATTCATGTTTTTATAGTCTTAAAATTTTTTCCATAACCATACACTTTTCCAAGAATGTAATTAATTTCATGAAAACAAATGTTCAAGGAATGTTATTCATAATTTTAACCCCAAAACTCATATAAAACGTCAAACTCCAAAATACATCAATTATATAAATTTATTATCATTGAAAAATATGTTATAAATAATTTTACTAATTCTACCACTTATTTCATTACAAAAACATTAAAATTTTTTTGGGAATTAAACAACTCAATATATTAAATTTAAAATTTATATTAAAAAGAAATAAAATTATTACTCAAGAGGTATATTTATCTATATGACACATGATTCGAAATTGAATTATCACTTTTTAATCTACATGAAATAAAAATATTACAATACCCATACAATATCAATAAATTAACAAAAAATAAGAAATTTCATTCTAAACTCATGATACTAAATGAATTCCAATTAAAGACTCATCACATATATAGAAAATAATCATAAAATAATTATTTTTCTTAATAATGAATGAAATCATCACCTAAAATTGTTTTTATAAAATAAATCAATCAAATCATACTAAAGTTACATGAGATAAAAATGATTTTAGATGCATAAAAAAGGAAAATATTTTTTAAAATACACATTCAAAAAATAAATGACTTATAAATCGTCTAGTTTAATATTTTTCAAATATTAATTACTATAATATTCTAAATATCTAATAGATTTTCACAATTATATGAACTCCAAATAATTTAAATTACAAAACCTCCACAAATATAATGAAATTTATGTATTAAAATGTTGGAAGACCATTTTGTCCCAAATCAAAAGTATCTACAAATTTTTTAAAAAGATACGAGGCCAATATATTCATTAATAAAACTTTCATAAATCATTTATATGACATATAATTTGAAACCCACATATATAAGTATAAAAAAAATAATTCAAATTGAAAAACCTAAGAAATTAATTTCTCTCTTTCCAAAATCAAATTATAATATAATCTAAAAATCAATCCTTTTCAACGCCTTCTTGAAAATTTTATATAACACTTTTTGGTTCATCTAGTTAAAAGAATTTAAAAATCCTTATAAAAAATTGTAGTATAGGAAAATATAATACATGGGGATCCATAAATTTCTTGATATTCATGTTAAAAAATGATATTTTCCTTATCAAATGACTTGTAATCATTGGATAAAGAACAAAAAAGTTTGGAATAACCTAATATTTCATTTTTTATCATTTTATTAACCAAATAAATGGATAACATATCTAACACATACTAGATAAAATAAAACATTTTTTGAAACTCATTTATTATAAATAAAAAATTTCAAATTATAAATCATTACTCATGTGGAAAAATCAATTACTCAATAAAAAACCAACATATCTTAAAAAACATTTAACAAGAATAACTATTTCAGAAAAGATGTTTTCTAATTAATTAAATTAAAAACACCCTATTAATCTTTGAAAACTAAAAGTAAAAACACATTACATAATTATCAATTAATCTCCCTTTGAAAATCTGTATTTATCAAAAATATTTCTATTTGTATCACATAATAAATACATTAATATTAAATATCAAGATAAAAAAGAGTAATAAATAAAAAATATTTTTTTTTCAAATTCTATTCATTACCAATAATAGTATATTCACCAATAAAAGAAAAAAAATACAAAATACCTTTCAATTGATAATTGTTTTTGGTGACACCCATTATATAAGGTCAATAAATACAATAAATGATTCAATGATATAAAAACATAAAAAAAATTTAAATAACCTTATAATACTAGTTTGGATACATTGTATTATCATGTTTCAAACTAGAATATTCTTAAAACATCCATCTCTAATTTGAATCCTAAATAATATTATCATTTTAAAAAATTTATAAAAAAAGTTTAAATAAAATCCTTTATACCATTAAAATTCAAATATATAAATTAAAAATCATTAATCGCATTTACAATCATGAAAATTACATTATTTATGAATAATTAAATATATCGAATCATGTAAAATTTTATATTTCAATATTTTTCCAAAAGAAAACATTGTTATATACATTATATTATATATAATTGTTAATCTATCTATCTATATCACCAAATATGTCATAAAACAAGAAATCAAAACTTTTAAAAATTCTATAATAAATGTTTCAATCAAATATATTACAACAAATAAATATTCATGGGAAATATTGAATTTTTATAATATTAATCTAATTAATTAAAAAAATGATTTATGTATGTCAAAATAACAATCACTTTTCTTGAATAATAATTTTAAAGATACATTACCATGAAAAATTAGAGAGAAAACAATTCCCATCCAATGATTGAAAGATACTAATAAATCATGAACATCTCAAGTAACTTGATTTTCTACTATAAATGAGAAAAAGGTTTCTAATCTTGTATTATTTCAGTAACAAAACAAGATTTTACTATATAATTTTGGATTCATAAAACATTTTGTTGATGTATTTTTCTATATACAACCCAATTTTTTTTGTGACATACCAGAAAAGCTCAGCCATGGGATAACCCCCTAACCATTTATTAAAGTAAAAGAAAAGGACAGTAGACAAGCATCAAAAGCCAAAAAGAAAGGAAATTACATGTCACAAAAACTATACCCATCTCCATAATCCTCCTCCACTATAGCTATTTCCCATTATAAGCTATCATAATGATTCAAAAACTTAGCATATTTTTGTCACATATTTATCCGCTCCAAGGATAAGAGATCCTCGTTGCCACCAGAGGACCTTGTGACAAACAGATTTGGCCGATAAGAGTAATCTTTCTTTGAACTGCGTCGTGGTGGAGTAGTCAAGACTTCTAGATCCCCAATCGCCTTCGCCTTCCTGCCTTGGACCACATCACTAAAAGAAGTCTTGATCATACCACCATAGTTTTCTTGATCACTCTCATAGAAATCCCCCCACTTTCCATGGATAACCACCTACTGAAAATTATCATCCCCTCCACTATGCTTCTATAATTGACTGTTGGTGTCAATCACATCAAGAAAACTTGGCTATTCCAGGGACTCCTGATTAACTAAAGTCCCCTACGGCAAAACTTTTGATCCATTACCACCCTTCTGTAAAGGAGACTCATGCTGTAACTCAATCATTGAAGTGCCTTCCTCTATAAGCTCTTTTTCAAACTCCTGGAACAGATTTGCAGTGGCAACTCTGAATCCCACCTCTCCATCAATCATAGACCTTCCTTGCACCGCATTACTAACATCTGAAACCTCCATAGTATCACTGCATCTACCAAAATTATCCATAATTCCATTTACCACAATCCCTGCTTCTTTACACAAATTACCAGCCTTTTTAGTAGGTATAGACACACACACCTCATGCTGAAACTCCCTCACGACAGTGTTAGCACCAACGGTACTTCCCCCTTCGCCAGAACCAGAATCCTACTTGGCATTAGCATGAAACACCCCATCACCCAACTGCAGGTCATGTCGAAGCCTACTGAACATAGAAGACAGTTCTGGATTTAATGGGGCCTCTGCACATCTCCTCACAGGTATTACAGAACGATTCTCCGCATCATCCGCAGTTCCAGAAGCCACACCCCCAGCAGACATCAATCTCGGCCTGGAGGACTCGTCTACCCTCTCCCTCTGGTTAGAAGACCTATTCAGCACCTCAGAGTGACAATTTGACGCCATATTCCCCAGACGACTGCAGGTATTATAATATTTTACCCAAATTCGAAAACCACGGGCTGCCTCCATCTGAACTCCTCACCAACGGTAATCCATACCCAATTGACCGCGGGCCTTGCAACGTCCACCTCCACAAAGAGTAGAGGATTCACCAGATGAATGCATTGGACATTCAGACATCAAAATAGAGATAGCGCCTCACAGTATTACCAATCATGCGAATAATTGCAGGATTTTGAAAAGGAAGAGGGAACTGTGGAAGAATAACCCATGCCGCAGTTGTTGACGGATCACGATTCATGTATAAATCAAACGACCATCGAAGGAGAAAGAACCGGCGTCCGTTGCATCTACGAGGGGAACTAGACCAGGCGCGGATCAAATCATCCTCCGAGGAAAATCGAATCATGAATTGGAGATTGTCGAGAAGCGCAACAATAGCGTGTTCTTGCAAATCCCACTTTCTGAAGATGAAGCAGTCGAAATCATCAACCGAGGGCCTTCTCTGATCGAAGCGTGCTTCAAGCGTTAAATCCAAGTGAATAAAAGATTCAAAGAACTCGGATGAAGAGATCAATAGTAGAGGATCACCTGGATGAAGACCGGGAACTTTCGGGAATAATGAAATCGTCAGGAAATCTGGGAGGTAAATAGGGTTTGAGAAAGGAATGAAAGGCTTCCACGGTGTTGGAGGCTGTGAGACCCAGTCCTTCGCCTCCCTCCCACCTTCTGGAAGGGGAGGTAAGTCATCCCCGAGCATTATCTAGGGTTTTAGTGCCGCAAAACACCATTCACATATTAGAAACATACTACTTTGAAAATTTAAGAATAATAAAACCACTAATAAATAAAAATATTTTAATAATTTATAAATTCATATGAAATAGGATTATGAATACTTAATGTTTTAAAAAGGAATTTATCAATAAAATTAATTTTCTTTTATATATTAATTTTATTTTAAAATAAAAAATAATAAATTTTAGAATTTTAATTTTATAGAATTAATTTAATTTTTAAATTCATTATTTCAAATTAGGTTAGGGTAATTTTTTGATATTTTTCAAAAATAATGGATTTTTAGGTGAATAATTATATAAATATTTATTTTCTTAATACATTCACTTTATAGAATTATTATAGCACATGAATGACGTAAAAGTTTTATAAACCTATTATATATAGAAAATATATATTTATAATAAAAAAAAATCATTTAAAAATTCTATGTTTGTAGAAACCCCATCTCCAAAATATTGGAGCATGTGTATATATTATTACATTAGTACAAGATACAATGATCTCAACATAAAGAATCAATCTGTTTAGCAGTCCTTAGAGACTGGATACATAAAGTATTTCCAAATTACATTAGAAAAATAAATAATAGCATGAAAAAAATTCTTACAACCCTGAAAATCAATCAAATATTTCTTTTTCATGTCATTGGTAAAGGAAAAAAAATAAATTATAAGGTTGGGTTCTCTATATGGGAAACATAATCGATATTGAGTTGATAGGTAATAAAAAATTTACATAATTTATGATCAATAAATATTTCATTTAATAATTACATTTAGTTTTTGAAAATATATCCATGGAATATACCAACATAATTATATCATGTATGAAAATAACAAAAAAACAAAGGGAATGAATTGTGTTTAATTTCATGGTATTTAAATAATGGCCTAATGCCCCGAAATCATGAACCTTACCATCAAGTCCTTGTTTAAATACATTTTAATGAATGGGTTAGTATACACCAAATTCATATCTAATTTGGCCATTATTTTACTCTGGAAACATATCGATGCATATTCGGTATACCTGAAATAGGTACCTTCCCATAAATTACATATGTACACTGCATTAATCATATATTAAATCAATATTATAATATATAATAAAAATATATTTTCATCAAATATTTATTATTATTGAATTTAGAATCGAAAACAATGTTATTTTTCTAATAAATGAAATAACTTTTTTTAATAAGATTCATTCATATAACACCATTTATTGAAATAGAATATGGTTCATAAAATATCACTGTTTTGGTCTGAGTGAGTATCTCAAGAGCGGTTGAATTGAGAAACCTATGAAAATTTATATTAAAAACAAGTTTAAATAAAATCACCCAAATAATTAAAATTACCATGTTAACCAAAACAACATATTGTTGTATGTTCTAATCTTTTTAATGAATTCTCAAAGAGTGATTATGTATTAGTTAAAAAATAAAAACTATTTTAACTTTTGAAATAAATTTACATAGTTTAATTCTTATAAAAAAATAATTATGATTAACAATCAAAAGAGTGGTTTTGATTATAGTTTAAAACAAATAAAATTTTATGATTTGAAATGAAACAAAACAAAAATAAATTTAAAAAAATATAAGAGGTTCAGTCGGAAGTTAGGTCCTAGTCCTCTCCCATTTTAAATAACTTTCTAAAAAAATATTATATTAAAATATTTTTTATCCATGACCTAGATCAAGCATACACAATGGCTAACCAGCTTTCCTTGCCAGACAGAGACCTCCTCTAGAATAATTGTGGGAATAAAATAATTACCGACCACACTAGAAACTATTCCATAACACCATGAGTAAAAATATGTAAAGATAACGTAAATAATATATATTATATTTTCTAGTTAAACTCCATGAGTTAGTGTATGTTTGATAAATAGTGTAAACTAAACACTTTTCAAAATATAAAGGTAATAAAAAGAAATAAAAATTAACAAGATTGAGAAAAGATTGTGTTGGTCAGTCTAATGTGTTTTTAACCTTGTGACTCATTGGATGTATCATGGATAGGATCTCAAGAAGTTTCTCAGAAAAGTGAAAACAAAATCTTTTTAAATTCTATTATTCTATTTGTAGGAAATAGTTGGTCTCTTCATTATGCTCTATTCTCTCATATTCATGTATATTTAATAATAAAGCATTTTAGATCTCAAGAGATCCTCACTCTTCGCATCACACTTTGTGTTATTTTAATATAGTTTTATCTCTCATAAAATGCGTGTCTATATATAAATGATGAACTCTTCTTTTTAATATCACAACAGTATGAAAGAGTATCTGTTTGAAGAAAAATCATCTAAATATTGTTCTTCTCAAACTGAATGCTGACTCAAACTTTAATACATGTCTGAAATATTTTAATTATAATCACTAAAATAATTATCAACATTAAATTAGGCAATATTTTCGGTAGAAACAATTTAATTTAAATTATATATAAAAAATGGAGGTGACTCTTCTAGCAGTTTGATAACTCTAGTGGTGAGTTAGGATAATGAGGAGTAAAGGATATCGATAGGCATGCTCAGTGGTGACTCATCTCAATAATGATCCTTTTATATACATTTTCAAATTTACTCATGGTTGGTAATTTTTTGTGATAGATCCTCTAAAAGTGACTTCAATATGATGATAAGTCTTCTCCATACCCAAATTTATTTGTTCAATAGTGAGTCGTGTTTGGCAGTGAGTCATCTTCAATAGTGAGTCCTCTCTAGAAGTTGGTGTTTTCAACACTTTGTCAAATTCCCATCATGATGGTGACTCAACTCAAATGGTGAGTCATTCCTAGAGGTGACTCATCCTCAACTTTTAATCATTACTGGCAGTGACTCTTTTTTATAATTATCCAAATTTCTATCAAGATGGTGAGTCTTCCCTGGTGATGAGTAGAGTCCGATGGTGGCTCTTTCCAACACTTCTCCAAAATTTATTCAAATTTCCATATATTGTAAAAAAAATTCATAAAGCATAAAACTCATTAATAAAAAAAATTAACATGATTTGAGATCATTAAAACAAGTAGGTTCCAACAATCTCCCACTTTTTGATTGATCCCAAATCATCGAATTTTATAGACCATGTGTCGAATAAGCTTTGATTTTAAATAAATCAGTGTAACACATTTTGAGGTAACTATATATGGAATCAAATTTATTGTATTAAGAACATTATGAATGATGGTATCAAGGAATAAATATGGTACCAAATAAACATCATAGTAAACAGAGTAAATGAATGCTACATATTCATTCTCCCCCTTTTGAGATTATAAAAAATTGAAAATAAAATAAGAACCGCAAAGAAACATAAAATGAATAATAAAATAAGTACCATAGAAAAATAAAATAAAGTACATCTGAAAGAGATACATAAAATCATTAAAAATTCTCCATAAAAAACTTAAAGAAAATGTTTAATGCTTCTTAGGATGGGTAGTAAGAATAATATGTTCTTTACCCTTCCCCTGTTCAGAACCAAAAGGATCAGCATTAAAAGATAAGTTAATAATAGTGGTGTATTTATGGAAATAAGGTAGAGGAGGAGTCACAATGGTAATTATAGGTCTGAGATGTGGGGAATATTCTACGAGATTCAAACTGAAGGGATTAAAATTAGAAGTTAAATGTGCATTTGGATCTTGAGTAACACCGGGTCTAAAAAAATATCAATCAGAGGCAATAGGTGAGAGATGTGCAGTAACTCGAATGGAATCCTGAGGGACTATTGCGGTGCTAGAAACATAAGGGAAGGGTTCTTAAAGTTGATGAATAATATGATGATATTTCCTCCTCCTTCAATATCACTGAAGATTATTTTTTCTCCTCAATTAAAAATTGAGCACTCAATTCATCACTTTTAGTTGATTGGCCTATTCATTGATGGATTGGGTCATTGGAGGTGTTACAAGGTTCTCATCTAGGATAATGAAATGATATTTGAGCTCCTTTTTAGTTTATATCCTCAAAAGATAATTATTTATAGACATTGGAATTTCCTATATATCAGCTTTTATATCCTTCAAAAATTGTCTAACCATCATTTGTATAAAATCACTATTATGTCGAAGTTTTCTCAAAAATTCGTAAGGGATATCTTGAATATCCCATGAAATAGAACAAATCTCTTCTCAAACCACTAAACTAATAATATCGACGTACAAAGAATAATTATTGGGGGAATTTTAAGTAGAATCCAAATAATAAATATTCTATACCCTCTCTAATAAATCATCAATATAGTCTTTAAAAGAATATCTCATATGATCCATTGTATGTATAAAATTCTCTTTCTCATTTTAGAGCTTCTTATTATTTATCTCCAAGTCTCGAAGATGATTCATCATCTTGGGTTGGGTGTGATGTATCACCAAATAAAACAAATATATTTCATATTCTTAACTAATATTATTTAACTGAGGTTCCCAATTTCATAATACGAAACCAAAATTAGGGAGACGCCTCCCTCTTGATGATTTCTATGTTAGCTCTTGTAACAACATCAACTAGCATAGATGAAATTGTAGGTGGTGGCAAAGGGAGTATAAGAAATGATGGGTGGAACTGCAAAATTTGTTGGCTCAAGAGTAGTAGGATCATAAAAATAAAATCATTTTAGTTCTCTTATATCATATATTTATTCCATTATTTATACTTTAGGATCTATCTATATTAAAATAAAAGGACTCTTATAATCTGATATTTTATATTTTTGAACAATTATATAATAGATATAGAAAATATCTAATTCCTCATATGATGTGACATCCATCCCGGATAAAGAAACAAATGAAGGCTCAATAACTACTGATTCATATATTGTAGTCTCACCATAGTCTCCATGAATGGAATGAACAGGGTGACTATCCAGGCATGGGAATCCATCCACTCAACAAATATATCATTCTCATATCTAACATATATATCAACATCTCGAACTATGCTTGTCTTCGCTTCATATATAGAGACAAATCATAAACCAAGAGAATAATCCACTGCTTGGGTTATTTCATCATCATTAGGACTATTATGATATGTTCTATCATCATCACATTCATTTCCATATTTCCCATCTTTATTATCTATATTTCATTTTTCATCTTCTCCTTCTTCCTCTTCATCCCCATTTACTCAAATATCATCATCACATCCATTTTATTCATAAGATTTAGATGTGATCGTAAACTATTCCTCTCTAGAATTTTCAATTTCTACCTCTTAAATTTTTTCTTTTAAAAGAGTCTCTTAGATACAGTGAGATCTTGGAGTTCTAGGATCGCCATAAGAAATAGTTAGAGAAATCTTAATAAATTATGGTTCACTACCTTCATCAATGATAAAATCATGCTCCTCATACTAGAAGTTTCATTTTCTTCTTCTTTATATTCTGATTACTAACAACCTCATCATTCTCTATGCTAGGATCCACAATATTATTCCATCTTGAAGGTTGGTCAATAAGACTGTAGTCCTCATAGATCATATCATAATCATCAACCCATTTTTTCTTCTAGTTGTTCTGAAATATCTTCATTCTATTGCAAATGAACCTTGTAATGAAAAACCCTCCACACTTTACTATGGTTTCTTCTTTCCCATAAAACAATTCCTTGGCATCCATCATAGTTAAAATGAACTTTTGATTAATTATGAAATTTTACTTATAAGATGTATTACAAATTTCTATCATATGATTCATAAGGTATCTGAATAAGATAATATTCTCACCTCCATTCATAATACATAAGTGATAAACATATTGATACATCATTGTGATGAAATCATCTTTCCTGGGGCAAAAAATATTCGTAATAAAATTAAAAAGAAAATAGAATTCTCCATCACGTTCAGTTGTAGATGGTCTTTCACAATTCCATCTCCATCCAGATCTACCAAAGAATCCTCGTATACAAATTTATCTCTATAATATATAAAAGTTTCATGATTTTTATTCGAAACACCTTTATAATGTACTTTTAGACATCCAGATCATTTACTTGAAGAGGAAAAACCTTTCATCAATTTACTCTGCTTCTAACCCAATCATCGACTTATATAAAAAACAATACATTTTGATAGATCTGGTGAAGTAACCACGTATAGAAGGGTCTGTCGTTATTATAGAACCACTCAACCCATCCCTATTCATTCATAAATTTAGTAATAAACAACTTTCCTGATAGAAATGACTCATTATTCACTTCCTTACTAGGTACCAAAATTCAATTCATAATCTGTGGGTTCACTGAATCAAAAGATTGAAAGATTGAATCTCATTTATGCTTCTTTGAATGACGTGACTCGTTTGGATACTAATATGTATCTCACTTCACTCTATCCATGGCGTACCGCTCAGATGGTTTGTCCAAGGCCAAGTAAAGGATGATCGTCGAGAGATAGAGTGTAGTGGTGAGGTTCAAAGGAAAAGGCATGAGGGGGAGAGAGCATATAAATTTAGAGAAGTGTTTAATTTATATAATTTATGGATTTAGGGATTTGTAAATTGAATAAATTTATCATTTTCATACTAATGAAATTAAAAAACTGGTAAAAAGTAATTAAAATGGATGCCTAAAAACCAAAATTAAGTTATTCCAAAAGTGGGTGAAACTCCAATGGTATGTAAATTACATTGGTGGGTAAAACTCCGATGGTGGATAAAACAATGATGGTGGGTAAAAATCTTATAGAGCATATAAATTTGAGGGTGGGTAAACTCTAACAGGGGGAAAACTCCAATAGTGGGAAAAACTACAATGGTGGGTATTCTTCAACAGTTGGTAAAACTCCAATGGTGGGTAAACCCCAATGGTGTGTAAAACTCCAATAGTGGGTAAAAATACAATGGTGGCTACCAAAAAATTAAAATTATCCAAAATTAATCAAACCTAATTATTTTTTATATAGTTTTTTCTCTTAGAATTTAGTGGCTTATTGAGAATATCAGTAAGATGATGTTCTTTTCCAACATATTAAAGAGTTATATCACCCTTTTGCAAATTATATCTCAATATGTGGAGCCCTAAAAAAATGTGTTTTGTTCTAGAGTGATTTATAGGGTTCTTAGAAATATTTATAGCACTTATGTTGTCATTTTTTATAGGTACATTTCATAATTGGTATCAATAGTTAAGAAAACTGTGTTTCATCCACAAAATATGAGTACATCAGCTACCTACAACTATGTATTGTGTTATAGAAGTAGATAGTGCAGAAATGTTTTTCTTCTTACAACACCAAGATACTAAAAACATTCCCAAAAGGTGAAACCATATAGAGGTTCTTTTTCTATCTAACCTTTAACAACTATAATCAGCATCTGAAGAAAAAAATAGGTAAAATTCATGTCCTCTCTAATAGAACAATCCTAAATTGGTTATATTCTTTAGTTATTTAAAAATTCATTTTACCAAAACTAAGTGTGACTATTTTGGATTTTCATGAAAATTATATCAAAAAACACACTAAAAAAATTTCATCGTGGCTAATAGTTATGTTGAAAATACATCCAATCATACCTCTATAACATGTTCGATCCACTAATTTCCCAGCTTCATCAATATCCAATTTACATGTGTAACTCATAAGAGTTTCACAACTTTTGGTGATATCCAAACGAAAATATTTTAAAACATCTTTAGTATATTTAATTTGATTGAAAATAATTCCTTATTTTTTATGAAAAATCTGAAAACCTGAATGAATTTTAGTTCACCCATTAAACTCATTTCAAAATCATTTTACATCATTTTTTAAAATTCAGTACATTACGAATTTTTAGACGATCCAAAATTAATAAAATCTACATATATTTTAATAAATAAAAGATCATTGTAAATTATTTTTTTAATAGATTAGGAACATATATACCTTTTTAAAATACTTTTTAAATAAGAAATGATATGATTATATAATACACTTCTCTAGTAGATTTTTGTAAACATATAAATCTTTTATTAATTTGAAAAAAAATATTTGGGATATGATGGTTTTGAAATCCATGGAATTGTTCAACAAAAATATCATAAACTATATTCTAATTCAAGAATTTAGTCTTGACATCAATTTGATATAGTTTTATAACTTTATATACTATATAGGCTGGTAGTATTATAATGGATTTGATTCTATCTATAGGTGTAGAGGTTTGTTGGTAGTCTTTTCATTCTTCTTGAATATACCTTTATAAAACTAGTCTATTTTTATTTCTTACCATTGTTTCTACTTCATTAAACTTGCTTCTAAACACCCCTTTAGTTCCTATAGTAAAAGGTGTCCTTGGGTTTATCAATAAGTTACAAAAACATTATTTATTTTAAATTGACTAAATTCTTTTTTCATATCCATTACCCAAAATTAATCATTTATTTAATATGTTGTGTTCTTAGGTTCAAGGTGTGGCAAGAATGATTTATTTTTAACCTGGTTTCTTAGAGAAGCTATATTTTTTTACATATATCTATGTCTCCAACTACAACATCTTGAGAAAGGTACTAAAGAGTCCTAAAAGATCTAGAAAAAGGAGTTATGGTCACCTCGGGCTCTTCTATAGATTCTAGTTTAGGTTGGTGAAGTTCTGCAGAAATAGATGATTATTCTGTATGATTTAAAATATAATTAAAAATAATGGAATTTATGTTCTTGTATTACAAATCATACTAAATTTTTTCTAAAATGGTTTTAGGTTCAAGTTGATATCTCTCATTAAACATGACATATATAGACTCTCCCATAGTCTTAGTTATTTTTTTGAAAACTCTATAGTATTTACATAAAGTTGAATAACCAGGGGAAATAACTTCATCACTTTTGGAGGAAAACATATCAAGGTTATCCTTACTATTAAAAAGAAAAACATTCTAACCAATAACTCTAATTTAACTAACCATATTCTTCATATTATTACAACAATTATAAGGGCCTTCCTTAAAGATATGTCTAATTGAATTCCTATTATTTATATAGAATGTTGTATTCAAAACATCTATCCAAAAGTAGATAGGTAAGTCATATTCAATAAAAATTTCTCAGGTTATCTCCTGAAGTATTATATTTATTATTTATATAAATCCATTATTATTAGGAGTCCTAAGAAGAGAAAATTTATGTATATAAACATAAATTGAGAAAAAGGATTCTAATTATTGATTTTTAAACCCACGTCTATGGTCACTTCTTATGATCTTAATTATAAGTCCTCTAATGTTTTCTACAAATTTAGTATACATGGTTAAGTACAAGAAATCTTTGCACATGTGAGCTACAAATAATACCCATGTACACCTTGAAAATTAATTTACAAGTACATAGACATAGTGGTTAAAATTTAAACTATAAACTCAAGATGGTCTAAACAAGGCCATATGACCCAACTCAAGATATTGTAAACACGAAACAATGTTTTTTAATTTAAAAGATATTTTTTATTTTTTACCTTTTGGACAGGGGTTTCAAACTTTATCATTTTGGGATTCAAATTTGGGTATATCTATTACCAAACCATAATTTGTAAGCTTACTAAGTGAGTGAATATTATAGTGGCCTAATCTCTTACTCCAAATACAACATTTCCTATGAAAGGAACTTACAAAAGAAAATTTTTGGTAAATTAAAGAGTCAAGATCAACAACATACACTTTCTCAATTCCAAAAGTAGTAAATAAAAAAAATTTATGAATTAAAAACATTAATTTTGTTTCAAACATTATATTCAAACCACCATCACATAGCTATGAGATTCTATTAGGATTTTATTTTAAACCATAAACAAAAATTAATTTAGAATTTAAAACTGAATTAGAGTTACTCATTTGGGAATTTCCAATTATATTTACATTAGAGTTGTAATAAAAGGTGAAATGTCCACCATAAACCTTTATCAAGTTATTGAATCTCGAATAATACCTATTTATATGTCTGGAGTAGTAACATTCAAGGTACCATAGTCATATATAATATCTCTCTAATTAGTTTCCCTACCAAAACCTTATATAACAAAAAATTATTTTTGAATCCAAATATTATGGGGTCTATAAATTATTGTAATAAGAACTCTAGGAACCCATTTTTTCTTGATGGGTTTCTTATAAGCAGATTGTAACCTTACATAAATTAAACATTATTCGGTCGATTTAAAAAATATATAGAAGTACAATTTCTATAATTAGATTTTTACATAATTGATATTAACAAATATTATCATTCTAGGTTTGTAACATATACTAGTAATGTAATTATGAGTAATGTTTTCCAAAATTTGAGTGAATGTTTCTCTTTTATTAGTGAAGTTCTCTAAGACATTCTTTAGTTGCTTATTAATTTTTTTTTTCAATATTTTCATTCAAGAATTGAGAATTAATTTCTTTCTCTATAAAAAATAGATACATATTTTCTGATTATTTTTTTATATTTTTCTATTTATAATAAATTTAATTAAATGTATCTTCAATCGTAATTCAATATTAAAACAATTCCACAATTGGAATATCATCATCATTATGTTAATATTTAAAATTATGCATAGATGATATAGTAGGTACCTCATATATTATTTTCATGATGAAAAAAAATTCATGTTAAGATTTTCTTCATGATTTGAGTCAGATTCACCAAAGTTATTGTCAGAGGCACTCCATATTGATTTTAGTGTTTTCTTATACTTTATAACCATATCATCAAATCTCTTCTTATAATTTCAATTTTAAGTCATATATATTTTCACTACTTATTCCAATTCTATATATTATCAGAAGTTCCTTTTATTTTAGTTTCCTTAATAATTTCGTAATATTGTAGAACTTCTTTAAACATTTTTTCAGATGGGCCATTTCTTAATCATTGTCGGCTTGTGACTTCACATCAATAGAGATTTAAACTTATACATATTTTTTTCTGTTTTTATGGTGTATTATTGATGGTTACATATTTTCTCTTTGGTTCATCATGATATTCATAGGGAACATTAATATATTACACATAAATCATCACATACCAATTCAATTCCTTAACAGTTAGTTTATTGATTTAATATTATTATATTATTGAAATTGATATCCCTATCCATTTATATGAAATAAATATTAGTAGAGGGATGTTTTTATCTTTTTCTAACATTGGATTCCCTAAGATGCTCATTTTTTTCACTGTCTCATTGAACATGAGATACATATTAGAAATCATATCATCATGTTTCATCTAGAATGTATCATATTTAGATTTACATGTTTTCAATATCACTTATTTTTCATCAGTAGTTTACTCATGATAAAAAGATAATGTATCCAAAATTTCATAAGCAGTTTTACCAGTAGATATCATATTAAATTATTCATTTATTTAAGTGAATTAAATATAATTCATGGTTTTGTAATTATTATTATAATCAGTTTTGGTAGAATCATCGCGTGGAACTCTAGAAGATTCAGGTAATTCGTATTTATCTTCAATAACGATCCATATTTCAATACTCATGATTTCAATGTTAATTTTCATCTTTATTTTACATTGATCATTGTTGTGTCCATTTGATAAGGTAGGTCTGTTGGTAGTGGAATCTTATTTTTTATTATCTATTTAAATAATTAAATTTAAAATTGATAGAAATTTATTATCTTTAAAACATAACATAAACCATTATTGAAAATATTTTGAAAACCGTTGATTCCAAAAGTTGGTTGGAGTGAGTATCTCAAGAAGAGGGCGAATTGAGTACCCAGTGAAAAGTTATGTTAAGAAATGTAGAATAAAATACCCCAAATAATTAAAAAATCATAGTTAAAAATAACTGCAGATTGAGGTATGTTATTATTATTTAAAATATTTCTCAACGAGTGATTAATTATTAGTTAAAATAATATGAAATCTAATTTTAAATTTCAAATAAATTTACTTAATCAGAATCATATATAAACACATCTTAATATTAAATTTCAAAGTAGCAGTTTTGTTTTTAGATTAAAGTAAATTCAATTTTGTGGTTTGAAATGATATAAAACAAATCAAACCGCAAAATTAAAAATTTTTGTTTAGTCTCAATCCAGGACCTAATCCTCTCTGATTATAAATCACATGATTCCTAAAAGATTATATAAAAATAATACTAATCCAAAACCTAGAGCGGGTATACCCAATAACTAACAAGATATCTAGGCCACATAGGGACCACTACCATAATAACCATGAGAATAAAATAAGTACATGAAAATAGAGGACCAATTCTAAAAGAAAAGGGTAAAAAATGTAAATATGGGGTTTATAAGATATCGTGAATCTTTTAGTTAAAGCATTGAGGTCAATGTGTGTTTTATAGATAGGTTAAACCACACACTTTTCTAAATGTAATGGAAATAACTAGAAAGTGAATGTAAAAAAGATAAGGAAAATGTGGTGTTTCTCGGTCATATGTGTTTTAATTATTGTGAGGCCTCTAATGTAGATTTGATAAGAGTTCAAGTTGTTTCTCATAAAAACGCAGTAAAATAGAGAATCATAAGATCTATATTTATATATATAATTAATTATCTATATTTTCTATATCCTCCACTCTCTCATAGTTATGTGCAGTTAACAATACATCATGTAATCTCTCTAGCAAACCTCACATTATACAACACACTTTTTGGTTATTTCAATATTCTTTAATAATTATTTTCAAGTGTGTATATGTATTCATGAGAAAATGTGAATCTTATTTTCACCTCTGCATGTAGTATAATCAGTTTAAAGAACAGTCATCTAGATCGTCAACTCATCGTAGTGAACGTTATCACCAAATTTAATACATGTCTATAGTAGTTTAAGAATAATCATTCAAATCATTACCATCATTAAATTATATAATATTACCATTATATCCAATTTAATTTAAATTATGTAAAAATAGTGATGGTTACTTTTCCAGAGATGAGATAACATCGGTGGTGAGTCATTCCAATGGTGATTCAAGTCTCATAGAAGGTCACACTCAGCACTGACGCGTCTCAATAGGGATTCTTTTCAATATTTTTCAAAAATTGGATATGGGTGGTAATGTCTTATAGTAGATAATCATGAGGTGACTATAATCTGGTGGTGATTCTCTTCCAAAATTATCAAAATTTCTTAGTTCATTGATGAGTCATGTCTTATGGTGAGCGATCTTCAAAGTAACTTCTCTCTAAAAGAACATTTTTTTAATACTTTTTCAAATTTTCATCCTAATAGTGACTCTAATGGTGATTCCTTCTTATTGGTGACTCATCATCAATGATTAGTCATTATATTTGGTGAATCATTTCATTACATAACCAAATTTTCAACATTACGGTGAGTCTTTCCTGGTGGTGAGTAGAGTCTAATAGTGGGTCATTCCAACAAATACTAATAATTTCTTTGAGTTACCTTATAATATAAAATTCAACCATAATATATAAAAGTATTTAATAATATAATTAAAATTATTTTTAATCTTTAAAACAAAGAGGTTCCAACAAAAGGTCTTGTTGGTGATATTAAATACATTTATGATAGAGAGAATATGTACATGAAGGATAAAATAATGTTCAATGAATAATAAAGAGTTATATATATCATGATGAAAATAACGTTAATGATCAAAAAAATAAGGTATAATTCATAAATTAGGAAATTTGTATAAAATTCAAAAAATTAATCAGAAATGAATAATTTAATTATAGTAAGTTGTTTTGATAATTGGAGAGGGAAATTGAATAAAAACAAGAATGATACTTTATTTTAGGTATTTGTAACATTGTTGTAAGAACAATGTTATAAATTATTACAAAATATTTTCCATTTTTTATAAAATTATTTCTTTTTAATTCATCATGAAACACAAAATAATATATACAATATTGGAAAATGTATTTTATTTGAAAAACTATATATTCATATAAAGGAAACTAAATAATGATTAATGACTATGGATGGGGAAAACTATTTATGTTTTATATGTTAAAAATAATAATACTTTCCCAATTTAGTAAAAAGTAAAAATATATTGTTTGGAAAAAATTTAAAAATATTAATTTTAAACTTTTATAAATAAATTAAACGGAAATCATAATAAATTCATTAAAAAAATTAAGGTATATGTGAAACCATACTAAAAAAATTCTAAAAAACATGTATATGGAGGAAAAATATTCCCAGTCAATTGAAGATAAATAAGGTAAAATTTTATTAAAACCAAAATTTTGGTCCATTTTAGTAGAAAAGTGGTAAAAAAATTAAAAATACATAAAAAATATAAATATTACAAGAGTATAAATAAATATATGGTGTTAAATAAAGAAAGATCATATAATTCCTCAGATATAATTTTAAACATGAAAAATCTAGATTAAGTGTGGGATTACAATATAATCATTTGCAGCTTTAATAAATTTTGAATAAAAAATAATAAAGATAAAACATGAATTGAAGATTTATATATCATGAATATAATATTTAAAATGGGTATAATATAAACTATATAAAACAAATTAGTTTTATAACATAAAATATGTCTCAAATGCATGGAATTGAAATAATAAATTGTTACTTTGTATTCCTACATTGAAAATCGAATCATATCATCCTAAATAATCAATTTAACTTTATTAAATAGTTTCCTATTAATAATTTTCATCAATATTACATTTCCTAATGAACCTTTATAAACATTTTACGTCCATTCATTGAATACTTCTTATTTATATTGACCGCTGGAGGTTTTTCATTTTCTCTAAAATTACATTGGAATATTAGCCATTGTTAATGATGTTATAAAATTGAACCATCATATTAATAATTTTAATAATATAATTAATATATTTTTTATTTACTATATACAATGTTAGAATCGTCCATTCAAGGTGTTAATATAAAAATAAATCACATCACTTTGTTGAGGTGGTAGTTCATATATATACAAGAGAGACGTTATCATTTCCAAACAGATGGAATTGTGATAAGTTAAATGATAAATTATATTTCCAGAACCATAATTATGCTATATTTATCAAATATATTACTAAATTTAATATTTAAGACTATAAATATGAGGTGGTGATGAAACACAAATTACACCGCTACATGGTGATGGTAGTTCGTACATGCGCCCAAGCGATGTTTTAATTTTCCATAGGATGGAAAGGATAAATAAAATGGATAGAAAATTAATAGAACAAAAAATAAAAATATTAAATATACTAATTTAATTATTTAAATATTATTACAAAATATTTTAAGAGATTAATAGAAGAATTTAAAAAGGATCAGTAAAAAAATATATATGTTCTTTTAGTAATCTCTTTTGGCTTACACCTTATGCATTCATGTAGTGGTATTTTGAGTAACAAAAACTATAGGATGATTTAATTATGTTGGGAAGAAAAATTTCAAGTTATTTTTTATGATAGTTTCTTAAATAATTGTTATTAAATGAGGGGATAAGTTTCTATTTTGATAGTGAAGTTGGTATAAAACCTGTAAATACATGAAACATTTTAATATAATATATATTATACTTTAGAAAAGTGGATAAAAATTATCATATTTTAGAATATTTTAAAGCTAAGGTATAAATTTTACTAACCGTTGAGATTTAATTATGTTTTTTTGTGTTATCTTGAATCCTTAATCATTTATTCTGTGCCATTTAATTAATTTTCCCCTTAATCATGGTGATAAATATTTTATATGGTTTCTATTCATTATGCCCAGAATTTAAGTATAATATATTACTTAATATTAATTATGATGTTTTAAAAGATGGAATCCATTTATTAGGATTAAATTCATATAATTCCTAAAAAATTAAACGTAATATATGTTTACAAATTTTAAAAAAACCATTTTTTAGAAAAACTTGTATTTAAAAAAATAAAAGATTTTATTCCAGAATAATGTGTAATGTAGATTGTCAAGAAATAAATAGGATTAGAATAAATAATATGAGTTTAATTCTATATTTAAATAAAAAAACTAATTTAGGCCTTAGAATACTTTATTAAAAGATAAAAACCAAAAATAGTTTTTATTTAAATAAAATCCTTAATTAAATTTCAGAAATATCAATAACCAGTTTAATAGTTAGAAATTATATTATTAAAATAATTATATTACTCATTAAATAAATATTTGTTCTAGAAAAAATGTATCATAATCATTCAAGTCTTTATTTGTGTTGCTAATGTTAAAAAATGACAGTATTTGTAAATTGATGTTTTATACTATTCACCCAGATATCATTTATTTCAGAAAGAATAGAAAAAAGAACTCCCTGATTTTTTTGATATACTAAAGTAGAAAAAAATCAGTTTATTTTATCAAATTAAATTTCTAAAATATGTACAATACAATTATAATATCAAAAAACAAAACACATAAAACACATTTGTAGAAACAAAGTGTACTTTTGAACCATAAAATTAGATGTTTCTCATTACTTTCCTAGTAAAAATAGATGATTTAAAATTTATAATAATTTATACTGTATAAATATATATAATAAATAGCATTAATCATTTGTGATTAATTTAATTTACCTGGAATAATATACAATGCACACTTAAAAATAGTTTTCTGAAAAATATCACTTTTTACCATCAAATAGTTTTATATTAATTTCTTACAAAATATAATTAATTTTTGAATGATTATTATCTAGTTTATATGTATAAGAAATAATTTTTATAGAAATTTTATACTCTAAAAAAGTGGAATTTATAAAAATATTCACAAAAACTACATTTATAATAAAATGATCATATTTATTTCATATCAATTACAATTGAGTGTTAATTTTATTATTTCCACATATTATATTCCTAATGAATTGATATTTTAATTTAATTTTAAATAATTTATTATTCCCATTTTATTTTTATTTTTTATATCACATTATATTCAACTAATTAGTTATGTAAAACTCATAGTAAAATCATGGGGTGTTATAACCCCCCCATAAATAAATCACATACATAGAATTTTATTTTTTTATAACCACAATAAATGTATCTCAAAAATTGAATAATATTAGAAAATTATTTTATCTTTATAATAAATTTATATGATTCTAAAAGGAAATAAATTATTAATTAAATAAATATTTATAAAACTATGGTTATACCGTTATAAGAACCATACTTTTGAATGGGATTTTTGAGGCATTCCTAGATAGTAAGGTGACACCTTCCCAAAAAAACCGTATATATCTATCTTCCCATTCCAAAGTTTAAGCAATTAAAAGAAAATATACTTTATTTATTTCCTTGGGTGTTTTATGATTATTTTCCCACCTCATATTCATCTCATATTGAAATTGATGAATGATAAATATAATATCTACATAAATGAAGCACCAAAATCATCCATTAATGTATTATGAGATCTATTAAAGTATAGTTTTATTAATTGAATAAAATAATATTTTTTCTTTTGATTCCTCTAATTTTTATTCACTTGGAAAATGTGAGTGTTAGTAAAAACTACATCCAAATAAATGCTAATATTTAAATCTCAGATTATAAAAAATATCACTAATTCAAAATAAATTAATATATAAAATATATAGTAATACCATAATCCTCAAAAATAATAAAACCAAGAAAAATAAAAATTATTTCAAAGTCAATCATATGTATACCAACTATATTTTCAACAAGTGAAACAATTACACTTAATAGTGACCAGTCAAAACATTGTGGTTGTAACTAGATTTCCATTAGGCATACTAATTTATTAATACTTCCTCATATCTTCAAGGTATGATTAACTATCCATGAAAACATATAGAAAAGTGAATTGATGTAGAATCAAATAAATCAAGAGTCTATGATCAAAGTACCTACAATCAAAACTAAAGGGAATTCAAATTCAGTTGTAGTAATTTCATTAGCTTGTCCCCTTACTTTTGACCTATTTTAAGGTGAATTCTTTTTAAATTGAAACATTGGTTTGAATAGATCCCAAAATCATCACATTTGAAACACTAAATATCTGTGAATTCAATGTTTATATTACATTCACGAGTTAGAAGTCCAATATGTCCATACTTATATAAAACTCCCACTTCCATTATGAATTTACCAGGATGTTTCTTTTTATAATTATCACATGATTGAAGTATTTTTTTCATTTATAATTTACATAATGTTTTTACATATCGCTCAGTTTTCCTTTTTTCTCTAGATTTAATAAGATATTATATGACTTATATAATTATATTTTTATACTAAAAGAACATAATAACATATCATAGTATGATAAAAAAATTTGACATACTAGTACCCTTTAGAGTCTCATCGAAAGCCCATAAAAGAAATGGTCAATGTTACTTTTCATATTATGTATATCGTCTATATCATTTTTTGGTATTTCATAAATATAGCCTCATACCCTATAACACTTTCCTCTTCCATTTTTTCATAAATCAAGTAATTTACCTTCCATGATATCTTACTCAACTGGAAGAAAATATTTCAAAATAAAATTACCTTCATAGACCTACATTTTTTCCCTATATCACCTCTGCCTCCTTAGTATTCTAAATTAATGATGAACCTTGATATATATTCCCACTTAAATAATATACTTCAAGAATAGACATTTTTCTGTCATTACTTCCCAAATGATGGAATATCATTTCATGTGAATTTATCTATTTCTCAGCTTCCAATGGAATAATATTTCTATTAAATTATATAGGCTTCTAACAAATGAAGAAGTCCAACAAAATTTCAATATGGTGGTAATAAATAGATATTTATATACATGAAAGGTTATTAGTCAAAACAAATTTCAACTTCCATAATTTTGGCACAATTCATTCAACTACAGCATGCAACAAATTAAATTTATAGGGAGGTAAATCTATATATTGACCATGGGCATTGATATTATTCTAATTTATTATTCCACAAACCATGTCTAAATAATTCAATAAACAAAATTAGCTCTATTCATCATGATTTCTGATCTATAATATAAAATCCCATAAAAGTGATTCAATATTCTATTTGTCTCTCTTAATGCTCATGCATGACACATTCTTCTAGAAAATAGTTCCCAAATATCCTACTAAAATTCATATTCTACCATTCATAGAAACTCGATGTATAGTAACCCAAATTCAGTGTTTGAATTATTACATTGGTACAAGATACAAGGGACCAAAAAACATAGTATTGATAAGCTTATCAATATTTGATGATTAGATATATACCTGACTTCAACATTACATGGAAAAAATAAAACATAGAATTAAAAAGTTTATTCTATCAATTGAAACTGTTAATATATTTATTATTCTTAAAATGGGGGGAGAAAAAAATATGATAAGATATTAGTAAGAGAAAAATGACAACATAAAGGATTATGAGTCGAAAATGAAAAAAAAATATGGAATACTGGATAATCAATAAATATGAAATTAAAAAATAAATTTAGTATCAGAAGATATCAATGAAAAATATCAATATAACAACCACATGTATAATAATAAAATAAATCTTAATGAAGGTTTAATGTATCGACCGAGAGTGCAGACCAAACTACGCACTGAACAATATTAATCCAATACTTGAAGGGAAATCTTGATCCCCATAGGCTGGTGACTAGCATCCATTAATCAAATAAAAAATGAAGGGACTGATATTTTCAAAACTAAAATAGGATACATCACATATAAATAGAAAAAAACCATAAATAGAACACATGCCATAATCAATAAAAGGCATGAGAATAAATTTAACCCAAGAGAAGAAAAATAAAACACAAGGTACATGTCTAATAACCAAAAAAGGATGACTATAATTTGAAACTACTACTCCATTTTATATAAGGTAAATGTATCACTATCTGACAACCAGCTACTCATACCCAACTAACGTAAACCTAGCTTCCTCACTATGGTTCCTTTCCTTTTTCCAATATCAAATGAAAATATAAGGTCTAAACATTGATGGGGGAATTTGTACGGTGTGATATAAATAGGATCAGTAGTACCCCACATTGGTGTTCCCTATCATGTCTTTAAATAATAATCCCATTGTTCTCAATTTTATGAAAACATGTCATAATACGTTGTCAAATAATTTTATATCAAAATCATGGGAAGAAGTTTCCCCATTTTGACTATTATAAGAAAGTTATGTATAATATTTTTAAATAATATCTATAGGAAAGCATTTTAATTTATAGAATAAGTTATATCAAATCTAAAATAGAACGATCTAAATAATAATGGTATAATAGTCCTCGATTCACAAGTATCAGGATATCTAGATCACATATACTATAACACCAATTTATGAATATTTTGAACTTATATCTATATAACTAATGAATAAATGTATAGGTAATAGAGGAACACACTATAAAGTGAAACCCCTACAATGTTAATTCAGTCCTTGAGATCATGCTTCTATGATCTAGAATAATATATCACCAATCATTGTGAAATTTGCCACAAACTCAAAAAAAAAATTCCCAATACTAAACATTCCTCCTAGGTACAGAAGACTCCCTTATACTACATATATAAAATAAATTTTAAAGGGATTATCATATTTCAAAAAAAAAACAAATTAAGGTTCAAATGTTATTATCTATATATAGAACCACCTACCTTAATCTCATGTTATACATCAAGAATTATGGGATAAATAAAAACCAAGAGTATAAAGTGAACATAATATCAATGACTAGAGTCCCTAAAAACAAATCACACATCTTAAAATCAAAATGCATAAAGAGGGTCATATAGAAGTCAGGTCAACACATGCTTTATAAAATTAGGTGTTGCACCAAAATAAACACAAGATCCATCAAACTAAATATGATAACTCAATGAATCATGGAGGGAATGAAGAAGAGACAAAATCACATGACTAACATAGATCCCAAAAATGTATTCCAACATTGCTACCAATTTTTCACAATAGTGAAGACCAAAAGGATCATATTATCCCACTCACCAAAATAAGGAAATCAAATTAAACTGGATAGAGAAACAATAATATGACTATCGATAAGATAATAATACACCTTCCAATAACTATAGAAACCTTAGGATTATTTGGATAATGATTGAGGTCAAATAATTTAATTTTCATGCATGTATCATGACAAAACTGGGGGGTTTGGATGGATTTACATCATGAATCATGGAATCATGATGTGAGTACTTTTGTTGGCATATAAAACAAAAAATGTCTCAAATTGAATTAATGTTTTCTACCAACCCGTTGACAATGGGACTATCATTCATGGACTAAAATTATTTCATTATATGAAAAAACCCAAGGCTTCTTCCTATTGTTAATTCACATCATGAATATAAGACTCAAAGAGTGTACTTATCCTACAACTATATCACATCCTTAGTTAATTTATAAAAACAAAAATATTAACTCAAATACTCCTCAGAATCTATTTAAAAACTATTAATCATTAAAAAAATCCTATAACATTACCCAGATGTTATAATTCACCAAACCATTGGTATTCCATCATGAAAATTTCATAAAAAAAAGGATCTGAAAAGATGTGAGGATCTTACTCCCTCACCGATGATTTGCATTCCCAAGTCACATAAGAACATGATATGTGAATCCACAAAAGTTTGAAAAATAGAATATAATTCCCATGAAATACATTTATCTAGGAATTAATAATCTCCATTAGTTTCTCCACAATATAAACATTTTTTTCCAACTTAATCTCCGCCCAAATAAAAACAAGGGATATATAGGGGAGGTACTTATTGAGATGAGATATGTTTAAAACCTCTTGTAGACCTATCAACCAAGTCGATAGTTACAATGGATAATAAGATTATCTAAGACTATTAGTGATATAAAAGGGTACAATGTATATCTGACCTATATTTCCATTTTTATCAGAAAATGAACAAATCAAGGATATAATTTTATGAAACATGATCACTAATGGAAAAATAAAAAGGATGATATTGATGATACTCGTTTTATTTTTTCTGACTCTGATTTGTAACCATGAAATGTTTTATATCCTGAATCCTATATGGAATCTTTAGAATGATAAATAATATCATAAAATAGGTCTTCCTACCTCTTCCAAAAAATAAGTGACTTCATGGGTAACCATACAAATCATTGAAGGTATCCACTATAATCTATGACTTGTAAGTGTTGTTATATTCAAACTCGACCAATGACAGATGGATATCAAATGATCCAATTAAATACATGTCATAGGAATGGATAATATTCTTCAAGATATGAATAACATACTTCATCTAACAATTTTTGTAGTGATGGTAAGTTGTACTCAATCTTACATGAGTCCCCATAACCACATGGAGGGTCTTCAAGAATATGGAAGTAAAACTAGGATCCAGGTCTTAGAAAATGGAATTTTTAATCCTATGAAACCAAATAATCTACTAAATATACAATTTAGAAATATCTATAACCTTTCTGGTGTCCCTGGTCAGAATAAAATGAGAAGATTACATCAACCGATCAACATTGACCAATATATTATTCTTCCTTAGAGGTGTCTGTTGAAATATAATATTTAAGTCTATTTTCACCACATCTTATATCCAAATAAGTAATTAAAATGGTTATATAATAACAAAAGATATCATGTGAACTTCATTTATTTATTGGAATGTGTAACATTATATTGACCCTTACTTTTCTTATATAGATATTATATCTTATGAGATTAATTTTAATTACCCAACATAATGATTCACAATAAAATCATACAGTTCTAGTACCTTTGGGAACAAGGATAAATAAAAAAACATGTTCATAAGTACACTACATCATATCCCACTATATTCTTCATAAATAAATCCCTTCTTAGAAACATCATGATAGATAACATTCTTCATAACCTTAGGTGTTTAAACAAAAGAAAGTGTGAGTTGAGATTCTTGTTAAGGGTAAAAAAATGAGGTATCAATGATCACCAAAAAATAACATGATCATTTTGGTATGAGAACAATAAAAAAATTAAAAACCATATCATGGATGTCATAGATCTTAATATTTGTTCGTGGAAAATATATTGGTATCTCATAAGGCATTAATCATAATGGAATAAAATAACATGATCAAAAAAATCATAACATTGGAATAATACATAAGTTTTTGGATGGAAAAAAACTATAGAAAATAATTTTTTGTAGTAAATAATTACTTTTGAATTGATCAAAGTGGACTGGGATCACTCCCCAAACCATCATAGTATTCACGGTTTACTACTAAAAATATCATAGTTTATAGATTACCTTACTAAATTGGATTTACTCCCCATTATAGTTATGTTTATATAATGAGATTTCCATCATTACTAAATGAATTCGAGGGTGATATTTTTTTGATCCCATTAATCACATAATAAACATCATACTAATTTTTTATAATGATTATAAAATATTAATTATATAATAACTTGTAAAAAACTAGTGGCTTTCATAAACATTTCATCAAGGAACGACAAATACAAAACATAGGTGTCTCATAATCATTTCACCAATTCCTCATAGAATAACCCATGGAAAAGGAATGATTTTCATTAAAATATGATAAAAATAATCATAAAATATTTATATAAATTATAAGGATGGTATCATTGAACCAAATCCCTAGTATATATTAACAAATAGTGAAGGATTTTATATTAGATGAAAATTTATTTTAAAAGGTCAATTGGAACAGTTATTGGTGAAAATACTCTTTCCACATTAGTATTAAAGAAATAATTTTATTTTAACTAAAAATTGGAATCTTATAATGTAATCTTCATGTCCTTGAGTGTTCATTATGGTAGGATGTTGTGTTCAGGCATATACGTTAAAATAATGATTCTGTCTCATTTTTTGTAAAAACTCAAAAGTACCTCAATTAGAAAATGAAAAGATTATTCCTTTATAAATTATATTTTAAAAAATCAAACATGGGGAATAATGAAATTAGAAATTAGTTTTTTATATTAAAAACATTCTTTATAATATTTTTATAAAACATGTACATGGAAGGGAAAGGATTGTTGACCAAAGGGGGAAATAATGTCTATTTTCCTTAAAAATTTATAATGAATCTATTTAGTACATAAAGAGAGTTAAATTAATAGAAAATATATAATTTCAAAAAATAAAATAATTATAATAAAATTAAGGATTTTATTCAGAATTATACCCTAATATTTCATCAACTAATCTTAATCATAATCAATCCTGATAAATAATGATATTGTAATATAAAAACCTTACCTCATGTATGACTTCATTTGTATGTGTTTGTACTATATATATAATCATTATAGGTTTATTATATGTAAATTAGATAACCATAATCATATATATCATATCATATATTATTTACATATAACATGTTATCTCCCATCTATTGATAATTCATTATTAAAATCATTGTTCCTAGTTATAGATGCATCGTTTTTCATGTATGTTTTGGACATTGTACGTTGATAATATTTATATAATATATGGAATAATAATAATGATATAAATTTTAAATATATTTTCAATAAATATATATTTTCATTTAAAAAATTATTTTCTTAAATTATTTAAAAATAATATAAATCATTGAATAAGAGAAATTATATTATATATGTTCTAACATTTTATCCCTTAGCCATTTATTATTCAAATATCAACTAACTAGAAAAATTATATCACATTTAGTGTGAAAAATACATTATCACGATAAGAGTTAAATTAGGTTAACTAAGGTGTTAAATGAAAAGATAATGTAAAAAACCACATGAAATTATCCAGATTATTTTATTAATGGAATATTGACCATATAATACCATATATTTTAACATATATCTATTTAGAAGAATTTGTATAAAAATTACTTTATTATATTTCAATCTTTTAATAAATTCTAAGAGTGTACCTCGCCTTACTTATAGAATAGATCCCCTCCTTTAGTTTAATTACACTAATTTGATCTATATTCCCTAACTAAATCATGTAAAATTATTTTCTCAAATACTATATCCATGATTTAGTGTAATTTTTCTTCCCAAAATACCATCCCTAGGATCCTTAAGAGGAGATCAAAAAAAGTATATTCAAAGAAGCGGTGATCGCCTTAACCAATCACTTTCATTTATAATATTTTTTGGCCACCTATAAATATGTGGTATTTATCATAAAATAATAAATTTATTATCCCAAATATTATATAATATTTTTATAATTGTGAAAATACAATTATCCTCCATCTTTCCCATGAAATGGGATGTCGAACTATCGCTCGTGAGTACAGACGACTTACAATCACCACGTACCAATACAAGTCATTTTCAATCACTATATTTCATGGATGGTCATTATAATGATTTGAATATTATTATAATATATTTATGAAATAATAATTTTTATTTAATTATAGAATCATATCTATCTTCTTACATTCCAATATGATAGAAAATCATAAATTATATTTATTAAATTTAAAATTATAATTTGTAAAAAAAATACCTTTTTACCCTTATGATGAAATATTAGAAATGTTAAAGTCACCAATGTGATATCTTGTATTTAATTTATTATTAAATAAATATAAGGGCCATAATCAAAGAAATATGGTACCTAACTGCTATATATTAGAGAACACTATATAAATAGATGAAATATACCAATCTAAATAGATGATGGAATGTGTTAGAGAAATTTTAAATCCTAATCCCAAATTTTTAACCATATTTTTCATGTTTTAAACATACCAGTGTGACAAAAATTTTCTAGGATTATTCTTAATATTGAACAAAAATAAAAATAATACATTTTCAAAGATTAAACAACCTAATAATTTATATGGAATTCATTTTTTATGATTCAAACATAAAATTTAAATGAAATTAATTAACGATGAAACCACAAAATGCAATAAGAAAATGTTTTTTAGGAAAATAGATTTTGAGTATAAAAATATTCATAGGAAAATTTAAAACATAAAATTGATTCAAATAAACATATTTTTCTTATTATTAATGTAAGAGTAAAATTTCACTCTTGAAATATTTTAAAAAAACTGATTTTTATAAATTGGTAAGATAAAAATATAAATTTCAATAAAAATCTATATTTTTTCTATTTATTAAAAAATTAATTTTTTTTGAAAATTATCTAAAATTCACTCTAAGATTTGTTTTAAAAGTTAATTTCATAAAAAATTATATTATGAAAAAAATTTATCATGGTGTAAAAAATGAAATAGTATATTTTATTAAAAAAACAATATAAATCATGTTCATTGGAAATATATTTCTGAAGAATAATAAGTCTTTACTAAAATTAATTAATTTTTAATTTATTAAATGTTAATAAAGAAATTGTTTTATTCGTAAAATTATATATAATTCATAATATGGTTATTCCTCCCCATAGCTTCTAATTCAATGGCTAAGTTATAGTGACCATATTTAAATATAAATATTTTACTTTCATTTATGCTCGATGTTGCTGATCGTATATGTTATAAAACATAATTTTATTATTTTAGTCTTAGGTTGTTACATTCTACCCATTTAATAATTTGATTCCTCGTAAATTTAAGGTTTTCTCTATATTCATGTCTATTACATTTGAAAATTCTTTTATGGAAAACCCACAATGTAAAAAGGGTCAATAAAACATCCTCTTAAAAATAAATAAAGGGTGACATAAATTTCATCTAGAATAACATAAAAATAGGCTTCCAAATAAGATAAAATTAATGGGAAGTAAAAATATGGACATGTATGAGAAAAAAAACCAAGTAAAAGTATAGTGATAGAGAACATGGTTTTGAGAATGTGAAAGACCGCAAAACCTTAAATATGTGATGGTTCAAAATACTATAAATTCATAGAAAGTAAAGGATATATTATGAAATTTTTTTAAATATCATTTTTTTAATGTTGTATAATTATTTTACTATCATTATAGTGAACATGATAAAATATAATTACTTGATTTATTTACAAATCATAAGCACAATTTCATCCTTCCACTATTATTCGATCAATTTTCACTTTTTCTCTTACTCCATGAAATAAATGTTCAATATGGGTTTTTATAATGCCAGAAGAACTAAAATAAACATTTAATTTATTAGATGATCCATAAAATATTGACATTAAATTCATATAATCTGTATATTTTCCCATAAAAAATATTTTTCAGGTGTTATCCAGTATGATAAATCATACTTTAACCTCAAACAATGTCACCCAAAGTTTAACTTCAACTATTCATTAAGTAGTTAACCTAAAAACCCTTCAGATATTCATATGAAAAAACTCAAAAATTAAACAATTTTTACACATACACACACACTTAGATATATTAATACCATATTTAAAATTTATCCGTAGAAGACATGAAGTAAGTCATAATGTCATATACAAAACTTATTAATAACATGAATTGTGATAAAACCTCAATCAAATCATATATTCTGGAATCCAATAAAACTATCCTTATTCGTAAAAGAAAATTAAAGATTATTTAATATATTCCATAAGTCAAAACAATGATGTGAACACCATAAAATACAACCTAAATCTATTCTATATGAAATTACTAACTTATTTAAGGGTTACCAATATTATCTCATTTAATTCATCTATTTAAATCATCTTTGTATCCCAAATAAACATTATCAACTCAACATCAAGTGAATATTAAGGTCTTTATTTCCCTTAATCATGTTTCATCCAAAAAATATCATATTTACACTAAATCATGTTTCTAGGATATCGAAACTATTCAATACATGATTCCAAATACTTATATAAAAACTACATCATAATAATCCTTATATGTTTCATGATTCATAAAACCAGAATACCAATAAAAAATACTTATACAAAATAATAATTCAATTAAAATAAATATACAATTCAATCATTCCACTTCCGTATTAAACCATTCTCTAGGATTATTCATCTTATTCCTTAACTAATCATTCCTTTGATATGTCATTTGTAGTCTCTTCATCATCAATAGTTAATCTTTTACTCGTAAAAACTTGTTGATACTATTTTCTATATTTCCCCTTTGTACATTTATTTTCATAATGACCATATTTTCCGCATTTAAAACATTCAACCATTGACAATACTCTAAAAACCACTATTCTATTCCCATTCAATAACCAATCAATTTTAATTTTCCATAATTGTTTTTTTCTGTATGTTCTAAAATTCCTCACACAAAGCATCTTCCCTTTCCTTTAACAAATTTCCATGGATGATTCATAAAACATACATGAAACATAATAAAATAAATCTTATTCCCTCAATTGTTTTTATGAAACTCATTTTCCCCTATTTTGGTGTATTAGTAAACTTGACCATACTAATATTTTTAATTTTATAAAGAGATAGTTGATTTGGAATAATCATAAGGTGTTTCATTCTAAATCATATTTCACTTAAATTATTATATGTAAAATCATTCTATTGTCTACTATATTCATCATTGACACAATTATGTATGGTTTAGGCCACTAACTGAGGAAAAAAATGCAATGAGAGAAAAAAGTAATAATTAAAAACAATAGAATCACAAAAAGTCATTTATAGGACGTCTAGATACCGATACCATATTTTTAATCTACAAAATCCTAGGTATAACCTTAGACATCCAATGTTATCATCTAATAAAATCAATCATAACGTTTTATTAGAAAATGGGAAAAAATCCAAGCTTATCCATCAAGAGATTCAAAATGGGTGCACAGTAAGGGGAAACTAACTGTTCACTAGGATGATAGATGAGATATACTTAATTAACTATTTTTTGGGTTATTACCCCTATATTCATCTATTTCAAAACCAAATCCACATATAGTATCTACACAGGGATGTTCCTCTAGGAAAATAACATTTATTTCTTTAAAATAATAGTATGTTCATAAATATATAGGATTATTCTAATAGTGTTCACTAATGTTTTCTCACCCATGTTTAAAAGGTTCACTAAACATTTCTCTGATACCAACTATAAGAACCTATAGTTTTCAATGATAGATTTTACATATTATTAAATGAATATTCATTAAAAAACATAATGATACATTCCATAATTTTATTGGTCATGTATCATTAAAATAATTGATAAAAAACAAGTTATTCATAAGTTAACTATATCCCCCACTAATAAGTTCTTCATAATTATCACCCATATCAGACACATCATACCTAATACCATTTCTCATAACATGTTTAAAGAAATCATAATAACGGTTAATCATAAAAGCTAATTAAGGGTAAGAAACGGACATATCAATAATCACCTCAACATAACAAGAGAAAAATGTTATTAAACATTAAAATAACATGAAAAAAACATTTAAAACCATACATTACGAATCATATATCACAATATAGAGTAATGACATAAATCTGGGTTGTTCATAAGACATGAATCATATAGGAATAAAAGAACATGAGCCATTATAACAATATATTAGAATAAGACATAAGCTTTTGAGATACACGTAAGAAATTAATTCCTTAGTAGTCAATGCTTACTATCAGGACTATCACAGTGGATTAGATTTATTCCCAAAACCGTCATAGTAGTCACAGTCCACTATAAATGGTATCATAGTTTTTAGAGTCCCTTACTGGACTAGGTTTACTCCATATTCTAGTAATTATTTTTCATTATATATCCATCTTTAACCAATAAATTTGAGAGCTATATAATTATGGTCCCACAGATTACATAAATAAATTCATTAAGATGCATCCCGCAAGATCGTAAACCGTTCATCATATCATAAACCTTGAAAAATAATCATTGTTCATAAAATTTTTATCATCTAATAACTTAATTAAAACATATAAAGTGATATTTAAATAATAAATTGGGCATGAGGATGGGAGATTATATCCATTTTGTATACATTAAAATAAAGATTCATTTCATATTTTAAGTTAAAATGTCAAAATTACCTCATTTGGAAAATAAGAAAAAGAATTTTTGTAAACCATTTTGAAAAGGAATAAACATACATAAAAAATAAAATAAAAAATAATTATGTAATAGATAAAAAATACTTAAAATATTTAAAAAATGGATATGGAAGAGTAAGGATTTTTGAATGAAGAGATAAATAATGTCAGTTTTTCTTAAAATGATTCATTTGGTCTATTGAGTTCTTAAATAGAAGAAAATTAGATTAAGACATGTAATTTAAAAAAACAAATGAAAATAAAAATCATCATTTACTTGACTTTTATACTATAAAATTTCATCAACCGAACATTGTCATAAACAATCTCTATAAACAATTAGATTGTAATATAAAACCCATACCTTATGTCTGATTTACTTCATACTTATTTGATCCTCCTATATAATAAATTTTAGATAACTGTATATATATTATAGAACCATAATCATATATATAATACCATATATTATTTAGTCATTACCTATTATCACCTGATTATTAAGCATTCATTATTAAAATCATTATTTCGGGTGATAACTACATTGTTTTTCATGTATGTTTAGGTTTGGTGGTTTTAGTGTATATAATTTGATGGTTGTTTCATAATATATAGAATTATAATCATTATATAAATTTAATATTAATATATATATTATATTCATTAATCAATATAGAGATAGAAAAATTAATTATAATGTTCATGGAGACAGTAGGTCATACGTATGCATGAACATTGTTTTCACTTTTTCATGGATGGAATGAAAGAAAGGTAAATAATAAGTAACCTATAAAAATAAATTTTAAATAATATATGTAAATAAAATTTATCCTTATTACCTACTATGTAAATCATAAATGAAAAACTAATCTCATGGCTTCATGGAGGTAGTATCCAACAAATACTCATGAGAGATGTTTCCAATATCCAATAGATTATATGGTAAGAATATGGATATGATATTGTAATTATAGAATCAAAATTATTTCATAAACATCATATATTATCATTTAAACCATAGTAATATCCATCTATTGAATATTTTGGTAAAAAATGACATGGATCGCTACTCGGAGATATTAATTTGCACATATGCATGAGTAATACTTTTGCATCCTATTTGATTATAATGAGGGTGGGTAATGGTGGTTTCATATTTATAATAATATTTTACTATATTTATGATACACAATTTGTTATTTTATGATAAATACCAATGATTTATATGTGGTTAATGGAGCATTAAAAAGAATGTGATCGTTTATGGCGATTAACTCTTGTTTGATAGTACTCTTTTAGATATTATCTTAATGACCACAGGGTTATTCTTTTGGGAATACTATCCCCTATATATAATTATTTGGGAGTTTTAGAAGATAATTTGACATGTATTGGTGTATATATATGAATAAAATTGGTTAAATATAAACAGAGAGAGGGTCCTTTTATAAGTGAGTGGAGGGTCACTCTTAGAATTTCATAAAATATTAAAATATAATAGTCCTTCTCCATACAAATTCTTAAAAAATATGATAGATTAAAAAATTAGGTAGTATATGTTTAAAATACCATCTAACAATAAAATTTTATAATTTTAAGTGTTGTTTTTAATGTATATTTTCGTTTTACCCCTTAGTTATCCTAATTTAACTATTACCATGATAACATCTTTTTTCACTCCTAAATGTTTATAATTTTAATTATATGTTTACAATTGGATCAAAAATTGACAAGGTATGACATTTTTTACCACATATTATATACCTTGTCCTATATCAATAATTTTATTATTTTTATATAATTTATGAACATATTATATTTACAAAATATCGTTAACTCATTTAATTATACTTTAAAGACAACAACATAGTGATTTAAATTGAATATAATCCATTAAAACATCCCAAAAATTTCATTTTTATCTAAAAACATCATTTAAATCATTAATTAAAAAAAACATATACTTTTAAATTTTTTAAAACAGTTGATTTTATTTTTATATTAATAGAATTACTACTAAGTCGGTATTATCAAAAAACATAGGGTAATTATTCAATCCTTAAAAATTTAAAATTAATAACTATGACAAAAAAAATTAATTTATATTTAAATAAACATTTATCAATAAACATAACCACTTTTATACCATTATCATAAAATATTAGATATATTTAAGTTGAGAGTGTGAAATTTTTATTTATTCATTTATTAAATTAATATAAACATCATAATACGAGAAATATGGAACCAAGTAGTAATTTTTTAGACATTTATGGACAAAATATAAACATTAAATAGGATAGAGACACATGTTTTAGAAATTTAAAAATCTTATCCTGAAGTATTTTCTCTATTTTACTCATTTTTCCCTTAATGGGGTGAAAAAACATTACTATGGTTACTATATATAATTTCTAAAAAAGTGTCTTTTTAACAAATTTTATCCACCTAATTCCAAATATGGAATCAATATTTTATTATTTAATTAATATAACATGAATAAATTAAATAAAAATAAAACTGCAAAATGGAACTGAAAAAACAGTTTTTCATAAAAATGCATTTTTAATTACAAAAAATGTTTTTATAAAAAATATGACAATAAAATTGAATAAAATAAACTGAATTGGAATATTACGAATATAAAGAAATTTTTTTAAATTTTATACCATTTTGAAACAAATTTTTTTTTAGACTCTTAAAACAAATATATAGTTTTTAATAAAAATAGGTATTTTTTACTATTCATTGATAAATAATTTTTTCCAAAAAAATAATGAAAAATCACTCTAGGAATGTTTTGGATTGTTTATTTCAAAAAATATTTAAATTTTATAATAAAAAATTTCAAAATTATTAAAAAATTAATTATTATATTTTCTCACAAAAAATAATAAATATAATTATTGAAGTAAACATGTTTTCAAAGAATAATATTAATTTAATAAAAAATTGAAATGTACTTTATTTAGTATGAATTGAAAAAAAATTGATTAGGATATTCATATATATTTCTTAGTGTGTTTATTCCTAGTCATACCCAAAAATTCAGTATCTAGGTTATAACAGTTATATTAAAATAATAATATTTTGTTTTTTATTCACACTTGGTGTTGTGTGTCATATACTCTATCAAATATGATATTCTTATTTTAAAATATTGGGTTGTTACAAATAGTAGGTTATGTCAAAAAAATGCAATGATTCATACAAAACCAGTAGAAATATAATATCATGTCATAATAAATCTTTTTCGTGACAAGGTGAATGAGCCATGAAGAGATATGATAGTTATGAATAATTGAATTCCTTATAAGTTATGGGATGATAAAATAATTCTCGATGTGAATGATTTAATAAGAATGGAGAGAAAACCCATTAATGGTCTACGCACAATATAAGGCTTCCATAATTAATCATAACTCTTCATCCTACTATTGTCTTGAAAAAAAAACTCAATAAGAGAGGAGAATAACAGAACACTGGTCATTACTATACCCGAATCATATTTATGCTCATATCAATACAGCTATGCAAGTCACCTGATAAAAAACCAATCTTCTATCGATTCCATTATATCTTGTGGTGGATCATTTCTACTAAGATCATCATTGATAATTTCCCCATCCCTATGGTGTAGGTGATTTCAAAATATATTATTTTATGATATTTCAACCATCACCACTACCTCATGTTCAAGTCCTTATTAGAAAATATTTAAATTATACTCTTATAATCATAAAAGACATTAAACATCTACCAAAAAAGATAGTGTATCATATAATTAAGTGAATGTATAACTATCAAAATACTTAGTCATGAGTGGGTATTTTTCCCTTATGGCCGAAGATCGTGAGAGTTATATGATACAATGTTATCATCCTGAATAAATATACAACCCAAACCTTGTAACGCCCCGACCCCAGCTACCCAGAGCTGGTGCGTTAATTCGTAACATTGGCATGATCACAAAAGATCAAGTCTCGAAAGACCGATTAGTTTAGTAGCCTTGGAAACACTAGATACATTCGTAAACGTTACATTACATCATAAAGTGAAAAACTACAATAATATAGTCTCCATAGTCTACACTTCTATCCTCTTAGGACTATCCCTGCAGGTCATTCATAAAATACTTCTTCACATCCTGGAAAATATTAAAACATTGAAATGGGTGAGATCGGATGCTCAGTAAGGTTAACAATATAGCGGAAGCTTTCATAAATAAACATTAACATTTAAGGCAATGTATAACTAAAACAAAAGCCTTTTAAACATGAACTTCAACATAATATGGCAAAAGTAAAATGAGATAATGCCATTTACTTACTCACATGGATATTCTACTAGTCGAATAATCACATGAAATATCATTAACCACTTTCATAATGATGGAATGCATAATGCCAGACTATCATAACCACGTAGCCAAGGCCTCGTGCCAAGACCACAAATTAGATTTTGTCAAGGCCTCGTGCCAAGACACTAGTTTGTCTCATGAGACCTGCCGATGCATTGAGGAGCTATAGCGGGCTCCGCACGTCACTTATTAAGTCCAATGCATTCCTCATATGAATAGGTTTAAACATATCATAAACCATAACATAATCGTATCACATAAAACATGCATAAAGGAAACATAACATTTCCACATTTCAATCATAAGATATCAATACAACACATTGATATAATAAAAACTCTTTCAAAACCATTTTCAATACCAAAATAAAAGAAAATTAAAACTTTGTATTTATTTTAAAAAAGTGATGGCTTGTAGTGGAAGCCGAAACTCAAATAATAGTCACGGTGGCAGAGAAGTCGTTATCGCCGCATAAGTACGGAAAGAAAAACATTCCCTTTTGTCGTTTAGCAAAACGCTTCGTATAAAAAGATTCCTTTTTGAATAAACTTAAAAGTAAAAGGGGTTTATACACCGTATAAAAGAAAGTTGTGTATAAAACCAAATATGCCTCAATGAAAGGGGATTGAGACGAAGTCCTTAAAAAGATCATTTTTTTAAATAAAGTACGTCTATAATGTGTATTCACTATAAGTACACATAAATAATGTAAAAATACAAGATAGGACATAATAATATCATGACATAATTTGAAAGTAGGAGATTAACCCAAAGAATGGAAATTGGGTTAAGAAGTTCCCTTACCTTGCGTCCTGTCCTGACTCGACCATTCTTTAACCTCCTGAATAATAAACTAGAGTTAATTTATATTTACTTAAAAACCTTTTTCATGTTCATTATTCCTTTTATATCCCTTATTACCATGTTATGAACATTATTTAATTATTTAAGTTAATAACGGTCGTTTTGTCGATCTTTGGTACTTATGTCAAAAATAAACTTCTTATAATTACAAGTTGTTCATGTGGTGAAATATCCATTATATCCAGAATTATATTCATGATGTATAAGTCATATATATCATATATATACAGTATATACATTCATTCATAATGTCACTTAACATTTAGAGGTAAGAAATGAAATGCACCGTTCATGGAGACGGTAAGCCGTACGTACGCATGAACGCTACTTTCATTTCAATTTCATATTTAATGGAACGAAATCATAATGATATAAATTTATAATATAATTCCAGTATAATATAGTGTACAATACCATTTACTCTATCCTTTATACATCCCACATATGGCATTAACGATTCAAATCACTTTGAGGGGGCGGTAGTCCGCACTTCCAAAAATGAAATTATCGTGTTTTACCCATAATGGAAATCATAAAGTATGCCATAAATGAGAAATACAGAAGAATAAGTAAAACATAAACATATTATATATCATATATAAAAATAGTGACATCTTAATGGCCACCTTTGAAGGTGTTATATGAGTGTTGAACAATCATCGTTTCGTGAGGCAGAAATTCGCCATCCACAGAAACCGTATGTTCATTAACCATTAGATGTAGGTGTGTGTAAGTGTAGCTCGAATCCTTCTTATAAAAACATCCTAGTATATTTAGGATACTGGTTTTGTTACAAAAGAAATGAATAAAAAGAGTTTAGGGGGTTGGAGAAGAAAAATAAAACAAAACAACATTAGAGAAGACATTACCTCAAAATCGGGTAACTCTTTTTGATTTGAGTCAAAGGCTTCCTTGGGAAGAGTTCTGCCCAAAGTGAGGCTTCTAGAAGTAATAGGGGAAAGTTGGGAGAGTATTTGGGCAGAGTTTGGCCGAGCCAAATGGCTTGAAAGTGTAAATGAGGTGGGATAGGTGGGGGCCTTTTATAAGTGGAGAGGAGGGGAACCCTTGGAAAGTAAAGAAAAGTCACTTTATTATAAAATGATTTTCGGATTTTAGAGGTCCCACACTTATATAATTAGAGGATAAGATGATAAGGGTTCGAAATATACTCATCCAATAGGTTTTTGACAAGTGTACGCTTTGGATTTTACATTATCTTTCCATTTTATTTAAATTGTTAAATAATGAGGTCATCGCTGCATCATCATGATGTCATAATTAATTTAATTTATTTAATGTCTAAAAATTATAAAAAAAATACTATGATGTAGGAAATAGTTTTATATTTCTAATGAATATTTATAATCAAAATTTGGACTTGTGTAACCCCACTTAAAAACTGTTTTAGTAAAACAACTCATGTTTGTGTCAATTTAATTTTAACATTAAATAAATATATATTAATGTCATTTTCCAACCAAAGTGGCTCCATGGGGTCCCCAAGTTGACCCATGGGTTGTCTTGGTCGGCCATGACTCATCCAATAGGAGTAGGACAAGTGTCAAGCTCATATCATATTATTAAAACATTGTTTTTACCTTAAACTACACTAATTACCTCTAATCGCGATTAAGAACTTAAAAGTTACTATTCACCAAAAAATTATTTTGATCTCATTGAACCAAATTTTACTTCTTAATGACAACCATGTGTGTCGGATTTTTGAAAATCAAATCACAGAAGTGGTAATATTTCATTTAAACGAAAAATCAGTTATTTAACTACCACTTAGTGGTTTCACTATTCATAAAAAATTGAAGTTTTTCAGAACAATGCCAAAATTTCACCCTAAGCTATAATTGATATTCCGAATTCAAAAATGATGTATATTTTACAAAATTCCAAACATATAACTTTCTTTAGTTAATTTTATAATTAATTCCCGCTATCACATCAAATAGCGTGTTTTAAGAAACAATTTATGTCAAAAGATTGACAATTGTTTATGTCCAATTTCAATGTTAAATTAATTTTAATGACCACCATTGGATAAAATGGTAAAAATATATTCTAATTATACTTTAAAGCCACCAAATAGTATAATTTATCACTCTAAATTATTTTGATTAAAAAAGTTGTTTTTAAGTACTTTTCACAATTCATAAAAAATTAGAAGTTCTCAGAAAAATACCAAAAATTCAACATAGGCTAATTTCAATATTACGAATACAAAAATGAAGTCCATTTTGAAATATAAAATTTCTATAATTTTAAAAATTTGTTATTACTATTCATAACGGCTACTTTGATTAGTCGCGGTGTTTTAGAACTCGAAGTTGCGTACAATGCAAGCTATTGCATTATTGAATGAGAAGCGTATCATGGAAGCTCAGGGTGTTACATTCTCCCCTCCTTCAATAAATTGCGTCCTCGCAATTTGAAAATTTTCTTTGAAAATAAAAGGTTGAAAATAAAAAATACCTTTGTGGAAAACCCACATCGGAAATAAGGTTATTAAATATATAACATTAAAAGAAAGCAAGATAAGTACAAAGGTCACCCGATATAGCCCATTCTAGGATTCTATGAAAATATGGATATGGAGGAGAAACAAACCATCAAGGTCTGATGGAGAGTTATAGAAAACAGGATTAGGAGAAAGTTTAACTACAAGAAAATCACAAACTTGTGATTGGTTAAATGGTCATTGAATCCCCTGTTGGAAAAGTTAACCGACAACATTTTTGTTTTAAGTTACCTTTTATAATGTTGAGGAATTTATTTAAAAGATTTAGTAAGAACGTAAGGGAATATACATACTTGTTATGTATACTTTCATTCGTTAATAAATTTTTACCACAAACCCAACTTTTACTCCAAATGGTAACAGAACTCAAAAATATTCTATTTATCCTAATTGTATAAGGTTCCAAATGTTAACACATACCATTTAGATTAGTAAAATTATTTTGTAATAACCAGGGACTTCCTGTAGGCTAGTGGTAGGAAATAAAGGCCTGTCGCACTTTGATTGTGGGTTCGATTCCTGCAGCTTTGTCCGACATGACGGGTTATGCCCCACCCTGCAGGTTGTCCTTTTCCTAAAACTATAGTATCATAATATTCCAAAAATAATCTTCATAAATTTTTGAACCATAAACAATTCTATCCAAAGATCAACTTAATCCACTCCAACATTTATAGTTATCCAAAATACCTCCGTCCATACTTTCTCTAAAAGGTCTCTAAATTCCAAAATCAATTGTAACATCAGATTCCCCAAACAAAGAAAAGTTTCTCTTATTGTCACATACTAAAAAAATGATTACCTTAATCATATTAAAACCTTACTGAAATAAAAAAGTACTTCAGTACAATCTTTATATATATCACATTATTCTTATAACCAGAATATAATCCATGATTCCAAAAGCACCAATACATTAGTTATTCTGCTTCAACTGTAGTAACAACATAAGATTTTCCTTGATCCTTTGGCCTTTTCTGAGGTAAGTTTCCTTAACGCTTAAGAAATTCATTTGCATAATGCCCCATTTCCCTACAATTGTAGCATTCAACATTGATAGCCTCTTTCTTTCCCTTGCAATCACGAGCTTGGTGACCCTTTTCTCCACATTTATAACAAACTCACATTCCTTTTAGGAAAGTACCGGGGTGATTCTTCCCAAAATTATCACATAATGGAAAATCCTTCTTTCACTTTTTCCCTTTATCTGTCTCTTGTTCCACCGTTCTCTTCTTCTCTTGCTTTACTTTGTTGTCATAAGACTTAGAGAATTCCTTTTCTGTCTTGATAGCACACGAGACAATATCTTCATATGATGAGAAGGATTGCGATACTAAAGCTCGACGGAGAAATGGTTTTAACCCATCAAAGAAATGATCAATCTTACTCCTTGGGTTACGTATATAATCGGCAGCATGCCTCGCTAACCTTGTAAAGTTAGCCTCATACTTTGCGACATTCTCATCCTCCTTCTGCCTTAGACTCAGAAATTGCCTTTCCATATCTTCTCAATGGTCACGAGGAAAGTATTTTTCTAAGAAAACCTCTTTTAACTACCTCCATTCCATATTCGATACGTCATCATCTTCCTTTGTGTTTTGAATTAGTGACCACCACTGATCGGTATCTCCAGTGAGGCGGTAAACTGCCATGACAACCTTCTCCCTTTCTCTACTCCCCACGGCATGGAATATTTTCTCTAAGGAGTTTATCCATTGCTCAGCTACTAACGGATTTGTACCCCCATTAAATGTTGGTGGTTGTTGCCTTATGAAGCGGTCTAACATTGATCCTCCACATTGTGGATCAGGGTGATCCATACGAGTAAGGTTATTATTCATAACCTGAGTGAGTTGTCCCAGTATGGTAGTAAGTTGATCAACACCAGTTGTATCTCCAGATCCACAATAATTGTCTTGAGCAGGAGGGCAATCCCTACACGGAGTGCGTGCATTGATACGGTTTCCATTCCTTCCACTAGGCGCCTTTTCTATACAATGGCATAAACTAGATTAGTTTATGAATCAAAATACATAATTCCATACTTATAAAATACTTAACATAAATTGAACTATTAATGGATATAATCCATAATCATAAAAAGGTTTTATTTGAGGAAGTATATACTCATAACCGTTCATAGTGGTTTGTAAAGAAAATGAGAATTATCCTAAGCATATCCTCCGGGAGTGTCGTAACCAAGAGTGCAGCAAGGCCCGTTGTCGTGCACCAGTTGCTGTTCGAGTCTAGCTCAAAGCGGTGTTTTCGGGTTTTACCCCTAGGTACATCTGTGCCAGATCCGCCTATACCTGCTCGTATCCAGACAGGGATGTATTGCTCAGAAAACTCACAACATATCTACAATACCAAAATTCTAGGAAGTCCTTCTATACTAATCCTCAAAGTCTATCTTTGGGCTATGTGCTCTAATCAGAGTTTATCTAAATCTAGCTTCCAAGGTTAGTACTAAACTGCCTCTGATACCAACTGTAACGCCCCGACCCCAGCTACCTAGAGCTGGTACGTTACTTAGTAACATTGGCATGATCACAAAAGATCAAGTCTCGAAAGACCGATTAGTTTAGTAGCCTTGGAAACACTAGATACATTCGTAAACGTTACATTACATCATAAAGTGAAAAACTACAATAACATAGTCTCCATAGTCCACACTTCTATCCTCTTTGGACTATCCCTGCAGGTCATTCATAAAATACTTCTTCACATCCTGGAAGATATTAAAACATTGAAAGGGGTGAGCTCGGATGCTCAGTAAGGTTAACAATATAGCGGAAGCTTTCATAAATAAACATTAACATTTAAGGCAATGTATAACTAAAACAAAATCATTTTTAACATGAACTTAAACATAATATGGCAAAAGTAAAATGAGATAATGCCATTTAATTACTCACATGGATATTCTACTAGTCGAATAATCACATGAAATATCATTAACCACTTTCATAATGATGGAATGCATAATGCCAGACTATCATAACCACGTATCCAAGGCCTCATGCCAAGACCACAAATTAGATTTTGTCAAGGCCTCGTGCCAAGACACTAGTTTGTATCATGAGACCTGCCGATGCATCGAGGAGCTATAGTGGGCTCCACCTGTCACTTATTAAGTCCAATGCATTCCTCATATGAATAGGTTTAAACATATCATAAACCATAACATAATCGTATCACATAAAACATTCATAAAGGAAACATAACATTTCCCCATTTCAATCATAAGATATCAATACAACACATTGATATAATAAAAACTCTTTCAAAACCATTTTCAATACAAAAATAAAAGAAAATTAAAACTTTGTATTTATTTTAAAAAAGTGATGGCTTGTAGAGGAAGCCGAAACTCAAATAATAGTCACGGCGGCAGAGAAGTCGTTGTCGCCGCATAAGTACGGAAAGAAAAACATTCCCTTTTGTCGTTTAGCAAAACACTTCTTATAAAAAGATTCCTTTTTGAATAAACTTAAAAGTAAATGGGGTTTATACACCGTATAAAAGAAAGTTGTGTATAAAACCAAATATTCCTCAATGAAAGGGGATTGAGACGAAGTTCTTAAAAAGATCATTTTTTTAAATAAAGTATGTCTATAATGTGTATTCACTATAAGTACACATAAATAATCTAAAAATACAAGATAGGACATAATAATATCATGACATAATTTGAAAGTAGGAGATTAACCCAAAGAATGGAAATTGGGTTAAGAAGTTCCCTTACCTTGCGTCCTGTCCTGACTCGACCATTCTTTAACCTCCTGAATAATAAACTAGAGTTAATTTATATTTACTTAAAAACCTTTTTCATGTTAATTATTACTTTTATATCCCTTATTACCATGTTATGAATATTATTTAATTATTTAAGTTAATAACGGTCGTTTTGTCGATCTTTGGTACTTGAGTCAAAAATAAACTTCTTATAATTACAAGTTGTTCATGTGGTGAAATATCCATTATATCCAGAATTATATTCATGATGTAGATATCATATATATAATATATATACAGTATATACATTCATTCATAATGTCACGTAACATTTAGAGGTAAGAAATGAAATGCACCGTTCATGGAGACGGTAAGCCGTACGTACGCATGAACGCTACTTTCATTTCAATTTCATATTTAATGGAACGAAATCATAATGATGTAAATGTATAATATAATTCCAGTATAATATAGTGTATAATACCATTTACTCCATCCTTTATACATCCCACATATGGCATTAACGATTCAAATCACTTTGAGGGGGCGGTAGTCCGCACTTCCTAAAATGAAATTATGGTGTTTTACCCATAATGGAAATCATAAAGTATGCCATAAATGAGAAATACAGAAACATAAGTAAAACATAAACATATTATATATCATATATAAAACTAGTGACATCTTAATGGACACCTTTTAAGGTGTTATATGAGTGTTGAACAATCATCGTTTCGTGAGGCAGAAATTCGCCATCCACAGAAACCGTATGTTCTTTAACCATTAGATGTAGGTGTGTGTAAGTGTAGCTAGAATCCTTATTATAACAACATCCTAGTATATTGAGTATACTGGTTTTGTTACAAAAGAAATTAATAAAAAGAGTTTAGGGGGTTGGAGAAGAAAAATAATACAAAACAACATTAGAGAAGACATTACCTCAAAATCGGGTAACTCTTTTTGATTTGAGCCAAAGGCTTCCTTGGGAAGAGTTCTGCCCAAAGTGAGGCTTCTAGGAGTAATAAGGGAAAGTTGGGAGAGTAATTGGGTAGATGTTGGCCGAGACAAATGGCTTTAAAGTGTAAATGAGGTGGGAGAGGTGGGGGCCATTTATAAGTGGAGAGGAGGGGCACTCTTGGAAAGTAAAGAAAAGTCACTTTATTATAAAATGAGTTTCGGATTTTAGAGGTCCCACACTTATATAATTCTAGGATAAGATGATAAGGGTTCGAAATATACTCATCCAATAGGTTTTTGACAAGTGTACACTTTGTATTTTACATTATCTTTCCATTTTATTTAAATCGTTAAATAATGAGGTCATCACTGCATCATCATTATGTCATAATTAATTTAATTTATTTAATGTCTAAAAATTATAAAAAAATACTATGATGTAGGAAATCTTTTTAGATTTCTAATGAATATTTATAATCAAAATTTGGACTTGTGTAACCCCACTTAAAAACTGTTTTAGTAAAACAACTAATGTTTGTGTCAATTTAATTTTAACATTAAATAAATATATATTAATGTCATTTTCCAACCAAAGTGGCTCCATGGGGTCCCCAAGTTGACCCATGGGTTGTCTTGGTCGGCCCTGACTCATCCAATAGGAGTAGGACAAGTGTCAAGCTCATACCATATTATTAAAACATTGTTTTTACCTTAAACTACACTAATTACCTCTAATCGCGATTAAGAACTTAAAAGTTACTATTCACCAAAAAATTATTTTGATCTCATTGAACCACATTTTACTTCTTAATGACAACCATGTATGTCGGATTTTTGAAAATCAAATCACAGAAGTGGTAATATTTCATTTAAACGAAAAATCAGTTATTTAACTACCACTTAGTGGTTTCACTATTCATCAAAAATTGAAGTTTTTCAGAACAATGCCAAAATTTCACCCTAAGCTATAATTGATATTCCGAATTCAAAAATGATTTCTATTTTAAAAAATTCCAAACATATATGTTTCATTAGTTAATTTTATAAATAATTCCCGCTGTCACAACAAATAGCGTGTTTTAAGAAACAATTTATATCAAAAGATTGACAATTGTTTATGTCCAATTTCAATGTTAAATTAATTCTAATGACCACCATTGGATAAAATGGTAAAAATATATTCTAATTATACTTTAAAACCACTAAATAGTATAATTTATCACTATAAAGTATTTTAATTAAAAAAGTTGTTTTTAAGTATTTTTCACAATTCATAAAAAATTAGAAGTTCTCAGAAAAATACCAAAAATTCAACATAGGCTAATTTAAATATTACGAATACAAAAATGAAGTCCATTTTGAAATATAAAATTTCTATAATTTTAAAAAGTGGTTATTACTATTCATAACGGATACTTTGATTAGTCGCAGTGTTTTAGAACTCGAAGTTGCGTACAATGCAAGCTATTGCATTATTGAATGAGAGGCGTATCATGGAAGCTCGGGGTGTTACAAACCTACACTGTAATCATCGTAATAAAATATGTTCCCCTTACCAATATTTACAAAGATAAAATAGGATATAAAATTAGAGTCCATTTGAATTCCTCAAAATGAGTATAAAATTTATAATTCCATGTGGAATACACCCAACTCTCGGTAAGATCATTCATAGGTGATGCTAACATTGAGAAATCCTTGATGAACAATTAATAGTATCTTTAAAGGACAAAGATGTTTTGTATATCAATGAAATTATATAGCGCATCCCTTGAAAAAATAGCCTTTAAATTTTTAGGGTCAATAGATAGACAATGTTATGAAATCATATTCCTCAAGAAAAACATTTTTTGGATCCAAAAATCAAATTTTGATAGTTTTCCATAGAGGCCATAAATCCTAAAAATTTCCAAAACCTAATTTATATGGTTATTTTTATCCTCATAGAAACTATAATAAATTTGAATATATTATAGAAACACAATTAATCAAATTTTAATATTATAATAGAATTTTCAGTGAATCAAATACATAAAACTCCAAGAGCATCAATTAGACCCAAAAAAAATTACAAGATATTCATAATGGTCATACCAGCTCCTAAAAAAGGTCATCAAAATATTAGAATAAAAAAAACTAAGCTGATGATATACCTACAGAATATTAGTCTTCCAAAATCACATGTCCCTATTAACTTATCAAATAAGTTGTTCTTGTGGGTAAAATAATAATTATTCTTAACAGACTCCTGGTTCAACTTTTGAAAGTACATGAAAACTGAATTGGAATATCATCATTCTTGTACATGAGTATGGGGATTCCCAGGAAAAAACTATAGTGAACAAAAAAAATATCCATAAGATCATCTAGATGGATCTTGAGATCCTTCAGCTACACTGTTTCTATATAATGAGAGGGTATAGAAATCAATTGTGATCTCGGCATTGGATCAGTCCTAAACTGTATTTCCCTCTCTAATGAAGGACTAGGAAAGTTAATTTTTAAATCATGAGCATTCTACCAGATAAAATAAAATTTGATTGAGTATTTTATTGAAAATAAATGACATAATTTCAACAAATTATGTTAAATATTTATATTTATAATAAATTTTGGATTGTATCAGTCATTTTAAAGTTTGAAAAAAATTCCAATTTTAACCTTTAATGTTCATTATAGTAATTGAAATATAAATATTCTTATATTTATTATTTGATCTTAAACTTTTTAAACAATTTTATTGACTTAATTGGATATGACATTCAATTATTAAATAATACCTAAATCATGCATTTGATTAGAGTAAAAGGTCCATGAATTCAATGATGGGATGGAATCCCTATATTTGACATTAGTTCTGTATATGGGAAATAAAAGTTTCACAAATACTTGAATTGGGTCCATATTTGGAGATAAGATCAAGAAAAAAATTTAACACAAATACACCTTCTACAAGGACAACTGTTTCATGAGTTTTTAAGGTCAAACATGCAGTGAATCTTGTAATACATGTTTTTTAGAACATCCCCCCACACACTTGAAACCACTTGTAACCTTGCCTCCCCTCCACAATATAAATTTGTATCTATCTAATTTATAGTGGGTTGTGAGTTTCATATATTATTGATAGTATATAATAATTGGTTACTGGCTAACTGAATTCACCATTGGAGGAGGGAATCATTCAAGCCGAGATCTCCTCCAAAATGCCTTTATCTTTCCCTTCCTTGCTGTAATATTTTTGTTATTTCAATAAACTCTTACTTTGTCTTCCATTTATTCTGTAATTTTTTATTTTTTTCTTCTATTAATATTCCTATTTGGGTTTAAAATCAAGAGTATAAATATTATTGGGTTATACCATTTCCACTACCATTGCAAATAAAAAATATTTCTATGATAACTACACTACCCATGGAAGTGTAGTTTTTATTAGTAATCAATCAACTTATTACCTTATTAATTCATTTAGTTTTACTCAATGAGATACTTTAAATCAATTAATATGATATATTAATTTAATTCTTAATTTAAATGAAATTATTCAACAAAATAAAAATATAACACAAAACATTTGAGGCAAAAAATTGTGCGAATTGTGAGAGCGGGACCTCAATCTTTAAAATAAAACCACAAGGGATAAATTTGTAGATATAAAATATAATACCTAAGATCAATTAATACTTATTTTATAATTGATTTATTCCATAAATTTTCATTAAATACAAGCCAGACTTAGAACAATAATAAAATCAAGGTGTTGTGGTTACAAATTCGGAAGCTACCTTAGGGTTTAACTCTTTTCATATTTGTTGTAAATTTAATTATTGGAGGGTTCAGGGATCAAAAAATTAAGGGATAAAAATTATGTGGATATTAATTTAAATGGAAATGATTAATAATTATGTGAATAGGTATATTTAGATCGATTATTCCTTTAAAATATTTGTCAAAAAATTTATTCTTTTTGCATTTTCTAAATTTTTTTTAATAAATTTTATAAAAAATAAAAAATGTCTTCCAAAACACTTCTTATAGTATTATAAATGATAAACAACCACAATAATTTTATGTAGTTTGTTTATGTTATTTTATGATATTTTAAAAATACATTCAATATGTTGTTAAATTTATTTCTTCTTTTGATAGATACCCTTGGCTAGCCACTCTTATACCCCTAATTAGTAAATACTAAACATCATTTGAAATCACCCATGATAGTGCCTTTCAAATTGGTGAAATTTCCATGGAAGAACATAATTTTCTTTATCTAATTATAGGTATTTCTTTTATTTTTCATTTTATTCTTTCCTTATCCACTTTATTTCTTCTTCCCCTTTTTTCAAGTTCCTTTTATCTCTTATTTTATTTTTTTGGACTTACTGAAACTTATTTTCTTTTTATTATGGTCTAATTTTATACATTTACATTTTATTTTTATGTGATTTAGGACACTAATTAAAACTGGGGATCTCTTAGATCTTAACCATGAGATTGAACATATCCTTTGATCTTGAACCATGCAATCTGATTCTATGGGAAGTTTCAGTATTCAACTAGTTAGATAATTCATCCAATATGTGAACATTGTAACGAGAGAAACTTTCAAATCAAATATAAAACAAAAAGCAATGGCTGAATAAATAACATTGAACTTAATAGAACCATTCAATAATTGGTTTCACCCGACGTAACTATAAACCAAATTGAATTTCATTCCCAAACCTCGAATCGATCATTGAATTAAAATATGGGTTAATTCACCTTAATCCAAAGTTTCATGTATTATTTGGTTATGAAAAAAAATTTAATTTATTTATGTGGATTTCTCAATCCTTAAAGCATGAAATGTCTCTAAAGATCAAATAAAACTAATGGAATTCACATTATTATTTGGTGGAACTACAAAGGATTGGATGTATTATTTTCATATTGATGATCTAATATGATGGAATGATTTGAAACATCTTTTCATTGTGAAATTTTTACCCATCATCAAGGACCACTTCCAGTCAAAAGGATATCTCTATTATTAAGCAATCCCAATGGGATTCAACGTATAAGAACTGTGAGAAATTCATGATGTTCTTTTTAAGTTACACACATATCAAATTATATGAGAAAATTCACATCCTCTACTTCAATGATTTCATTACCCATGTGTAGAGGATAATGGTGGTGTTGTGGATAGAGGGTATTGGTTGAAAAAACATCAACAGTTGCACACACGTTGATTGAAAAGATGGAACAAAACTCCCAAAAATTTGTCGATCGAGGTACATCACATGTCAGAGGAGTACATCAAGTAATTACATATTCTACATAAAATCATTTGATTGATATGATGTTGGATTAATTGAAACAAAATGTTGAGATATATTTATTTGGCTCAAAATAAATCTCTACCTACTCATATGAGGTCATTGGGAATTTTTTCTAAAATAGACCACCCAAACGATTGTTTCCCCCCACTATAAGATACAGAAGATTACAAAATAGTATTACCTAGGAGACCTTATTCGTAGAAACAATAGTAACATCCCCAGAAAAAGTATGATTCCTTTTATCCAAATCACAACCAAGGGGGAAGGATCAGTCATACATGAGGTATGGATCTATACAACAAAAAAGGCCATCATTCCAAAAAGAATCTAGCATCCTCTACCATACTAATAGTGTTCCCAACAATCCCAAATGGTAATTTTAGCTCAAGAATCAACAAGAAAACAAAAAGGGAATTCTAAACCAATTTTAGATTCTAACTCTGATGATGTTTTGAAAAAAAATCATTCTTAATCAACAGAATGGGCTGAAGAGTCAAGGTTCTGAGTTGAAGGAGTTAATGACACAAATGAGCTAGATTTCCGTATTCTTCTGTGAACTGGTTAGTAAGAAATCTAGAAATCATCTTTCATATCCTACTACCAATCCTAAAGTGTAATTTCAGTTCTATAAAATTGATTAGGGGGAAGAAAACAACTGATAAGTTTTCACCCATTGTTCCATTGGTTTCTACCTTAACACTAAAGAAGCCCCATTCCATTCCAACTGATGAGAAGCCCAAGGGGATAAAAAAATGTAGTAAAAATATTGAGGATGTTCCCCCTAAATTCCTTCCATTTTAAAAAATGTACAAATCAAGAATATAGCTAAAGAGGTTATGAAAAAGCGGTTTTGGACACATTCAAGAATGTGAAGATAAACATTTCCCATTTTGAATCCATCAAGAAAATCCAATGGTATGCCAAATTCTTAAAATAAATTTGTACTAATCAAAGAGGGATCAAGGGAAATTAGGGTATCATTCTTTAAATAATGTTTCAACAATCATTAAACCTACTCAAGCAATACAAAAAAAGTGAAAGGATCTAAGAACATTCATTATACCAAGCACTATATGGCAGTTACATTTCTCTGAATCTTTTGTGATTAAGGTGCTTCCATAAAAGTGATTCCTCACATTGTATTATATTCTTTATAGGTTGGTGATTTGATGATTATGAGAGTAGTAGTTTAGTTGTAAAATAGATATACGGAATATCCAGCGGGAGTACATTAAGATATACATGTCTGGGTAAGAGAAAATATATTTCTAGCATATTTCTACATACATAACAAGGATGATGATCAAGTAAATTATTTGTCTCTCATTATATTATATAATCCCTTCCTCCAAAATGAAAAAAACATTCATAGAATTCAATAAGGGTACAATTTTTATTATGTTTGTAGAAAAAGTTGTGATATTTAATCTTAAGGACTCTTTGATGTACCCCCTAGAGGTTAATTCCTCTTTTTTATCTCCCATTTTGAACAAACAAATAAAAAACCCATAGATTGTTTTATCCTATGATTAGATATATTATGAGTATTGGTTCTAGTTTGATTTCTAAGAGCACATACACACATGTTTCTAATGAAAAAACATCTATTATAATATATTTTAAAATGGATTCAAATTCTGATTTGGGTCATGCTCACTCTAATTATGACTTGGTAGTTAAGTATGCTGATGGATGTTGTGCATTATTATTTGATTTTTATTATGTATATTCTAGTACTAATTTTCACTATTTTTAAATTTTAATTCCTTAAATTTCTTGATCTATACAACACCACCCTTCAAAGGAACTCAATCCATTGACACCAAATAAAAAAAATGAATACTTATTATGTGGTGAGAGATTACATATTATAATTTCCAAAAAACAATTCCTCCTGAACATGAAGAAAAACTTTTGAATATTTTTAGTGACAACATATGTAAATTAAAGTGGACCATGGCTGGCATATTTGGTATTATCCCCTCCATTTTCATGCATAGGATTCATCTGGAGGATGGGGATAAATTGGTTAGGTAGCCACAAATGAGAATGAATCATACTCTTTTGGATGTTGTTAAAAAAGAATTTGAAAAATTGATCGAGGTATGTATAATTTTATCCCATTTATGATTCCATGTGGGTGGGCAATATTCCGGTTGTTCCCATTAAAAGTGGTGTTACTATTGTAGGAAATGAGATATAGAGTAATTAGTTCCAATGAGGGTGTAAAACAATTGGCATGCGTGTATTTATTATATGAAACTAAATCAATACACTCACATGGACCATCTCCCCTCCCATTAATAGATCAAATGATTTAGAGACTAACTAGGAAATTAATATAATGTTTCTTGGATGGATTTTTTGGATATTTACATGTTCTTATAGCATTGGAGGATCACGAGAAGACAATGTTCACTTTTCCATTCAGTAAATTTTTCAACTGAAGGATTCCATTTGGACTATGCATTTCCTCAGGTACCATCTAGAGATGGAAAGTGAGCATTTTTATAATTTCATTGACACCCCCATAGAGGTATTTATGGATGATTTTACAGTGTACATATCTTCATTTGATGAATACATCTTTAGTTTAGGAAATGTGTTGAATCATTGTATTGAGAATAATTTGTTCATAAACATTGAAAAGTGGAATTTCATGGTAGACCTTGGAATTATCTAAAAGAATTTTGTATTAAATCATGGGATGAAGGTTGATATATCTACGTTATATATTATTTCATCCATACCCTATCCTTCATTTGTGTGTGATGTTAGATCATTCCTGGGGCATAGATAATTTTATCGGTGCTTCATAAAATATTTCTGTAATATTTCAATTCATATATCTTGAATACTTCAAAATTATTCTGATTTTGTGTTTCATGGTTCTTGTTGGAATTCCTTTGATGATATAAATAAGCGTCAGACCACTCCACTGATCGTAGAAACCGCACAGTGGGAAATTCCATTTGATCTTATGTGTGACACTTCAAAATTTGTAGTTGGAGAAATCTTATCAGAGATGGTGGTGGGACATTCACATGTGATTGTATGTGCTTTAAGGACATTAGATTCTTCCCAATGAAACTACTAAAATATGGATATGAAGTTTCTTTCAATAATATTTTCTTTAGAAAAATTCTATTCATATTTATTGGGTTCTAATGTGGTTGTTTTTTCTAAACTTATAGCTATGAAGTTCCTCTTGAAGAGGAAACATTCAAAGCTACGGCTTATTTTATGGATTATCCTCCATAAAGAATTTGATATTTAGATAATGGTTATGAAGGGTTCAAAAAATGTTGTGGTGGACCACATGAGTAGGATTAATCACACATTATTGGCTGAAACCATGGACCATGTACCACACTGAGACACTTTCCCTAATGAGAATATTTATTCCATATCAGGTAAACATCCTTGGTATGATGATTTAGTTAACAACCTTATTTCTACTGAAATTCCTAATTTTTTTTAAAAACATCAAGTCAAAAAGTTAAAGATTAAGTCATAACATTTTGTTTGGGATGATCCCTACCTCTAGTAAAAATGTAGCGATCAAGTTTTTATGAGGTGTATTCCAAATCATGAATTTGAGTCTATTCTGCATTTCATCCATACACATTCATGTGGAGTACACTTTGGACCCCAATGAACAACTAATAATGTATTATAATCTAAATTATATTGCCCAATATTATTCCATGATGCTCATGTGTTTTGTATTTCATTATCACATTTCTATCACACTGGAAAAATTTCAAGGAGACATGAGATGCCAAAAAAAATCATATTATTTTGTGAGATTTTTTATGATTGTGGAATTGATTTTATGGGGCCTTTTAAATGTTCTTTTGGTTTCTTGTACATTTTTTTTTCAGTATTGAGTATGTGAGAAAATGGGTGCAGGATAAGGCCTCTAGGATAAATGATTTTAATGATGTAGTGGACTTGGTAAAAGAAAAAATGTCTTTTCTGTTTTGTGTTCTAAAGGACATCATAAGTGTCCATGTGATACAATTTTACAATAGGAATTTAGATTCTCTCTTCCAGAAGTATAGAGTGACACAAAAACCATTAACACCATACCACACCCAAATAAATTTCTTGGTTGAGGTTGCAAATCTAGAGTTGAAAAAAAAAATTTAGAACATCATGAAGCGGAATAGGAAATATTAGAACAAGCACTTGGAAATATTTTGTGGGCTTATAGGACAGTATACTAGACCCCCATCAGTATGTCCTCATTTTGGGTTGTTTCTGGGAAATCTTTTCATATCCCCATACAAGTCGATAATTAAGATTACTGGGGAATAATAAAATGCAATATGGACTTGGCCCAAGTTGGAATTAAAAGGAAGCTTCAAATTCAAGATCTTGAGAAGATTTGATTACCATAATATGAGAACTGAAGTCTCTAAAATGAAATATCAAATTAAGTTCATGAAAAAATGATCCAATGAAGGGAGTTTCTTATTAGAGATAATGTTCTACTCTATATTTCATGACTGAAGCTACTGTATTGTAAGTTGCGTTCAATATCATTAGGTCCTTATATTGAATCTAATGGTTTTCCTTATGGTTTAGTGGATATCACATAAGAATTCACTAGATGGAGCTTTACTGTAATTCCCCAACCCTAGTAACCCAGAGTCGATGCATTATTACATAGCATTGGCATGACCACAAGAGATAAAATATTTAGCGGCTAATTAGTTTAGTAGCCTTTTAATCATAAAATTTAGTATAGTATGGAAAATATAAATAAAATAATTACATTTAATTATTCACATGGATATTCTACTAGTCGAATAATCACATGTAATATCAATAGTTAATTTCATAATTTTGGAATGAATAATTCTGGACATCATAACAACATAGTCAAGGCCTCGTGCCAAGACTACAAATAAGATTTTGTCCTGGCCTTGTGCCAAGACACTATATTGTCTCATGAGACCTACTGATGTATTGTGGTAAAATATCAAGCTCCAACCTCCACTTACTATGTCTAATGAATTCCTCATATGAAAAGGTTGAATCATAATCTAAACATCCGTATTAAAATAAGCATACGAAATGTCAATATTTTAACTAAAAACCATGAATGGTATAAAAATTGCACATCCACAATCAAGAATAACTCATTAAATGCAATATGGAATATTGTATTATAATAATTCAAACTCAATAATGAATAATGAAGGATATTGAGATAGATGAAAATAATTAGTAAAACTATTTGATAGAAATTTCCCATTTTTCATGAAAACAATTAAAAGTCTCACTATTTATCAAGATACTCTTTAAAAGATATTTTTGGATAACATTTCTCCATACCACATTTAAAAAATGAACTGAATTTGGATTATAAAACATTAATTTTCATATAAATAAATCCGTAAAACCATTTTTGAAACATGTAAATCAATGAGAATGTTTTAGAAGAATAAATTTTTATAACATTTAAAACATATTTTTTGTTAAAGAGTTCCTAGATAAATGAGAGAGGCTTGAATATAAATAATTGAGGAATAAAATTAATCAAAACATTATAGTATCATAAAAATAATGGGATTCATGACATAATTTTTTAAAGGATAATATATACACCATATAAAAGTGAACTGGCGCATAACAACAAAGAAGTCTCAATGGAATATAAATTGAGATGAAATACAATATAAAGATTGTATCGTTATATTAAGGATGAATCAATGACATAATTATGAGTGAAAAATATAAATACACTCAATATTATTAGATATTAATTGTAAATCAATCAGTGTACATTCACACATATTCTTGTAAAAACAAGACTAATTACTTGGATGTTTAACTCAATGAATAGAAATTGAGTTAAGATTACCCTTATAATATTCATATAAATGAATTTAGAATTTATAAATGGAGTGATTATGTGTATCAAAAGTATATCCACACAAATGGGAGTGTAAATTACTAAATAAATAAATAAATAGTGATTCTACACATAATCGTGGAGTAAAATAATCAATGAAGAATGAGTAAAACATTATGAGTAGAAACTGAAATTTGAAATTCCCTTACTGATTTGGTAACATACGAAACATACACCCCAGGAAAGAAGGATTGTACAATGCAGATGTAAATACCTATAAATTAATGTGTATTACACAAATAATATAATCATGGGCAGTACATACACCACACAAAAGAGAATAGTGGCAAACATAGCATGAATCTCACTAGAATAAAATGTGAGATTAAAACCCGTCACCTTATACTTTTCCTTAGTCGAGGGTACATTAACTCATGTATAATAGTTAAATAATTATTATTATATTATAAAATAACCAAATACATAAATAATATATCATATATGATCTTCTAATACTGCTTTGTTAATAATATTTTAGTTGTATCATTTTTTCGGGTGTTAAATGATTCACTTTCCTTTATATGTTTTGTTGTGTAAGTCATGTTTCTTATGGATAGGATGTATTTGATTAATATCCATACTGATATTAAGTTCTTATACATTATTTTATATCATAAAAAGAAAATTACTCAAGAATGGTTCTGATGGGAAATGAATCTCATCGCGTTCGTGGAGACGGTAATCCATTCGTACACACAAGCGATAATATAATTCTATTGATGGTGAAATAGTTTGTAATTGGAGTGTATATAATATATACATAATCATTAAAATGTTTTATTTATTATTTACATCAATTATACTCATTATTATACCCATCCAAATAATGAAGTGTTGAATAACAAACTACACCACGACATGTAGATGGTAAGATGTACGTACGCACGTATGGTGAATTTGTCATTCATAAGATGGATAGAATAATGAATATGGTTGTAAAATATTTATAATTACATAAATGTATGTATAATGTACTTAATTTATTATTTTGGTATGGAAAAAAAATATGAAGTGGAATAAGAAAAGAACATTGAAAGAGGTGGTGAAAGTCTTACCTCTTCTTTGGATGCTTCCTTTTGATTTGATAAAAAGAGATCCATAGGTTGAATTTCTGATCCATGTAAGGACTCTAGGTTGATGTGTGGGTAGTTGGGAGTATATTTGAGTAGTATGTTTTCTAAGTCAAATGGAATTGTAGGTGGTGTTTTGAGAGAAGGGAAGTACCCTTTTATAAGAGAGGTGTAGGTCACTTTCGAAAAAACTTGACATATTAATTTATTATACAATAATATTTAGTTTATAATGGATCCAAAAGGATTTATTTCTTGAATAAGAAGAATCTGGGTCGAAACCCTCTCAAACCATATATTTTAGATAGGTTTACGTCTCCATATTAACCATATCGTTTAGATTTAACTCTTAGCTAAATAGTTTAGCTTTTACCATGTATTCTTTTATTATTATAATAAATGGTTAATAAACATACTATAAAAAGAAAAATGAACCCAAAGTTGTTCATTATGGAAATATATAACCTTATATAAGTCCTTTTTTAAATACTTATTTTTTTAGTAATATTATATCAATTAATAATATATTATTTGTTTTGAAAACTTATTTATGTCAATTTTGACCCTATTTAGTATTTGGTTTTTGTGAAAGTTATAAAAAATTAATCGAAAAAAATAAATTAAATCAATCCAAACATGTCATATTAACCTATAAAATAAGTGGAATGCAGCAAAAGTCTCAATTTACATTTATTTGGATATTCATAATATCATTAATTTTAATCATTCATTAATAAGGTAATTACTGCATCATCATTATGTCATAAATAAATTTAATTATTTAAAGTAGAAACATTATAAAGAAAATATCATTATGTATGAAATATTTCTATATTTCTAATGAATATTTATAGTCAAACTTATTTTATGTATAACCCTATATTAAAAATGTTTCAGTTATAAAAATTTGAATTTAAAACTTTTAACTCTTCTTTAAATAAAATAATAATAAATGTCCTAATAAAATCCAAGTAGATCAAAGAGGATCATATTTTATTCCAAAGGTTTATTTTGGTCGAAATAATCTTATCCAATAGAATTTTGACAAATTTTAGGGTAATTATAAAATCATTTTTACCTTTAATTACCCTATTTACTTTTATTCGTGGTAAATAAATTCAAAAGTAACTATTCAAAAAAATAATTTTCATACTATTGAACCACATTTTACATAGACATAACAACCGCGTCTCTCATATTTTTGTAATTTAATTAACATAAGTGGTAAAATTGTGTTTTTTGTAAATTTGTAAATGTGTCTAGAATGTGGGTAAATGACAGTAAAATGTTCAAAAACATTTTATGTATCAAATATTATTATAAAATGACTTCAATGAATTAAATTGGACTAATATATATATTATGTAACTATTTTTACTTTAAAGAAATATAAATTTAAAATAATTATTTTTTAAAAAGTCATCTTTAAACAATAATGCAGTGTTTTTCACTATTTATCAAAAATTGAATGTTATTAGAAAAATACCAAAAATTCATCCAAAGAAAACTTTGATATTCCAATTTAAAAAATGTTGTATATTTTACCAAATTAAAAACATATAAGTTGTATTAATTAATTTTAAAAAAATATTCCCATTTTCAAAACCAGATAGCGTGTTTTTAAGAAATAAAAACTATCAAAAGATTGATATGTGTTTATGTCCTATTTAAATGTAAAATTACATCCAATGACACAAATTGGAATACATGTTAAAAATATAATCTAATTATACTTTAAAACCATTCGAATTTATAATTTAAAATTAAAATTATTTTGATAAAAATGTGGGTTTTAATTAAAATATAGTATTTTTTCACTATTCATCAAAATATGAATGTTATCAGAAAAGCACCAAAATATTTTCCAAACACAATTTTTATGTCCCACGTGAAAAGAAGAAGTTTATTTTGTCAAATTTAATATAAAAAAGTTTCAAATTTTGGATTTAAAAATGGTTTCCATTAAAAGGATGAAAAATTTCATTTTTTTAAAAATACTTATTTTATCTAAAAAAATGAATTTGTTAATTTATTTTATCTAAGAAACACATAATATTGATTTTAAAAATTATATGGAGTATATAAATTGAAAATTCATTAGATACTATTTATAAAAACTTTTTGAATGACTAGTTTGGTAAGTCGTGGTGTGCTCGAACTCAGTGTTGGGTGTAGCACAAGCTATTGAATTTCATTAAATAAAATAACATAATATCAAATATTTGGGTGTTAAATTCTTCCCCCAATTTGGAAATTGCATCCTTGAAATTTTAAAATTGGGCATGGTAACATAATTTAAACTCCCACATCAAAAAAAGTCAATAAAACAATAACTTTAAAAGAATGAAAGAGAAGTACAAAGGTCACCCAAGGTAACCCATAGTAGGATTCAACGTAGGAAAACATGGATATGGATAATAAACTAAGTTCCATGTTCTGATAGAGACTGATATAAAACATTATCATAAAATTTTTAACAACAAGAAAACCACCAACATGTGATGGGTTAAATAGTCATTAGTTTCCCAGTAGGAAAAGTATACAAACATCGTTTTTTGTTTTAAGTTTTATTTCATAATGTTGAGGAATTTATTTATGAGATTTACAAAGAACATAAAAACATATACTTATTTTTCATGTATAGTTTCATCCATTAATAAATTTCTACCATTAACTCATCCTTTCTTCAAACTATGAGTATTCAAGATGATTTAGTCACACCTGAAGCGCTAGAATCAACCACTAGATAATCAAATAATCCACAAAAAGTGAACTATATATTTCCCTTTCCATTTGAGATTAACCAACACCTAATTGGACAGTACATGATTAGATAATCCCAAAAATGGATAATCATTTATAAAAAGAAATACTAATCTTAATTTACATAATTAAACAAACAATTCCTAATGATCAATAATGATCATTCAATAATCAATTTTCATTAAAATACATGAATATAATAAAAAAATTGATTGAAAACCAATCTCAGATGAATATAATCACATATTCTTTCATATTATATCTTAACATTTATTTCCAAATAACATCAACTACTTTTAATGTCTAATACTGATGTGCAATTAACTGAATAATATATTGCCTATGATAGGTTAATCATTTGGAATTAATAACCTAAATCTCTATAAAAAACAAAGATTCTTCAAAAAAGAAAATCCACCATTAATCCTCAAATGAAATCCCATAAATTATATTTTCATTAGGAATATTGTGTTCTCAGTAGGGTGAACGTCTTCGAAAATAACATTTATCACTTAATCACCAAATCAGTTTCTTATACTAAGGATATCCATTTGACCGAACATAAGATACCAAATCAATATATTATTGATAAAATAAATCATTTAACAAAAAAATAATTATTCACAGTGACCATGGACTTCACGTAGTCCAGTGGTAGGTGATAAATCCCTATCACACTTTGGTTGTGGGTTTGATTCCCACAGCTTTGTCCAATGTGAAAGGTTGTCACACGGTTTACGGGTTGTGCTTTTTCAAAAACTATATTTTATAACATTCCCAAAATGAGATAAATTCCTCAAAATAACCATAACATAATTTAACCACAAATGTAATCTCATACCTCACATTTTCATCCAAAAAATTAATAACCTATAATTTCCCCAAATTCAAGGATCATATAATCCTAAACGGTTCTTTATTAATATATCCACAAAATAAACAATTATTCTTCCCCAAGTAGCATTTTCACATAACAAACTATAGTGTTACATATACAAGAGAATAATCTTCCAGAGTAATCCCATCAAAAAATATAATTAACACTTTTAAACATTTCTCCATCCATTTATTTTCACATAGTTTCATTATTGACCTAGTGATTATCCTATAAAATATGCCATTGAATTGGTTAATGACCAGGTCCCTTACATTTATGAAAAATGTCTGTAAATGGATTCTTAGGATCATTTTTATTTTCATCTATAATACTCTTCATTTTTCCGTAGAAATTTGTTACATTATGCCATTCTTTCTCACACATAAATCATTTCTTTGTTCCATTAAGACACTTTCCTGGGTGTCTCTTTCCACATTCCCTACATGATGAAAACCGAGCTTTCTTTTCTCCATGGTCTCTACTCCTGGACCTCTTACCATTCTCCTCCTTTCTCTTCTTTATTGAGTTTGGGAGTTGGTTAATGTATATGTTGTTAGTAATATTTTTGGAAACCTGTTTCAACAAGAACATGATATATTTTATGCCTATCAACAGTCCATTAAGTTTCTCATTTCCACTATTATTCCCACCTGGCACATAATGTTCAATGTTACAATGACTTCCTTGGAATCCAGCCATTGACTAAAACCAAAAAGCATAGTGTGAGTAAAAATAGTAATAAAATAATTTATAGAATATCATGAAACCTTATTTTAAATTTAAATACCTTAAGATTAACCAAGGTTATTTATTCTTATCATATATTAAAATCCTTCAAATTGTTTTTAAAATAAAATGTGAACTATCATAAGCATGTCCCCCATGAGTGTCATTACCAAGAGTGATACAAGGCCCATTGTCGTGCACTAGTTCCCATTCATCTCTAGCTCAAAGAGGTGTTTTTGGTTTTTACCTCCAGATAATTCTGTACCCAAGCCTCCTCTACCTGATCATATCCAAAAAAGAATGTATTTCTTGGAAAATTCACAAAATCTCTTCATTACCAAAAATCTATGATGTTCTTATATTATAATAATCAAAGTATATCTTAGGATAATGTTCTCTAATTAGTGTTTTTATAAATCTAGTTTCCAAGGTTTGTACTACAATTCCTCTGATACCAACTGTAACGCCCCGACCCTAGTTACCCAGAGTCGGTGAATTGTTACATAACATTGGCATGATCATAATATATCATGTCTCAAAAGATCGATTAGTTTATTATCCTTTTAAACAAATACTTTTGTATATAATGGAAAATATAAATCAAATAATGAAATTTAATTATTCACATGGATATTCTATTAGTAGCCTTTTAAAAGTCTCACTATTCATCAAGATGCCGTTTAAAAGATATTTTTGAATCAGAGTTTCACATACCACTTCAAAACATTTAAATTAATTTTAATTATAAAACATTCATTTCCATATAAATAAATCCTTAAACCCATTTTTAAAACATGGATATCAATGAAAAAGTTTTAGTTGAATAAATCATTAAAACATATAAAACAATATTTTAGTTAAAGAGTTCCTAACCAAATAAGAGACACTTGAATACAATTAATTGTGGAATAAAATTAATCAAAACATTATGATATCATGAATTTAATGTGATTAATGATATAATATTTCAAATTATTGTATATAGACCTTATAAATGTTACTTGGCACATACCAACAAAGAAGTCTCAATAGAACGTAAATTGAGATAAAATCCCTTTTAAAGACCATGTCATTAGATTAAGTATAAATAAATGAAATAATTATGTGTGAAATATAAAAATACACTCAATATGATTGGATATTCAGTTTAAATCAATTAGAGGTCATTCACACATATTTTTGTAAAAAAAAACCAATGACTTGGATATTTAACTCAATGAATGGAAATTGAGTTAGGAATACAATTATCAAGATGATATCAATGAATTAAGAATTTATCAATGGACTGATTATGGGTATCACAAGTATATACACACAATGGGGAGTGTAAATTACTATATAAATAAAAAAATATTAATTCAACACATAATAATTGAGTAAAATAATCATTCATGTATGCATAAAATCCAATGAGTGGAAATTGAAATTTGAAATTCACTTAATAATTTGGTAAATTACGAATCATACACCCCATGAAAAAAGGATCATAAAATTAAGATTTAAATAACCATAAATTAAAGTATATTATACCAATAATATAATCATGGTCAGTACATACATCACAAAAATATAATAGTGGCAAATATATCATGAATCTCACAGAAATAAAATATGAGATGAAAATCACTTAACCTTGTAGTTTTACTTAGTTGAGGGTATGTTATCCTCCTGTATAATAGTTAAATCATTTGTTATTAAATTATAAAAGAACCACATACATAAATATGATAACATATAATGTCTTCTAATATTTCTTTGTTAATAATCTTTCAGTAATATCATTGTTTCGAGTGTTAACTGGTTCATTTTCCGTTATATGTTTTATTACATAAGTTATGTTATTTATGTATAGGATGTATTTTATTCATATTCAGAATGTTATTAAGTACTTTAAAATTATTTTAAATCATAAAATGAAAATTATTCTGAATGGTTATGATGGGAAATTAATCTTATCGTGTTCGTGGAGATGGTAATCCGTTCGTACACACGAGCGACAATATCATTCTATTTATGGTGAAATAATATGTAATTGGATGATATATCATAAATAAATAATCACTAACATTTTATATTTATTATTTACACCAATTGTACTCATTATTATACCCATCCAAATAATGAAGTGTGTAATAACAAACTACACCATGACGTGGAGACGGTAAGCTGTAGATACGCATGTATGTTGACTTTTTCATTTATAGAATGGATTGAATAATGAATATGGTTGTACCATATTTATACTAAAATAAAATTATATAGAAGGAATTGGATTTATTTTTTGGTATTGAAACAATAAAGAAAGAGAAAGTGGATGAAGAAAATAACTTTGAAAGAGGTGGTGAAATTATTACCTCTTCTTTGGGAGATTCCTATTGATTTGATCTAAAGGGCTACTTAGGGGGGATTTCTGATCAATGTAAGGCCCTTATATTGAAATTACCTTATATGGGAGGATATTTGAGTAGGGTTTGGCCAAGACAAATGTTTTTGGAGGTGTGATTTTGATATAAGGGGATGTACTCTTTTGTAAGAGGGGTGAGGGTCACTTTACGAAAAACATGAAATATTAATTTATTATACAAGTATATTTAGTTTATAATGGATACAAAATGATTTTTTGGATGCTAAGGTGGGGATGGATTTACAAACTATCAACCAATATGTTTTATACATGTTTAGGTCACCATATTAAACTTATCTTTTATATTTAACTCTTTGTTACATAGTTTACCTTTTACCATGTATTCTTGAATTATTATAATAAATAGTTAATAAACATACTATAAAAAACCAATAGAAACCCAAGTGGTTCATTATTAATATATCTAATATTATCTAAGTCCTTTTTACAATCCTTATATTTTTATTAATATTATATCAATTAATAATATAGTGATTTTTTAAAAACACATTCATGTAAATTTTGACACTATTTAGTATTTTGTTTTTCTGAAACTCAAAAAAACATTATTACTCGGGAAAAATAAATTAAATAAATAATAACATGCCATATTAATATATAAAATTAGTGGAATGAATCAAAAGTCTCAATTTACATTTATTTGGATATTTATATTATCAATTATTTTCAGCTTTCATTAATAAGGTAATCACTGCATCACCATTGTGTCATAAATAAATTTAATTATCTAATGTCTAAAATTTATCAATAAAAACCCATTATGTATTAAATCTTTTTAGATTTATAATGAATACTTATAGATGAATTTATCTAATGTATAACACCGTATTAAAAATGTTTTAGTTATTAAAATGTAAATTTAACACTTTTAACTCTTCTTTAAATAAAATAATAATAAATGTCCTAATCTAATCCAAGTGGATAAAATAAGATCGTATTTTATTTCTAAGGTTGATTTTGGTCGAAAAAACAGATCCAATATAATTTGGTCATGTGTTAGGGTAATTATAAAATCATGGTTACCTTTAATTATGAAACACCCTGACCCCAGATACCTAGAATCAGTGCATTATTACATAACATTGGCATGATACAAGGAATCATGTCTTGAAAGACCAATAAATTTAGTTTCCTTGTAATTAATATCTATATACACAAGTTTTACATTACATTGTAAAATATAAAAAAAAAATTGTGTCCCCTTTTATCACTCTTATATCCCTTAGCTTATTCTTAGAGGTTAATCGTAATATTCTTCTTGTCATCCTGGAAAAAATAAAACATAAGAAATGGGTGAGCTCAGATGATCAGTAAAGATAAAAATATTACAGAAACTATCATAAATAGGAACAAACATTTAAGGTATTATATAAGACTATAACCTAAGCCATTTAAAATTAAACATCAACATAGTATGGAAAATATAAATCAAATAATGCCATTTACTTTTTCACATGGATATTCTACTAGTTTAATAATCACATATAATTTCAATAGTCAATTTCATAATTGTGGAATGCATAATTCCAGACTTCATAACCACAAAGTCAATGCCTTGTTCCATGAATATAAATAATATTTTGTAAAGGCCATGTGTTGAGACTCTATTTTGTCTCATGAGAGCTACTAATTCATATAAGAGATATAGCAGGCTCCACTCGTCACTTACTAAGTCCAATGCATTCCTCATATTAAAGGGTGAAACATAATCCAAACATTCATATTAAAACTAGCATATGAAATGTATATGCTTTAAAAATAAACCATAAATGGTATAAAAACAGCACATCCATAGTCAAAAATAACTCATTCAATACTATATGAAAGATTTTATTATAATAGATTAACCTCAAACTAGAATAATAAAAATATTGAAATAGATTAAAATAACCATCAAAACTATTTGAGAGAAATATCCCCCTTTTTCTTGAAAACATTTAATAGTATCACTATTTATCAAGAAGTTGTTTAAAATATATTTTTGAATCAAAGTGTCCCATACCAATTTTAATCTTTTAAATAGATTTTTAATTTTAAAACATTAATGTTCATATAAATAAATCCATAAACCATTTCAAAAACATAAACATTAATGAGAATGATTTAGAAGAATAAATTTTTTAAACATTTAAAATGTTATTTTAGTTTGAGTTTATAACCAAAAGAGAGATGCTTGAATAAAAATAACTGAGGTAATAAAAACTTAATAATACCATGAGAATAAATGGATTCATGATATATTATGTCAAAGTACAATATTTACACAAAAAAGTGAATTGGTGCATAACAATAAAGAATTCTCAATGGAATGTAAGTTGAGATAAAATCCCTTATTAAGACTGTATCATTAGGTTAAGGACAAATAAATTGCACAATTATGTGTGAAAAATATAAATACACTAAATATGATTTAATATTATGTGTAAAACAATCAGAGTACATTCACACAAATTCTTGTAACAACTACACCAATGACTTGGATGTTTAACTCAATGAATGAAAATTGAGTTAAGATTACTCTTATCATGTTCATATCGATGAATTGATAATTTTTTAATGGAGTTATTATGTGTATCAAACCAATAAACATTCATAGGGGAGTGGAAATTACTACATATATAAATAAATAGTGTTTTCACACATAATAATGGAGTAAAATAATCAATGATGATTGTGTGAAACCCAATGAGGGGAAATCAAAATTAGAAATTCCCTTACCAATTTGGTGACATAAGAAACATACACCCCATGAAAGAAATATCATACAATTAATATTTAAATACCCATGAATTAAATTATATTACATAATGAATACAACCATGGGAAGTACATACACCACACAAAAAGAAAATAGTTGCAATATAACATGAATCTCATGGAAATAGGAAGTGAGATGAAAACCCCTTACCTTGTTGTAATCAGTCAAGTCGTATGACCAAAATTTAATAGCCCACAAATTAATCATATAATACCATGAATATAAATAGAATCATGACAATATATATCAAATGGCAGCACACAATACACCTCATGCAATAAATATGTGGCCAAGAATGGAAATCTCACGGAATTTAAAGTGAGATAAGAAACCACTTACCTAGTAATTTTAATTATTATAGGGTAAGTTAACCATTTTTATAATGGTTAAATCATTGTTATTAAATTATTAAATAACCAAATACATTAATGTGATCTTATATATGATCTTTTAATATTTATTTGTTAATATTATTTCAGTAGTATCATTGTTTCGGGTGTTTACGGATTCATTTTCCCTTATATTATTGGTTACATAAGCCATGTTTGTAATGGATATGATGTATTTGATTCATATAAATAATTATATTATGTTTATAAACATGATTTTTAATCATAAAATTAAAATTATTCTTGAATGATTATGATGGGGAATGAATCTCATCGCATTCGTGGAGACGGTAATCCGTATGTACACATGAGCGACAATATCATTATATTGATGGTGAAATATTATGTAATTGGATTGTATATCATATATAATAAATAATTACCATGTTATATTTATTATTTACATCATTTATACTCATTATTATACCCATCCAAATAATTAAGTGTTTGAATAAAAAACTACACCACGACGTGGAGGCGGTAAGTCGTACGTACACACGTATGATGACTTTTTCATTTATAGGATAGATAGAATAACGAATATGGTTTTACAATATTTATAATAATGTCACAATATATATAAGGTAATGTAGTTATTATTTTGGTATTAAAACAAAAAAGAAAAAGGATGTGGTAGATGAAAAGAACTTGGAAGAGGGTGGGGAAATTATTACCTCTTCCTCGGGTGTTTCCTTTTGAGTTGATCAAAAGGGATCCTTAGGATAAATTTTTTTTCAAAGTAAGGACTCAAGGATTATTTAAGGGATGTTATGAAGATAGTTGGGAAGGGTTTGGCTGAGACAAATGCCTTTGGAGGTGTGAAATCAAGAGAAGGGGAAGTTCCCTTTTATAAGAGATGTGAGGGCCACTTTAGGAAAACCATGAAATATTGTTTTATAATAAAATAATTTTCAATTTATAATCGCTCCAAAATAATTTATTTTTAATCTAAGGTAGGTATGGGTCTAAAAAATCTCCACCAATAGGTTTTAGACAAACTTTAGGTTACCATTTTAACCTTATATTTTAGATTTAACTCTTATTTAAATAGTTTAACTTTTACCGTGTCATCTTGTATTATTACACTATATAGGTAATAAAAAGACTATAAAATACCAATTGAACCTCAAGTGGTTAATTAATGACATATATAATAATAATTCATCCTTCTCTCTAAACCTTATATTTTTAGGAATATTATATCATCCAAGAATATAGTATTTGGATAAAAAACATTATTATGTCGATTTTGACATTATTTAGTATTTGGTTTTTGGGAAAATCATAACATCATGATTACTTCAAAAAAATTATTTAATCAACCCTAAAATGTCATATTAACCTATAAAATTAGTGTAATTCATCAAAATTTCAAAATTACATTTATTTGGATATTTATAATATCAATTATGTTAATCTTTCAATAATATGGTTATTACTGGATCATCATTATGTCATAAAAAAATTTAATTATTTAATGTCTAAAATTTATAAATAAAATACTATTATGTAGGAAATATTTTTATATTTATAAACAATCCTTATAGTTGAATCTAACTTATGTATACCATATATTAATAGTGGTTTAGTTATTAAAATTTGAATTTAACTCTTTTAACTCTTCATTAACTAAAATAATAATAAATTTCCTAATCTAATACAAGTTGGAAAAAGGGGATAATATTTTATTCTTATTGTTTTTTGGTCTAATTATACTTATCCAATAGAATTAGGACATGTTTTAAGGTAATTATAATATCATTTTTACCATTAGTTACCCTATTTACTTTTAAATGTGGAAAATAAAAGTCAAAAGTTATTGTTCAAAAAAATTATTTTCATATTATTGAACCACATATTACATAATAATTTAAACCGTGTCTCTCATATTTTTCAAATTCAACTCATAGAAGTGGTAAAATTAAGTTTTATGCAAATTTTCAAATACTCTTAGAAGGTGGGTAAAAGACAGTAAAAAGTTCAATAAACTTTTATACATCTAATGTTTTTATAAAATGACTGAAATGAATTAAATTGAACTTATATAGGTATTATATATATATTTTTACTTAAAATAAATTTAAATAAAATAAATAATTATTTAAATAAAATGTCGGTTTTAAACTATAACGCAGTGTTTTTCTAAATTCATAAAAAATTGAATGTTTTCAGAAAAATTCCTATAATTCACCCTAAGCTAATTTTGATATTCCAAATTCAAAAAAGAATTCTATTTTTCCAAACTCAAAATATTAAAGTTGAATTAATTAATTTAAAATTAATTCCCATTGGTGAAATCGAAAAGCGGGTTTTTAAGAAGTAAAAACTTTTAAAAGTTTGACATTTGTTTATGTAATCTTTTAATGTGAAATTAATTAGAATGACCTAAACTGTATTAAATGATAATAATATAAACTAATTATACTTCCAAACAATTTAAATACATAATTTAACCCTATAAATTATTTCAATTAAAAAAATTCAATTAAAATTTAGTTTTTTTAGTATTCGTCAAAATATGATAGTTATGAGAAAAGTACCAAAAAATTATTCAAATTAAATTTTTATTCCCTCATTTGAAATAAGAATTTAATTTCATTAAATAAAATATATAAAAGTTTAAAATATTGGTTTTAAAAAAAGTGTTACATTAGATTTTGGTAAAATTTAATTTTTTAAAAAATATTTCTTTTATATGAAAATATTAGTTAGTTATTATATTATGTCTAAGAAACACATAATGTGGATACTAAAATTATTTGGAGTATATAAAATTCAAAATTCAGTTAATATTATTCATAACTACTTTTGAATGACTAGTTTGGTATGTCATGGTGCGCTCAAACTTGGTGTTGCATTTAGTGCAAGATATTGAATTACAATAAAGAAAATAACTTACTATGAAATCTTTGGGTGTTACATTCTTCCCCCCTTTTAGAAATTGTGTCCTCACAATTTTAAAATTGGGCTTGGGAACTTCATTGAAATTACTAAATCAGAAAAATATTCAATAAAACTATCACTTTAAAAGAAAGAAACAGAAGTAAAAAGGTCACCCAAGATAACCCATACTAGGATTCCACATAGGAAAACAAGGAAAAGGAAGATAAACTAAGTCTCAAGTTCTGATGAAGAGTAATAGAAGACATTATCAATATAATGTTAACAACAAGAAAACCAAAAAATTGTGATGGGATAAATGGTCATTTGATTCCTAGAAGGAAATGTAAATGGACAATGTTTTTTTTTCAGTTCCATTTCAAAAAGTTGAGGAATTTATTTATGAGATTAAGGAAGAATATAAAGAGATATATATACTTTTTAAGTAGATTATCATACTTTAATAAACTTCTACCACTAAATCATCTTTTTTTCAAATGTTGAGTTTTCAATATGACTTGGTCACACCTAAAGCACTAGATTAAACTTCTATAGAATCACATGATCCATAATGGATAAACTATATATTTACATCATCTTTAAAGAGTTATCAAAACCAAAATGGTTAGTAGGAGATCATATGATCCCCAAAAAGGATAATACTTTAAAGAAATAAATAGTAATATTGATTTCTAAAATTAAACCAACAATACCCAAAGTTCAATTAATACCATTCAATAAACAATTGTCCTTAAAATCATTCTATATAAGCCAAAATAATATTGAAACCCAAAACATTGAATAATTTGATTACGCAGTCTTCCACGTTAAATTGTATCTCCAAATAGTATCGACTACTGTTAAATTCACATAATTAATGTAATTAACCTAATCACATATTCTCTATGATAGGTTAATCATTTCCATAAATAACCCAAATCACTATAAATCCACAAAAAAACATAGTTAAATATCCACCATTACACCTCAAATGAAATCTCATAATATTCTATTTTCCTTAGGCAAATAGTGTTCCTAACAGAGTGAACATCTTCCAAAATAACATTTATCACAGAATCACCAAATAATTTTCCTATACTAAGCATATCCATTCGAAAAGACAAAATATCCCAAATCAACTTATTATTGATCAATAAATTCATTTAACTAAAATGAATTAAACACACTAACCAGGGGCTTCACGTAGTCCAGTGGTAGGTGATAAATCTCAATCACATTCTGGTTGTGGGTTCGATTCCCATAGCTTTGTCCGACGCGACGGGTTTTCATAAAGTCTGTGTGTTGTCCATTTTCAAAAACTATATTTTATAACATTACCAAAGTAAGAAAAATTATTCAAAATAACCATAACAGAATTTCACTACAAATTTTATCTCATACCTTGCATTTTTATCCCAAAAATATAATTAGTTGTAATTTCCTCTAATTCAAGGATCATATAAACACAAATAGTTATTAATAACTGTAATAGAAAAGATAATTCTTCCATAAATTTCATTTTCACATAACAGACTGTAGGGTTACACATAAAAGAGATAAGTCTTCCAAATTAATCCCACTAACAAAGAGAACTAATACTTTTATAAATTTCGCCATTCATTTATTTCCAAATATGTTCTTCTATGACCAAGAGGTTATCCTAATGAATAGGGCATTCACTCGAGTAATTCCAAGGTCCCCTACATTTATAAAAAATTTCTGCAAATAGATTCTTGGGATCATTTTTGTTTTCTTCTATAGTACTATTCATTTTTCTTCGGCAATTATTTATATTATGCCCTTCTTTCCCACACATAAATCATTTATTTGTTCCATTGATACACTTTCCTAGGTGTCTCCTTGCAATTTTCCTACATGATGTAAATTTATCATTCTTATCTCCATGGTCTGCACTACTGGAGATCTTATCATTCACCACCTTTCTATTCTTTGTTGAGTACGAGAGTTGGTTAGTATATATGTTGTTAATCATATTTTTGGAAAACTGATTTGGCATGAACATGATATCTTTTACACCTATCAACAATCCATTTAGTTTCTTATTTCGACCACTATTCCCACCTTGTACATCATATTCAATGTTACTATAATGTCCTTGTAATCCAACAATTGACTAAAATAAGAAAGCCTAATGTGAGTCATAAAATCATTTCGCGAATATCATAACACTTTATTTTCAATCTAAAACACCTTAGTATTAACCAATTTTATTCATTCTCATATTATATTAAAATCCTTCAAAGCAGTTTGTAATGAAATGTTGATTATTTTAAGCATATCCCCCAAGAGTGTCGTAACAAAGAGTGTGGCAAGGCTAGTTGTCGTGTACTAGGATACCCCGGGTCAAGCCTGAAACTCCTTATATGAGTTTTCACTCCTATGTACATTTGTGCCAGAGCCGCCTCTACCAGCTCGTATCTAGACAAGGATGTATTTCACAGAAAACCCACATAATATTTACAGTACCAAATTTTTCGATGTTTTTCTATACTAATCCTCAATATCTATCTTGGGGTAGTGTTTCCTAATAAGAGTTTTTTTTCTAAATCAGCTGCCAAGGTTTGTACTAAATTTTTTCTAATAACAACTATAACACCCCATCCCTAATTACCTAGAATCAGTGCATTATTACATAACATTGTCATGATACAAGGAATCATGTACTGAAATACCGATCAGTTTATTGGCCTTTGAAGTACTATATACATACATAAGTTTTACATTACCTCATAAAATTAAAAAAAACATTGTGTCCCCTTTGAACACTTTTATACCCCTTAGACTATTCCTGTTGGTTAATTCGAATATACTTCTTTGAATCCGGGAAAAAATGGAACTTAAGAAAGGGTTGAGCTCATATGCTCAGTAAGGATAACAATATAGTGAAAACTATCATAAATAAGAACAAGCATTTAAGGCAATGTATAAGACTAGAAAACAAGCCTTTTAAAATTAAAAATCAACATAATATGACAAAGATAAATCAAATAATTCCATTTAGTTATTCAATGGATATTCAAATAGTCTAATAATCACATGTAATATCAATATCCAATTTCCCAATGATGGAATTTAAAATGTCTGAATTTATAACCACATAGTTAAGGCCTTGTTCCAAGACTACAAATAAGATTTTTTCAAGGCCTTCTGTCGAGATACTAGTTTGTCTCATGAGACCTACCGATGAATCGAGGAGTTATTAAGGCTCCACCCGTAACTTACTAAGTCTCATAAATTCTTCATATGAAAGGGTGAAACAGAATCTAAATATTCCTATTAAAATTAGCATACGAAATGTCAATGCTTTAACCATAAATCATGAATGGTATAAAAATAGCACATCCATAGTCAAACATTACTCATTAAAAACAATATAGAAGATTTTATTATAATAGATTAACCACAATCTAGAATAATGAAGTATATTGTCATGGATGAAAATTATCATCAAAACTATTTGAGATAAATATCCCCCTTTTTCTTGAAAACATTTTAAATTATAACAATTTATTAAAAAGATGTTTAAAATAGATTTTTGAATCAATGTGTCCCATACCACTTTAAAAATTTTAAAAGTAATTTTAATTCTAAACATTAATTTCCATATAAATAAACCCGTAAAACAATTTTTAAAACATGGACATTAATAAGAAATATTTAGAAGAATAAAATTTTTAAACAATTAAAATGATATTTTAGTTAGAGTTCCTAACCTAATTAGAGACGATTCAATACCAAAAATCGAGGTACTAAAAACTAAATAATATCATGAGATTAAAGGGATTCATGATATATTCTGTCAAAGTACAGTATTTACACAAAATAAAAGTGAATTGGCGCATAACAACCAAGAAGTCTCAATGGAATGTGAGTTGAGATGAAATCCCTTATAAAGACTATATCCTTAGGATAAGGATAAATCAATGACATAATTTTTGATGTGAAAAATATAAATACACTAAATATGATTCGATATTCAGTTTAAAACAATCAGAGGACATTCACACATATTCTTGAAACAACAACACCAATGACTTGGATGTTTAACTCAATGAATTAAAATTGAGTTAAGATTACTCTTATCAAGTTCATATGGATGACCTGATAATTTAACAATGGAGTGATTATGTGTATCAAAAAAATAACCACACAAAGGAAAGTGGAAATTACTACATAAATAAATAAATAGTGATTTCACAAATAATCTTGGAGTAAAATAATCAGTGAAGTTTGCGTAAAACCCAATGAGTAGAAATCAAAATCAGAAATTCCCTTACCGATTTGGTGACTTACAAAACATAAAACCCATGAAAGAAGGATCATAAAATGAAGATGTAAATTCACTTAAATTTAATTATATTACATAATTAATACAATCATGGGCAGTGCATACACCGCACAAAAGGAAATGGTGGCAATATAGTATGAATCTAACGAAAATAAGAAGTGAGATGAAACCCCTAACCATGTTGTAATCAACTGAGTCATATGAAAAAAAGTTAATAACCACAAAATTAATCATATAATACCATGAATATAAATAGAATCATGATAATATATATTCAATGTCAGCACAAAATACACCACATGAAATAAATAATTAGTGAACAATGGAAATATCACGAAATTAAATGTGGGAGAAGAAACCCCTTACCTTGTACTTTTCCTTAGTATAGTGTAGTTTAAACTCCTATATAATGGTGAAATCATTGTTATAAAGTTATTAAAGAACCAAATACATAAATATTATATCATATATGATCTTCTAATATTTATTTGTTAATAATATTTCAGTAGTATCATCGTTTCAGGTGTTAACTGATTCGTTTTCCTTTATATGCTAGGTTATGTAAGCCATGTTTATTATGGATATGATGTATTAGATTCATATTCAGAATGATATTACATTGGTAAACATTATTTTTAATCATAAAATGAAAATTATTCTTGAATGAATGCGATGAGGAATGAATCTCATCACGTTCATGGAGACGACAATCCATACGTACGCATGAGCGACAATATCATTACATTGATGGTGAAATTGTATGTAATTGGATGTTATACCTTATATACAGAATCATTATCATGTTATATTTATTATTTACATTAGTTATAATAATTATTATACCCATCAAAATAATGATGTGTTTGAATAACAAACTACACCACGATGTGGAGACGGTAAGCCGTATGTATACACGTATGGTGACTTTGTCTTTTATAGAATGGATATAATAAATAATATGGTTGTACCATATTTATAATATCCTCAAAATATGTAGAAGGTACCGGATTTATTATTTTGGTATGGAAACAAAAGAGAAATAGGATGTTCAAGATGAAAAGAACATAAAAGAGGGTGGTGAAATTATTACCTCTTCCTCGTGTGTTTCCTTTTAAGTTGATCAAAATGGGTCTTTAAGATGGATTTATGATCAAATTAAGGACTCTAGGTTTATGTGAGTTATGTTTTTAGGATATTTGAGTAGGGTTTGGCCGAGAAAAATGGTTATGAATGTTTATAATTAAGGGAAGGGGACGTACCCTTTCGTAAGAGAGGTGATGGTCACTTTGGGAAAGCTTTGAAATATTATTTTATAATAAAATTATTTTCAGTTTATAATGGATTGAAAATGATTTATTTCTAAGATAAGGTGGGGATGGGTCAAAAACCTCTCAACCAATAGATTTTAGAGAAGTTTGGGTTATCATTTTGACCTTATCTTTTAGATTAAACTCTTAGTTACCAGGTTTAACTTTTACTGTTTCTTCTTGTATTCTTACACAATATGGTTAATAAACAGACTTTAAACTTCTAGAGAACCTAAAGTGGTTAATTAATGACATATAAAATATTATATAAACCATTTGGACAAACCTTAGATTTTTCAGAATATTATATCAACCAATAATAAAGTATTTGTTTAAAAAACACATTTATGTCAATTTTGACATTATTTAGTATTTAGTTTTTGTGATAATCATAACAACATGATTACTTTGAAACAAAAACTATTTAATAAACCCTAACATGTAATATTATCCTATAAATTAGTGGAATCCATAAAATGTTTCAAATTTTATTCATTTGGATATTTATAATATCAATTATTTTAATCTTTCATTAATAAGGTAATTACGGCATCATCATTGTGTCATAAATAAATTTAATTATTTAATGTCTAAAAATTATAAATAAAATAACTTTATGTATGATATATTTTAATATTTATAATGAATATTTATAGTATTTTTGTTCTTATGTATAACCCTATATTAAAAATTGTTTAGTTACTAAACATTGAATTTAACTCTTTTAACTATTATTTAAATAAAATAATAATAAATGTTATAATCTAATACAAGTGGATCAAAGTGGATCATATTTAATTCCTAAGGTTTTTTTTGTATAATTACACTTATCCAATAGAATTTTTAATTGTGATAGGGTAATTATAATATAATTTTAACATGTAATTACCCTATTTACTTTTAACTGTGGTAAATAAAATTCAAAAGTTACTATTCCCAAAAAATTATTTTCATCTAATTAAACCACATTTTACTTACTGATGTCAACCATTTCTCTCAGATGTTTTAAATTCAACTCATAGAAGTAGTAAAATTATGTTTTATGCAAATTTGTAAATGCTCCTTCAAGGTAGGTAAAAGACGATAAAAAGTTCAAATTTTTTTATACATTTGATTTAATTATAAATTGACTCTAATTAATTACATTGATCTTATAAAGGTATTATATATCAATTTTAACTTAAAATAAATTTAAATAATTTTAATAATTATTCAAATAAAACGTTCCATTCATCAAAAATTGAATGTTTTCAGAAAAATACCAAAAATTCAACCTAAGATAATTTTGATATTACAAATTCAAAAATGAATTATAATTTACCAAATTCAAAACATAGAAGTTTTATTAATTAATTTAAAATTAATTTCCATTGTTAAAACAGAAAAGATGGTTTTTAAAAAATAATAACTATCAAAAGATTGACATGTGTTTATGTCATATTTAAAAGTGAAATTACTTATAATGACCTACATTGTATTAAATCATAAAAATATTATATAATTACACTTATAAACCATTAAAATTAATAATTTAACCTTATAAATTATTTCAATTTAAAAAGTTGTTTTAAATTAAAATTTAGTATTTTTCAGTATTCATCAAAATATAAAAGTTATGAGGAAAGTACAAAAAATTTATTCAAAATAAATTGTGTGTCTTGATTCTAAATAAGAATTTCATTTCATTAAATTGAATATATAATAGTGTCAAATATTTTTTTTAAAAATGGTTTTCCATTAAAATGTGGCAAAATTTCATTTTTTTAGAAATACTTCTTTTATCTAAAAAAATGAATTTGTTCTTATATTATGTCTATGAAACACATAATATGGATTCTAAAATTATATAGAGTATATAAAATTAAAAATTCAGCTAATATTATTCATAACTATTTCTGAACGACTTGTTTAATAAGTCATCATGTGATCAAACCCAGTGTTGCTTGTAGCGTAAGTTATTGAATTACTTTAAAGAAAATAACTTACAATGAAATTTTGGGGTGTTACAAATTACCCAATTAACTTTTAAACATTGTAAATAAAATTCAAATTCACTATTCAAGAAAAGTATTTTCATCCAATTGAACCACATTTTACTTACTTATATCAACCATGTCTCTCATATTTTTGAAACTCAATTCACAGAAGTGGTAAAATTATTTTTTATGCATATTATAAAATGTGTATAGAAGGTCAGTAAAATACGATAAAAAGTTCAATAAAATTCTATATATCTAATCTTATTATAAAATGGCATCAAATAATTACATTAAACTAATATAAGAATTATTTATTTATTTTTACTTTAAAATAAATTTAAATTAAAAATAATTATTTAAATAAAAACTCAAATTTAAACAATAACAGAGTGTTTTTCACTTTTCATCAAAAATTGAATGTTTTTAGAAAAATACAAAAAATTCACCCTAAGATAATATTTTTATTCCAAATTAAAAAATGATTTCTATTTTAAAAAATTCAAAACATATAATTTTTAACAATTAATTTTAAATTTTTTTTCCCATTTTCAAAACCACACAAGGGGTTTCTGAGAATAAAAAACTATCAAAAGATTGATATGTGTTTATGGTCAATTTAAATGTAAAATTACTTCCAATGAAAAAAATTGGATTAAATTATAAAAATATAATTTAATTATAATTCAAAACCATTAAAATGTATAATTTAACACTATAAATTATTTTGATTAAAAAACATGTTTTCAATTAAAATTTAGTATTTTTCAATATTCCTAAAAATATGAATGTTATCAGAAAAGAACTAGATATTTATCCAAACTAAATTTTTAAGTCCTAATTATAAATAAGAAATTTAATTTGTCTAATTGAATATATAAAAGTGTAAAACATTGGATTTAAAAAAAGGGTTCTCCATTAAAAGGGGTTAAAATTGCATTTTTCATAAGATAATTCTTTTATCTGAAATATTGAAATTGTTCTTATATTATGTCAAAGAAACACATAATATGAATGTTAAAATTATATGGAGTATATAAAATTCAAAATTCTGTTAATACTATTTATAACCATTTTTTTAACGGCTAGTTTGTTTAGTCGTGGTGTGCTTAAACTCGGTGTTACGTGTTGTACAAGCTATTGAATTACTTTAAAGAAAATAACTCACTATAAAATCTTAGGGTGTTACATTTATAGTCAGTGGGAAATGTTTTATGTAATATATAGAGTTAATTCCTACCAATGAACGTTATTTCATCACATTGTGTAACCCCATCATCACTTGAAAATATCAGGTTATTCCTTACCCATTCACTTTATATTACTTCTGTTTTTTAATAGTACACCTTTCATGTGCATATATCATCTCATAGATTCAAAGTGAGGATAGTGGAATATTCTAATTGTGTGGGAGGGGAAAAGTTTTTGGGGTAGATATTTAGGATTTTCATTTGTGTGTTGTGTGTGTTTTGTGTATTTTTTTTGTAAAACATTAAAAAAAAAGATACAAAACTACAATAAAAATCCAAAAACTCCAAAAAAAAAAATCATGTAACATTCAATTTTCCATATAAAACATATGGAAAATTTATGTTTTCAAAATTCCTTAGTGGCATGATAATAATGAGAAATGATTCTTTATTAAGAGTTAGTTTCTATAGAAATTAAAGTTGTTAAAGATATGATTGGATGTGCCATTATAAAACCTTTTAGATTATGACATCATTAATTGTGATATTTTTTTCATGGTAAATTGTGTCATTCATTTATCCGCACAACATTTCACACAACCATGAAGAGTGATATTTTTTCTACTCAATTGATGGTATATCCAGTTTAGCTAAGAAAATTCATCTTATATCAATGGATTTTTCATATGTTCATTTCTCTTCTGGTAAATTTTATTTTTATGCCGAATTAATCAACGTGTCAGTACATGATATCCAACAGTTGTACACCCTAAAAAAAATAATAAAAAAATAATAAAAAAATCAAAAAAAATATTAATAATGATGGGAGTGATGAAATGTACAACATGTGGGGATATCTAGTTTGGGAGGTTAAGGTTTGACTTTCCAGAATGCTTAAGTGAGCGGGTCTTGAAATTTGATTTCAAAAGTATGTAGAATATGATCAGTGAATTAAAAAAGGTAATAATAATTAATTTACATGACCTGAATATACTAAATAGAGTGTGGATACATGAGATTTAAATGGTTGGAAAATACACAAGTGGGGAATTAATGGAATGGTGTACCCATAACATGTTTTTCTATGATTAGTGTCCTTAATCTCACTATATGTTAATATTAATAAAATTTATGAGACAATGAATTTAAAATTTATTGATATTTACTCTTTATGGGAATATTACTTTGTCTATATTTTCACTATGGATTAAGGAATATGAACATGAATATCTTATCACAATTTTTTTAGAATACATGATATGTGCCTTTTCCCAGGAGTGAAAAATGGAAAGTGTGGGGGTCAGTAAAACACAATTTTATTGAGTATTTTATTGTTAAAAAATGATATAATTTATTCACATTATGTTAAATATGTTTATTTATAAAATATTTTGGATTACGCTATTCATTTGAAAATTTGATGAAAATCCAATTTTTACCCTTTAAAGTGCACTATTGTAATTAAGACATTAATTTTTTATATGTATTGTTTGAAAATAAATTTTCTAAATGTATTCTAGGCTTAAGGGGATAGAAATTTCCTTTATTACATGGGATAAAAATCATGCATCTGATTATAGTAAAAGGTCAATGAAGTCAAAGATGGGCCGGACTCACCAGATTGGACATTAGTTCACTATTTGGGTTATAACTTCTTTATAGTTTCTTATATTGAGCCCAATGTAGGAGAGAATATCAGGTACCCATTTTTCACAAACATCCGTATGTATGGATAGCTTGTACATGTGTTTGGAAGGCTAAATAAGAGGTAAAACATGAAACAAAATATTTGGCTGAATTTCCATATTCAGACTAGAAACAACTTGTAACCTAGCCTCCCCTCTACTCTATAAATGTCTATTTTTTCTCATTTGGATAGGGTTTTACATGAAATAGGGGATTGAGATCAGAGAATAATTGGTTGAATTTCAATTTAATTCACCATTGGGGGAGAGAATCTATCAAGTTAGGATCTCCTCCAAAATGGTATTTTCTTCCTATTATTTATTGAAATATTGTTGTACTTTGAAAACAAATTTTTGTTACTCTTCCATTTATTCTATCATTTTCAATTATCTTATTCTCAAAGTCATTCAATTTGGTCTGGAAATCAATAGTATAATTATTATTTGGTTACACCACTTCCATGACCTTTTATAATGGAAAACATTTTTATGATGATTATACCTTCCATGGAAGAGAAGTTTTTTTAGCAATCGATCTACCAATTACCTTCATCATTAATTAATTTTAAATTAATGAAATACTATAATTTATTTAATATGATCAATTAATTTAGTTTCTAATTTAAATGAAACTAAGAATGAAATTTAATAATTAATACAAAACACACAAGGTTGAGAATTGCGTGAATTGTGAGCACGTGACCCTAATAGGTAAACAAATCACATGGGATAAATATATAGATTTAAAATAAAATACCTATAATCATATTATATTTATTTATATAGTGTATTTATTCCCTAATTTACCATTGATCGAAATCTAAACATAGATGTAAAATCAAAGCAATGTGTTGCGATTTCTTGTTCCGAAACCAGCCTAAGGTTTAACTATTGTCATCAATACATAAAAGTTATTTCTCAAAGGGTTAAAGGGATATAAAATCAGGGGATCATAATTAATTTGATATTAATTTAAATGGTAATGATTAATATGTATGTGAAGAGGTATATTTAAATCAATAGCACCTTTAAAATATTTTCTAAAAAACATTTTCTCATTGTATTTTCTTAATTTAATTTAAAAAAACATAAAACAATATATATATTTATATTCAAATTAAATTATTATAGACATATAAATGATAAAAAAATATTAAAATTTTAAATGTTTTTTATGTAATTTTATTTTATTTTCTAAATACCTTTAATATGTTGTTAAATTTACTTCCTCCATTGAGAGACTAACTTGGTCAGCTACTCTGTTGTACCTAAAAAGTAAAAAGTACACATCATTATAAATCACTAATGAAATCACCTTTAAAAATAGTTTCTTTACCATAGAGGCATGTATTTTATTCAACCAATTAGGGGTATTTATTTAATTTTTCATTTTATTCTTTTCTTCTCCTATTTCATTCTTTTTTCCCCTTTCTCTCTTCTTTTATTTTTATCTAACCAACTCAGGCTTCTTTATTTTAAATATGGACCAATTTTGATTATTTATTTTTTATTTTTATTTGGTTGTTGACATGAAATAATGTTGAGGATCTATTAGATACTGCCCATGTGATTGAACATTGCCTTCAAGATCAAATCAAACAATCTCAGTTTATGGGATGTTTCAACGTTCAACCAGTTGTAAAATTCCTCCATTCTAGGAACAATATAATTGGAGAAACATCTGAATAAAAAATAAAACAATAATAAATGGTTGAATACAAAAACAATGAACTTAATAGAACCATTCAATATGGATACACCATACAATAACTATGAACCAAATTATATTGCATACCCAATCCTCGAATCATAATTTAAATTAAAATATGGGATAATAAAGCTTATTACAAAGATTCATGACTTATTTGGTGATAATATAAACAAAAATTTAAATGAGTTTAATGTGGTTTTATCAATCCTTAAGCCAATAAATTTGTTTGAAGATAAAATGAAACTAAGGGCATTCCCAATCTCACTTTATGGAACTACAAAGCATTGAATGTACCATTTAAAATATGAATATGTAACAAGTTGGAATTTTTTGAAATGTATTTTTATGAAGATATTTTCTAGCATCGAGGACCACATCCATTCAAAAGAAGATCTCTGGGGTCAATAAATGCCAATGGGAGTCCATGTATGAGAATTGGGAGTGATTCAATAATTTTTTTGCAAGTTTCATGCATTAGAAAATCTATAAGAAACTACTCATATAGTATTTCTTTGAATTCCATACACATATGGAGAGGAGCACGATGAATTTTTTAGCTGGAGGGGAATTGGTTGGAAAAATTCCAACAACTCCACGCATGTTGATCAACAAGATGGCACAAAAATCACAATAATTTGGCCATCGAGTTACCCCAAAAGTTAGAGGTGGTACATAAAGTAAATCCATATTCTCTTTTAAACCATTTGATTAATAATATGTTGGAATATTTTACCACTATGGATAGGAAATTTCTTTATCAAAAAAGAAATCCAAATTCACACTTATGAGTCCATATGGAATTTTCTAAAAAAAAACCATTGAACCTATTGTTTCCCCCAACTATAAGAGATATAGGATTATGCATTAGTATTCCTTGGGAGTCCATATCAATAGAAACAAAATCCATATCCCTGAATAACAATGATTCATTTTCTCCAACATACAACCAAGACTAGAAGGATCAATCATACATGAGGTATGAATCTGGAAAACAACAAAGGCCCCCTTTGTAACAAAATTTCCAAATTCCTCTACCTTACCAATAGGGCTTCCAAAAACCATAAAAAATATTTGAATCTATAAAATAAACAATCCAAAAACAAGGTAATTCTCAACCAAAATTATCTTCTAACAGTGATTATCTTTTGAATAAAATTGTTCATAATCAATAGAACGAGTTGAAGAGTCAAGGATCTGAGTTGAGTGATTTAAAGACACAAATGATCCATATTTCCACAACCCTCCATAAATTGGTAAGTAAGAACTCATGAAATATTCCTTCTCAACCTACTCCAATTCCTAAGGGTAATATCAGTGCCATCACATTGTTAATTGGGAATCAAACAACTGATATATCTGTACTTATCATTCCAATGGGATTCATATCAACCATAGGGAATCCCCATTCCATACCAACTGATGAGAAACATAAGGAGATACAAAAAGGAAATAAAAACATTTATTATATTCTTATCAAACCAATTCCATTTCTAAATATAGTAGAAAAAACTAAGAGGTTGGATGAATAAGTGATTGAAAAATAGGTTATGGACACATTTAAGTGTGTGTAGATAACCCCCCCTCTTGAAGGAATCAAAAAAATCCTATGGTATTCCAAATTGGTAAAATAAATTTTTACTAATAAAAGATGGATGAAAGGAAATTATTGGATCAATCTTGCAAGTAATTATTCATTACTAATTTCATTATCTCAAAGAATACCAACAATTTTCAAAGATCTAGGAACATTCACCATAACATTAACCATAGGGGATTTAAACTTTTATGATGGTTTATGTGATTTAGGTTCTTCCATTTATGTAATTCCCCACTATATATTCTCTTTTTAAAAGTTATTGAGTTGAATCTAATTAGAGTCGTGGAGTAGTTGGAAAATAGAGCTATAACATATCCAGCAAGAGTCCTAGAGGATGTACGTGTTTCTGTAAGAGACATGATATTTCCAGTATGACTTGTTTTTTGAGTATGTTGAGGATTTGATGCATTATTCTATGATTTTGATGACGTATATTCTGTTACTAATTTCCATTGTTTGGATATTTTAATTCCTTAAATGTATCCATCAATACAACACCCCCTTTATTGAAACTCAAACCATTCCCATGAAATCTGAAATACTCATACTTATTAAGTGGTGAGAGATTACCTTTTATCATTTATAACAATAATTCTTTTGAACATAAAGTAAAACATTTGATCCTTTTGAGGGAGAACGTGAGGAAAATCAAGTATACCTTGACTAACATATTAGGTATTATCCCCTCCATTTTCATGCAAATAATTCTTCTAGATTATGGGGTTAAACTAATTAGGCTGCAACAAAGGAGACTAAATCTAAATCTTCTGAAATATGTTAAAAAAAATGAAACTTTGATATAGGTAGGTATAATTTATCCCATTTTTGATTCCCAATGGGTGAGACATATTCATTATGTTTCTAATAAAACTAGTGTTACTATTTCTAGAAATGATATAGGGGAATTAGTTCCAATAAGGGTGCAAAATAGTTGGTGGGTGTGTATTTATTATATGAAACTATATCAATCCACTTTCAATGACCATTCCCCCCCCCCATTTTTTGATCAACTGCTTTAGAGACTAGATGGTAAAACACACTATTGTTTCTTGAATTTATTATCTTGATATTTTCATGTTCCTATAGCTTTGGAGGATTAGGACAAGACAACATTAACTTTTCTATTTGGTACATTTTTTTACCAAATGACGCCATTTGGACTATACAATTCCCATGTACCTTCAAAAGATGCATGTTGAGTATTTTTTATATTTTTTAAATGATACATGATTGTATGTATTTATTATTTCTTTTTACAGTGTATCGATTTTCATTTGATGAGTGTATCCTTTTTCTGGGAAAGGTGTTGAATCATTGTATTGAGAAGTATACGGTCTGAAACATTAAAAAGTTTCATTTCCTACTAGATCATGGAATTGTTTTAGGGAATGGAGTTTTAAAACTTGGTATAGATATTGATATATATAAGGTAGATATTATTTCATCCTTTCCATGTCCTTCATGTGTGTGTGATGTTAGATCTTTCCTAGGGCATGGAAGATTTTATCGGCGCTTCTTAAATATTTTCAGTATGAATGCTCTTTCTATGGGGAAATTACTTTGAAAGGATTATGATTTTTTGTTTCATGATTCTTATAAGACTTAATTTTATGATCTAAACAAGTGTATAAAAACTTCACAAGTCATAGATCCCCATGACTGGACATTCCATTTGATCATCTGTGTTATGTTTCAAACATCGTTGTTGAAGATTTTTTATCATAGATGTTGGAGGGACATTCACAAGTGATTTCCTATGCTTAGAGGACATTGGATTAGACCTAAAAAAATGATACAACCATGGAAAAAGAGTTTCTTACAATAATATTTTATTTATAAAAATTATTTTTATATTTATTTGGCTATAAAGTAGTTGTTTTTTCTGATCATACTGCTCTGAGGTACATCTTAAAGAAACTAGACGCAAAGACCAATCTTATCTGATTAATGCTCATCTATCAAGAATATTATAGTGAGATAATGGTTAATAAAACTTGGTGGAGGACCACATGAATAGGATTACTTACACATTAGAGGTTGACACCTTGGACTAGGTAGCACATCAACAAACTTTCCTCCATGGGCATCTTTATTACATATCTGGTATGCATCATTGGAATGGGGATTTAGTTAACTACCTTGTTTACTTTAAAATTTATAAAAATTTAAAGAATCATCAATTCTAAAAGATAAAAAGTGATACAATATTTTTGTTTTGTGATGATCCCTACCTTTGGCGCATGTGTAGTGATCATGTTATTATGAGGTGTATTCATGATCCTATGTTCGAGTATGTTCTCTATTTAGTTCATACACTTTTATAAGGAGGAAAACTTATACCCCAACAGATATCTATTAATGACTTAGACTATGGATTGTATTGTTCATGATTATTTTAGGATGATCTTTCGTTTTTCATGTCAACCCCACGTTACCAAAACACATGAAACATTATGAGGAGGCACAAGATTCCCCAGAAACCCATATTATTATGTAATATTTTTATGTTTTGGGAATTAATTTTATTGGTCCTTTTAACAGTACTTTTTGTTTCATGTACATTTTGTCTATTATTGATTATTTGATCAAATGGGTGGAGGATAAAGCCACCATGATTGATGATTCTCATGTTGTAGTGGACTTTGTCCAAGCACATGTTTTTTTAGGTTTGAATTACCAAAGTCCACCATAAGATACAAAGGGAAACAATTTTTTAATTTTAATTTGGATTCCATAATTTTTATGTTTGGAGTGACAAGAAAACATCAACAACATACCACCCACAAACAAATGGCCAGGATGCGGTTTCAAATCGAGAGATGAAACAAATTTTGGAGAACACTGTGCAACTGAATAGGAAAGATTTGAGAAAGTGATCGAATGACGATTTGTAGGAATATTTGATGGCATACAAGAACCCCATATATATGTCCCCATTTTGTATTGTCTTTGTTTAATCTTATCATATCCATATTGAACTCGAGCATCAAGGTATTTGACTATAATGAAATAAAACATGGACTTGTTCCATGATGGAATTAAAAGGAAGATGTAAATTCAAGAGCTTGAGAAGCTTTTATTGTAATAATATAAACAAGGATCTATATGGATTGATCAAAATACTCTCATGCCCTAATGATCCAATAAATGGAGTTTCATGTAGGAAAGAAAGTTATACTCTAGAGTTCACAACTGAAGCTGATGCCCGATAAGATGCATTCTAGATGGTTAGGTCTTCTAGTTATATCTAATGTTTTTTCTTATGGTGTTATAGAGATCACATAAGATTAAACTGTAAGGATCATTATAGTAAAAAAGAATCTTTTGAGGTAATACATTGAGGGAACTTTTATAGATGCAGTTGATTTCATCACATCACATTACCCTATAATCACTTCAAAATATCACGTTGTTCCTAACCCTTTCAATTTTTTATTACCTATCTTTTTTTAAATTATATATTTCAATGTAAAATATCATAAAATAGGTTCACAATGAGGAAAATGAAATATTTTATTTGATGGGAAGGAGACACCATTTTGGGGTAGATATTTAGGATTCTCATTTGTGTGTGTTTTCGTTATGTTATTGGTTAAAAAATCCGATAATAAACAAAAACAAAACAAATAAACAATATAAAAAACAATATATATATATATAAAACATACCATGTAACATTCTCTTTTCTGTATGGAATATTTTAAAAATAAATATTTTCAAATTTCATTGCTGGAATGATAATAATGAGAAAAGTTTCATTATTAAGGGTTGATATTTATAATAAATTAATTCACCGATGATATGATTGGTTGGGTCGTTATAAAACCTTTTATATTATGACACCATTATTTGTGATATTTTTTCATGCTAAATTGTGTCATTTATTTCTCCACATAAATTTTCACACAACTATGACTTGTGAAATATTTCCTACTCAATTGAAGGTATATCCAAATTAGGGTAGAAAATTTATATTATATAATTTATTGGTTCATATGTTCATTTATCATCTGATCTATTTCAATACTATACCTAATTGACCTATGTGTGTGTTCGTAATATCTGACAGTTTTACACACAAAAAAATCAAATCAAATAAATATTTATTAATAAGGAGGGGAGTGATGAAATGTACAATACATAAGGATATCTAGTTTAGGATTATAAGGTTTTACTTTTAGGAAAGATTATGTGATTTGGTATTTAAATTTTATTGAAAAGTAAAAAAATAGGTTTGGTGGATTAAACCAAGTAAGTGGAATTATTTTACGTGACCTGAATATACTGAATAGATTGTGGGGGTTTAAACTTCAAATGATTGGCACACACATGTGGGGAATTAATGGCATGGTGAGCCCATAACTTTTTTTTCTATGATTTGTGTCAATAATATCACAATTTGTTTTTATATAATTTATGAGACAATTACTTTCAAATTAATTGATATTTACCCTTTATTGGAATCTTACAGTGGCTATATTTTCACAATGGATTTAGGAATACGAATGTTTATATTTTATCACATTATTTTTCGAATACATGATACGTGACTTTGCCCATGAGTAAAAAAGGGTAAGTGTGGGGGATTTCATAAAAAAAAATATTATTTAGTATTTTATGGATAATAAATGATATTATTTCCTCACATTATATAAAATGTGTTTATTTATAAAATATTTTCTATTTTATCATTCATTTGAAATTTTAATGAAAATTTTAGTTTTACACTTTAATGTTAACTGTAGTATTTCAGACATAAATATTTTCATATATATCATTTAAAAATAAATATTTGAAATTATGTTCTTGAATTAATGGGATAAAACATTAATTCTTGATATGGGAGCTAAGTTGTGAATTGGATTAGAGTAAAAGGGCCATGAAGTCAAATATGGTATGGACTCTCCACATTGAATATCAGTTCTGTATTTGGGCCATAACTTCTTTATATGTGCTTATATTGGGCCCAAATGTGACGTTTAGATCGAGAGGAAAAATTATCACAAATAATCTTAAGGGAAGGATCGTTGTTTTATTCATTTTGATGGTCAAAGAGGTAGTAAAACATGGCCTAAAAACTTTTTCTGAATTTTTCCATTCACACATGAAATTAGTAGATACCAATCCTAGTCTCCACTATATAAATTTGTGTTTTTCTCATTTGGAGGGGGTTTGAAAAGCCATATAGGATTTGGAGCAGATAATATGTTTTTACCTTCCTATTAAATTTACCATTGGGGGAGGGAAGCTATCAAGGAAGGATATCCCCCAAAATGATCTTATCTTCCTCCTCTTTGGTGTAATATTGTTTTTCTTTCAGTAAACTCTTAGTTTCTATTCCATTTATTATATTAATTTCAATTTTAATCTTATTCTAATATTCATATTTAGTCTGAAAATCTTGAGTAGAAACATGATTGGGTTCTACCCTTTCTACAACAATTGCAAATACAAAACGTTTCTATGATGACTACACCGCCCATGGATGAGTTATTCTTTTTAGTAACCAATATACCTATTACTTTCTTCTTTAATATATTTTGAATTAATGAGATACTGTAATTCACTAAAATAGATATATTAATTTATTTTTTAATTTAAATGAATCTAAGATAACAATTGAATATTTTACACAAAACAAGTGTGGTCATGAATTGCGTGAATTGTGAGAGTGTGACATTAACCTGTAAAACAAAACCTCGTGGTATAAATTTGTGAATATTAAATATAATACCTAAAATAAATTAACAATTATTTATAGAATTTATTTATTATATAATTTAAAACTGGTCATAAGGTAGAGAGAAAATGAAAATCAAATCCAGAAGTTCTGATTTCTTGTTCTTAAGCTAACATGTGGTTTAACTCTTTTCATAAATGTTGTAAAGTTATTTCTCATGGGGTTATGCGGTTCAAAAATTAGGGGATCATAATTAAGTAGATTATAATTTAAATGGTAATGATTAATACATAATTTAATAGGTCTATTTATATTGATTACACCTTTCAAATATTTTTTGGAAAAACCTATCTTCAAGTTTCATTTTTTAAATCTCATTTAAAAAACAAAAAGTTAAAAAAATTATAAAATTGACATCAAAAATAATTCCTATATTATTATAAATGATAAACAACCCTAAATAGATTTAAATATTGTTTTATTTTATTATATTTTATTTTCAAAATAACTTTAATATGTTGTTAAATTTACTTCCTCATTGGAGAGATGACCTTCATCAACCACTCTATTGCACCTAAGAAGAAAAAAAGGTTCATGTCATTTGAAATCACCCATAACATCACTTTTTAATTCCCTAAAACCATGGTAATATCTTTTAAATAAGAAACATAATTAGTTTCAACCATAATTCTAGATAATAAACTCCTAATATCAGGGTGGGAAGGTCCTACATGACCAGACCTCATATCCCACTACCCCCAAAACACCTGAGATCCCCCCAAAACAACAAGGAATGTGACACACCAATAGTAAAAATCAATATAAACATAATTATCAACTATAAAATCCATCATAATTATGAAGTCAAATAGATCCTGATTGCATATTAATAAAACCAAGAACTACTTTTCATATGTTATCAATATATAACAAAACGAACATTGAAACCCCAACTCTTTTCTCTTTCTAAGAGTGGTAACCATCACCATAAGAAATGGAATGATCTATATTAGATGATTAAGTAAATAAAAAAATGTAAAGATATAAATGAGGGAGATGAACCTGTATCAAATTGAACAGTTTCTAAACAAGATACAAAAATAGTAGACATCTCACTATAGTTGGGCTTGTATTAACCTTTGTCAGAATCTCATCCATTTCATGATGGTGATTCACTCTTTTGGAATGTGTCTGAATATGTATATACATTGGAACATATAAATATACCATGTAAGAATTTTTAACTAGAGACCCATGACCACAACAAGGTATAGGAATATCCAAGAAAAATGTTCCAGATGGACTAGATGACCAAAAACATTATAAATCTTCTCAGGAAAGGGATAATAATTTTAATTGGAACTACCTTTATACAATGATATTAATACAAGGAAAACAAATAATTGATATTTATGGTGCATAGGGATCCTATATCCAAGTTCCACCTCCACCACCATTATGATTCTCCTTCTATATCTTCTAATTTTTTAGCATGCCACTAAAACTACCACTAGGTGGAAGAGAAAATCTTGAGAAGAAAACATATCCTTTCGTAACCATTTATTCCACCATATCATAGTCAATTATGTTAATTTAGGTGGTATTATTCAACATTAATTACTTTGATTATATATCTAGTAAAAAAAGCTACTGGTATTTTCGATCTCTTATTTATTATTTATCACCACCTTCATATAAAAATGAATGATATCTTGCAACGATTTGTATAATATGACACCAAATTCTCACCCTTCAATAAGGAGAGTAACTCTTGGGGCTTCATGATCATTTTACCCCCTAGACCTTACTACTAAAAGAAGTGGGTCTCAAAACCCTTCATGTTAAATTCAATATTCCCATTTTTGTATACCATATAATCCCACTAGTAATATTTGGTACCTTCCAGATTAAGAAATACACATTTAACCTTTATAGCCCTAGGTGTGTCCATAAAGTCCAAAATTAAATTTATTTTCTCCAAATAGTCCTCTAGCTCTTAGGGTTCATTAATACCCTTATAAGAATGGGGGGGTACTCATGTAGGAACTCTCGATATCGGTCCTTATCTACTCTAGTTCTTGGTTTTTCGTCAATAGTTTGGTTCTAAACATGAGGTACATTTTGGTCCATAGAACAAAATATATTAATGATATCTACATAAATATTTTGATCCAAAGGAGGATTCTCTATAGGAGAATCTCCCACAAAACCCTCTTATAGAACCCATGGAAGACATATCAGTGTAATTTTCTACATTTCAAGGAATAAGATAATTATCAAAAAGAGGATAATAATAATTTAAACTAGAAAACAATAAGAATAAAATGAACACACAACCAAAACACTAATGCATGAAACACACATCCAGACATACCATGTAAACTTGATACAAAACATAGAAATAAAGCGTCAGAAACTCACTGAAGCCTACCTCTCAAGTCATGATAATCCAATCTATTTTATACCCACCATCCGAATATATAGAAACTGGTGGAAAACCAACTAAGATGGAAAATTATTATATCTTATCTCGATTGCCCATCAAACTAGACACCGAACTAAAATGTAGAAGGACCCAAAGGGTATTCACAATATCTAAGGGTTCGTGACTAGCACCCAGGTATCATGCCAAAAAAAAATTGAATGATTTCTCCCAACCTAATGTAATAAAAATAGAATATATATATATAGAAATAATACTAGAAACAAGATACATTCCAGAATCTATGAAAGGAAGTGATTGTAATAAAACCCAAAAGTAGATAGAAAATCACTAAGGTATATGTCCAACATCCAAAAATGAAACCTACATCAAAAAAATAACTTCACCCTGTGATATGTGGGTAGAATCCTAAAATATCACCATTAGATACTTTTAAATACCTGAAACTAACATTTATGCCCCACCACATTTCATTTATTATTCATATATCAAAATTCAATACAAATGCTACACATTCCCATTGGAATGTATATGTTTTGAGTTAATCATGCTCAGAAGGATCCAACCCAGGTGTTCCATATCAAGTCTAAATAACAATCCTAATTTCCCCAAAACATGTCATGATAAGTTGATAAATAATTTTATATCAAAATCTGGGTTAACATTTTTCACATTGTTTTCAATTCTAAATAAAATAGATAAAAATTTAAAATCATGATTCAAGAAACTCATTTTTATTTATTAAAAAAGTATATTAAAGAAAAAATAATACAATATAAACCACAATAGTAAAAAATCCCTATGATCAGAAAGGTTTGAATAGATAGATCACTTGTACCATAATAGAAATTGATAGCTTGTGTGAACTTTTGTCCTTAGAACCCATGCATGAAACTTATGGGAATAGAGGAACACCCCATAAAGTGAACCATCTATAGTTTGAATCGGGTGATAGTGTACATAAATATACAGTTTAGGATATTAAATCACCTATCTATATGATATTTTTGAAAAAGTAAATATAAAAGGCTCAATACTATATCCTCTACCTTAGTTCCCAATGCTTCCATGAGTTTTTTATATCAAATGAATTTATAAGGGATTTTCACTTTTCAAAAATAATTCCAAAAAAAAATGTTTTCATTAAGAAATGATTTGAAATCCAATTTCATAATCTATTTAACTATGATTCTAAAAAACACCAATCTTTTACAAAAGTGAGGGGATACTCATATTTTCTCTAAAAAATTATTTTGGCACACAAATCATACAATCAATGGACCATTCTAATTATTTTAAAAACAATTGGTAAAACTAAGAGTAATTATGGATCAAATGCCACAAGTTTGATATGGAACTACAAACCTCCAACTCCGGTCACACACTAATGATGGCGGGATCCACACACACCAATAGAGTAAGTAGAACAATATAGAAACCAATATAGGCCTTAAATAAAATTCACACATCCTATAATTGAATTCCATAATAAAGGGTTAGAGGATAAGTAAAATAATAACATACCTTAGAGAACAATCACATCACAACATAAAAAAAAATAGATCCATCCTCTAAAATATGATCACACAATGGATCCAAAAGAGACTGAAGAAGAAGAAACATCACTTAAATATAAATCCCATAAAAGAAAAACAACACTAATACCAATTTCATGTAGAAGTGAAGACAATGAGAATAAGATGGTCATACTTACCAAATAAATAGCTTCCAACCAATCAGAGAATAAAAAACCAAAAGAAGGATTCCAATATTTCCTAACCCACCTTCAAATATCTATAGCATCACAAGGGTTTATGAGAGACATTTTTGGGTAAAATAATAGAATGGTCATGTATGCCGCATGATAAAACCCGCTGGGTATAAAAGATTTGCATCATAAATAATGGATTCATGATGTGAATTAACTAGTCATCATGTACACAAAAAAATATGACTCCTCATATTAAAAGTCTTCAAAAACCCATTCACGATGTGAACATCATTCAAGGCATGATTGTTTTCATTATTTTTACTGAAATTACGTATTCTACACAGTGTAAATTCATATAAAGAATATATAATTCACTTAATCAATCTATCCAATATCCATCTCTTTTCCCTAGATCCATTATAACAATCTTCAATTACCTATAATGATCCATGAACACTATGTATAAACTCTTAAACATTAAAAACAGAGTCCAGATGACTAGAATTTTACAGAATGAAATTTAAAATATTAGATGTAGTGATATTTTCATCAAGGAATCATGAAAAAATATATCAAAATTAACTTTAAGAACATGTAATAAGGTATTTCAATAAATGGGTAGGTATGCACTAAATACCCAACTAATTTGGATAACTAATTGTAACATGATATATTTCAATGGATCGAGGGGCTATCTATTACCAAGAACCACATATCACTTATGTATGTACAATTCATTAATCATATATCTATTAAACAATATTTAACACAATCAATTATCCTTTTTAATAAATAAATAACTGTATTGATTCTAGAATATGAAACATTAGTATTTCCTCCACAAGTAAAATATCATTTCAAGAAAACATTAGTCAAATATTACCATATATAGAAATTGTTTATGGATAATAAATTCTAAAAGTATTATAAATTATATTGAATACATCAATAATATTCAGAATATAGACATGGAGGAGAAAACAAGTGTCCAATGAATAATGTAGAGTGATAGAGAACATGATAATAAGAATGTTAATGATAAAAAAATAAGGTATAATCCATAAACTAGTAAATGATTTTAGAATACCATAAATGCATCATAAAATATTTTTTTATGTAAAAGAAATTATTTGGAGAACTATAAAAGAAAATGGAAGTGAAACATTGAAAATAACATTACTTGTTGATTTTTTGACTTTATTATAAAATTTTTGTTATAAATTATTTCTAAAATATTTTCAAACATTTAAAAAATAATTCATTTAAAATTTGTATTAAAAACTATAAATTCAAATATTAAATATTAAATTTATTTTTTTTGAAAAAAATAAAAAAATATAGAGGAAGTTGATTAGAGATTAATTATTATGGAAGCATTAAAGTCAATTTTTCTATATAAGATAAAGAGTGAATTCTTTCAAACTTTTATAAAAAGTAAAAAATAAATTTTTCAGAAAACATTTATAAGAATTCATAAATAAATTAAAAGGTAGATAAATTGGTTTTTTTTAAAAAATTCATGTATAGTTAAAAAAATTTTGAAATAATTTTAAGAATGTGTATATGAAATACATTGACTCATTACAAAAATAAGAGAATTAGGGTTGTATTTCCTTTAAAACATTATTTCAATCCTTTTGGGTGCTATAGAGATGAAAATGTCACAAATACAAAAAAATAAGAAGATGATATATCAATATATAGATTTTAATATAAAAGGATTATATAATTATTCCAATGTAAATTTAAATATGAACAATCCTGAACAAGAGTGGGACTATAAAATAAACCATTATGTATTAAATAACATTTGATGAAAAATCCCTTAATCGAAAAAACATTAATTGAAACTTTAAAAACAATAAATAATGAGTAATTAATGAAATAATATGTCAAATTGGTAGGATATACACAATATTAATGAAATTGGGAACATAAGATCAAATATATCTAAATGTAGTGGAATTCAGATGAAAAACTCTTACATTTGATTCCTTCTCTGTCAGAAGAAATAAACTCTATTGAATAATCCGATAAAATTAATTAAATACATTATCAATAACTGATTTCATATATATTCCATTTTTATTGTCTTTTTATAATCATTTGACATTCATTCATTGAAATGTTCTTTCTTACGTCAACCAGATAAAGTTGTTCGGTCAATTTATCCAAAAATATTTTAGTAAATTCACCATGGTTAAATATGTTATGAATTGGTTCTACCATATCCATAATTTTAATTTTTTCATGAATATAATTTAAATTCAATATATATATTTATATAAACATACATTCAAGGTGGTAATGGAAAAAAATTACATCTCTTCATGGAGGTGGTAGTCCACATGTACACACAATCAATGTTATCATTTTCAAATTTATGGACTGGTAAGAATATAGTTGATATATTATATTATTAGAATAATAATCCTTTCAGAAATTTCATATATATTCATTAAATCCATATTTATAACCATCCAAATGAAGCAGTGGTGAAAAATGAATTACATCACTATGTGGAAACAGTAGTTCAATTGGACTCATGAGCCATGTTTGAATTTTATATAAGGAAAAAAAGAGATATAAAATGGATCTAATATTAATATAAAAACATATCCGTATAGTAAATATGATGATTAAATTATTTATATGTTTTTTGATGATTTAGAGGATGGTTTAGAAGAAAGAAACTGGAAAAATCATGGTATGAACATGTAATTATTATTTTCATAATACCATTTATCTGAGACCATAATACATCCATATGTGGACTTTTGGGAAGGACAAATCCATAATAAGGTGTCTATGGATTTTGGGAAGATATTCTTTTAGTATTGGAAAATCTTTGTGGCCCAAGATGTGTATATAAATGAAGGTAGGAAGGTCCATTTATAAAGTGATCTGGTTCAAATACTTGTAAATGGAAATATATTTTACTTTAAAACCACACCAAATTAGAGAAGAACCTATTCAATACTAGATTAAATGATAATAAAAAAAAATATTTCTTATTTAAATAAAAACATTTCTTAGATTTAAAAAATGTAAAACATTTACTTTTATATAAAAAATTATATTTTTAAATTCAATATATTACTTTTTTTAAGATAATGTTTTTCTAAAAAAGGTTCCACATACATTCTAGTCATTCTTAAATCATTATAATGTTATAAAATATAAAATATTTTTTATAAAATTATTTTTCACTATTCACCTTGAAAAATTATTTCAACAAAATTAAAAAAACCAAAATTCAAATTTTTTATCACATGATATCAATATATGTGTAAATTTTATAAGACATAATTTCTATATTTTGTATAAAATAATTCTAATATACTTTCAGAGAATGCATAAAACCCATTTTTATAAATAATGAAATTTTGAAGCATAAAATGAGGATATTCCCATGCCCTTTCTACTAACAACCATTAGATTATTTTTAACTAATTTGTTGAATATATTATCAATTATTTCAAAAAAATAGTTAATCCGAATTTATTAATTTAATTTATTAAGAAAAAAATATATCATGCACGTGAAAAGAGTTTTATAAAAATATCTTTTTCCCTTCAAATGGTTTTATCTTCATTTATAGAAATTTATATAATAAACTTATGAATGATTATTCATTAGATTACCCATATAAGTAAATATTTTAAAATAATTAATACTCTAAAAAATATAACATGTAAATATATATAGAAACCCCACTTTTATATTTAAATAACCTTCATTTCATATCAAATACCAATGAATGTAAATTTATTTGATTCCACATTATATATTCATAAAGTATTGATGTTTACCTTCAATTTGAAGTAATTTATTATTCACTATGTTTTGGTTTTTTTGAATATCATTTCTTATAAAACATAGTATATATTTAAATTAAAACAAATACTAAATTCTTTGGGTGTTATACTGTTGAACTTAAAAAACCTATGTTTAATGTTTTGAAAACTAAATAATATTTTACTCCAAAAATAGTTTATATTCAGATATATTGAAACTTATTTTAATTAATTTATCAAATTAAAATCTTTCAAATTTATTTCACATTTTTTAGCATCATTTCTATATTTTGGAAAATTTTATTTTCGTTTTTGGATATAAAAGTATGATTACTATGATTAAATATAATGATCACAATTGTTGTGAAATGATTAATTTAAAGGAATTATACTATTAATATTGTGTAATTTTATTCTAAATAATTAAAATGATCTATTTTTATTATGAATTTGAATTTATTTTTTAAAATATAAAAAAATACATTATCGGTCATTTGATTAGTAATTAATTTTATATATGATTATAAAATCTTAATGGTTAAAACAACATTTTTCTACAATAAAATGTTTTCAACATACTATATGTTAAAATTTAAAAATTAACTATATCATTTTTATAAATTAATTTAGATTAAATGAATTCTAAATTTAAAATCATAATGTAAAAATTTTATAAGAGGGGTTATCTTGTTTTTTATTAAAAATTTAATTACACTAGTAAATACTAGTTAACTAGGTAAAAACATGTAAAAGTTAAAAAAAATAATTGTAAAATAATAAAAAATTATTTCAAAAATTATCCAAATGAATGGTTGGGGATGATAGAACATACCTCTTACTCTCGCATAATTATTTTTTATCTTTAAGTCTCTGATGTTAAAATATTGTCCTCATATTGTTGTATATTAATGAGTAACTACGAAAATTCTATTTCAATAACTATTAAATAGAGATCACATCCATCACATTTATACACCCATTTAAAAGATTTATCTCAAAAAACTCAACCATATCATATGTTAAAATCTCTCTTCACATCAATGAATCCTTGTTATTTTTAAAGGACTAAGATAATGATTCTTAGGGTGTGACATAAAGGAGAATATCCAATGGTATAGGCGATGTTCCCAACTGAGGAAACTTAACATTTTTATTCTCTTTACCCATTAAAAAAATTATATCCTTGAAATTGTTATAACATATATATTAATATTATTCTAAAATTTATTATATTAATGACGTATCCGTTTTCTACCTTCATCCAAGACCATTCGAAAAAATGAAGATATCAACATGCGTACTTCTGAATTATCGTCTACAAGAATGACATGCATGATTTTTCATCACTGACTTACATGTATGGTTCAAAAAGACTATTTAAAGGATTAATATAATATTTATAACAATATTTTGTTTCATAAATTTTAACCCATTCTCTATCTTCCACCATATATATAGATATAAAACTTGTCGCTTGTGCATACATGCAGGCTACCACTCTTAAGAATGTAAAATAATACGCTTTTTACACTAGATATCACATATTTATCAAAATATCTCATAATATAATTCAAAACATTAAAAAATATAAATAAAAAAATTTATATATATATTAATGACATTATTCCAAAATAATCGCTTTCTTAAACATATATACCCATACATTATAACTTATTCTTGTTTGGGTAAGTTTAACCACAAACATGAATGAGGATATAAATTTATATCATGGATAAATATAGAAACCTAACTATAGGTTTTTTTGAAATTATTGATATAATAATTTATTTATGTTTCAAGAAAGGATATAATAATATTAATCTTATTACCATTATACTACATTTTTCATTATAAATAACCGAAACATGCTCATCACCAACTTCATCATCATGATTCATGACCAAAATACTTATGAAATAAAATAAAAACATTATAAATCATTATGAAATCTGATTTAGATTTTCTATAATGATCTCATAATGATGAAATTTGAATCTATAAATAGTAATACACACTTCCTTTATGAGACTAGAACTAAATAATCAATATAAACTAATAAAATCATATTAAAAAAATAAAATATTAATAACAATTATATTTTTTATAAATTATTATAAATTATGTCTATAAAAAATTATATGTATGGATGAGGTTTTGAAATAGTTTATTAATATTGTTATTTTAGTTATAAAGGATAATAGAGAACACCCATCTAAGTGTGACTAAAGGTATGAGTTTTTAAATATTAATTTTTCTTCATTGTGATATGATGTGTGTTCACCAATTGTTTCCTTTTTTGTGCATATATTAGTCATGTAATTGTTTTTCCATAATTGTTTCATGAAATATATATTATTTACAAATACATCTCATGTTCTAAATTTCATGAGTTATCAATTCGAATGATAACAATGGCTTATATATTTTCTATTAAATCAAACCCCCCTTAATTGAGTTTTAATGTACCATATTCAACATTCGACTACTATGATATGTTTTATCGACCCTGAGATTTTATATTTAAATTTCTCTCTCTCCGGAAAATGTATATTTTTATTCAAATCATCCTCTAGGATAAATTTTGTCCCCATAATATTATGTCATTATTATTAATAATTCTCAATACCTTTAATATATATTTCTATTTCATGTCCATATTTTCCATTCCAACCAATGTTCTAATTTATATTTGGAAACCAAATTATGTCTATATTATGTGAACATCATATTTACCTTCACCATTTTTGAAAATGAATCATAGTTATTTGTTATTATGCTTTTGGAATTTTGAAATTGTATTTTAGATTAATAAAATTAATTCCTTATATGTTCATTTATTTTATCTTACACTCCATACATTTTTTATAGTCTTTATATATTTTTGAAATATCCGTTACTAAAGAATATATATTTAAAATTAATTTTTTTTTTCAGAATTTTTCACATTAACATTTGGAAAATATCTTTTAAAAGTGGCACGTAACATCACTATCTTTGTATAATGTTAAAAATATTTTCTAAAATAATTTTTTTTATGAATTTTCCATGTAAAAAATTCTATTTCAAAGTGAAATTTAATTTCAACAAAAATTCCTTTAAATATTTAATTTTTTTTCAAAATAATCAAAATTAATAATGATGTTAAAAAAAGGTAATTTCATATTATTTTTCAAATTGATTTACTCATTTATTTTCGAATGGTATTTAAAATCAATTTAGACATCCTTATTTCCCATATGGTTACACTGGGGACATATTATTATAAAACAATCGACCATACTTCTCAAGATTTCCTAGTAAATGATAAATTGAAGTTTTCCTAAAACCCATCTCTTTTTCATTTAAAAATTAATTGATGTTTTAAATATGAATGTATATATGTTATCTTGTAACATAAATGTAGAGATGGTTATTTAGAAGGGTGGGGTCATATATATCCCTCTAATTTATTGGTTATGATTTCATATCACATTATATGATGAACGTTTTTGTGAATGTGAGGTGAAATCATTGTACTTGTGTTTATTATTTGAAAGTGATATGTGTTTCTTTTTTGAACTGTTTATAATATGAATGTGATTAAAGTAAATTTTTTTAATTTTTTTTTAAATTTGAAGTGTGTGGTGATATTAAATGTTTTTTTGTGAAAAATATTTGGGTATCTTTTATCACAATTTTTATAGTTTACATGTTATTCGGGTATCTTTTTCCACAAGTTTATTATGTATACATGATGCATGTATCTTTGCGCATATGTTTTTTTAACGTGATACATGAAGCTTTTTCGAAAATTTTCTTGTTTGAAATTGATGTAGGTATATTTGTTCAAATTTTTTTCCATGAATGAGATATGGATATCTTAGTTTGCAATAATATTCATGCTTATTTTGTTTGTTGAACTTCCATATTTTGCTATTTTTAATGAAATGTTGTATTTAAATATTCCTATGTTTATGTACCTTATAACATGTTTTATTGTATCACCCACATATTACATGGTATATGTTTACTCATTATAGATTATGTTTCTTTGTTATTATGGATTAGTAATATTTATTATTATTTAATGTTATTTTTAATAAGATATTTCTCCCCTGATCTCTTTTCTCATATTCTTATGATCTAAACCATGATGAAATTTTAATGAGTTTCTACCTTACTATGTGTTTTATATCACCCAATTATAATATTTTCATTCTAAATATTTTGAATATAATAATAACTTATGAGAAGTCAAGAGGGGATTGTAGTGTTGTTCAATTAGGGAGAAACATTTTCAAGTTTTGTAAATTTAATTTATTAAGTTGTTGATCCTAAAAGAAATTTATCCTTTAGTTAGTGGTATTGTGTGTTTGTTATAAGATGTAATATTTATATTATGTATATTATATATAATAAATATATGCTTATCTTAGACCATCTCACATTTTGTCAAATCCTGCAGGTAAATTAGTTGTTTTTAGAACCATTCCTAGGAGTGTTGTTCTGGGCCACCACTGTTATTAACAAAGAATAGTTTCGTTATTTTTATGATTATTTTATTTACCTTTTATGATTATTTTAGTTATTTTTGGGGATTTTTATTGGATAACATTAATGAAGACTATGAGGATCAATTTAAGTATAGGATTTCACCCATAAAATATATGTAATGTTTTGGGTATTTGGTTTTCCTAGAAATTACATCCCTATATTAACACTGAAAAAATGATGCGGTTATAAAATAGTTTCTCATATTTTTAATCCCTCTAAATTCCTTTAGTTATGTATCAACTTGTTATTTACTTGGTGCATGATGGGTGAGTTTAATACTGCACACCTAGATTGACTCTCTTGGTGGATATGCTTTGGTTAATTATCTTTCTATTTGTAAACTATTATAAATGATTAAAATGAAATTTGAGGATGTATGATATACATTTGAAGGATAGAGAAACTAATATAAAAATTATCATGGATAAATCAGGTTATACATATAGTTTTAATGGATAAATAATGTGTGATTTTGTTTAACCAAAAGTGTTAGTGTTTTAAATAAATGTGTCTTTAGAGGAGGCATCTTAGGATCAAGTATTCATAAGATCATATAGTTTTAATGGATATTATCATAATTAATTTATTATTCTCATTTGGTTTCAATAAATCTCTTGAAAATGGTGTTATGGGAGTTATATCCATAGAAACTCTTTAAACATTGTTGTAGTGGTGTATTTGGAATAAATGGATAATAATATTAATATACTCTAATTATCGGTGAAGATATACAATACAAAATGTTACCTAAGATATAAATTTTCGTATCTTTTTAGATTCTATATATCGAGACATGATTTTATTTTACATACCCATCATTATTGTCATTATTATGTGATAATTAAATTTGTGAGGATGCGATTTATTTATGGGGGAATATTTCAATTCCTACAAATATTTTTACATAATTTTCCTTTAAAAAAATATTATAATGATATATTGTTTCACACAAAACACTAATCAAAAATTATTCAACACATATTTGATGAATATTGTTTATGAACATTAATAATAATAAAATAACTAGTAAATAAAAGTATTGCAATAAATTAGAAAATTTTTAAAATAGGATTAATAAAACATAATATTTTAAAAGAGAATTTATCAATAAAAGATATTTTTCTTTATATATTTTATTTTCATTTGTAGTAAAAATTTCTAAATTATAGAATTTATTTTATTAGAATTTACTTCATTTTATAATTCATAATTCCAAAATTATGATGAGGTAGAATTTATATATTTTTTTAAGTAATTGATTTTTTGGTGAATAGTGAAAAAACTAATTTTTATATTACCATCACTTTTATGATGTAATCAGAATAGAATAATTACATAAAATATTTTTAAAATATACATATAAATACATATTTTTTTAAATATGAAAAAATCATTTAAAATACTATTGAATTTATAAAATCCATATTTACCATTTTTTTAAAATTAAGTAATATTTTACTCCAAAAACTACTTTTATTCGGTGATTTGATAAATTAGTTTTCAAAAAATTTAAAAATATAATTTGAAAAAAACGATATCATATTTCATATCTAAATTTTCTTATTAAATAAAATTTCTATTTCATTTTTAGACATTAATGTATGATTAATACGATTAATGTTAATGATCGTGATAATGGTGAAAGGGTTATTTTTAGAATTTTCCTTGACTAATATTGTGTAATTACTAACTAATAAATTAAACATATATAATTTATATAATTATTACTAAATTATTAGTGTACGTATGTAAAAATATATTACCACTCATTTAATTTGTTATTATTTTTATATTGGATTACAAACACTAAATATTTAGAAATTATTTTCTCTAAAAAGATTATATATATTATATATCTAAATTTTAGACTTATTAAATTTTTTTTATTAATTTATGTTGATTAAATAGTGTATAAATATAGGATTATAATAGCAAAAAAATATATTTGTTTTAAATTTTTTTATTAAAAACTAATTACCTTGGAAAAAACTAGTTACCAATCTAAAAATAAAAAATAAAAATGTTACAATCTTAATGATAATAAGATAAAAAAAGTTTATATCATTGAAAAAAAGGTTTATAGAGGTATTTTTGTCCTTACCACATCCTCTACTCAATTATTTTCGATTTTCGAGACTATTTCATTCATATATTTTCAGGAAACTATTGTAAAGTAATGAGTAATTATGGAATTCCATTTTCATCACTTATAAAAGGATATCACATCCACCACATTTATTAAAGAGACAAAAACATTTCATACCTAAATTTTACATTATATTATATTAATATTAAATACATATCACCAAAATACATTCCATAGAATCCTAATGTTTTAGTGTCTTTGATGCCTAGATATATAACCATATTATTTCATGGAAGATATTCAACATCTACCTCAAAATCCTTCTAACATGGTAAACTTCTTAGACATAGCCAACTTAAAACAATTATTCATAATCTTGGGAAAGGAAAATGCGAAGGGATAAGCATAGAATCTCATTGAGGGAAAACATGAGATATATCAATCAACTATGATATGTACACATATCATGATCATAATTGTATAAGAACATGAGAATAAGATTTTAAATTCAAACACAACACTTCATAGACCATAATAATGATATATTGATATTTTAGGTCATAACACATGAATCATAGATGAATAAATAATTAAGATCAATGTTATCACTGCCATAAGAACATTCATAGATAATGGGATAAAATTTGTGTTATAATCATAATCATGGAAGTCAAATGTCATGGATACCCACTAAGAAACTTATCTCATGTTAGGCATATCCTAACTTCCCATGTACTTGCTTCAATCATGGGATAATCTCCCTTGAAACGTCTTTCAGTCTCAGAATAACCAATCATGTACCCTCTTTTAGGGATTGGATAACCTCTCTTGTTCCCTTTTATCTCATATATATTAATCAATACTCAATAAATTATTGGGAAATAATGGACACCCCCACCACATAATGCACTCATTGTATGCCATAGGTTCATGAAAACATTTATCATTTCATCATATATTTACTTGTGGATAATCAGATTGGTTTCATAAATATCCCATCATAATAATTTTAAACCATATAAAGAGTGAATAAATATTATTCTATTTGATCATATACCAACTGAATCATAAATAAAATTAATAGATGTTTTCATAGATAAAAATAAAAATAAAATATCACTAGAACATTTCTTAGGTAAAATGCCATTTTTATTTAGAAATATATTATTTAATATAAAAAATGAAAAATATTTGGGGAATTTTTTTTTTCGAAACAACCATTAAGAAAATTAAATTAAGTTTTGTAGAAAATAGTTCTCATTATTTCAAGAAAATATCTTTGTGTGATGCAAGATGAAACAAGAACTTTTTTCACATCAATTTTAAAAACTACCTCATTTAAAAAAAATGAAAAGTAGATTCATTTTATACCCTACAGTATAAATTAAAACATTGTTAAAATTTAATTTATTAAATATTTGAAAAATACTTAAAAAATTCTTGAAAATATTTTAAAAAATGTATGAACCTGGAAATAATAATTACTAGATAAATAGAAAAATAATGTTAGTTTTCCTTACATAACATTCTTCTAGAGTTTTGAGTACAACAAAATAGATAAATGAAGTGGAAATTTTTAATCTCCATAAATAACTAATATAAATGAAAATACATAATAATTTTCATCGATATTTCATATAATTTAATCATCATAAATTGTAGGCATAAACAATCTACGTAAAAAGTGAGATTGTAGGACTAAATAATTACTTCAAGTCTTAATTTCATTGCAAGCACATTTATTCTACTATATAGTATGGTTAAAATTATTTTATTTTTATAAGTGACCCATATTCATACTTATATTTTATAACATGGTCTATTAAAAAATCATATCACTCATTTAATAACAATTTTTTATTATTATCAGTATTTCGGGTGTTAATTACTTCATATTTCATTTCTGTGTGGGTTTAACAGTTATGGTAATTGTAATTTGACAATGGTTTAATCATATAAAGAATATTAATAATGATATAAATATCATATATGTTTATTATATACATATTTATAACTATTCATATAATGAAATAATGAAAAATGAATTACATCACTTTAGGGAGATGGTACATCGTACATAGACACAATAGTTGTTTCCACTTATTTATGGTCAGAAAATAAAAAAAGATAATTGATAATTCAAAATCATAGAAAAATAATAATACCATATTTATTAAATAAATACATCATTATAAAAAATAAAATTGAGGTGTTTATGGGAAATAATTCAACTCACTATGTTGAGGTGGTAGTCTAGAAGTACGCATGGGTGATACTTTCATTCCCTGTTTGACATAAAAGAGATAGAAAAAATATTTCCTATTACCATAATAAAATATCAGTACATTGGTGACACAACATTCACATTTATACGATGTTTACAATATATTTAGAGGATGTATAAGAATAAATAAACATTAAAATATCCAGGTATGATGATTACAACTTCATTGAGGGACCTTCCTTCTCTTACACATTAATCCTTCATAATAATGTCATAAGAAATGGCCATAAGCTCTCTGAGAAATTTAAGGAAGATATGACTTTATTTTTTAGAATATTGGATGATATATAAGGCTCAAACATTTTTCATAGTGTACGAGAGACAGTGTCCTTATATAATTGAGGGAAATGACAGACTTGGTGTTACTTAACATATTAAGAAATGACATATCTTATAATCTTATCACATTGAAGAAAGGCACCCAAAATTTGAGTGTATCATGTTATAGTGTCACAATAGACTCATATTACAATATTTAAACATTTTTTGTAGGAATTTTAATCCTTATCCTATAGTTAAAATTCTTTATACACATCTAACAATAAAATTGAAATGTTAAAGTTTTACCATGATAACATAATTATATAAAAAATGGAATGATCATTAAATGAAATTAGGGCATGATGATTGTAAATTTTTAATCCATTTTGTCATCTTCAATTTTTATAGGTGGAAAAAAAATTATTATAATAATACAAAATTCATGAAAAATAGTCTCTAGGATGATACTTTTTTAAGAATAAAAAACATTTTACATTTAAATCAAGTAAAAAATGAAGGTTTCAAAAAAATTGTTTAGTTAATTAATAAAAAATTAATTTTTGATAATTTTTTATTAATAATAAAATTGAATGTATTTTTCCAACAATATTATTAAATGAAAAGACCCAAAAATAGTTTTTAATTTGAAAAAAATATAATATATGTTCAAAAAAGGAAAGCTTTAGTTCAAAAATGGAAAATAATTATTTAAAATAATTAATTTAGACTAAACAAATATTTTTCAATAAAAAAATGGATTTTAAATTTATTAATTCATTCTTACATCATACTAATGTCATAAAAGTGATAGTACTTGAAAATCAACATTTTTCACTATACACTCAAAAATCAGTCATTTTAGAAATCTCCAAAAAACACCAATCCTAATAACATTATGAAAGGATTATTTATAAAAATATATCAAATTTTAAAATATAAATTATAAATTTGGGGAAAAAATTTATAACATCCACTCATAAATTCGAATAAAAATGAATTTGAATAAAATGTATTTTCAAAGCATAAAAAAATATATTTTCATTACATTCTTAATAACTATAATTAAATGAATATTAATATATTTTATTTAATATATTATCTAAAATTTTGAATAAATCATTCATTATTTGTGATTAATATTATTTATTATGATAAAGACACCTTCCATGCATGAAAATAGGTTTTTAGATAAACAACATTTAAAACATAATATATTTTTATTTTATTTTCTAACCAATTGATAACCAAAAAATCGATTGACTATATTTATAAAAATAAAAATTCATAAATTTTTAGTCATATTTTTTCTCACAAATCCCATATCTAGTGAATAACTATTATATTGAATATTAATAATTCAATAGAATATCATGGTTTGTTTAAACATGGTGTTGCGTGTATAACGAAAAGGCACTTCTTGAATATATGAGGAATCACTGAGTGGTGGTGAATCAATTATTATAATTATTTTATGTTTTATTGGTGAAAAAAACATCATCACCTATTAAGTTGAATAATTATCATTGTTCAATAAATTCATACAAGAAGGTCTATACATATTAAATGGTCCACTCCTGAAATGAGAAGGCCAGCCCTTTGCATGAACTAGATTTTGTTGCGATTTTACTACCCACTATTTTCTAAATTTAGGTAAAACAAGTAGGGTTTATACTTGATCTCATGTTTCATCAAGTATTCTATCTTTTATAGTATATACTACAGTGAAACAATAAAATGGAATTCGGTATCAATAGGAAGAAAATTGTCAAAACATAGCCCTCAATTATTGATATATTGCTTCTCTTCATATTATTGAACATGAGAAACACAAGTAGGATCTATTTGATTTTTACCAATATAAATAAAAAATTATTATCATTAAAATATTTCCCTTTCATTTTATATTTTTCATTATACACACTTTCTTTAGAATCCCATTTTATTATAGCAACAATTGTAGTTTGAATTTTAAATTCACATTCAAATTCAAACCACCGAATTATTTAAACTTATTTTTTGGACACATCCTTAGATCATAATAAAAAATTTAATTATCAACCAATTTTAAATTTGAAGTTATTATATACTTCAATAATCAATATAGTAATAAGCTGAATCCAAGTCATCATGAATCCTCAAAATGTCCTAGAAAAACACTTTTAGGGAGTGGTCATAGGCATTACAGAGTATCCTGTCAATTTTTCAGTGTTTCTAAATGAAATCCACACATAAATATAATGTTTTAAAGGGTTTGTGACATGGAGGTCTACGATTTTCTAGAACCCCCAAAATCTATCCATATAATCTCTATGACATAGTATCATCCCAATGGAATAGTCTTTGACATGATTAATTGATTATGTCAGGTAAAATGGGCAATGTTATAGTGATAAAAAAATATATAGAACCCCTAAAATTCACTCATATCCTATATATATAATGGTGTTCCTAGTACAGTGTAATAAATCATTTATTTTCATGGATACAACATTAAATAAGTATTATGTCTTGGGAAACCCAAAATTTCCAAAACCATCGAATTCCATCATACTCCTCTATATGTCATGGACTTCCCACTATGGCATCGAGGTATTGAAATTTTCACATTCAATAAAAACAAACCTATCCTCTAATATATTTTGGTCCTTCACTATAGTTTGGAGAACTCCATTAGAGTTTCCTTAGTAGAATGGACATTTACTTTGTCATGGTCAATAGTAATGTGGTGTTCTCATCTGACACAACATCATAGTCTTCCACTTCTTCACATCCCCACTTCTTGTCCAATACATCTCCCATCATAAACTTCATTAATGTTATTTAATAACTAATAAAACTTCACATATCATCAAATAATTTATTCTCATTGAATATGATTTATGTATTGACTGTAAATGTCAGTATACACAACAAAATCCTTTATTCCATATATTTACTCTCACAAATCACAACAACAATCAATACACCTTTCGGTATCCCTGATCTCACCCTTAGGGTATTGTTGGTAGTAAAAGAACATAAACCACTATTAAATTCTAAAAACATATAAATGAATCACCATAAAATAATTAAAAAATTATAGGAGAGAACTTTTTAAATGAGACAATAATATTGAAAAAATAATACCATTTTTTCAATAAGATAGTGATCGATATACAACTCTCTTAAACACGAACATCACCACCATTAAACTGAACATTACCATCACATCCATAATTCTCTAGAATTGAAAATATTACTAAATCCCACAAAATTAATATTTTAAAATAGTTCATACAGGGTAAAATTAAAACCCATTTTAAAAAACATCTCTAAATATATAATTCCCCTAAAATTTATCACATATTAATGGAAACTACCTCTAAATTTTATACTCCCCCTTTGACAAAAAATATCAAAAAATATTGATAATGGAAGGATTTATGTAATCTATTTTTATCCCCCTTTAAAAATAATAACAAAAGATAATATGGGATATGGGACAAAAAAACTATACCATAGACATATTAAGAGTGTTGTTGAACACCTAACTTTGACATCAAATTCTTGAATTCTTACTTTGTAATGGTTTTGTGAACACATATACTATTTCCACTTTTTTTGAAAATAAATCAAAAAATAATTCATTATTATCCAATATCTCTTTGATTAAGTGATATTTTATATCAAGGTCCTTGGGAATTGATTACAGAACATGATTTTTTAAAATTCAACATCAATTTGATTATCTCATCTGAAAATTAATGTTAACTTCACTTCAAATTTCTAATCTTCAAATTGATTCTACATCCACATTAGTTTTTTTGAGGCATTAGTCATGGACACATATTCAACAACATAATTTATCAAGGTTAATTAATTTTAATTTATTGAATTTAAAAAAACACATCTGATTTATAGAAACAAATCTACACTTTGTGTAGGCCTCATATGATAAACACATCATGCCCAATCTGTATTGGAATATCACATAAGTCAATATTAACATTATTTTAATATTTCAGACCAAAATATATTAATCCTTTGATGAATTTATGTATTATATTTCCATCTACAAAATGATATTCTTTTGATTCACTTTGAAACCAAACACAAAGTGTAATAATATACACAATATATGGTATTGAATCTATTAGGTGATGTAAACTACCGATCAGCTTCTAGAATTCTATTGGATCAATTTAATTTACCTATTAACATTTTATTAACTAAATTCCAATATAATTTTTTTTATAAACAAGAGTATAATATTCTATTCCAATGTTATTCAATATTTCATTAGCATACATTTTTTCATGTATAAAAATATAATCCTTATATTGAGAATTTTTTAAGGCAATAATGTATCTCATCTCATAAAGTATAGACATTTCAAAAACATCTTCATTATTTCCGAAATAAATAATGTTATCTATATAAATAATTAAGATGATAAATAACTTGTTATCATCATTGATGTAGAGATTTCGATCAAAATTATACTTTTTGAAATTTAAATTCTTTAGGTATGCGTCAATATATGAATACCATGATTATGGGGTTGTATTTATCCCATATAAATATTTCGTTAACCTAAAAACATAAGTCTCATGTTCATAAATCATGAAAATAATTTTTTTTTCTTAAATAATTCCTCTTTGAAATCACCATTTATGAAGGAAGATATAAAATACATTTGAAATATCTTCTAGTCCTTTTATGCTATAATGGAAATAAAAATTATAATGGTTTAATGTCCTAAATCTAGGAAAAATGTTTCATTGAAGTCAATTCCTTCATCCTGTGAATAGCCATTACACCCCAATCAAACTTTTTGTCTCACTACTTCTCCTTTTATATTCTTCTTGTTTTGGAACATCCACTTTGTCCCAATAATTTTCATTTCCTTGGGCTTGGGTACGAGTATCCAAGTATCATTATTTTTAATTTGATCTAGATCTTCATTCAATACATCATTCCACTATTTATATTGCATTGCTTCTTGAACATATTTTGATTCATCTTAAGAGAACAATGAGTTATGGGTGTCTACCATAAAATTTATTTTAGTTTGAATCCATTTAATAAGATATATAATGATGTTTTAGACATGAACATTATTTCTCAACATTATATGTTGTGAATAAGTCGGATCTTCATCAATCAAATTTCAAAATCAACTTATTCAACCAAAACTCCTTTAATTTTATCTTAATTTTTTGAAGCTTTACATTACTATTTCACAAAGATAGATTAATCTTCATCACTTATGAAAGGTGATTCTTCATGATAGTCTAATTTATTTATGATCTTCATCACATTCACATCAAAAAAATCAATAATATTTCATGTCACTTTTTTGTAACAAATATATCATATTCTATTTTTCAGATAACCAAGAATGATTTCATAAACACCTCTTCTTTCAAATTTTCAAATATTTATCCTTTCACATTGATAATTCATATACTGAAAAACACTCTCATATGATTAAAACTTATTGATATATTTTAATACATCTTATAATATGAAATATTGTAATTTTTATTAAAAATATAATGATTTTGGATATGAACCACTACTGCATTGGATTTTCTCTAAAAATGAAGTTTATCATTCATAAGAATCATTGTTCAAGACATCTCTGCAAATATTTATATTCTTTCATTCATCCACACCATTTTTTGTGGTTTGTATAGAAGACTAAATTCATAAATAATTAATTTTTTTGTTAATATTGGATTCAAATATTCTTCTAGTATACTCAGCACCATTATCAGTTGAAATATTCATTAATGAGTAACCACACTCTTTATCTGCAATTCTCCGAATACCTTAAAAAAATTAAATCCATTGAGATATGTTTCATAAAAATAATACATGTGATGTTAGAAAATTCATCAAAAAATTAAATAAAATACCTACCATCGTTAGTTGATTTCTTCATCAAATGCTCAAAAATATCACTATGAATAAACATCAAAGGAAAAGAAGTTTGAATTTCATCTTTTTTTGTGGAGTATTTATAATATCAACCATTTGATAAGTAGAACACATCCAATTACTTTATTTTATCAACTTAGAAAGATCATGAACATTGTTTATATAAATAGTATTTAAAATGATCTCTTGGAAAATATTAAAAAGTATCCAGTGACACTATTGATTTTCTTATCTCATGCTTAAATAACAAGAATTTCCAGTGTCACAGATCTAAAAAAATCCATTCTTGTTCACTGTCATCTTATAAAGTAAGATCCATATTTCAAACTCTCCACAACAAACCAATTTTTCTAAAAGATCACTTAATTTTATTTATATAATTGATAATGAGACACACTAAGAAGATTGTGTTTTAGTCCTTCAACAAACTATGAGATTTTGGATTTTAATTGATCTTTATCATTAAATGTTGATCCAACACATTTTATTTCGAGTAATACATCATTTAAAAATCTAATTGATCCTAATATACATTTCCAAACATTATTTATATGATTCATACCTCCTATAATATGATAAGAACAACATTTTTCCCAAAATCATGGACATTATTCTTTATTCTTTTTGTAGGAAACTTTATAAACATGAACTTTTTTTCTTCCTCATTATTATTAGAGTTTTTAGAGATTTTTACTCATATCATTTGAACAATTAGAAAAAAATCCACCAATTTTAATGATTTCCATGTTGATCACAACATTAAAAAACATCTTCCAATGGTTGAAATCTATTTTTAGTTTTCAATTCAGATTTCATAGGTAGTTTCAAAATTATTCTTTTTTTGAGAGATAAGACTGACTTTCAATTATAGTCTCTTAAACTATCTAAAATAAATATTTTATAGTTAATTAAACCAAAATATTCTTTCAATGTTCCCAAAACCTCCAAAATTCCATGAAAAAAATAAAAAAATAGTTTTATTTATAAAGTTTGTTTTTTCAGAACTATGATAATGTCTATTAACCATCTTTATAATATTAATTTTTTACCCTTTATGAAAAAAAAACTTGTATACTTATAACTCTTTCTTATTTATACTAAACTTATTTTTAGCTCTTTTACCTTCACTATTTGTTACAATTTTTTCATTCATGTAAATAGACGTTCAATATGTAGAATATGAAGAATAGAATGATGTTTATATAAACATAGACTTCTTGATTTTATTATTCCTCTACTATATAGAAATGGTTACATAAGTTTTTTTATCCCCATTTGGGACAAAATTATGCTAGTTTCCATATTCTTTATCCTTATATGATCACTCTCCAACATCAAAAATAGAGTTTTATAAATTTATCCTTCATTTTTCAAGGTTATTTTCCAAAAATTAGAACTTATAATAAAATATAAAACTTTTTTTAAATATCATTCACTCCAATCTTGAATCTTTAATTATTATATTGAAGAAACATTTTGTTCAATTCATCAACAAATTTCTGTAACTTTAATATTTTTTTAATGTGAACTAATTCATTGATTATAAATTATTGACATTAATTCTTCATAATTTTTATCTCTTTTTACAAAATAGAGATATTTTTGAGATACTCTTTGGGTTATCATTTCAAATGTAATTTCATATCAGTTTTTTTATTGTCTTCAACTTTACGAAAACATTCACCAGTGAATTATTATTCACTAAGTATTACAATTGGAAATTTTTCATCCAAAAACATGGAAAACTTTATCTCCTCTTACTCATCTCCCTTACCACTAAATGTATATTTAGATAATGAATTATATTTTCTTAATTTTAATTTATATTTCCCTTTAAATTTAGAATAATACCTAGGTTTTTCAAATTTATTTATCTCTTCTTAAATAATCTCATTTGTAATTATTCTTCTTATCACTAAACCCATATTATTTTAGTATATGATGGTCTATCGAAAAATGTATAAATAATCCATACACAAATAGTTTTTATAGATGTTTAGCTTTAAATCTTCCCTTAACTTTTCTATTATTTCTAGACATTAGAGCCATTAACTAATCAAAGTTGTGACTAAAATCCAGATTGAAATCATAATAATCCAAATATTCTTCATCAACCTTATTCTTAGGTTTATCTTTTTTAAAGGATTTAAAAGATATTTCTTTTACATACTTACACATCTTCTTATGAATTCACTTTTTCCTCATCTTAGAGAAAATGATAATGTTTTTAAAATTATATAGTGGAAGATATACTAGATTCAATAACATAAAATTTAGCATCAAAACTATATGATACGCTTTAAATTATCTTCTAAACCATTATATATTCTTTCAATTTCACAAAATAAATTTTGATTGTACTAAAAATATCATTAAATCTACTAAATATTTCATCTAAGATTAAATATTTTGGAATTTTCATGTCATAAAAATTTAATCTTAGGATATGTAGATTAAAAAACATAAGATTTTTATTAGCTTAATATATATTTAAAATCATATTCAAAATTCCATTGGCTATATTGATACATATTAATAGTATAATCCTTTTCTTAGATAGGTATAATAGTAAATAATTCCTTGCATGATCAAAATTCTCAATATTCTTCGTGTCCATTATTATCAAAGAACAATTCTCAGTATATCGAGTAAACTCATCAGTTAGAGAATCTAGAACATCCAAAATGATCAATAAAAGATAATGCAATAACTTTACCATCTATATATGATATATTTTCCATTAAAATGTAAATAACTTATCTATTTACTTAATTAAAATTTTCTCTGAAATACCCTAGAAATTTTGGGACACAAACTTTGAATAGATAAAGACTACTTCTCAATCCTCAATCAACAGATCAACAATGAGGTGAACCTTCCATTAGATAAAACAGGAAAAGCAACATCATGGATTAATGAGGTACCACTAAGAGGGTGTGAATTAGTGATTCTAATTCTTTTAAATTTTCTCAGTGTAACATCCCTAATCCCTGTTTAAAATAAATCTTGATAAATTTTTAATACATGTACACAGAAGAAGGGAACATAATATTTACAAGGTTAACCTATCAAAATGATAAGGCTTCCCCTTGGCATGATTTGGATTCCACCAAATCATATAACCGAGTCGTTTATACATGTTGGTACAATGAGATGGGTTTATCCTAAAAAGAATATTACATCAAGTCTCTTAATGGTGATAGTGTATCCTATACTAAAATAATAAAATATAATTTCATATCAACAATAAGAAATACTTCAACACATTACCTTAAATTGTTGATGTAGTGATTCTCATATTCTTGTTTATCCTATGAAAATTTTTTATGATCTCATTACACTTTTCCAATATTCAAATACAGTTATTTTTATTATTCTTCTTATTATTCTTCTTCATATTCTTTTCCTTATCTTTCCCTCTCTATTTTACGTTATACACACTAATTCTCCCACAATCTACATTTTTTTACAACGTAATTTCTAGTTTGGATTTTAAATACAAATTCAATTTCAAACCGCAAACATTTTTCAAATTCTCTTTCAAATTACGACATTGGATATTAATACAAAAGATCATAATAATCTAATTTTAAATTTGTTTTTATTTTGAATGAAATAGCCACAAAACACATAAGATGAATCCAAGTTAATATGAATCCTCAAAACATCCCATTAAATCACTTCCACATCATGGTAATTGGAATTACAATGCAACATATATGTTTTCATTAATTTTTTTAATAATTACAACACATCATTACTATGTGTTCAAGGGGTTGCAACCTATAGGTCCCCGTATTTCCAAAACTACAAAAATCTAGCCAATTTATCTCAAATACATGGTTAAGACCCTATGACACAGTCCTCCAATTACTCTTCTGACTACAGTATAGAAATTGTGTTGTGGTGTGGAGATCAAAAAATCCCCATAACCATTGAAATTCACTAGTCTATTCTATACAGCTTGGTCACCCCACTATGGTGTACTCTATCATTAATTTTATTTTATACAGAATGGAAAAATCTTTGAAATTTGGTGAACCAATAAATAATAAAACAATAAAATTACATCCAAATCTCTACTATGATATAGACTACCCACTATAACATGGAGGTCCTAAAATATCTATATGCCCAAAAAACTTTCCCAGTCTCCATACATTGTGGTATTTTACTATCTTGTGGAGAACTCAACTGGTGTATCCATTGTAGTGTTAAGACTTATTCTGCATCATGACCACTGATATTTTGATGTGCGCAACAGGCACTAAAATGTGGTCTATAACTTCTTCACATCTCCACTTCTCCTACAATACACCATGCCTAAAGAACAGAATTCATGTTACGTAAGAACTAATTACACTATACATAGTATCAAATGATTTAATCACATAGAATATGATTTTATTTACTATGAAAATCATCATAATTAATAATATTTTACCCTCTAAATCTTCACTCCTTTAAAATGTCAACTACCATCAAAGCATCTATTGGGATCAACATAAAGCAAGTTATCAAATAAATTAAATTTATTTAAATAGAAATATATCATAAAATATTATCATTTTACATACTACCAATATTAAAATAAATTTTTTTCCTTTGAAGTTTCATCACTCTGATACAAACAAATGAAGATAATTATACTCCATCATAGCCTTGGGTTCCCATATAACTTTTATAAATTTATGATTCCCCTAAATAACATTAACCGGGTGAGTGGTCTTATTTTGTAGAACATTATATTAATGATATAATATATTTATTAGTTATTATTATTAATAATTATTTTGATCTATTGGTATGACCTTTGAGTTTAGTACATGTAAAGGATTAGTTCTGTACTTTATTAGGAGAGATACATGGAACACATCATATGCATGGGAAATATTTAGTAGAATCTCCATAAAATAAGAAACCTTCCAGATACAATAAATAATATCCAAGTGATAGATATATCTAGGGCTCATCTTTCCCATATTTCCAAATATAGTAACCTTTTTCCAAGGAGGTATTCATAGGAATACCTTTCCAAAAACATTAAACTCTAAATCATACCAACGCCAATCAGATTAACTTTTTTATTAACTTTTAGCTACCCTGATGTGTTATTTATTGGATCTAACCTTTTAATACATATCCTTATATTATTAAGGTCCTAATAGATTTTATTTTATAATTCTATCCCAACTCATTATGGTTATAAACTTTTTACCATATAGAGATTTATAAGGAGTCATTTTAATTATTGAGTGAATGTTATTGTTGAATGAAAATTACACTAGAGGTAGGTGTTGTTATGAACCAACATTGAATAATATATAATATAATAATAGCATATATTGTAGGGTTTCAATGGTCCTCTCAGATATACCATATATATAAGGACGGTAGTATGTACTATAGGAAAAATCATTATCCAGAGCTTGCTGAAGACTTCTCCAAAACATTAATTTAAATATCAAATCTTGATCAAATATAATAGAATGTAGTAATATTTATAACCTTAACTATTATTTAATGTATATCATAGAAATATAAATAATGGATAAATCTTCACAAATAAAAATGAATGTTTTTTTTATCTTAATTAATATATTTACAACAACCCAAATAGATTTATTGCCTTTATATGTTTTTCTGTTTCCTATAATGAATTCCATGGTGAAATTTCCCCATTTATATACTTGTATAGGTAATGGTTCCAACATCACCATATATATATTCCACTCATCATTTACTTATATGCACCCTTACCACCAAGAAACATACTATCAAATATCCATTTTCATGTTATCTGACCGTAATTATTCTATCATATATCTATGCATGTTCATATATCTGAGATTAATAGAGAATGATGACCATTGAAATTAATACAATAGTTCCTTCATAAAATTTTGGTATTAGTAGAACACATACTAGGTTCTTAAAAATTATCATTTCGTCATTACCAAGGTTAAATTCATGAACATTTATCTACTTTTTTTGTAGATATAAATCTTCCTTATATTCCTATTTAATCATAATATTCATATATGGTTGAACATTCATTTGAGAAAGAAACTTTTTCTCCCATTTCTTTATGATTTGAAGGCCTATCCTTGTAGATCCATAAATATAGGATACTTTATGATCCTAATCAAAGATAAACTAGCACGATAATTTAAAATTATATAATTATCCACTTTATTTACTTTACTTATGTGATATTATTTTGAGCATTCATTATTTTTAGTTAACTCAAACGACCATCATAGGAACACATTAAACTTTTTGGGGTGAATATATACTTTAAAATTTTATGATAAATATATAAATCACACCTTTACCCATAAATTTAATTCCTCCATATCTTCAATGAAAAAATTATCATTACAGACTCCAATTCATGCATTGGGAAATATTACTCTTGACTTTTCAATTGATGATAGGAAAATTATATGAATATAATATTATACATTATATGAAATCCAATTCCCTTCATTGATTCATCAATATAGCTTACAAAACCTTATCCACTGCAGGGATGTGTGAGTACAGGTGCATTGACTGACCATATTTTTAGTTCCTTGAAATTTTACTCACATTAATCTATATAAATAAACATGACCCCATTTTATATTAACATGGTGAGTAGATTAGAAATACATGGTAAATTATTTATAAATTTTTGATTATACACATCCATTAATTGAAAACTATAGATGTTAGTAACAGTGGTCGGTCTGGGTTATTTCTCAATAACTTCAATATTTGAAGGATGAACTTATATATCATCACTTTAGATTATATGACTTAAGAATGAAATTTTGTTTAACTAGAATTCACACCATTTGAATTTGGAATATAATTTCATTATTCTTAGGTTCTTCAACACAATCCTCAAATTATCTTCATGTTCTTCCTTTTTTTAATATATAATAAAAGCTCCTGTAAAAACTACCACAAATTGATTCAGATAGTCTCTACATATTCAAATCATTAAAAACATGATGATAATAAGGGAATTATTTAGTATAAATGGAATCATAATAAATTCATAGTTTCTATTTTACATATAGAACGTTTTCTTAGGTATCTCATAACCTTTGACCCTCAGTTGATAATATCCATAATGAAGGTCATTATTTGAAAAATGTCATGTTCCTAATTTTTGATCAAACAAATAATTAATATGAGGTAAATGATACCTATTATTGGTCATTGTGGTTTTATGTTCCTGGTTCACCCTATGGTGATGCACTTGGATGAATGAATACCATATTAATATTCTTCTATAGTTTATTCTTAAATTCTTATAAAATTTTCAGGTAAATTCTATATAGAGTATTTAAAATTGGTTTATCAACTTGAATTGGTTCTATTAAAAACTCAACTTCACAATTCAAAGAAATACAAGGTAACTCTTACTGAAATACATCTATAAAATCAAATCCAATTGGAATATTTTTGATATTCATATTTTCACTAATCATATGTTATAAATAACTCAAATAAATTGGAATAAATACCAATAAAATGAATGTAATTTATATTGGAATCTTGGGTTCAACCTTGCATTAATAAATGATTATTAGTTTATTTATAAAATGAAATGTGACTTCCCTTCATTATCAATTGATATGAGCTCTTTATAATGAGATCCAATCCTTGCCCAAAATCACAACAAATATTACCAGTGGGAGAATAACACGATTTTTAGGAATCATAATATGAAAAAACAAAATCAACTAAAATTGATAGTTATAGTATGTGATCATCATACCATTATGAGTATTCATTATCAATTCAATATCAAATCATTGATATGGTAATGTGATACCCTTAGAAAATTATTTAATAATAAGTGTTGTTAGATGTAACACCATAAGATTTTAATGTATATTTATTTTCAACAAAATTAATCTATTTTAAATCTCTTGGTACATGTAACCCTATTATTTTAATGGAATAACATTGTGTTCCGTATTATATACAACATGTGACATTGAGTTTAAACGACCTGCAAAATATATTATTTAATTATGACCATTATAACCAAGCCATTAATTTGGAGGGTATGAATACCATTACCTACATTAGGAAATATATAAAGGTCCTAACCAATATAAATGTTTTGATAAATTCTTCATAAATATGAACTCAACATTTAAAAAATATATTTTATACTGCAGAAAAATATATTTCCTTCAATAATTATTTTTATTTATTTTTTCAAGAAAACAGTACTTATAATTATTGGATATTTTTAATAATTTATTACATATAATATAAATAATTTTTTTGATTAATATATAAATTTTAGAATCGGGTTAAATTTTTTGAATGTTCATAAAATATTTTTTTTAATGAATGGTGAAAAAATTAAAAAAATTGAAAACCTGTCATATTTTTAATAAATTAACAAATTTAAAAGTTTTCTTATTATTTTAATATTATTTAAATGAAAAATAATTTTTATTTCGTTTTATCTATTTAAATTTATTTCATTTATTTCATATATATACTGAATTTTAATATATGTTTATTTTTAGGCTTTAAAACACATTTTTCTTAAAACTTTTTTAATGTGCATAATGTTTCTCCATTTAACTCATTAAAAGAAATCATAATGAGGAATGAATTAAAATAAATTTATTTATATTATTAATATAAATTTATTAAATTATTATTACTTTTCATGTATTTATTATACGATTATCTTATGCTTGAAAATGCATTTATTGGAAAATCATTTTTTTGTCACATCATCGAGTTTAATTTTAAATTAAATTATGCCCAAAATGTGAGGTTAATTTGGTAAAATGGATTAAATATTTTTATGAATAATAATTAATATTATATAATTATGTGAAATTAATTATTTACCATAATTAATAGTAAAAATGGTGAATATTAATTAATGTGGTTATGGTGAAAACAGGTTTATCAGGGGTTAACCTAATAAGATAAGTATTAAACATAACCAAAAAATTTTCCATTAATTATTTTATTTCGATATATTAAATATTATTTCATCTAGGTTTTTACAATGGTCCATTTTAGAGCCTTTTGGCTTGTGAAAATTAGGGTTATAATCCATTTTCTATAAAACATTCAATAATTTCTTCACCCCAACATATAAATAGAGACACACTATCCTCCCCTATTCACACAAAAGAAGTCATTTTATTTAGAAAATAAAATTCAAAATACCTAGAATTGTTCCCTAAAAAAATCTTTGAGTCCATGATTTTACCATAAAACCATCCTATAAAGGATTTTGGGGCAAACCAAAATAGGTTGTCAGAAGATGAGATAACGTTATTAGACGATAGATTTTATTTTATTTCTTCTAATTAACAACTAAAATTGTATTAATACAATATAATATAATAATACTAGTATATCCAATATATTAATATGTTATTATGTTAATTTAATAACCAATAACCATTTCCTCTTCCAAAAATGGGAATGGAAATCATCGATCTTGTGTACGACGGACTACCGCCTCACGAACTAATGTAAATACTTCTTCATCAACACCTCACATGGTGGGAATTATTCAAAAATTTAATGTGTATATATAATATATATGATAAATTTATACTTATTAAACCATAATATCACATACACCTTCTTAATTTCCATTCCCTTAAAAATTTGGAAACATCGTTCGTTTGTACACTGGAAAAATGCTTTATGAAACAATGTAATTCGTTTTTCAATTACACATTACAAGGAAGGTAATTATGATATATTTAATGAATACATGAGATATATATTATATTATATTGATTCGTTAATATTAATATATCATCCACTTCCTTACCTATCCACCCATTAAGAAATGATTTTTTCTCTCGTATCTACGTATGGCGTACTATCTCCACGAAGTGATGCGACTCATTTTATGTGTATAATATTCAATAATTTTTACAAAGATGTATCAAAGGATAAAATATTTATCAAATTAATATAATTATTACTATTATTAAAACTATATCCTATTTTCAAGATCCATAACTTTAACAAAAAAACAAGCATGATAAAGAAAGTTAATTAACATGAAAAATAATAGTAATAATTAATTTTTGTTAATGAACAGGAAATAAGATGTAATAAAAAGAACATATAATATAGTATAAATATTAATATGTTTATATTATAAGTTACTAAGATTTTTTAAACCACTATATATGATTTTAAATAGCTCTCAACTAAAGGAAAGCATGAGGTAAGGGATTTGGTCTCAATTTCCTTTTATTGAGGCATATTGTAATGTTATGCACCTAACATCTTTTACATGATATACATACTTCCCCAATTTTCTTTTAACAACACGAATTAATATTTATTCAGTGTATTTTATGTTTTAATATTAATTATTTAATCTATAGGGATTTTACTTGAAAATTTTCAATTGAAAAATATTTTCATAACTCAATTTCTTTTCCATGGGTTATATTACTTCACCATTTTCTTTGATATTATATGATTTTGCATGAATATAATTTTGGTTATATTATTTTTTATATGAAATTTTATTATGGGTATTTATATTATATATGCCCAATATAGTCATTTATTAATTCTTCATTCAACATTATGATCATTGCAAGGGTTGCTCCTCTAAAATTTTCATCTTTTGTACATATGTTATGTTATACACCAATATTATATTATGATATCTATATACTTCTATATTGATATTTTATATCATAAATATCTTCATATTCATGTTTTTTGGTGTTTTAGTTTATTTAATTACTTTCATAAGGATCATGATCAAAAGCTGCAAAGGTGGTATGTGATTTTTGTTTCAATATAATTTTAATCAGGATTGTTTATACATGAATTTACATTGAAGTAAATTATTTGATAATTGTATAAAAACCCCAATTAATTTTACTATACTATTATTATTAATTATTTTTTCAGGTAATTTAACCTTTTACATCTATTTGGTACTTAAATTAGTTGAGTAAGTTGGTTAATAAAATACAACATAATTTCTTTCATCAGTCAAAATTCATTTTTATTAAAAATAAATATTTTCTATTAAAGTTTTAAAAAATATTTTCTTTTTATTTATTAAAGTATTTGTTATACATAATTTTATTTTTATAAAAAAAATCAAAGGAAACATCCTTTTTTTAACAAGTTGATTTTTTACTTTTATTATAAAAAATTTGAAAGGCATCATTATTTTTAATGTATTCAGCATGAATGGAATATTTCTAACATCGTAACAACATATTTCAATGAAACTTCTTTTAAATGTTAACAATGATATTTTTAATGAAAATTGAAGTCCTAATATTATTTAATTTTTTAGTTTTTAAAAATGAATTTCAATGTGAAAGGGGTATGTTCCTCAAGAATATTTTTAAATATAATTTTGTAGTATTTTAATACATTTATGACTACAACCCTTTATTTTATTTACACTACATAGGGGATATGTTATATTTATACCATTGGTATAATTTCTTGATATGTATTGTGACTATTTTCACGGAGGAAAGTATTGACATTCACTTTATTGATTAATTTTGTTTAATTAACTTCCCCTTAAAACATTCACTTTATTGTGATAACTATAGATTTAAATTATATGAAATATCCACATTCTCTATTTCATATATATTATTACTGAAAACCCCATATATGATTTTTACATATATTTTTTTGCAATAAAAGATATTTTTTAACTGAGAAATATTGATAAATCTATATTTTTTTCTGAGTATATTTTTTTGTTGATGGGACATATTGATTCATGAATTAAATAGATCATTTGATATATGAGGAATTCATTAGACATGAAATTATGAGTGGGTCTCTGAATTATATATCCCAATAATTCATCGGTAGGTATCATGATACAAATCAGTAATCTAGAATTAAATTTGTTTTTTCCAATGATTTTAAACCATATTTTGAAAGCTCTTGATGGTATAGATACCCTGAGGTTTGTGATCATGGAGTCAAATATTTACAATTTACTTCATTAATAATTTAGTGGTTATTATTCACGAGATAATTATATTGATATTATACATGTATTCTTTTTCTTCTCAAGTAATTGATTAAATGGTATGTGTGTTTTTTTATTTACCATACCATATTGATTATTACTTATTTACTTGTGATATTCATGTTATATAAAAAATTGAATGTTTTTCAAAATATTTACCTTTCAATATTGATTATTTATTATGATTTATTATTTATTTATTCATGATATCTTCCTCTATATGTATCTCTAACTTAGTATATGATCTCATTCTTATTTTGTTTCCTATCCTCAAGACATGAACATGGAATTTTTTGATGTGTTCAAGGATGAATTTTTTTTTACTTTCATTACATTATATTCCATTTTTTAAAATTTAATGGTAGACAAAAGTATTTATATATTATACCAAGAATACTAAACTATTCAATCCATTGGGATATGATTGCATGTATCTTATGTGAATGTAATAAAGTTGAAATCGGCTCAAGGCTACAAGGGTCAGGGTATTTATAGTAGGTATCAGGGAGATTTTATAAGACTCCATAGGATCTAGATTTAGGAAAAAATATATTATGGAACATAACCTTATATAATAACATTCAGATAAGTATATGAGAAGATCAAAACTTTTTTTGAAAAATAGATTTTATGGTGTTTCCTAACAATACATCCCTCTCTAGATACTACAAGTGAATGTGTATTTATAATGGATATATCAAGGGGTAATAAACCCAAAGAAGAATTTTTTTTGATTATGTATTGGCCACTATTATTGTTTTAAATGAGTATTACCTTACATTGGATTAGGTTTTACACTCTTAGTGGAAATAATTATGATAATTCATGTTTTTCTATATTAACCATTGTAAAGTATTTGAATAGATGATAACAATGAATGATTTAGGTTAAACCTAAATTTTCTTGGGATGGTATGTATATGACATAGAGTATGTTTATAGACCTAGATACCACGTTTTAAAATTATTGTGAGGGAAATATAATATTGTTAAGGTTATTTTTGGAAAACATTTATGGGAATAAAACCCTTTGGATCAGTATAAGATTTTAAGAAATGGTGGTCTAAGAAATAATGATTCAATATTTTTTTAAAGTATGTTTAAAGATATTAATATCCTTTAGGGTTAAAATTATTATTAACGTTAATATAATAATAGATAATTAATAATATTTGAATTTATGAAGAAAAAGTCAAGTCATTTAGTAAACCCTTAAGGTCAAATAGTTGATTTAATGTGTAATGTTATTTTTCAGTATGTTCATCATATTTTTGGTGACATTATAGTAATTATATTAATATTATTTTGAAAAATTAAAACATTCATGTTTTGTAAAATCACATGACATCAATAAATTTTGTGGAGAATGAATTAAAAATAAATAAATAGTGACAAGGGTGTTGCACAAACAACTAGCCTACGCGATGTCCGGGTTATTATGAATTGTTTTTTACAAAAAAATATTTGATGGATAAATGTTATGTTTATTTTGGGAAGAATATTATTGGATCATTTTTTTATTTTTTTGGTGATTAGGTATATTTTGGGAGACATTTTAATGGGTTTAGATATATATAACATTTAGGTTTAGCATAATGGATTATTTAGGAAGAAGGAAATTAAATTTTAATGTATGCGAGCTAAAATGTTTCAAATCATCTTTGTGGTGAAAAAATTCTATAATAATTATAATATTGAGGATAATTGGAATGCGGGGATATTTATCTATGAAATAATAAATGTTTAAACTTCAATGGAGTTTTGACGTAAAATGTATTATTCTTCTTATGATGGTTTATATTTTTTTTCATTTATCTGTCCTTATTGTAACCATTTCATTTTTTGTTCATATTTAACAATGATAAAAATAGTATATTCATCTTTTAAAGATCTTATGATTCATTAAAATTTAATTTTAGTGATTTAGGAATAAAAAAATCATATTACAAATCCATTTTTAAGAGTACGAAATAATGTGTATCTTTATTGGATAATAAAAAAACAATGAAATTGTTGTTGTGAAAAACGTCATGTCATATAAATATATTTTTTGGTGTTCACTATCATGATAGTAGAAGAATACCTCAACTCAAGGAAAAGTATTGTGAAAAAATATATTATATTATTACCTTCATATAAAATGAATAAAAAGTATTAGAACTTATTTCAAGTTTATGGTGTTGTGTTTGTTTACATTACCTTGACCATTCACTTTCTTATGATCTATTATCCCAATCACTATCCATAATTATTTATGATTTTATTTTGTGCCCATATTTTCAATAACCCACCCCCAATGATCCCTTACATGGAAACCTAGTTATGTGTTATTCATGAAAACCTTGATAATATTTCTATATTTTATTACGAAGTTTTATTAAACCTTTTTACAATGTTAGTTTTCAACAGTTTATTTTAAAATATCAAACCCTTGTCTTCTGAGTGAAAGTTCAAACTATGAAGATACAATTTATTGATATTGGTGAGAATATAACAACCCAATATTTAATAGTACATTTATTTAAAATATATTTAATCACTAAGATATATATAGGCACATGAAAGCCTATAATATTAAAATAATAACATTTTGTTTGATAGTGTATATGATACACAACTCTAAGCTTAAAGAACCTATAAAATATTATATATAAATAATTCAATTATAACCTTACTATTGAATTAAATGGTATAAACAAGACTAAACACATTATTATTTATATATAATGTTCCTAAAAAATAAAAAATTATTGATAAATTTTTAATAAAAAAGTACCCAACTTTTAATAATGATATTTTGTTCTATAAATAATTTACTTCCATCCAATAATTTTTTTTTTCACTTTCTGATAAAATATTAAAATTATTTTTTAGATATTTTAAAAATATTATATAATAAAATTAAAATAATTTTTTAAATCATGATATCAATATTAACATAGAGTTAATTTATTCTATTTTTCATAAAATATTGATGTTTTGGTGAATAGTGAAAAAATACCGATTTTTGGTAAAACATCCATTTCTTTTTAACAAATTAATTATCATAAAAGTCTCATTATTATTGAAGTATTATTTCATATTAAAATATTTATACATTAATCATATTTTTTAGATAATTCCTTTTAAATAATCTTTATATTGTATTGTAATATTAGTTTATTTTTAGTCGTTAAAGCACATTTTTTAAAACATATTTTAAGGTGTATAATGTTTCACAATATTAACAAATTAAAATAAGTCCCTAAGTTGAATTATTTATGTTAAATTAATATTATATATATATATTAATTTAAATTCATATAATTATTATTCATTTTAATTAATTACAATAAAATCATTTTATGGTTGAGAAATGTATTTCTGGGTAACCTATATTTTCAATAGGTACGCGGGTTTAATTTTAAATTACATTATGTCAGATATACGAGAAAAATTAGGTAAAATTGGTTACATATTTGGAATAATTATAGTTAATATTATCAAATAATTTCAACATAATTTTTACCATTATTAATAGTGAAAATAGTAGAGATTAATTTCTATAGTTAAGGTTAAAATGGGTTTATCGGGGGTTAAACTAACAAGATAGGGGTTAGAAATGATCTAAAACTCATAATTATTATTGTATGGTAATATTTGAAACATCATCACCTCCATGTTTTGAACATTGGTTTTTTTTAGCATTTTATCTTTTGAAAATTTTGTGTATAATTCATTCCTTTCAAATATTTCAAGGGTGTCCTCTCCCCTATTTATAATAGTCCATACACTATCCTCCACTCTTTAGATATGAAAATATATTTGGGTCATCTAATACCTAATAAAATTACTTCATTAATTCCCTCAAAACATCCTATATCCCTTGGTTTTGTTATGAGCCCAACATTGGAAGGCTCTTGATGCAAACCTAAAGAGGTCGTCCGAAGAAGAGGTAACATTATTAAATGAGTTCTTTTTGTATTATTTATTATTCCACCTCCAAAATATATTATAAATAAATTATTATATAATAACACCTATATATAACATATACATAAATTTTATTATGTTAATTAAATAACCCATATCCATCTCCTCCTATAAATAATGGGAAATGGAATCATCGATCATGCGTACGACGGACTACCACCTCACAAACTGATGTAACTTGTTTTCGATCAACACCTATCACAGTTTGAAATAATTTTGGATTTAATGTATATATATAATATATAATATATACATATACTTATATAATTATAATATAACATATAACTTCTTACTTTCCATTATATTTATGATCTGATAGCATCAATCGTGTGTACAGAGGACTACCGCCTCACAAAGTGATGTGGCTTGTTTTTCACTAAAGCTTCAATAGAAGTTAATAAGGATAAACATAATGAATATATGTGGTATATATTAAAATATATGTATTATTTTAAATTAAAAAATCACTAAATTTATTTTCCTTACCCCCATTATGAAATAATATTGTCACTCATTCATACATATAACTTATTATCTCCATAAAGAGATGCAATCGATTTTCTATGTCCAAAATTAAAGTATGACTATAATAATGAATATAATGAAAAATAATATATTTACAATATAATTATAATTATTAATATTATGTAAAAATATGTTGTCTTCAATATCCATAATTCTCATTAAAAGCATTAATGAAAAAATAAGGAAATTAACACCCGGAAAAATAGTGATAATTGAATATTATTAATGATACAGTGATAATATGTTTTAAAAGATCATATATGGTATTATAAATATTATTATTATATTAGTTTAATTTATTAACATTTTTAAATCTCTATATAGGTGGTTAATGCATGCTCAAATATAGGTAAACTTAAGGTAAGGGGTTTTGTCACAATTTCTTTTCATTGAAGAATATTTTAATGATATGAAAATAATTTCATTTATATGGGGTATATATATCCCATTTCACATGTATTATCATTAATACAGAATAATTAATGTTATTTTTGGTCTTAATTTTAATTATTTCATCCAATCTAATGTCACATAAGAATTACCTAGTAGTAAACAATTTCATAACTCAATATCTTTTCATTAGGTTATATTACATATTAAATATATTTTATATTATAAGATTATGATTTTGATTGGTATGGATTATATTATATTGTATTTATAAAGTTTTATATTGATTTACATTTTATAAATATAATTGAATTATTCATTAATTCTCACTTCAATGTTGTGATCTTTGTAAGGGGTTCTTATCTCTAATTGTCTTCTGTGGGAAAAATGTTTTTTTTATAAACCTATGTTATTTTGTGAGGGTTATCTTCTACACATTTGATGTGTTATATCATTAATATCATAATATTCATGATATTTAATGTTTCATTTGATTCTATAACTTTCATAGGGTATACAATTCAAAATTTACCAAAGTGGTAAGAGATTTATGTTTCAATCTCATTTTCATAGGGACTGTTTATAATTGAGTTTCCATTGAATTATATTATATGATATTTTTCGAATAAACACTATTATTTTTTACCCAATATTTATTCTGGAATTTATCATGTAATAATACCATTTTCTTATCTTTGGTAATTAAAATTATTGATATATTTTTTTAGTACGAATTGATTTCACTATTCGGTCGGAAATATTTTTTATTCTAAATCCATGTTTTCTAAAATGTTTCAAATTTTTTTAATTTGACTATTTAAATTAATTGTTACCCATAATTGGATTTTTTAAAATAATTAAAATTAATCATCCTTTTTTATTATAAAGTTACATTTTGACTTTTTAAACAAAAATGTTAAAGGAATATTTTCTATTATCGTATTCGATGTGGATTGAAATTTACAACCATTATGAACAGTAATTTCATTGATGTTTAATTTAAAATTTTAAATGATAAATTGTAATGATAATTTGTTCCAAATATTTTAGAAATTTTATGTTTTTTAAAGGGATTTTAAAGTGAATATGTTATTTTCTTCAAAATGTTTTTAACGATATATTTAGGGTATTTATATTCATCGACGACAACAACCGTTTATTTTACTTATACTCAAAAGAGGATATATTGTATTCATACTATCATTGTTCTTTATCTAGATAGTTTATGATCATTTTGACCATGGAAAGTACTAACATTTATGATCTTTGTAAATTTTTTATGCATTAACTTTCCCATGAAAAATTCATATTCTTATTATCATTGTACATTTAATTTCTCATAAATATCTATATTCATTGTATCATGGATATGACTATCTCTTATAATATATGTAATTTTTAAATTTTTTGCTTTACTATTAATGTTTTTTCATTTTCATGGAAATTAGAAAATTTTGTACTCATTTCTCAATATGGATATTTATTGATAAGTCATGTATATGAGGAATTATTTGGACATGTAGTGATTGGTGGGGGCCAAAATTAAATAACCCCTAAATGTATATATAGGTCTCATAAAATAAATTAGTAACCAATAATTAAATGAATGTTTAACAATAGTTTTAAACCATCTTATAAAAGCTCTTGACGGTATAGATACCATGATGTCTAATATCCTTGCGTCCAATATTTAAATTTTATTTCATTAAGAATTTAGTAATTATTATCCATGAGATTATTGTATTGTTATTATCCATATATGAATTTTTTCACGTGTTATTGTTTAAATGGAGGTTGTATTCAGTTATTTACCTTTACATTTTGATTATTACTTATTTAATCATTATGACCATGTAATTAATTAAATAAAATGTTTTCTTCGCTTTTTACCTTGTCTATTGATTAAGATTTATTTATTGATGATATATTTCACCTTTTTTAACTTTTATTGAGAATCTTAGTAAACCATTATTTTCATTCCATTCCCAAGGATATGAAGAAATAATCTTTCCAAATTTCATTTATAATTTCAATTAAGACAATTTCCTTGGTTTTCCTTTACAAACATTTGGAAAAAAGGGGGACTCGTCTTCTACCTTCCATGGATTTTTCTAATAACATACATTGAATTACATTGTCCTTTTCATTCCAATCCCATGAGATTGACGGGGGAACCCAATGCCTATTTCTATATTGATTACAAGTTAAATAATTTTTTCATAGCTAGTAAGTCACTTATTGCAAATTAACTTTAGTGAATTGGTTTTAATATACTAAATAATTGGTCAATATCACTCCTAGGTTGAATGGCGATACTTTAATCAAACCTCACAAGTCTTGTAAAATTTTCCTCATATGTAGTAGTGGATTCACCATCCTTATACTTAACTGAAGGAATGCCTTCTACATTTTCATAATAAGAATATGTGAAATGAACCAACTCAGGGTAGTATAAGGGAATCAATATGGTCAGCCATACAATTATTCACAAGGTTCTATATTAATCAAAAAATTATAAATATTATTATATTCATTTTCATTTAAAGGTAACTGTTTTCCCAATGAAACACTACAATTTAGAATGCACAAATGAAGAAAACCCTAAAGAATTAGAATTTCTCCCTCAATTTTTCCATCCATATGTAGATAGTGTAGCCTGATTAACATTAGTTGGGTAACCATATCCACCTAAAACTATCAAAAACCTATAATTTGGACATGGGTCCCTGATAGAAACAATTGAAAATGGAACATTGTGAAGAATCCAGATCTCTTGGACTTAAAAGTGCATGTGTGCTTCTATATTTTTTTGTCTCCTTAAAATGAAGGAAATGTGATAGATTCATAATTAGTTTAATGAATGAGAAAATAAAATCCTTCTCCCTAATATTCATTGGTAATGAAATGATGGCTCCATAATTTTCTCATCTCATTTCTACATCATAATGTGTTGAGGTTATAACAACCCCTTAATTTCTCTGGTGCTACTCCTTTATTTTCAGAAGTGTAAGTTGACATGAAATTAAATCAATGATCTAGCACCTCATACCTAGAAAAAATTACGGATCATGACATAATTTATTAGTCCCAGGGTGTGTGGACCATCATGACTATGGTAAATTTTTCATCAACTTATAACTTTCATATAGTATATTGAACATCTAACTATGGAAACACAACACATCAAAAGGAACCTGAAACCAATAAAAATAGCTCTCCCGACAATTAATTATTTTACTAGAACACTATAAATCTATGTTAGTTAAATTTCTATGCTGAATTTGGTTATTAAATTAAGATTCCAATTTCCAAGAAGCTACGAACACCTATCTACCAGCGTCTTCCACTCCCAATCTCATATCAGCAAAAAACTCACCATAGATTATTCTTCTACTAATTCTTTTAATTATTGAGTAAATAACTGCCTGGTTAATGCATTGATGACCATATTTTGTTATCTAGATTTATATGAATTATCAAAATAAAAGGTATAAATATACTATACCAATCATCATTAGAAAAAAAATAAATCCCTATAAGTTAAAAATATAAACTAGGCTATTATGATCAGGTTATATAATAAATTGTTCACCAAAAAGATATTGGTGTTAATATTTGTAATCACGCATCAAAGCTACCAACTTAACATCATGGGTATGATTGTTCTTCTCATGAGGGTGTGATTGATGAGAGTTATGGGATACCACCTATTTACCCTAAACCAAAGTACACCCCAATCCCACACCTATGGAATGGTAGAAACCATCATATCCCAAACCTAGTTATAGAAGAATCATAATTTAATATAGGGTTAACATCACCTATACATCCTTAATAGATTTCTATAATTTACAATTATATTTAAAATTACACCCTTATGGGTTATTTATATCATTAGAGATTCAATCTTGGAGAAATATTGAAAACCCTGCCAGTAAAATCTATTTATGCCAAAGAAACTCTAAATTATAAACATATTTTTGGGTTCATCCCATCATTTCATAACACAAAATGTTCTAGGATACAATAATACTTACCTAATGAATATAACATATCCCATAAAATTCTATTCTTGGATCCAAATGTCACATTTCGAGTGATTTCCATATACTTGATGATGTTTCAAGATTCTAAGAATGGCTTCTAAATGTTCCATGCCATCCACCTCTAACTTGGAGTACATAAAGATTTATTATATAAAAACAAAAATGAAAGTATCTAAAAAACAATGAAATATTGGGTTCATCTACACCATAAATACCATAAGATCATTAGTGAGTTTGAATGGAATGACTAACAACTTTAAATTCCATTATCATCTCTTAAATGATGTCTTAGGTCACACACTCAAATGATGGTTCCCTAATTTATGATCAATATTAGAGAACCATATGTCTCCTATAATTTGATCAAAATGATGACCAATACTAGGAAAATAGTAGTGAAGAAAATATATCCCACGTCAAAGTTTGTTTATATCAGTTATATATAACCGACGTGCAAAGCTGTAATAATTGGTTTATCATGTCGGTTATTTTTTAACTGATGTCAAAAATGTAGATAATTTATTTATAACATTAGTTTTTTATAACTGACATGATAAATCGAATCTTGTCGATTTATCACGTCAGTTATTTTATAACCGACATGATAGAAAATATATCTGTGATTTATCACGTAGGTTATAGAATAACCGACGTGATAAAGAAAATATCGGCGATTTATCAGGTCAGTTATAAAATAACAAACGCGATAAATAAAAAAACCAGTTTATCACATTGATTATTAAATAAAAAATGTGATAGACATAAAAAATAGTTTATCGTGTTGGTTATTATATAACCAATGTGATAAATCTTTTAAATAATTTATCCAGCTCTGTATTTTGTCGTTCTGTTTTCTTCAATCCGGAGACATGTGACTCATCTCTCTCCTGTAGAAAACCTAAAAACTATTCTTCAAAGTTGATCCCTCCAACCTCATTTTACCAAAATTATTCATCATCTTTATTATCAATAGATCTATCAGGTCAACTCACAACACTCAAGTAAGCCTCACATGCCTCAGATTCATTCTTTATTTTTTTCGATGCCCTAAATTTATGTTTTGTGATATTATTTTTCTATCAATGTTAATTCAATAATGGTATGTTTCATAGTGTTTTTTCATACCATGATATGTTCTTTTCTGGTAAAATAAACAATATGAGTGATATTATTCATGTTCTACATTTTTTGTTGCTAGCATGTGTGTTCTATCATGTCTGTGTGTGTGCTTCCTTGTGTGTGCTACCATGAAATCATTATCGTGCAAGTTATTCCCTATAACCTTTCAACCAAGGAAGTTATTAAATACACTTTTTACTATAAATAATTATATCATCCATTAATTTTATTTTTTGTAATATATTCAAATAAAAATTCTTTTTATATTCAATGTTATGTTTTTCCTTATATGATAAAACATTTTATTAAGTGCTTGAATATTAACTATATTACTCTACCATTCTTTTTAAAAATAAACATTGTTGCACACAAGAGATATAGAGGTGAATATAGTCATAATATTGAGATATGTAATCCTCTCTGGTTGTCTCTTGGAGTTATCGAAGAAAAATAAATTGAAGGTAAATTATTGTAACTATTACTAATGTGTTTGTCATTCAATGATAAGGATATGTATATTTTTCCCTAATAATGACATCTCAGTCTATCCTAGACTATTTTTCCTTTTATATAAATGTTTTTTTACCTCAACATATAATATTTTTATTAAAGCACTTTTAAGGAAAAAGAGGGAAACCATCCAGTTTCAACAACATGCAGTCAACCAACATCATAAGTAATGGAAAAATCTTTGAACTTCAATTTAAGTCTTTTAGAAACCTTACCTATGTAGATACTCCATTGAAGATCGTCGGCCTTTGCATATGGGTTTTCATGAATACGTTATTCTATATTATATGCCACTTTGTCCCAGGTTTGACTAAACTCCTCCACCGAGATCTTATTTCCATAGCTCCCCAGCTCCTCCTATGATGTGTTAGCCCCTAACCCCTTATCTAAGAGTTCTTCATTGAAAATGATAATAATATCCTAATCATCACACTCTACCTGTTCATTTCTACTCATGGCAACATCTACCCTGAAAATTTCCTTTTCAGCATGTAGCCAATCCATAATTATTGCTTCGCCTTCTTGAGCTTGTTGCTCCTTGTGAGACCCTGACTCTACATGCTTTCCAGGTCCTTTATGCTTTCTATTGAGGTTGTTTTTTCCTCATTCTAGAAAGAACCTTATCTTGAGTTTCCTCCACTTTAGTCCATTCTACAGGAGAATTACTGTCTTCCTTACCCAAAACTACAAACAGATTATTGGAGCTAGTCCCTTTGAGACCTGCCTTAAGACCATCCTGCATACTGAAGTACACAGGATTTGAGGATGAGGCTTTTGAAATGAAAGTGTTCGGGTCCAGTGAACCCAAGACTCATACCTCTTCATACCCTCCTACATCTTGTCCAATTTGAGCTTCCACCCCTGACACAGGCGTCACTGAAGCACTTTTCCTTCCCATAATACATGTTGTCTTAGTCCCTGAAGCATTTCCCTTCCTGTTTGAGATACCCAGTTCCTGCTTCAGGCACCCGAAGATGTCCGCAACCTTTGGGTTTTCTCCTCTCTTACCTGCCTCATGAAGATAAATCTTGGTAGCATCGGTCTTCGAATGCAAATTAGTGGGAGGAATGGTGTCCCGCGTTGAGGCTACAAGGTTTTTCTCCCTGGAGTGACTCGGATGCACCTTTCCATCATCAAAACCACCCCCTCCTTCGAGGGTTGTGCTTGTAAGAAACTACCCCCATGCCGGCAAACTGAATCTGAGTGTCCAAGACGTCGAAAAATACCACAAAAATCTGTCCAGGATTCAGGGTTATGGAAGGGTGAATTTGGTATCATGTTGTACCAAGATGTGTTCTTTGTGAACCTTAAGAAGAAATTATCCAAGATGAACTGATACTATTATATCATGATCAATATGAGAGAGATATGTAATCCTGAAATGATTTTCATATTATCCCTCCAAACATTGATCTATTCAACTGAATATTCTAATTTCATAAAAAGGTTTACTCTTCCATTAAAATCAGTGATTTCATAATTAATTTTTTGAATGATTTTTTATCATTGAGGTAATAAATTATTATGAGAAGTCTTTATAGTTTCCAAATTCTTCCACTTCAATTTATTTTCAGAAAACATATACTAAAGAAAGAAAGTCCTTCTTTCTAAAAGATTTTCCTTATAAACTAAACCTTCATTTCATACCCTATGAAAATTTTTGAATTGGTTTTTTATCATCATATAATAATAATTTCATTGGAAACTTTTCTATGAAATGGATAAATTTTATACATCGATAGAAATCGAGTAGAATCTTCCCTTTTAATGTTCCCCAATCCCTAATTACTAACATATTTATTCCCATTTTTTTTAAAATTGTTTTGATTTCAAATTAAGTCAATTTTTTATATAAATATTAAAATATTATATATAACAATATTTCCTTTTTAAAATTATTTCCATGAATATCTTTTTCAAATAAGTATATATATTTTTTATAATTCAAAATTATTGTACATTCAAATTATGATATTTTTCATATAAATTTAGTATTGTCTTATCTTAACAAGATGTATTATTTTGATATTTGTCATAGTTAATAATAAGTTGATATTTTATTAAGGAATATAAAATTAGTAATGAATATCAGGATGGTGTTGATTCCTTTTTGGAATTTTTTAATTGAATTTTTTCTCGAGATGTCAATTTTTTCTATCCATGCCTGAAATGTTTGAATATAAATAAGTTAAAAATTATAGAGATCAAAGATCACCTAATTTGTCATGGTTTTAATTCGAGTTACAACCCTTAAATTAATCATGGTGAAAATGGAAATAGTTTCAGATCTAATAATGATGATGATTTGAAATATGGTAACTCTGATGGAATTTAAGAAATTATTTGTGACATTACAGAAGAACAAATTGGGATAAAAGAGAAAGTTGTGCATCTATGTGGTGATTCTGAAAAACCATTGTATCATGGTTATATATATTTTATGGTTTTTTTGGAAGTTTTAATATTGATTAACCTAAAGGAGAGACATTGATTGAGTGACATTAGCTTTATAAAGATGCTACAATTTTTAAAAAACATTCCTTTAAAAGAAAATGATCTTCCAGATTGACATTATAAGGCCAAGAAAATATTATGCTCGATGGGATTGGGATGCATGAAAATATAAGAAAGTTCGAATGACTCTATGATATATAGGAAGGAATATGAATCTATGTCACATTATCTTAATTGTGGGACATCATGGTATATGTTGAAAGAAAAATCATAGGTTGATGTAGAGATTACATAGATCCCGACCAAGTTATTTTAGTATCCTCCTTTAATTCATTGTTTGAAATATTTATTTGAAAATTCACATGATGCAAAAAGGTTAAGATGGCATGATAATGAGCATATATGTGATGAAAAAATACATCATCTAGATGATTGTTCATAAAGGATGAAAATTTATTAGCAGTATCCTACATTCAGAAATGAAATTAGAAATCTCAGAATTGAGTTGTGCACTGATGGAATGAATCGATATCAAATCCTCAGTAGCACACATTGTTGAAGGATTATTTTATTAGTAATTTAAAACTTCTCTCTTAATGTTCTTATGAAGAGAAAATATGTAAGGTTGAGTATAATGATCTTTGTTCTGGAGCAACCCAGAAATGATATTGATTTTTTCTCTGTCACCATTGATTGATGATTCGAAACTTTTATGGGAGGATGGTATTATGGTGTATGATTCTAATAAAATGGAATATTATCAACTGCATACAGTGCTTATGTTCACTATAAATGAATTCCTAACATATGGGAATTTTTCTAGATATAGTGTTAAGGGTGAATAAAGAATGTTCAAATTACAAAAAATAGACTTCGTATTGTCAATTGCATCATGGGAGGAAAACATTATACCTGGGTCATCAAATGTTTTAGCTTATGGATAACTCTAATAAATGACTAAAAAATGAATTCAAGGGCTCACAAGAATTTTATATTTCTCCAAAAACAATATCCCCTAATGTGTATTTTGAGAGGGTGAAAAACCATGATGTGACATTTGGAAAGGCACATAAATCTGGAATGGCAGACAAATTTGGAAGAAAAGGTCAATATTTTTTGAGCTTCAATATTTAATATATCATGAAGTGAAACATAATATTTATGTCATGAACATAGATAATAATATATATGATAGTTTTATAGGAACATTGGTAGATATTAAAGGATAGATTAAAGATCAGTTGAATGTAAGATTAGACTTACTGTCAACGTAAATACGTTTAGAGTTAGCTCCCACTCCTAATGAAAGATGAACATTTATTTCCCCAGGTTTTTTCATAGATTATCCAAGAGGGAGAAAATTATATTTTGTTTGTGTCTTCATGATATCAATGTGCCTCAAGTTTATTCATAAAATGTAAAAAAATTCTCTTTGAAGTATTTAAACGTGATAGGAATGAAATCCCATTATTGTCACATCATGATGCAAAAAATTCTACTAGTTAAATTGTGTGGAATATTTAACAACTGTGTTAAAAATACTATAATGAAGGTGTGCTATTTTTTCAATTCAATTTTTGATATGTTTATTGATATTAATTCTTTAAACATTTTTGAAAAGGATGAAATTTATATACACTGTTAATTAGAAATGTATTTTCCTCCATGTTTTTATAACATAATGGTGCATTTAATGGTTCAACAAGTTCATGAAATAAGTCTGTGTGGACTTGTATATCTTTATTAGATTTATATTTTCCAAAAGGTATATGAAAATATTAAAGGGGTTTGTTAAGAATCTGTATAGGCTTAAAGCCTCCATTGTTGAAAAGTATATTTTTGAGGAGGTTGTAGAGTTTTGAACAAGATACTTGGATGTGGAGGAGCACATATGTTTTCTCCATCTCTCCATAAAGGAGTAAATTTTGATGGAAAGGGGATTCCTGGATTGAAAGTCAAATCGCTATCAGCTGAAATGATGAAGAAGATATATTTTTACATCGTGAATAACATAGTTGATGCACGACCATATATCACATTGCATATTACTGAGCTGAAATAATTTCATCCCATGAATAAATAATTCTAGATTTTCAATGGGAACAACGAAATATTTTTTCCATGGTTTAAAAACATCTTTCTTGGTGAATCAGATGTATCAGAGACAATAAAATGGTTAGTGGGTGGTCCAATTTTAAATTTGATAACATGGTACGAGTATGACATTAATGGCAATACATTTCATACGAATGCTTAGGAGGATATAAGTATAGTTAAAAATAGTTGTGTATTGGTGGTTGCAGAAGTAAATAATTTTTTGAGTTCTAAAGAAAAAAAAACATAATTTTTTCATCAAATTCATATTATAGAGTCAATGAAGAAATATGAGTGGTTGATTACATTGAAATTAACGTTTTTTAATTGCAAATGGTTTATCGGTAACAAAAATATCTGACATGATGAATTTGGAATGAAATTTTTTAATCTTAATAGATTGAAAGACACATCATATTATTTTATAATGGAAATGCATCCAAAACTGAATTTCTATGCATTTGATCAATTCGATATGCAATGGTCTGTTGTTTTACCAGGGAAAAAATAATATATTGGTGAGGATCAAATTGATGAATATGTTTATTTATGTGATATCCCCACATCCTTGGAAATATTAGTAGAAAATAATGGTGAGAATTTTGAAGTCATGGTTAGGGCTATAAGGAACGATCAGGACAAAGGAATTTGAAGAAAAAATCCATTTGTATAGTCCAAATATTACATGTAACATATGTTTATTTCTTATTTAAATTTATTATTTTCATAAAATGTTAGATATTGTTACATTTTCTCTATTAAAACACGTAATAAAACAAATAAGTAGAAATGATTTTTTATTTTAATTTTTCTTAGTTTAGTTTATATTGTTTACCCTTAGATAAATTTTATATCTATTGATTTTTTTGAATGACAACTACTTTACCATGTTTACCTTGTTTACCTTGTTTTCCATGATTACCATGTTTACCATAGTTTATCATAGTTATCCTTTATATAACATATATATTATTTGATTTCGTTGAATGAAAATTAAACAACCATGTTTACCAAATTTACCATTGTTTAACATCATTGCCATATTTACCATGTTTACTATTATGTAACTTAGTTCAGTTTTTCAATTTTTTACATTAGTATTGTAATATTTGAATTTTTATATTTGTAAACTATTGTTTACTTTTTGGACTTAAAGGATAATGATAGATAAATCTGTTAATCCATGACATGATTTTGGAGATGAGCATCATGATCATATCTATAGGGATGAACATTCACATGCTCCTCTTGATGTTCTCTAATATTCCTCATATGCTCCCATAATGACAAAGAAGAGTTTAAGAGTTAGTAAATGTGGCTGCACAAATTTACCAAAATTATCACTTTCTCGTAGCCGAGAATGGAGGATACTCATTGAGTTTGATGTGAATTATATTCCTAGAGTTCCAAATGAAAAATATTTTAAGTGTTTTTTATCAACTCAAGGTAAAAGAAAAGTAAGAATTTTGTATAATGATTTGAGAAGTGTGTACAAAGCAATAAAATCTGAGCTTTCAGAGACAATTTTGGTAGGATCTTTTCTTATTGTCCGACTAATCTATAAATGTATATAGTATAATATGTTTAACATCTTCTTTATCAGATGACATTTTATATTTCTAACACTGGAAGAGTCCCAAGGAAATGTTTATCGATGGCTGATATGAGATGAAGATATTTCAAATCAACCCCCACCTTTGATTTAATTTTTAGTCATAAGAAACATGAAAATCAATGTCATATATACCTTTTCAAAGATTAAGAAACACAAACAAAATTTGATGAAAGTATAAGAAAAGAATAATTTTTGGCAAGGGAAATGTAAAATTTTATAAAATTTTATATATAAATGATATTATTAATTTTTTGTTAATGATTTATTATTTATAATTTATAGAAAACAGGGAAATATAATCATGAAATCTAATAAAAAAATATATACCAACATAGTTTCTCAAGAGGAGGTTATATTTCATTGGAATAATAAATGATGGTAAAAAATTTAAAATAACATAGGGATGAGTCATCAAACTCTGAAGAGGTTTCCCCTCCATCACCTCTATCTAGAAATGAAAAATGGAAGATAGATCTGATGTTAAAAAAGGGGAAATATATTTTGAAAGAATAAAGAATCATTCTTGAGAAGATTTTAAGATATTTATTTTATTTATTTAACTTAATTATATTTTTTATATACTCTGAATAATTAAAAAATGATAAATAAATTTATACAGGATTATCTTGAGGAATAGAGAACACATGGGGTATTTAAAGTTTTTAGGAGGCATGATATTTTATCTGAAGCATTGAGAATACTCGAACACCCTAGTCAGGTATAAGGATACATAACGGGTGTATCGGTAAGAAAAGTGTTTCCATGTTCTTCAAATAATTACCTTGAGGGTGTTTATCCAAAAAAATAGAATCCTTGGAGACTGAATTTAATAATATTAATGTGACAATAGAGGAAAATATTTGAGCATCAATGTCATGACCCCCTCCCACCAAAGATGCCCCTCCTAATCTGGCAATGGTGAAAGGAAGATAATGACCCCCGAGTCCCGCCTCCAGTAGGCCCCGGGTTGGCGACTAGCACCAAGGGTACGAGTTTTCACAAATATGGGAGGCATTACCCTTTTTATTATTTTGGATCGGGAAATAGGACAAGTCAACCACCAAAAAGGGAAAAGAACAAGTGTATATAAATAAACCCAAACCAATCCCACATGCATGTTTAAACAATTTTTATAACAAGGTACAAGTACAAGGAAGCTCAAAAGTACAATGCCAAAGAAAACAAGAGAACAAAAACTGCAACAACTCCAACTGCCCGACTAGTAGGGTCCCGCACGGCCCTGGTAGTCCTCCTGGAAACCTGAAAGTAAAGGTAGGGTGAGCATACAAGTATACTCAGTTGGGAAACCTAAAGCTCTCGTGCACAAGTGGGGAGACACCCTAAGGTCCTGTGAGAAAACAGAAGAACCAGAAACTAACAAGGAAAAACTATCCACCCAGCCTCACTGGTCACACTCACCAAGTAACACAAACAAGTTTAGTATATATATATAGAACAAAAGTATTGGGTACCCCGCACCATTTACCACTTAATTAGATGCTGCTCTTCCTAACGACAAACGTCCTGACGCTACCACACTCTTCCCGCCCGCACACACCTGGGCCAAACCATGCATCCCGCCCGCACACACATGGGCCTCACAACCACGCATCTCGCCCGCACACACCTGGGCCACAACCACTAACCCGCCCGCAGACACCTGGGCCTCATCCCGAAGGTTCTTGGGAACGCTAAGACTGCCCGAAGAGTCTTGGGATAAAGGTCACCTCAAGCCATCACAGCCTCCGAGACCTACCCGAAGAGTCTTGGGTGTAAGGTCACCTCAAGCCATCATAGCCTATGGAAGAAGGAGCAGGAAGGAGCTAGTAACTAAGGGGGAACACCCTCTCCCATAAAATGGGAGCGTTCGGCACTAGGTGCTTGACATGGGTGTGGTGCGACAAAACACAAAGATACAATTATATATATATACATATACCAAACACACAGCCCAACCTATGGCTTCTTAAAAAGAGAAACTGAGCATGTGCCTCGGCACTTCTACCACGAAGCATGCATCAAAAACCAAACAATCATCCCCCAACCCCATTTAGGTTTTCATGTTTCATGCAATGGTTTAACAAATTATTACTACTGGGAAACTAACATCCAGACAAAACCTTTCACAAACATATCCCTACCATCCACAACCAAGGTTAGGTAAAACGCAAGCAACCACATGCCATTTCTTTTACAGGAGATTATCACAACCATACAACATTCCATCATTCATTTATTTCAAAGTTCCACACATAAAACCCTTTCCACACACAAAAAATTTCCGCATTTAAAAACACCTTTTACTTCAAAACACTTTTCATAATCAAAACACTTTTCATAAATAAAGGCATTTTCCACAAAACAACCAAACCACCAACATGTTCATTATTCCAACTTTGTTCAACCGGGGTGATCACACAAGGTTTTCATTCTCATTTAATCAGCCAGTCTTTACGTGCTTATCCATTTTCCATGTTTTAACAAAACCAACCACAAACAATTCAGATATCAATTGCGCACGCAAAGGCCACCAACGACCTTGATTTTCAGTAGGCAAAGACCTTTCAATCCAAAATCACAATCAGAAGATAAAGAAACTGGAAGGCAATAGAAATAGCACAAAACCCCAAACCCTTCTTTATCCGGTTATTATCTTTATTTAAAGTTCAACTTCATCCCATGGAATAAAAGAAAAATATCCCACCCCGCATGTTGCACCAAAAAGAGAGACGAAGGTAAACCCCTACCTCAAAAGGTCCCAATCACGTCGCTTCCGACGACGTCCTTCGGTGTCCTCCGCCTTCGCCAAACCCGACAAACGCCTCCTAGGATGGAAGCTGGAGAAGGAAGGACGGAAGGAAAGGCGACAAGTCCGGGATTAGAAGCTTCGTCTCGTCGCTACGATCCTATGGCCGCTGACGGATCGACGATCGGAGTTCAGACAAAGAAGTTAGAGGAGGAAGAATTCTTGATCATCCAAGAGTGTCGTCGTGCGAAGAAGAAGCGATTGGTCTGGAAATAATCTGCGCCCCTTTCTTATATAGCCAACGAATAGGTAAAACAGTATGCAGCGTGTATTGATGAATACACGGTGTGACTGTACACCCGTTACGTGTTTTGACTGGTCAACACACGACACGTCACGCGGTTTCCACGCGTTTTAAAAAAAATGTTAATTTTATTAATATGTGTGTTTCGTTGACCTGAGACATAACTCATAAAAAGGTATCCATCACTGGTCTTAAAATTACCGTCTTAATTACAGGATTACACTGCCGCTGACGGTTCGTCATTCCGACACCATATGAAGAAGTTATAGACTTTTTAAGTTTTGATCACCCAAAATAATAATAATATTATTTTATTATTATTATAATAATTTAATATTTTGATCAAAAGGGCTTGTGGCGTGAATCCCTCCCCTTACACCATGCGCACTCCCTTATTTTATTATGTATTACTATTTTAATATATTAAATCAACATTATATAAAATATATGATATATTAAATCAAATTATATAAAAAAATATGATTTATACAAGGGAAAGGGGGCATTCACGCCTCCCCTCCCCATCTCATGCGCATCCCCATAAATTAATTATCATTTATTAAATAAAACCATTTTCCTTTTAATTGTATTGTTATATTTATTATACTATCAATGTTATTAATTTCATAATTCAATTTTGGGAGAACCTATGCACAACCATTCCATGCGACTCAAAACCATTTCATTTAATTGAATTAAATGACAAAACAAAATTAATATAACATACATACCAACCCCATTTTAATACATTTAATTTTATTAACCTCTCACATATAGTTTTACGCCATCATTGTTATTTATTGTTCTTCAATAACAATAACATTTCATCAACTTATTTTATTAAATCACCGACGTTATTGTTTTTAATAACAAAAAGATTTACGCTCGTCGCATTGACCACGTTAAACCACCCTGTTGGATATCTGAATCCGACCATGCCACGTCAATGTCGCGTAACATCCATCAATTTAATTATTTTTATTCTATTTATTTTTATTTCACACTGATTAAATTGAAACCAAATTTATTAAATAAAAACCATTCAATTTCATAAACCCAATATAACGAACTCACCTTTAATTTTTTTTGAACGCACCACCGTGCTTCCACTTACATGTTCATTTAATTGTTTTCAATAAATACCATGACTCATTTCATCAATTCCACATTATTATTAATATTATGAATAATATTAATAACACAACAACCATAATTATTATTCAAATTTAATTTCAACAATTACTCAATTAATAAAAAAAACTGCATGTTTCATTTATCAACGTCTAATGGATCACACACCTTCCCACTTCACATAATTAATAATAATAACACCAATTAAATAATTTTATCATGATTATTCTTTTTAGTTTAATTAATCAACAATTTATGTCATCATCATTATTATTTAACATATTTTTACGTTATCATCAGTATTAAAATTATCATTATAACGCGCGTCGTGTTGACCACATCGATTTCAACAAGGAATGGACCGGAGGGGTCTGGTCCATTACATCAGATACCTCTTAAAACATTCTCGTCCTCGAGAATTAAAAACCAACCAAGAAAAAGAATGGATCCAAACAACCACTCTGCAAGATACCTCTTAGGGCTCTTGTCATAACAATAAACAACCGACAACCCTAATTATGTGAGTTAGGAATTCCCTCTCCTATGTCGAGATATTATCCGCTTTAGGGGGCACTGACTCACCTGCACGGGTTTAATCGCATCCGCATTAATGCGTCTCGATTAAGGACTGGGCCTTCCCACTTCCATATATTAGGTTTTTTTTTCAACTTACACTGCACCCAACAACGTACAACCCACACACTGCCCAGACACATGGATTGAGGAATTCCTTCTCCCATGTCGAGATATTATCCGCTTTAGGAGGCACTGACTCGCCTGCACGGGTTAAATCGCATCCACATTAATGAGTCTTGATTAGGGATTAGGTCTTCCCCTCCCCACATGATAGGGCTCTTCACGTACATTTAAAGAAAAGCAGGAAACAACATAGCATTAAAAACTCACAAAAACAAGGTCCATGCCCAAAGAATGAGCAAAAGAGTTCCAACAATGGAGTGTAATGCTCCCAACAAAACATAAAGGAGATCATTCAAGAAAACCCAAACACATCTCTATCGATCCCTGGTCCTTCTAGAGATGCTGCCTCTGATGCATGCAACTATCCTCGCTGAGCTCCTCTGCCTCTCTGTTAATGTCCGCCTCCTCGACCACGTCCCGACTGGGATCCTTGAGGAACTCCTTATGGCTGGCCACCACCTGCTCTATCTCCCCTCAAAGGGACTGGAGCCTGTTTCTGCTGGAAGGGTCTTGTCGGTGACTGGTGCTGCTGAGGAGGGCGTTGAACCTGTCCATCTCCACCGTACTGAGCATGGGTCGGGCACCGACTCTGAACGTGCCCGAAACCTCCACAAGAAAAACACTTTGGTCCTGGGCTCGTGAAAAAGGGACGAGGAACTGAAGATCTGAACTGGAACTGCTGGGGCCTGCTCCCTACTGGCCTGAAACTGGAAGGTCCCGTCGCAGGAGACCTGCTGCTGACTGCCTTTCCCTTCGATGAACTAGGCTGGATCCCCTCACGTGGTGCACCTCCCTGCGAGTGCATCCTTTCTACAACTTCCGCCTTCTTTTGTATGGCTAAGTATGTCGGAAGGGTGAAGGGGGTCACAGCATACTGGAGCGAAGGACGAAGCACCTCTTCCAAATGTCTCGCCCGAGACTCTTAATCCGGAAAGAGTTCCGGAGCAAAGCGTAGGAGATTCTTGAACTTAATCCCCAACTCTCGAACAATCATACTCCCCTGCTGAAGGGAGAGCAACTCCTGACGCTTTTCCACCTTGATCAAAGAAGAAAGGAATTCCTCTCGGAACTCCTTTTCGAAGTCATCCCATGGAATCTCTGCCTCCTTCCTCTCCCCGAGGTAGAGCATCCACCATTGGCGCGCCGCGCCTCTCAGCTGACTGACCGCTAGGGGGACCCAGTACTCCTTCGGAGCACGGATCAAGGTAAAAGCGATCCCTAGCTCTTCAAGCCACCCCTCGGTCTCCAGGTCCGAAGTACTTCCCTCGTACTTCTTGAGATTCTGACGCTGGAAAGAATGGAGGGTCTTCTGCCACTGGCTGTCTTCCTCCTCTCGATCGATCCTCAGTTGATCGATTTCCTGAACCTGCTGGGCCTCAACCATCTGAGCCACCCGGGGACGACGTCCAGGTTCCATAGCTGTACGGTAAACAAGGATCGCCTAAGCCCAAGTAGTAGGGAAAAACTCAAAGTTTTAATTATCATTTGTTCTCAATTTCTTTCCCAGAACACCCAAATCAAGTAAAACACAAACATGATGATGCATGTACCTTCCCTAGGGTCTCTACCCTGCAATCAATACAGTCTCACTTGGTAGTTCGATTGGCTCAGAGTCCTTGCATCGGATCACGGGGGGCCCTAAAATCCCGTGTCCTAGCCGGTCTTTCCTGGCCTATGTCACGCAACAAGATTAACGAACACTGTTGCCCTACCATCCCATGAAATCCTCACTGTGCCTAACTCCAGACTCCATCCTATCTCTCAACAATCATCTTTGATACCATTCTGTCACGACCCCCTCCCACCAAAGATTCCCCTCCTGATCTGGCAATGGTGAAAGGAAGATAATGACCCCCGAGTCCCGCCTCCAGTATGCCCCGGGTTGGCGACTAGCACCAAGGGTATGAGTTTTCAAAAATATGGGAGGCATTACCCTTTTTATTATTTTGGATCGGGAAATAGGACAAGTCAACCACCAAAAAGGGAAAAGAACAAGTGTATATAAATAAACCCAAACCAAGCCCACATGCATGTTTAAACAATTTTTATAACAAGGTACAAGTACAAGGAAGCTCAAAAGTACAATGCCAAAGAAAACAAGAGAACAACAACAACAACAACTCCAACTGCCCGACTAGTAGTGTCCCGCACGACCCTGGTAGTCCTCCTGGAAACCTGAATGTAATCGTAGGGTGAGCATACAAGTATACTCAGTAGGGAAACCTAAAGCTCTCGTGCACAAGTGGGGAGACACCCTAAGGTCCCGTGAGAAAACAGAAGAACCAGAAACTAACAAGGAAAAACTATCCACCCTGCCTCACTGGTCACACTCACCAAGTAACACAAACAAGTTTAGTATATATATATAGAACAAAAATATTAGGTACCCCGCACCATTTCCCACTTAATTAGACGCTGCTCTTCCTAACAACAAACTTCCTGACGCTACCACACTCTTCCCACCCGCACACACCTGGGCCAAACCACGCATCCCTCCCGCACACACCTGGGCCTCACAACCACGCATCTCGCCCGCACACACCTGGGCCACAACCACTAACCCGCCCGCAGACACCTGGGCCTCATCCCGAAGGTTCTTGGGAATGGTAATCCTGCCCGAAGAGTCTTGGGCTAAAGGTCGCCTCAAGCCATCACAGCCTCCGAGACCTACCCGAAGAGTCTTGGGTGTAAGGTCACCTCAAGCCATCATAGACTATGGAAGAAGGAGCAGAAGGAGCCAGTAACTAAGGGGGAACACCCTCTCCCATAAAATGGGAGCATTCGGCACTAGGTGCTTGACATGGGTGTGGTGCGACAAAACAAAATGATACAAATATATATATATACATATACCAAACACACAGCCCAACCTATGGCTTCGTAAAAAGGGAAACTCAGCATGTGCCTCGGCACTGCAACCACGAAGCATGCATCAACAACCAAACAATCATCCCCCAACCCCATTTAGGTTTTCATGTTTCATGCAATGGTTTAACAAATTATTACTACTGGGCAACTAACATCCAGACAAAACCTTTCACAAACATATCCCTTCCATCCACAACCAAGGTTAGGTAAAACGCAAGCAACCACATGCCATTTCTTTTACAAGAGATTATCACAACCATACAACATTCCATCATTCATTTATTTCAAAGTTCCACACATAAAACCCTTTCCACACACAAAACATTTCCTCATTTGAAAACACCTTTTACTTCAAAACACTTTTCATAATCAAAACACTTTTCATAAATAAAGGCATTTTCCACAAAACAACCAAACCACCAACATGTTCATTATTCCAACTTTGTTCAACCGGGGTGATCACACAAGGTTTTCATTCTCATTTAATCATCCAGTCTTTACGTGCTTATCCATTTTCCATGTTTTAACAAAACCAACCACAAACAATTCAGATATCAATTGCACATGCAAAGGCCACCAACGGCCTTGATTTTTAGTAGGCAAAGGCCTTTCAATCCAAAATCACAATCAGAAGATAAAGAAACTGGAAGGCAATAGAAACAGCACAAAACCCCAAACCCTTCTTTATCCGGTTATTATCTTTATTTAAAGTTCAACTGCATCCCATGGAACAAAAGAAAAATATCCCAACCCGCATGTTGCACCAAAAAGAGAGACGAAGGTAAACCCAACCTCAAAAGGTCCCGATCACGTCACTTCCGACGACGTCCTTCGGTGTCCTCCGCCTTCGCCAAACCCGACAAACGCCTCCTAGGATGGAAGCTGGAGAAGGAAGGCCGGAAGGAAAGGTGAAAAGTCTGGGCTTAGAAGCTTCGTCTCATCGCTACGATCCTGTGGCCGCTGACGGATCGACGATCGGAGTTCGGACAAAGAAGTTAGAGGAGGAAGACTTCTTGATCATCCAAGAGTGGCGTCTTGCGAAGAAGAAGCGATTGGTCTGGAAATAATCCGCGCCCCTTTCTTATATAGCCAACGAATAGGTAAAATAGTATGCAGCGTGTATTGATGAATACACGGTGTGACTGTACACCCGTTACGTGTTTTGACTGGTCAACACACGACACGTCAGGCGGTTTCCACGCGTTTTAAAAAAACGTTAATTTTATTAATATGTGTGTTTCGTTGACCCGAGACATAACTCATAAAAAGGTATCCATCACTGGTCTTAAAATGACCGTCTTAATTACAGGATTACACTGTCGCTGACGGTTCGTCATTCCGACACCATATGAAGAAGTTATAGACTTTTTAAGTTTTGATCACCCAAAATAATAATAATATTATTTTATTATTATTATAATAATTTAATATTTTGATCAAAAGGGCTTGTGGCGTGAATCTCTCCCCTTACACCATGCGCACTCCCTTATTTTATTATGTATTACTATTTTAATATATTAAATCAACATTATATAAAATATATGATATATTAAATCAATTTATATAAAAAAAATATGATTTATACAAGGAAAAGGGGGCATTCACGCCTCCCCTCCCCATCTCATGCGCATCCCCATAAATTTATTATAATTTATTAAATAAAACCATTTTCCTTTTAATTGTATTATTATATTTATTATACGGTCAATGTTATTAATTTCATAATTCAATTTTGGGAGAACCTATGCACAACCATTCCATGCGACTCAAAACCATTTCATTTAATTGAATTAAATGACAAAACAAAATTAATATAACATACATATTCAACCCCATTTTAATACATTTAATTTTATTAACCTCTCACATATAGTTTTACGCCATCATTGTTATTTATTGTTCTTCAATAACAATAACATTTCATCAACTTATTTTATTAACTCACCAACGTTATTGTTTTTAATAACAAAAATATTAACGCTCATCGCATTGACCACGTTAAACCACCCTGTTGGATATCTGAATCTGACCATGCCACGTCAATGTCGCGTAACATCCATCAATTTAATTATTTTAATTCTATTTATTTTTATTTCACACTGATTAAATTGAAACCACATTTATTAAATAAAAACCATTCAATTTCATAAACCCAATATAACGAACTGACCGTTAATTTTTTTTTGAACGCACCACCGTGCTTCCACTTACATGTTCATTTAATTGTTTGCAATAAATACCATGACTAATTTCATCAATTCCTCATTATTATTAATATTATGAATAATATTAATAACACAACAGCCATAATTATTATTCAAATTTAATTTCAATAATTACTCAATTAATAAAAAAAACTGCATGTTTCATTTATCAACGTCTAATGGATCACACACCTTCCCACTTCACATCATTAATAATAATAACACCAATTAAATCATTTTATCATGATTATTCTTTTTAGTTTAATTAATCAACAATTTATGTCATCATCATTATTATTTAACATATTTTTACGTTATCATCAGTATTAAAATTATCATTATAACGCGCGTCGTGTTGACCACATCGATTTCAACAAGGAATGGACCAGAGGGGTCTGGTCCATTACAATCAATATAGTAAATGTTTGCAGACATTCAAAGAAAATTTAAAACTACAACTCCCACTTTTTCACCTCCCTCTATAGACCAAATTATTTATCCTCCACCTTCACCAATAGCTCCAACCCCCCCTCCCCACCTCTAGACCCCATTATTTATACTCCACCTCTTCCTGTGGACACCATTTTTTATCCTACTCCTCTACCACAACTTCCAACATATAGTGAGTTGTATGTTGATGATCCTCACCATCATATAATTGCATATGGGCTGGTATATTATATAGGATATGTATTGTATCACCAATTGATAGAGGTAGAGAATCATAGGGCCACTGTTCAATATATTAATGATAGATCAGCTTGAGGACCATTACCTATAGATGAGTTGACGATGTTTGGACATATTATTGAATACTTTTTAGTTTGGCTATCCAGACTTCTGGGACTGATTACCATGAGGTAGGTATGTTATATCTTTTTTTTAAGTTGTATTAAAATTTGGTAACTAATATATTTTTCTATTTATTTATAGGAATATTTCCAAGGTAATGAAATACTATATAGAAAACAAAAAATACAAATGGTAATAACATTATATATAGATTCTAGTAGTCTTGACAGATTAACAAGATATTCAAATTTGTTGGTAGATGATTATTCATTTCAAATGGTAGATCATGTATTTAGACATGTAATAAATGTGGGGATTGTGAAAAATAATATCATAGAGCTTGTTATTGGAGATAAGTTGGGCATCAACATGGTGCGGTTTATTCCATGTAAGTCTTAGAACATTTCCATGAATTATATTTTTTAAAAATGTATACTTATGTCTATTTCGAATTAGGTATCTTCAAACAATGTGTGACAAAAATGATAAGACAAATGTATATGGATTCATGTACATGTATATGATTTCCCCTGAAGCACATGCCTTGGATGAAGAACAAATAACACTTTATATTGTTGAACGATTTGAACGGAATATAATTACGCAGTGTCAGATGATGCCTTTTTGTGAGAGGTATGATACATATATCTAGAAAAGTTTTCTTTATCATTTAACATAAAAAACAACTAACCAGAAATTTTCATTCATATCAATGATCATTGGATGTTATGTGTTTTTTTCAAGGGAGAAAACACTTTATTGGATATCCTCTATCTACGGTGATGTGTAGGAAAGTTTTAAGAATATGTTGGAAAAGTAAGTTTAAATTTATTGATAGTTGTTTATATTATAATGATATCTAAATTTACTGTATTTATATTATTTTCTAATAGGTGTTGGGCCTAATTTAGAAAAAAAAACATTAAAAAAGAGTGTCAAGATGAAATATGTAAATGTAACAGTAAATATCAATTTATAATTTGTAATTATTGATGTATTACATAAAAATAGTATTTTCATTCAATATTCATTTAAAAAGAACTGTCATGAACAAAAAGGATTCATCTAATTATAATATTATATGATAAGATTTATGAATGAAATAATTAAGACTGGAACACTTTTTATGTTTGATCTGGTCAAGCTTCCTTATAAACATTTCCATAATATTTCATTTGATTTATTCATTATACATGTTAACTGATTTTCTTTTAATTTATAGCTATTTAATGACCCTCAAACCTATGGTTCTCAAGAGGTCAAACACATACAAGTGGAATGGTCAAATTATTTTAGAGGTTTTATTGGATTCTAGTTTGATTGTAGTGTAAAATGTAATTTTGAATAATGTAATTGTTATTGTGTATTTGGTAGTTTTTATTGGATTTAGGGTTTTTAGTTGACATTATATGTTTATAATGTTATAAATGTGAATTTTTAACTTTTCTCTGGTTCTTCTTGTTTTGGTCTAGTTCTAATTTTTTATGGTATGGATTAGGGTCTGGTTTTGGCCTTCCTTATTCTAGTTTTAGGTCTACTTTGGCAGGGCATAGTAATGGTTTGACGGTTTTAAAAAAAAATTGTTTTTATGTTGGTTATTTTCTTCCAACGTAATAAATTCCAGTGGAATGGTTTTTTATGTTGGTTATATAATAACTGATATAATAAAGTCTTGGGGAATCGTTTTTTACATCAGTTATTTAATAAAAAACATAGTATATCATTTTTCATGTCAGGTATTGTATAAACGACATGAGAAACACTTCGCATACTGGTTTTTACGCTGGATAATTTATAACCAACGTAATAAATTCATGGGGGTGGTTTTTTACATCAATTATTTCAAAACTGACATAATAGATTCCTAGAGAATTGTTTTTTACATCGGTTATTTAATAACCAACGTAGTATATCATTTTTTCCCGTCGGTTATTATATAACCTATGTGAAAAATGCTTTAGAGGAATAATATATTATGTCAGTTATTACATAACCTATGTAATAAACTATATACCACGTCAGTTATTAAATAAAAACGTAATAAATCATGCCTTTGAAATGTTTTTCACATATGTTATTCAATAACTAACACGAAAAATGCTTTGAATTTATGTTTTTTACATCGTTATTAAAATAACTGGCATAAAAACAATATTTTTAATGTCTCCATTGAAAACATATTCTAAAAACCGATGTAAAAAATAAAAAATAACCGAGGTAACATATGTTTTCTTCACTAGTGAATAGTAATTTATTCTTAACAGCTTTCATATTCTTTTTTTGGTAATCAATATAATGATGGGGTATTTTTTTCTATTATTAAAACGGTTGGGACATGATTGGAAACCTAAAACCCTTATACTCATGGTCCACAATATTTACGTAAAACTTTTTTAAAGTAGTAGGTTCCATATAAAATGATGGCATATAAATATGGACCATACCAAGAAGAAGTTCTATAGTAAACGTAACCTCTCTATAAAAAGGTAACTTGGAGAAATCCTCGAGAGATACTATAGGGTGTGAACACACTGTAGGAAGAAGTGGACTACATAAACATTGAATAGTGGAGACATGAAACAACTCATATATCTAGAATGTGATTACTCTAACATAAGGAACAACATTCTCCACCCACTCTAACTAGAATATCATTCACTATAGGGGATGTGAGAGACTCTAGAAGGATAATGAAATAGATCTCGATTATTATAACAGTTGATCATTGAATTAACATTGATGTTCCAATTAATTCTAATTATAAGGTTAAATATATCCAGTTTATAAACTAGGAAATTCCACACCCATTCGAAGTATTAAATCATTAACTAATACATGGTACATTTAAAACATTATTCCAACCACTTTCCTAATGGAGTGGAATGTTTCAACATGAATGTAATAAGATATAGACACAATCCAAAAATATACATTGATCCTTAGTGTTTCATTTTTCCCAAAGTTTTTCAATATGTGTTTAGTGACTTTTTTTAGTGGTGGTGCCTGGATAATTTTTATCGATGATGTGTTGATTCTTATATAATTGTTATGGATTCAATTAATAGCATTGGTTGTCACTCCCGTACAATTCATCTTTATATGTTATTAGATTTCATTCTTAGATAGTTCTTCTTGGTATTGTTACTGTGGTTATTTTTGTACTAATAATTAAAGATTAAATTCATGTTCTATATAGTTTTCAAATTGGATAATACAAGTGAATACCATGGAAATATTTATTTTCTTGATGACGTGATCAATTGAAGATATAATAGAAGTTAAATTATGGATTTGAGTGGTCTAAAAGGGACATAGAAATAGATGATGAGTACTTATGGATATGAATGGAATTCACATTGTAATTAGTAATCAATAAGCATGTTTTTATAGAATCATCATATAAGAAATTAAGGTTCAACCCACTTTTATCCCAATCCATCCCCATGAATGGAATTTGTGGGACCTGATGGTCAACCACACCCATGGGAGGCCATTTCAGGCTATCGTGAATGTGGATGGGGGCCGTGTATCATCTCTAAGGGAGAAAGATCATGTATAGTACATACATACAAGTGTGCATGGGATAGGCTATATCTCTCACTGAAGGAAGTGTCTCTACTATATGGGATGGCCCAATGGTAGGGGATCAGGGAATAATGCCTACTACTAGTGGACATTGATTGATAAATTGTTTCCCCTTTACTTAGATTTTCCGATGTGGGATAATAGTATGTGGGTATTATTCCCTCACTGCATAAAACTTTTGGATAGAACATGAAACATGTGATATGATCACCTTATTCAAATTTGAGTGATCTAATCTCACAATTGATCTCTTCCTCCTCCCATAAAAAATTCCTTGAAGGATGAATCTCTCACAAACAAAGAATGTAGACCAACATCTATATATCTATCGACATCCATAAAATAACTTACCAACTGCATTTATGTTTTCAAATAAATGGAAAATGAGGATTTTTTTGAAGCAACATATTATGAATTGAGGCCTTTTCAAAATATGAAAATCAGTTTTTGAATGAAATTATTAGAGTAATAGAATGATTTGAAAATAAAGTTTTCCATGGTGGATATAAAATATTGTTATCAACTATAAATTAAAAACCTTGTGGATTACATGATTTTTATGTTTCCATATAGTTTGATATGAACAAATTTTTTTTGTGTATTAAAATGGTTTTTAGATAAAGCTTCTTTGTGAATATATGAAGCGAAAAGCCATGCAGTTCGTGATGAGGCTCCTTATAGATATTTGTTCTCGATGAACTTATTTTCTGATAGTGGTTCTATGATAAAATTCTTTGATGGTGAGTTAATATAGTAAGATTAATTATTTGTTATGTGAAGTGAGTAGGATTGATGCATATAGTACATGCCTTGTGGATAATGAGTCACTCAAGGGTGGTGAACTATAATGGGCATTCAGTAATTCCATGCGATGAAGTAAGTGTATGTAGATATTGGTTGAGTATTAAGTGGATAAAGTTTTTCCATGATGTAAGTGTTGAATTTTAAATTAAGATCCAATGTGTAGAAGATTAAATTAAGGTTCAGTGATGAGGTGTTTCCATAAAGATATGTGGATATGAACAAATTTCAAATTACTTTTCATGTTTAGAGTGTCATCCAGTGATAATTACACAAAATAACGAATGAATGTTTTCTTATAAATATCAGATTGATTCTCCAATTAAGAAAGTGTTCCACATATTTGAGAAATATTTTGATATAAACAATGTATTGTTTCATGGTGATGAAGTTCAAACCATGATAATTTTATTAGAAAATTATTTGTTTCTCACTGGTTAAGATGATAATAATAAAGAAACAAAATTTATTTATAGACAGTATTCAGTAGTATATCTGAATAAAGACATCAGCTCATAAAGATTGGATTTTTTTTGCAATCAATTTTAAAAAAGGATTATATTTTATTCTAGAATAATTTAATTCACATAATGATAATTTTCATTGTATATGAATAATATATAATTGAGAAATCAAATAGAAGAATATTTGACGAAGAATTGGTTCAGTGTAATTATTTAGTTTGTGAGAATATAATATTTTATTTATTTTAAAGGATAGAAATAAATTTCATCATCAGTTGTCGTAGAACTAGTCAAAATTTATAATTTGTCTTTCTTGTGTTCTTGTATGATCATTTTTGTAACAAGGCAGTGTGAAACTGTTGTTCCAATGGAAATTTGGAAAGAATATTGTGACTTTATTTTAGTAAAGAAATCTATGTTGTAACCAATTTCGATTATAGTGGAGAATCTTTTATTGGTGATTCTAACAAATCATATTAAGGGGTATGATCATTTTAAGGCTAAAACCTGTAAAAATACTGTGTTTCTATGGCATTTATTAGAACTATATTCATGAGAGGATATGTTATAATAATAGTGGATCAGATCCAAATAGGGAATACTTGGTCAATCTCAAAAAAAAAAAGAAATAAAATGTAAAAACACAACTGATTCACCCCACCCCCATTTGTGGTGAAAATCCTCATGGGAACTTCCATTTTTATTAGAGTACCAAGTTCCATTTGTCAGTATCCACTAAGTATTGTATAAGGATAATATGAATTTTGTTTCTAGTAGTAGTGTTACAACATTTTATGGTAACAACTATCATAGTTTGAATAACTTGATGTTTCCCTATCACCCATCTCTTGTACTTGAAACTAAATATTCAATTCCTATATGATTACCACCTTTTTATGATTAATCTCTTTTGACATTTAAAGAGAATAGAAACATGGAATTTCAAAGAAAATATCAGATTCTATTGTGATGCATCTTTTAGAAATGGTTAACCCAAAGGTTTTGGTACTAAAAAATTCAGAGGAAATTTGGGATGAAATATAATATAATTATAAAGGAAATAATAAAATTAAAGATTCCAAATTGAGAATTTAGAGAATAAAATTGGAGTATATAATGACCTATGAAGAAGAAAATGTTGATTACTATATTACAAGTGTCTGTAAAACTTATAATAACATCCTTGGTTTTGGTGAAAATCTAGAAGACTCAACTATTATCAAATAATTAATATGAAATTTTTCTGATAGGTTTGATCCTAAAGTAGAAACCATGGAAGACATGATGATATTACACATAATGAATTGCATAACATACTCATTTTATATGAATTGAAAAAGATCACAGTATTCTAAAAAATGTCAAATATGTTATTGATTTTGAAGCCATGAGAAATATAAAAATTAGAGATGATGATATTTTAAAATCAGGTGAATCAAATGATGAAAATACATATGAATAATTCAATAGAATCATTTTTCTTATATTTAAAATATTCAATATGAGATTGTTATTGGGGTAAAATTAAATTACATTCAAGGTTTTATAACTGTAATTAAATTGGACATTTTTCTAAAAAAGATCTTAAAAAGAAGACTGTGGAACCTAAGACAGGTGATAAAAAACACAGAAAAAGAAATTGGATAACATCCCAAAGGACACAACCATGATTTATGGAAGAAAGAAGTAATTATTTGAAATTAAAATAATATGTTTATTATGAAAGGAAAAATATGTAAAATCCAATTGAACCATCTAATTAGAATATGAAACTAACATTATGGATAATGTTGAAAATTTGTATGAAAATTTAGAAAGTGAATACATATAATGTTTTAAAATAGAGCTTGAGCACATGTTGAAAAAAGAATTAAAATATTTTATAGAGAATAATACTATTCTCAACAAAGAGAAGATATTGTTATTGAATGAAAAAGAAAATAAAACATTGGAAAATGATAAATGCGAACAGAAAGGGATTCTTTAAATTTATGAGAATAAAATACAAAAACTAAAATTGGATGAAAAGGATAATATGGTAAAGAATCATGAAGAAAAATATTTTATCAAAGAAGAATAATATTTGAACACTTAGTCTAAATTTTATAAGTAATATAATAGCTTGAAAAGGATCAAGGAATATTTTAGGAAGGATGTTGAGGTTAAGGTAGAATCATCGCAAACTTTTTCAAGGAAGCAGGTCAACTCATCAAATTTTTAATCTCAAAATTGTTATGGTATCTCTAACAATGAAGGTTCAAAAATAAATTCTAGAAAAGTATAGAACATGAAAAAAAGTGAGAAATTATAATATAATTCTCCAAGAATATTTTTTCTCTAAAAGAGATATAATATTTGTATATGTAAAGGAAACAACAACAATATTCAAGACTAGCCTATCATTAGTCGGAAGGATCAAGATTCAGAGTATATAGTTGGTTTTGTGGAGTTTTTTAGAATAAAGATTATTTATATTGGTATTACATGTCCTTAACAGAGATGATACAAGAATTGATGGGGTCTATTCTAAGAACATGATAGAAATTTTTTTATATAAGAATGTAGTTGACAAGAATTTATCCAATCTTCCAAAATGTAAGAAATTTTAATATTTAGAATATTTATATGGTAGATGTTTTCACGACCCGTCCCCCGGGGCCCGTGTCGTGACTACCCCAAGCTCGCCTTCCATATTTCAAGGGATGGAGACTACCAGTGAAAGACTTATTCCTTAAAATGGGAAGGCATTTCCTTTAAATCTGTACAAACACACAGTCTGAGAACACAACAAGAAGCAACTATGAAGTAAAGTATTATAGTAAAAGAGTACTAAAAGTAAAAAGGTTATGAAATATAAGACCAACTATAAAAGTACATGTACGACTGGAAGTAAAATATAACTAAAAGAAAAAGGGAAAAAACTAATGTGTCTTCCTCCGCAGTTCCAACCTGAATGGTAGGTACAAATCGCATCCTCATCACTCCATGTTTGTTTATCTCCTCCACATACCACCATGTCCTGGCTCCCTAAAACCTCAGTCCAGCTGCTCATCATCAGCACAAGACACAATGTGGTGCGGGCGATGCTCGTGCAGGGGTGAGTATAACGATACTCAGTAGGGACACTGAGGCCCCGAAGCCCTCTTATAATACCACAAATAATAACTATAGGGTTACACCACAAAGTTAAAGTACCAGACAGGTAAATTACCACATAGCATAACCTCAATCACAAGCACAAAGTAAAGAAATATCACATTAGGATTTATTCTAGGGGTGGTAACAAGTAACACCCCCAGTCACATCATTAATCACCTCATCTGTTGGAGAACTACTCTTCTATTGGGTACAGTCGGCCTATGGCATCACACAGAGGCGCTTCCCACTAACCTTGAACTGCTGAGGTACTCCTCTCCATCACGTATCATGGGTCTACCAGGTTACACCGAGCCATCCCACCCTACCGTGGTCTAATAAGGTACTCCTCCCCATCGTGTACCACATCCAATCCCCACCGTGGCTTGCTGAGGTACTCCTTCCCATCGCGTACCATGGTCGTCGAGTCCCTATGAGTCGAAAAGTCAGTAGTCTTCAGATCTCATCCAGTCACGGGGTTCCATTCATAGTGTACTTGGGAGAACCGCTCCCCAAGCCATGAGTCATATCTCAACAAGCATGAATTATCACAAATAAGTAACCTGATGATCACCCATGTAATAAGGGTTCTAATGCAATAGACAATGTTTCAGTAGGACGCCCGGTTTGTGCGTTATTGGCATTTAAGTGCTGAGGGACCGATTGAATTCAGGTGCGATCCAACCCAGCCATACTCCAAGTTTTTTTGAATCTCTAATCAAGTGATGAAAAAGGACTATCTCGCTCTAAGGGTCCCAATGCCGCATATGATTTTTCAAACGGATGCCTGGTTCTCGAGATAAGGTCTTTTAACTCTTTATGGGCCCAGGTCCGATCCGACCGAGTCAGACCAACCCGGCCCCACCTGATCCTGGCTGGGTCGAGGTGGTCTTGGCCCACTGGTCCAAGGTAGTCTCAGCCCTATCAGCTCATTTTTGGTCCGGCCTGCAAGAGGGGCAGCCCGCAAGAGGCGGTCTGGCCCGCGTGGTGAGGAGGCCCGCTGGGAAGGCGGCCCATGGGGGTAGGGGTGACTTCCCAGACTGAGGTCGGCATCCCGCTCTGAGGCTGGTGTCCTGGTGCGAGCGCAGAAGCCCGACTCAAGAGCGGCGGCACGACTCGAGGGCGGCAACACACTCTGAGGGCGGCGGCCTGCTCCGAGGATGGCGGCCCGGTGCGAGGGTGGCGGCCCAGTTTGAGGGCTGCAGCCCGGTCTGGGGGTGGCAGCCTGGTGCGAGGGTTGCAGGCTGGTTCGAGATTGGATTCCTGTTTCGAGGGCGGTGGCCCGGTTCGGTCTGACGTGGTGGTGTAACCCCCCGGTCTCCTGGATTCCCGAATGGCCCGGAGGTCGTTTGGTTTGCGAGGCTACGACGCCGCGTGGGTATTGCGTGGGAACCGCTCCGTCGCCACGGAACTCGTCGGAGGTGAGTTTGGCCTCTGTTGTGGCTTCGGTCCCACCTTCCTTTCATTGGTGGCATGGTGGTCGCGCTGCCTCCCTTCCCGCGGCCGATCATTGGGTCGGCTGCCTCCTCCGTTCGCCGTAGCTGACAAGTCGTGGTCCTCCTCTTTCTGTGTGCATCAATGTGTTGTCCCCCATGTAGCTGGTCGGTGTCATCACACTATCGGTCTTCCATGGAGGAACAAGGACTTAACAAATATAAAGGAGGATTTGGGTTTCATTCGTTGGCCCCCACCCTCCATGTCATCTCGTAGACAAGAGGGGGGTAAAGGGTTTAATAACAATTGAATTAATAAACAAGATAAACCCCACAAGATACCCCACAATGACCTCCTGCAAAGAAAAATTAATCGTGGGTCAACTCGTTTATCGGTTGACCTATATTCTTTATATTATTCAAGAACGGGGAAGAGGGAATCCAAAATGTACAAAGAAATAACACCCTACCCCAAAACATCGGAGGAATGTTCATTCTTAATGGTGGATCATGTTCTTCATTCCCACGACTGGTTCCCAAATACGCCACTCGCAAGTCGCCCTTTGGTTCAGTGTCATCTGTTACCTCCCGTTGGGTTGGATCCATCTTCTAAGGGTTTGGCATCGCGGTGTTCCTTCATCACTTTGCTGCTTGGTGAATCTCTCTTATACCCTTTCCCTAGCTCCTTATATATATGAGAGGGGGAGGGTAAGTATTGGAATGGTGAAATAATGAGGCTTTTTAGTTAAGAATCTTCCTAATTTTCCCCAATGTCATTGTTACCTAAGTTTGGCAGCTCAAGCCAGTTAATGGATTCACACACCACCGGCCCCACCCTTTAACTGATCCATTGGAGGTTATTAATAAAATAAAAAAATTATTTTATTTCTTTTCATTTAAAAGTTTCAAATATTTACTTCTTCTCCGAACCAACTTTGGTCAATGTAAATCCTCCCATAAGAATATCTCTTCATTTAGGATTAAATGGTGCCCTCGATTTTTTAATCAGATCACCGGTTCAAAAGTTATAAAACGACGCTCTCGTGTTTACTGAACGTACTCAAAAAACATTCAGATAATTATTAATAGTCACCCTTGACCTGCGCTGGTTGAGGTTAGGATCTGCCTAAGTGAAACACGCCCTAAAAAATCCAATAGTACTTTTGGATTTTCAATCCGAGTGACCATTTAAAAGTTAAACTTTTTACAATAAAATAATTTTCACTAAATTATTTTATTTACAGCCAAAAAATAACTTTCACTAGTGTCCCACACCGGCCAATGTTAATATCTACCTAAAGGGAGAATACCCTCATGAGTTCATCGGTGGTCTCATATTTTTATCTGAGTTATCATTCGTGAGTTATAAGCATTTGAAAAATAAAATAATTTTATTTAATTATTTTATATACGATTGTTCCATTTTTAGGGTTCCTCATAGGAGGCTCGCACTGACTAAACATAAGTCGCGCCTAGGGTAAAACCGCCATCCTAAGCGCAATAGTGCCATCAGATTTTTGATCAGGGAAACCATTTAAGAGTTATTCCTCTTTTTCAGGAAAAATTCTTACGTGCGCTATTTAATGTTTAAAAAAACTTAGACGGATCATTCCAGGCACTCTGGGCCTCAGAATCATGCACCGTCAGATTTTACAGTTTATAAATAATTCCATATAATTAAAAACAATTATTTGGAAATTTTGGGACATTTCATTCTCCAAAACCAATGTATTTTCATCCTAGAAAGTCAAAAAACTAAGTAAAAAATGGGGGAACTAATCATGAATTTGAGTTTCCCGTTCCCATTTGCTATCCTGGAGGTTCTCGTGCTTCCAGCGAACACGCACCCGAGGTATCGACCACCCACAAAGGACCTGCTCCTATCGATCCTCAAACTCCACCATGAACTCTGCAAAAGTCACCCCATCATCAATGTACAAATTTCCCGTGTTGATAATGTGTGATGGATCATGCACGTATCTCCTCATATACAGCACATGAAAAACATTATGCAATCGGTGCATCTATTGGAAAACAGATACACCGTAACCCACCTTACCCACTCTGCTGAGAATCAAGAAAGGTCTGATGAACATCAAAGATAACTTGCAGCCTCATCCAAATCTCTACAAACCTCATCATGGTGAGACCCATTGGAAGACAAGGTCTCTCTTATCATGTCGGCATAAGACTTCTACTGGATCTGAGAAATTTCCACTTTATAACAAGTGATGCATCGTGATACAAACCCTTCCACTACTTCATTCATCTCAGGCCATCAGTACTGATGCCGGAGGTCCCGGTGCATCTTCACCACACCAGGATATACCATTAAAGAGGATGTATGTATCTCTCCCAACAATTCATTTTGAAGCGTCACGGGTACCATGATGCGTCCTCTGAAGAAGATGATGTGCTCCCCACCTTCAGAAAATTATTCAGGAGATCATCCTGAGGATAAATGAGCACGCCGGGCCTCGCAGTCAACATCTCAAGTTGTTCCCCCCTAATTTGATAAAAAATTGGGGGAGTGATAGTCATTGACTAGAGGTAGCTGCTTCATCTTTATCTGTGAAGTATATTCATAGCGTGACTTGCTGCTCTAACACCTCACTCTGTAGTTTTAGACCAGACCTCATGCAAAGTGAATCTACTACCAAGTTCCCCTTCCCAAGAGTATAGAATATCTCATGGTCATAGTCCTGGATGAACTCCAGCCATCGTCGAAATCTCAGGTTTGGACCCTTTTGAGATAAGATACACTTGAGACTTTAGTGATCAGAGTAAACAGTAAATTGTTCACCCATCAAGTAGGTAAACCACATCTTCATCGCAAAGAACACTCCTACTAACTCCAAGTCATGGGTTGCGTAGTTCTACATGTCAGTCTCTGTTTCAACCCCTGAAAGCTCGGATGACACTTCTCCATCCACAAGAAAGGCTCCCCCTTTCTCAACAAAGCTAACAAGGTTGTCGCTACCCTAGAGAAGTCGTGTACAAATTTCCGGTAGTACGTAGCCAAAGCAGACGTCACTCTCCCTTCTGAGAGGTATTCCTAGAAACATCTTTTGAAAATATGTCCCCATGCTCTACCACTCTTGTTTGGAACTGAAAAATCAAAACTCCAACTACCATTAGGGTAAGTCTGGCCGACTCAATAGTGATCGGTTGCACCCTCCTATGAATGAATTTATCTTGTGTTGTTTGGGTTTTACTTTTTTCGCAGACCAAAGCGAACCACATTCCCACGATGTATATAAACCAAAACCATTTTTTCCTAATATAGTCAATCTATGTATGAACTGTGGATGCCCAATCCATACCCAAACTAACTTTGTAAGGCCTTGATGCTGCCACCAAGAGGTTCCAACCGAAACTCTTTCCTCAAGGGTCAGATCTCACCAACGGTTTAATTGTGAGTATCGAGTCTCCCCCCAATGGGATCTTCAGACGTGAGGGTAAAGTCAACATTTTAATAGGAAACTCTAAGTCTTTGAAAAGATTCATGGAAGGAAGGAATGATTGGTACCTATGTCTATTGATATGGTATCTATTAGTAGACACAGACTATACCTATAATCATTCATAGTGTCCTTGGGTCACACTCCTTGACCGCATACAGATACTCCCTTCCCCTGTCCTCCCACTACCATCTCTTTGATATGGAGAAACAAGATGAACCATAGATTTGATTTTCTTGATGGTGTGGGACAAGACCCTCATGATTGGGTCATGATAATCTCCCTCCACCATTCCATGCATGACCTTGTGCATACAGGATTGTGGCCTTCTGTGTGTTCGAAAATGGTCTGCATTTAACTAACTGGCTACAAATAATGTCCTCAGGGGATAATCCTTCCTTGTTGTTGGAATCAATGTTCCACCCAATCCCTAGATTGAAAACCACTGTGGTCCACCAACTCTCTGAAATTCAAACCACCTCCATGAGACCCACCCTTCATAGTGGCGTCCTGACCTCTAATACAACTTTGTCACAAACTGTCCCCCAGGGCCCGTGCTGTGACTACCCCAAGCCCACCTTTCATAGGCCTGGGGCTGGAAACTAGCACCGAAAGACATATTCCCTAAAATGGGAAGGCATTGACTTCAAACCTATAAAAAAACATTGTCCGATAACACAACAAGAAGAAATTGTGATGTAAACTGCTGTAGTAAAAGAGTGCTAAAAGTAAAAAGGGGTGGGAATACATGCCCATTTATAAAAGTACAAGTATGAATAAAAGTACAATAAAACTGAAAGAAAGAGGGAAACAACTACTGGGTTGTCCTCTGAGGTTCCTACTTAAAGGGTAGATACAGATTGCCTCTTTAGCACTCCATGTCCGTCTGTCTCTTCCATGTACAACCAGGTCCTGGATCCCACAAAACTCAGCTCAGCTGCTCATCGTATGCACAAGAAACAACAAGGCACCAGAGATTCCCATGAAAGGCGGGGTAAAACAATACTCAGTAAGGCCCCCGAGACTCCTAAGGTCTCCTAAAATTTAACACAAAAACACAGGGTAACACCATGAAGGTAAAGTACCACATAGGTAAAGTACCATATAGCATAATATCAATCACAAGCACAAAGTAAAGACAAATCACCCCAAGATTTATTCTAGGGGTAGTAACAAGTAACATCCCCGGTAACATCATCGAACACCTCGGTTGCTGGAGAACTCATCCTCAATCGAGTACTATGGGCATGCCGCATCACACAAAGGTGCTTCCCACTAACCTTTAACTACTGAGGTACTCCTCCCCATCGCGTACTATAGGTCTACCGAGTCACACCGAGTCATCCCTCCCCACCATATTCTTTAAAGGTACTCCACCCCATCACATACCATGACATCTACCCACTGTGGCCTGCTACATTTCTCCTCCTTATCGTGTACCATGGCCATCGAGTCCCTCCGAGTCGAAAATTCAGCAGTTGTCCTGTCTCAGCCAGTCGTAGGGTTATGTACATAGTGCACTTGGGAAAACCACTCCCCAAGACATCAGTCTTATCTCAACAGCATGAAGTCTCACAAAGAAGTAACCCAATGATCTGCCATGTCATAAGGGTTCCAACGCAATAGACGGTGCATCAGTCGGATGCCCGGTATGTGTGTTATTGGAATTTTAGTGCCGAGGGCCCAGTTAGTTTTGGGTGCGATCCAACCCGGCCGTACTCCATGTTATCTCCATGCTTCATCAGACCAATAAAGATTCTCAGCAGAGTGGGAGATTTGTTGTACTGTCTATATCTTTCCCCACAGATGCACCGGGTGCATAATATTTTCCAAGGGTCACAACTGTGGAGATGCATGCATGATCCATCACAGGTTTTCAACTAGGGTGAGTTTTACTTTGATGATGGGGTGACTTTTACAGTGTTCCTGGTGGAGTTTGAGTATCGACAGGAGTGGGTCATCCGTGGGTGGTTGATACCTCTAGTGTGTGTTCTCTAGCACCACGAGAACCTCTAGAAGAGCACATGAGAGTGGGAGGCTCAGATCCATGCTCAGTACCCCCATTATTTTCCTTAGTTTGTGTTTTGGATTTCAGGGATGAAAATACCTAAGGTGGGTAGAATGTAATTTCCTTGAATTTATATATAATTTTTTTAATTATATATAATTATTTTGAGACAACTAAATTTGACGGAGCCTGATTCTGAGGCCCGGAGTGCCCGGAATGATCCATTGAAGTTTTGTTAAATGTGAACTAGCGCGCGTAAGATGATTTCCTGAAAAAGTGGAATAACTCTTAATAGGTTTCCTAGATAAGAAATACAAGGGCACAGTTTCACTCAATATGGAGGTTTTACACTATCCACGACTTATGTTTAGTCGGCGCAGGCATCCTATGAGAAAACCCAAAAATGGAATAACCGTAAATCATATAATTAAATAAAATAATTTTATTTTTCAAATGATCATATTTATCGAAAGGTAACTCGGATTAAAAATCTGAGACCACCACTGAACTCATGAGTGTATTCTATCTTTATTAAATACTAACATTGGTCGGCACTGGCCACTAGTGAATGTTATTTTTTGGCCGTAATTACAATAATTATATGACAATTATTTTATTGTAAAGTCTATTACTCTTAAACGGTAACTCGGATTGGAAATCCGAGAGTATTGTTGTGTTCGTTGGGGTGTTTTTCACTTATTCAGTGCCTAACCTCGACTGGGGTTGGTTGATTGTGACTGTTAATAATTTTCTGAACTTTTTATCGGGTACGTTTAGTAAACGCATGAGCGGCATTTTCTAACTTTTGAACCGGTACTATTATGAGGTTATTCCTTATTCTATATCCCATTATGTGTTTTTCCCTAAAAATATAGAATTGAAGGAGATGTATTGTGCATCATGGATTTTATTTAATTCCATGATAATGAAAGTGGATGCATCTCTTATGTTGGATAATTTATGAGGTTTGAGTAAGCCATTCACAATCTCATATCATTCTTAATTGTATTTATCTAAGTAGAGTTATTTATTGATATAATTGATGAAAAAAGAGGTAATTATTATTTTTCACTTAAACATCATGATGTGTTTGATAATCATGTACATGATCTATAATTTTCTTTATGAAATTTGGAGAATTATTTTAGATCACAGGTTATTTTAAATACAACATTGATACCGTTGGTTATATCTCCCTTTTTTACACTAAGTATTCCCACATAAGTATATAGGTAATTAACTGATGTATCTTTTCCATGTATAAGATGATGTAATTATTTATTATAAGTGAATATTTTTTAAGAAGAAAAAAGGGATAAAAGACCCCACATCCCTTCGAATTTTATTTTCATTAAGGGTTATTAAATATTTGACACACATATTGAATTTTATATGAGAAGATATTTTTGAAGGGGTATTGAAAACAAAATACAAAGGGGTATATTTTTTATCCTTAGTGTTCCATTTGTTTTCAAAGTGTGTAAATATGTGTTTGGTGAGCATGTATAATCTGGTGATTTCGGGATAATTTTTATGGATGAAGTAGAGATTCCTGGAGAATTGAAATGGAATCATCAAACAGAATTGGATGTCACGCTCGGACAATTCTTCTACATTTGGAATCGGAAGTCTCACATGGACCGTTCATTTTTCATTTTTTATGAAGATTGTTTTCTTAATATTTAGTGGTTAATGTCACTTGATATTATGTTTTCACATTGGATACTAAAAGTGAAGACCATGAAAGTATTTCTTTGCAAGATGATGTGATGATTTAAAGATATAATGGAAGTTGAATTATCGATTTAAGGAGTTTAGGCGGGAGATTAGAATTTTATGATGAGTACATAATGTTATGAGCGGAATTAAATTCAGTACATGGTATTTACAATGTTTATTTCGATAGATGAATCATATTAAAAATTAAGGGGTAACCGACTTGCATCCCAAGACTACCTCAATAAGGAATTTATGTGACACAGAGGTCAACCATGACCATTAGATGCCATCTTGAGCCAATATATTGGACGATGGGGCCATGTATAGGCCCCATGGGGCTAGACCCAAGAATATGGCCCATGGTGGGAATGCCCATAAGACTATATGGGGTAGGCTTGGAATCACATGGTGATGAGGTGGTATCACAATGTGGGGCAAGATGGTGACATGGGATCATGGAATTCTATCTACTACTGGAAAACCTTGTTTGATAAGCGGTGTCCCCTTAACTTAGTGGTTTTGATTTGGTATGATAGTACAAGGGTATTTTTCACTCTCCACTTAATAAATCGGATAAATTTTATGTGTTTGAACTGATCACCCCCTTCAAAATTTATTCATCTGACCATTCATGAGATCTCTTCATCCTCCAATGAATTATTATTTCATGGATGAATCCCTTTTGAAAAGGGGTTATAGACTAGATTCAGTAGATCTTTCAACAACCATGTAATAACTTCCAATACCCATTTGGTAGTTCCGATATATATAAAAAGAAAATTTGATCAAATAAACATAAAATTCATTACAAATAATTACTTTTTGAAATGTAAAAATCAGTTCTTGGATGAAATGTGTGTGGAGAATAAATTATTTGTGATTATTGTGCTTCATAGTGGATTTAAAATAACATGATTATCTACCAGAAAAATTCTTTATGAATGAGAATGTTTTTTTGTTTCTATATAGTTAGTTGAAATCTAATAATTTTTGTATAATAATGGTTCAGGGATTAAACCACATTGTGTAGAGATGAAGATGTTAAATATGTATTTCATGATGGAATTCCATTCAGATAATGGTTCATGGTGATGTTCATTGTTGATTTTGGTTACTGAGGTGCTTTGTGGGTGATTTTATATGGGGAGATGATTTTTTTATGTAAGGAACATAGATGCATAAAGATCATGCTTAGAAGAAAATGAATCACTATATGAAGACGATTTTTTAGGGAATTTGGAAATGAAATGAGAGGAATTATGTATATGCATATACTGGTTGAGTATTATGTAGATAAATTATTTCTATATTGTGTGTGGTGAATGTTAAATAAAGCTTATGTGAAGAGAATAATAACTTTTTGTTTTTGGATGAGGTGTTTCATGGAAAACATGTGAAGAAAGACCACTTTCAAAATTATTTCCATGTTTATAGTGTTATTGTTTGATAATTTAACAAAATAACACATTAATGTTAACTTATAAATATCATATTTATTCTTGAATGAAGGATGTTTTGTACAGATGTGAGAAAAAATTCAATTAACACATATCAGTGTGCAGTAGTGATGAAGTTCAAAATTAGATAATTTTATGAGATTTGTTTTCTCAATAGTTGAGATGATAATTGAAATGCATTAAAATTTATTTGCAGACAATATTCGACATTATATATGAATGCAGCTATCAATTCGTGATGTAGTGAATTTTTGTGCAGATAATTCCCCAATATAATTATATTCTATTACAGAATTATTTAATACACAAAATATTAATTTGTATTCCTATATGAATAATAGATAATATTGAAATAAAATTGAAGAATATTTGACTAATAATTAGTTGGGTGGAATTTTTTATTTTGTGAGCATATGATATTTTATTTTCCTTGAAATATAGAATGAAATATCTCCATAATTTTTATCATAACAAATAAACATTCAAATGTAATATTTATTTAATTGTTGAGTAATCATTTTTGTAACATATCAGTGTGAATATTTGATCAGGTGTACCTTTGGAAAGCATAGTGGGACACCATTATAGTGAAGAAATATATGTTGTCACCACTTGTGATTATAGTTAAGAATTTGTGATTGGGAATCCTAACCAATAAAAGAATTTTGTAGGCTTCATTTAATTCCAAAAATGTTAAACTATCATGTTCATGTTCCATTTATTATTACTTCATTCAGGAGAGGATGAGTTATCATAAGAGTTGGTCAGTTCTTTAATGGTCATTACAGGTTAATTTCAAATTAAACAAAAAATTATAAAAAACAACAATAATTCAAATCCCCCCATCCTAGTCTTGAAAATACTCCTAGGAAAATCAATATAAATTAGCTTTGATGATATAAAATAATGAGTTTCATATATATTAAATATGTATAGATACATCGAGGATGAAATAATAATTTTACTTTATACAATAGTTTTCCTGATCTTAGATTCCTCTAGTGTATACTCCACTATATAAATATGCCCAGCCTCATCTCCTCTCTGAGATTTCCTTTCTATATTATTTTTCCCTTAAAAACTAAAAATAGATCCATAACCATTTGATATATAAAAAAACCATTGAACCTTTTGTAATAGTGGGTCAACCCTTACTTCCTTGAGACATTTTTCGACAAAAATTATTAAGAAATTCATATTTTCCACAATGATGAAATTTATTGGGTATTTTCCATAAATTAGTCTTGGTATTCCAATACTTCCACACTGATATAAAAATACTTGATACTACCCCAAGGAATCCTCTATAATTTTTCCCAATTCAAACTAATCACTTGTGTGATTTCATTCATAGTTAGATACCTTGCCCTAGATAACTCATGTTGCATCTAAAACTCTACCTAAACTCCTCTTCCCTGATGTATCAACCTCATCCACAAATACATTATCATCTAAAATTAAAAATACTTATAGGAATAATAGAATCAACATCAACTAAATATCATCCCTCAAACCCATCTCAAAACTCTAATATTTATAGAAGTCATTTTAAACAAGCTTAGGTGATAAGTGGGCCAACCTAGAAAAATGATTGGCATACACCATAACTGAACACTCCCCTAGATATAAGGCAAAAAAGTACTAGGTATTTTATAGTCACAATGTTTTAGGATAAGATTATTGGTTGATGAAATTTTTGAAATAATTACATTCAAGATCACCATGTAACTTAGCTTACAATATGGATTCCCACCATTTTATTTCTGAACCTATGAGTATGTAATTGAAAAACCAAAACTTTGAGTATTTTAGATTCTTAAATAAGGGTAATGTACTATAAATATTTTCAATCCATTATTTTTATTCCTAGGGTCCCTTTTCTCTGTATAATATAGGAATATTCTTCATGGTATATTCCAAGACATGATCCACTATTTATCTCAGGTTTCTACTGACCATCTCACCGAGAGTCTGAATATTATGGATAATGTATTCCAACCATGATGGGTCTACTAGAGTATTAGCCTATGGAACATATAATAAAACATTATCTCTTTTATTTTTAAGAGATATTTTCTAAGACATTTTCTATTAAACAGAAAAGATAAAACCCAATTATCTTATAAGAAATATCTGAATCAAAATACATACATTAAGAGTCATTATTGAATTCGTTTGAAAACAAGGATCTAAATAATGAACGGCTATAAAGGAATATTTACTAAAACAAAATAAGAAATTGGTTTCATGTAAATATAATACAATTAAATTTTATCTAAATAACCTAAAAAAATTCTAAAAGTTTATTAAAACCCTGAAGCACCCATGGTAACTCGAGTTCAAACTTGGAATTGAGTTTGAAGATAACCCTTATACACTTCCAAATTCTGATGGTCCTAACTCCTATTTTATGAAGGCCCCAAACAAAAACTAGGAAGTATAATCACACATACTAGTGGATATTGGATCTAAAATAATATTAGAATCAACCAACTTGGGTCCACACACTACATCACCTGATATGACTCAGTATAAGGTAGAAACAAAAAAACCCAATCTTGTCTCAAGGGTAACTAATAAGATATAGATAATCATAGTACCAGTAGAAGTACGGTAAAAACCCATGATACAAAAAAAGACACTCCAAACTATTCTAATTCAAAATGTAAATCAAAACAGGAACAACACAATGTATCCTTGGGATCTACCATCACAACCAACGAAACTAACAAAAGAGGCGACAACATCCAATTGAATCTGAGAAACTACATGATGACCTTCCTTTTACTAGTGTCTTACAAAAAGTCTATTAATTCAAAAAGTTAAAAGTAGGTTGATATCACTTATTCCTATTTCGATACCACTATTGAATCTATTAAAAATGTTTGACACCATGAAACTGATAACAATATCATTAATGAATCATATTATAATGAAATGTCAAATAAAATCTATTTTTAAACAACCCTTGTTAACTTTTTAAAAAATTAAAAATTCAAGAAAAACGAGGAATATAATAATTACGTGATAGATTACAATAAGGTATAATAGAACCAATCAAGGAGGTACTATATAATAAACATGTGAGAATCAAATAGGTAAAAATACAAACACGTACATAACAAAGTAAAACTTTGGATATAGACTATTGGAAATAAGTACATAGACACATGATTGAATATTAAGTTGGTATAATATGAATATTATTAATATGAAGTACTTCCGTAGTCTATTGATATCACAAGGATAACCAATAGTGTTTCAACACTCACAAAGGTTTTCATATGTCCATACTAGGTGTTAAAAAGATTCTCATCATACTATGTTTACCAAATCATTTTAAATAACCAATATCCAAATTATAAAACAATCTCATAATGATGAATAAATTCTTCTATGCTTGAAATTTCATTTTAGATTCAAATTCATCATTTAGGAATATCATCGAACACATGAAATGTATAAATATAATTTTTATATAAAAACCCATTAAAAACTCAATTTATCCATGAATTGACCAATAAATTAATTTTATAAAATAAAATAAAAAATTATCCATAATATTGAGTAATTCATGAGTTAACACCAATATATAGTGCCACCATCCTCAAAAAAGATCAATGATAACTTTACATAATATCCAATACTGGATAATCAAGGATAAAATGATCCAGAAGGTGTCTTGAAGAGATTCAAAATAAACTATCACATCTAACCATTAAGGAACACAGTTAAGGGACCTAATTTTACCACAATAGGTTATTTGTATTGTATAGGGTCAAATTTAATTTTGGGGAAGGATTATTTTTAAAAGATATATTAAATGAAAACAAATATATCATACTACCCAGGGATCTCTCAGGACTATGTACTACACCAGCTAACTAGTGATGCTGACGGGGATAAGAAAACACTGCGTAGAATTGTAAATGTGTGTTTTAATCTCCATTCAAAACCTAATCATGTACCTTGAATCTCATTCAGCCATAAACACCTTGGAGAGACTATCAAATAATCTTTCTCTCTCTTAATCTTGTTCCTTCATGGACCAATGTATTGTTTGTTGTGTTTTTTGTCTTCTAAGACCCATGTTTAACATTGTAGACATAAAACCCCATTGGTGGATTTTGTGTCAAGTGATTTTTTATTTTTTTAGGAATGTTTTTTTAAAATTTATGTAAATCCATGAAATACTCAATGCTCATGATAATTCCTTAGTTTAGTTAAATAAATTTATTGATTGGTCACATAATTGAATAAAAAGGGGTCTTAGAGAGGATTTTATTTAAAAAATATTTACACATTTGATGTGTTTAATGAAATGTATCTATGAATAATTTGACACTAAAATGAATTTTCAATCCTGAAAGTCATGATACATCCCTATGGGAATTTTTTATAAATGTGAGCATGGTTATTTAATTTTTTTCCAAACATAGTGTAATGGGAACCTTGGCTACATCTGGTATGGACATACTCAAACCTAAGTGAGTTTGGAACCACTAGGTGTTATCATTTTGATATATATAAACTAAATAATGAATGGATATTAGTAGGATTAAAACAATGTTAGGTTGGGGTTCCTTACAAATTCAATAAATGTATTTCACATAGGCTAGAACACAATTTTTCATGGTTTTATACATATTGGAATTATTGCTGGTTTGATTAGTTACATTTTTATTATGTATTATATCCTTGGTTGGTTATTTTTATGCACTATTATTATCAATCATATATTTATCATATTCATAGTTACTTTTAATGTTAATTATTTAAAAAAGAAACCAATGGATGTTTGTAAAAAAAAATCATATGAAAATTTGTTATAATCTAGTTTTATTTAAAATCTAGAGCTATTTTGGGGATGGTTTTAGACATTATATAGATTATTTTTTAGTATATAACTAGGATTAAATGCTCACAAACAAATTTTTTCCTTTGAGAATTTGAAGAATATTTATTTCAGGACACAGGTAAAAGGAATTATTTATTGTATTCTGTCAACTTCCCCTGGATTTTTTCCCTTTATTTATTTATTTTGGTTTGTGGAAATGGTTTTCCATAAGGATATTGTGTGTTGTTATTATTTTTATTCACTTTCTAAACTATACTTGTTTGTATTTTTTTTGTATGAATTGAGGTTTCTTAATTATCTTCTGTATGTACTCTAAATCTCTATCTCCTAAAATTTTATTTGGAGATATGATTAACTTTTTAATATCTCTATTATTTGGTGATTCTTATCATTGGGTGTGTTGTGTGGACCTAGGTTGTTCAATTAAAATATGAGGAAAGTAATTATTGAAAAATATCATCCTAAACTCATCCCAATAAAAGTATTTAATGTATTCATGTTTCCATGTGTCTAAGATAATATTATTCTATTTATTTTTTTCCTTCCAAATAACAAATAGCCCAAATAACATTTTCTTAATCCAAGAACTATAAAATGGATGATATATTTTCAGTTGTACATAACTATTTATTAGTAATTTGTGGATTAGTAGACCAATTAGAATAAGGTAGAAGTTTAGTACTAGAGGAATATATAGTAAATGTTTCTCTCATTTTATAATTTAGAAGTCGAACATGATTCATTCCTTAAAAACATTGAATAATAAATAAAAATTATTCTGAATTACAACAAAAATAACATTCAATTTCTCAAGAGGATAATCATTACATTTTCCATCATATTCTATATCAACACAATTCTTCCTGGTTTCAACAATTGACTGAAACCTAAAAAACATTATGTGGGAACAATATTGATAATGAGATATAATATAATCTTAAAAAATAATTAATAGGATGTCTAACTCATGACACCTCATATATAGTCTGTGACACCTTAGGTTTAACCTAGTTCATCAATAGTCATTATCCATTTAAAACCTTCTTAATGGTCCACAAGTAAAATATAAATTGGGCCAAGAATATCCCCAGGTAGTGTCTATCATTTTCTATAGTATCAGGACCACTAATCATTCCCTTTTGATGATATATTTAATACCAAATCTTCCCAAATATAGTTTCTACCTATCAGTGCATCTATTCCATAGCCGCATCCACTTTCCAGTATCAATACTGGGATTCATTTTCTTAGAAAACCACAAAATCTATACATCACCAAAGATTTAGGATATTTTTCGATAGGTATATATATCCCTAAATTTTTTAAATAAAAATCCTAGACCTAATCTCTATAAATAACGAATCCTCTATCTGATGATAACTAAGGATACCCAAACATTATATACAAAAATATTACACAATTGTTTATGATTATTAAATAAATATCACAATAATACATTCCCTATAAATATAAAATATTACTTTCATTGAATAATAGATACATAATAATATTATTTCAATAATGATTTTCAACATCACCCAAAAGGTTTTTCCCACATAGTACACTTCTTAGACATACCCTAATTAAAACCATTTTTACAACAAATGAAAAAGAAACAGAGTAAAGGTTGATCTCTTATTTTTAGTAAAGTTAAACCAGGGAGATATCAATAATTGATAATATATAATAATTTCATTATAATAATTGTATGATAACATGATAATGGAGTTCAAAATTCAGACATTACCATTCATAGATCATAATCCTTACATAATTCTTGGTAATATCACAAGACATGAATCATATAAGAATAAAAGATCATGAACCATGAGATTATAAGCATAAGAACAAGTCATAGAGAGTAGTATAAATGTTTTTGCATTAATATATTCATAGAAATCTTATTTCAATGCTACCAAAAAACACATTCATCACATATTAGTCTTGGTCTAACCACCCATACACCAACATTGGGCTTAGGATAACCTCATGTATACCCTCTTTCAGGCATGTAATAAGCATTTGATACCATGTTTTGGTATTTGGATATCCTATATTGAACCCTTTGAGAACATATACATTAATCATTAATCAATTCATTATAGGGATATAATGGACCCACCTATCACATAATCTGTTCATATGCATATGAAAAGATCAGGAGAACATTTATCATTTCATGATTTCTTATCCTATGGAAAATAAAGTTGGTTGCATCAATATATAATCATTATAAATATAACCTATCCAGAGAATGAATAAATATTATATCATTTGATCATATCCCTATTGAATCATAAATAACATCAACTGATGTTTTCATTTATGAAAATAATTTTACAATAACATTGGAACATTTCTTGAGGAAATACTCTTTTTATTTTGAAAAAAAATATTTAAGATCTAAAAAATTACAAAATATAAGGAAACATATTCTTTGGAAAAAACCATAGAAACATATAAATGAATATTAAAAATAATTGTAGTCTAGACTATAGGAAAATTTATTTTTGTGATGTGCATTAAAACAAAGAATTCATTCAGATGTTTGGTAAGAAAAGCCTCTTTTTGAAAATGATAAGAAGATTCATTTTAAAAAAAAATTATATAAATTAAAATATGATTAAAAATGAATTTAATTAATCCTTAAAAATATTACAAATAATATAAACAAATTATGAACATGGATGAAAAGATATCTGGTCGAATAAGAAAATAAAGTCAGTTTATCTAATAAAACATTCTTTCAGAATTTTATGTACATATAGAGAGAGAAATTAAAGGAAAGAATTTAATCTCCCAAAATAACCTATTAATAAGAAAATAAATTTTTTTTGAGAGTTAGATCATATAATTTAATCTTCAGAAAATTTATGTATAAAAAATCCTATTAAAATGTGAGATTATAACATAAAACCCATACCTCATGTCATACTGGCTTCAAAAGTTATTTTAACCTCTTTTATAATAAATTTATATTTATTATACTTATATACCAGAACAATAATCATATTTATAATACTATACATTATTTACTTGTGATATATTATCACATATTCATTAATTATTTTCTATTATCTTCACCATTTTGGGTGGTAAATTTTTCATTTTTCTTGTATTTGTTTGGTTCAGTAATTACGATCCTAGTACTTTAATCATGGTTTATTAATATAATAAATTTAAAAATAATATAAATATCACATATATTTATTATATAAATATTTATCTTTAGGTACCAGGGTGGAACGGCAGAAGCCGATGGGCTGGGATTTTAAAATTTTATGCATCACCAGAGTGACATAACCCTGTCAACTCTGGTGATCATGTCTTAGTTTGGTCTAAGGATCACGCAAGGCTTAAACTAAGAACAAATAAATTGAACATGTACCTAGTTCGGATCTGGCATGTATAAGTCTGCCGCAAGATGTCTGTGATTGTTTCTTGAAGACTCTAACGTCGAATCCCCCTAGATCATCCACACACACCTCTCGAATCTACTCGTGTGTCGTTCATCAAGATCCGGGTGCTAGCGCAAATCTTCAACGTTCACTTCGGCACAATGACGATCACTGCAAGGCATGAACCTTTAATCCAAGATGGATGAACTTTAAGATCTTCCTTCACTTGAGAGACTCTCTCTCTAGATTCCAAGAGGAGAGAGTATTTATCAATCCCCACACATGAATAGTTACATGGGAGATCCTATCTCTACCTTATATAGGGATTGTTTAAAAAAATTGTATAGATTCCCAACCCCTATGTAATAAACATCTTCTATATAAGTTTATAAATAATTATTTATGTCACATAAAATTACTCCATAAATAATATATGTAATTTATAACTTACTTGTAATATATATATAAATATATTACGTGATAATTTTGAGTCTTTAACTCGACTCAAACCTCCTGCTAATATTAAACGAACCTAGGATATTAAAATCCATTCAAATAATATTAATACTTGTATTAACTATATAACTTGTAAATACATGTTATAAATAAATTCAAAGAATTATTCTAAACTTGATTATGTAATGAAATTATTTATTCTTTGGAGATCCATAGAACTTGGATAGTACTCAGACCTTTTGGTGGGGCCCACCAAGCTCTATATTCCAATTCCGAGAATATGGAAGATTTTCAAAGCACTATTTTGTGTGACCCTTTACACCCTTACCTCAATATCAGTGAATAATATCCACCTACCAGGAGTGGGGTCTAGCAACCCATCATGGCCCCTATAGAGATAAGGAAAAGTCAATGAAACAACTGCCTTCCTATGAACAAGGCCCGTGTAATATAATCTCTTTGTCATCGATGTCTCAATAAAGCATAATGAACATTAGATTCATCATTATATATTTAATTATTTATACAATTTTTGTGATGATTGTAATATTTAATTGGATAAATGGAGGTCTGTGAATCGTCTTTTAATTCAAATATGTATAAGGGCATGTGCGTCCATTTCACAAGTTGTATTTTGTACCCCAGACCCCCTCACCTACATGTGAGTATATTTTTAATTATACGGTGATGATTCGAGATGCATACCCTACCATGTTGAGGCAATAGTCTAGACAGGAGTTGAGCACTTATCACTAGGGCCAATAGCGACGCGAGTCACATTTCGACTCAGGTATGGATGCCCCTAGATGATGATTGATCTGTTATGGATCGATCATTATACAATGCTCAAGACCAGTCAGATTGCATGATTTACATTATGTACAGTTTATTATTTTATGCGTCTGCATGATAATTGCGTGACCACATAGAATAGTAAACAAGATAAAATGCATAAAGATGAGACAAATTATATTCTATTTCATGTTTTGTTCTGAAAAAAACATCATAGTTTGAACATAATAAATAAAAAAAGATTATATCCGTCAATAAATATAAAAATTCCCTCAAATATATATTAAGTCTAATAAATGCCTTCGATTTCTCACATCTAAACAAAACCACCTATTTGGGGTTCTCGTCAGCCATAGTTTAGAGTACCTCTTACAACATGGGAATTTTGATGGGATAAAGGGGTTGACATAACTAATGTGAGTAGTCAAGGATTAGCCTTAGCTAACTTGATATTAATTTAGAGGCAAGATGTTGAGGGAATCAAGTTCAGATTCCAAAATCTGGGACATTATTCAACAACATATGGAACCACAAGAACAAGTTGTCGGCCAGCATAGTTCCTAACTTGAAACCCTCCAAGTAGTGGCCTAGCCATAGCTTGTACACTATGAGGGTGGTTTCAAAGATCCTTTCCATTAGAATAATCAATGATAAAGTATTCTGAATCTAATAGTGGGGGCTATCAAGGGTCACTAAAATAGTGGGATACATTAAAATGATATGATAATTTTTTAATCATAAATGTCAAAAGGTAATAATGAAAAATTACTAAATACAAAATGTTGATCTGATGTAGATTCAAAATGGAAATCACCAACACCAAAAGTAAATTATCATTGTGATCAATTTTGGATTAAGAAAATAACCTGACTGGAAATAACTTCAAGAAGTTGTACAGGAGATTGCGCATAGTACTACGCCAATAGATGATGTTATATGTGATGGAATCCCCAATTCATTCTGAGCCTTATTAGGGGGAAAGTAAGGAGGAAAAAGATAAATGGAGAAATTATGTAGACGATGCGCTTGATGTAAAATGCATCATTTTTCCATCCATGTCTAGCCAATTGTAAAAAAATGCATGAGGATGAGGATGCCTACATGATGCTTTCACATCTCTATGATGTAACGCCCCGACCCCAGCTACCCAGAGTCGGTGCATTACTTCGTAACATTGGCATGATCACAAAAGATCAAGTCTCGAAAGACCGATTAGTTTAGTAGCCTTGGAAACACTAGATACATTCGTAAACGTTACATTACATCATAAAGTGAAAAACTACAATAACAAAGTCTCCATAGTCCACACTCATATCCTCTTCCGACTATCCCTGCAGGTCATTCATAAAATACTTCTTCACATCCTGGAAAATATTAAAACATTGAAAGGGGTGAGCTCAGATGCTCAGTAAGGATAACAATAATGCGGAAGCTTTCATAAATAAACATTAACATTTAAGGCAATGTATAACTAAAACAAAAGCCTTTTAAACATGAACTTCAACATAATATGGCAAAAGTAAAATGAGATAATGCCATTTACTTCTTCACATGGATATTCTACTGGTCGAATAATCACATGCAATATCAATAACCACTTTCATAATGATGGAATGCATAATGCCAGACTATCATAACCACGTGGTCAAGGCCTCGTGCCAAGACCACAAATAAGATTTTGTCAAGGCCTTGTGCCAAGACACTAGTTTGTCTCATGAGACCTGCCGATGCATCGAGGAGCTATAGCGGGCTCCACCCGTCACTTATTAAGTCCAATGCATTCCTCATATGAATAGGTTTAAACATATCATAAACCATAACATAATCGTATCACATAAAACATGCATAAAGGAAACATAACATTTCCACATTTCAATCACAAGATATCAATACAGAACATTGATATAATAAAAATGCTTTCAAAACCATTTTCAATACCAAAATAAAAGAAAAGTATAACTTTGTAATTATTTTTCATTAAAAATAATGATGGCTTGTAGAGGAAGCCGAAACTCAAATAATGGTCACAGCGGCGGAGAAGTCATTGTCGCCGCATAAGTACGGAAAGAAAAACATTCCCTTTTGTCGTTTAGTAAAACGCTTCGTATAAAAAAGATTCCTTTTGAATAAACGTAAAAGTCAAAGGGGTTTATACACCGTATAAAAGAAAGTTGTGTATAAAACCAAATATGCCTCAATGAAAGGGGATTGAGACGGAGTCCTTAAAAAGATCATTTTAAAAATAAAATAGATATATTATGTGTATTCACTATAGGTACACATAAAGAAAGTAAAAATAAAAAAATAGGACATAATAACATCATGACATAATTTGAAAGTAGGAGATTAACCCAAAGAATGGAAGTTGGGTTAAGAAATTCCCTTACAAATATCATTTAAATAAAATATATCTATTATGTGTATTCACTATAATTACACATAAAGAAAGTACAAATACAAGATATGACATAACAATATCATGACATAATTTGAAAGTAGGAGATTAACCCAAAGAATAGAAATTGGGTTAAGAAGTTCCCTTACCTCGTGTCTGACTTGACTCAACCGTTCTTTAACCTCCTGAATAATAAACTAGAGTTAATATATACCTTATTAAGAACCATTTTCAATTTCATTATCCTTATTATATCACTTATTACAATGATATGAACATTATGTAATTATTTAAGTTAATAACGGTCGTTTTGTCGATCTTTGGTACTTGAGTCAACAATAAGCTTCTTATAATTACAAGTTGTTTATGTGGTGAAATATCCATTATATCCAGAATTATATTCATGATTTAGATGTCATATATATATTATATATCCAGTATATACATTCATTTATAATATTACGTAACATTTAGAGGTGAGAAATGAAATGCACCGTTCATGGAGACGGTAAGCCGTACGTACGCATGAACGCTACTTTCATTTCAATTTCATATTTTATGGAACTAAATCATAATGATATAAATGTATAATATAATTCCAGTATAATATAGTGTATAATACCATTTACTCCATCCTTTATACATCCCACATATGGCATTAACGATTCAAATCACTTTGAGGGGGCGGTAGTCCGCACTTCCTAAAATGAAATTATCGCGTTTTACCCATAATGGAAATCATAAAGTAAGCCATAAATGAGAAATACAGAAGCATAAGTAAAACATAAACACATTATATATCATATATAAATATAGTGACATCTTAATGGCCACCTTTGAAGGTGTTATATGAGTGTTGAACAATCATCGTTTCGTGAGGCAGAAATTCGCCATCCACAGAAACCGTATGTTCTTTAACCATTAGATGTAGGTGTGTGTAAGTGTAGCTCGAATACTTCTTATAACAACATCCTAGTATATTGAGGATACTGGTGTTGTTACAAAAGAAATGAATAAAAAGAGTTTAGGGGGTTGGAGAAGAAAAACAAAACAAAACAACATTAGAAAAGACATTACCTCAAAATCGGGTAACTCTTTTTGATTTGAGCTAAAGGCTTCCTTGGGAAGAGTTATGCCCAAAGTGAGGTTTCTAGGAGTAAGGAAGGAATGTTGGGAGAGTATTTGGGCAGAGTTTGGCCGAGCCAAATGGCTTGATGGTGTGAATAAGGTGGAAGAGGTGGGGGCCTTTTATAAGTGGAGAGGAGGGGCACTTTTGGAAAGATTGAAATGTTACATTATTTCAAAATGCTTTTCGGATTCTAAAGGTCCCACACTTATATAATTCGAGGCTAAGGTGATAAGGTTTCGAAATCTCCTCATCCAATTGGTTTTGGACAAGTGTAAGCCTTGGATTTTACATTATCTATTCATTTTATTAAAATCGTTAAATAATGAGGTCATCGCTGCATCATAATGATGTCATAAATAATTTAATTTATTTAATGTCTAAAAATTATAAAAAAAATACTATGATGTAGGAAATCTTTTTAGCTTTCCAATTACTATTTATAATCAAAATTTGGACTTGTATAACCCCACTTAAAAATTGTTTTAGTAAAACAATTTATGTTAGTGTCATTTTCACTTTAACATTAAATAAAAAGTAATTTATGTTATTTCCCAACAAAAGTGGATCCATGGGGTCCCCAAGTTAGGCCATGGCTTGTCTTGGTCGGTCATGACTCAACCAATGAGGTTGGGACATGTGTCTAGGTCATTTCATATTATTAAAGTATTATTTATACCTTAAACTACCCTAATTACCACTAATCGCGATTAAGAACTTAATAAGTTACTATTCACCAAAAAATTATTATAATCTCATTGAACCACATTTTACTTCTTAATGACAACCATGTATGTCGGATTTTTGAAAATCAAATCACAGAAGTGGTAATATTTCATTTAAACGAAAAATCAGTTATTTAACTACCACTTAGTGCTTTCACTATTCATCAAAAATTGAAGTTTTTCAGAATAAGACCAAAATTTCACCCTAAGCTATAATTGATATTCCGAATTCAAAAATGATGTCTATTTTACAAAATTCCAAACATATTAGTTGCATTAATTAATTTTATAATTAACTCCCGCTGTTACAACAAATAGCGTGTTTTTAAGAAACAATTTATATCAAAAGTTTGGCAATTGTTTATGTCCAATTTCAATGTTAAATTAATTCTAATGACCACCATTGGATAAAATGGTAAAAATATATTCTAATTATACTTTAAAACCACTAAATATTATAATTTATCACTATAAATTATTTTGATTAAAAAAGTTGTTTTTAAGTATTTTTCACTATTCATAAAAATTTAGAAGTTCTCAGAAAAATACCAAAAATTAAACATAGGCTAATTTCAATATTCCGAATCCAAAAATGAAGTCCATTTTGATAAATAAAATTTATAATATTTCAAAAAGTAGGTATTACTATTCACAACGGCTACTTTGATTAGTCGCGGTGTTTTAGAACTCGAAGTTGCGTACAATGAAAGCTATTGCATTATTGAATGAGAAGCGTATCGTGGAAGCTCGGGGTGTTACATTCTCCCCTCCTTCAATAAATTGCGTCCTCGCAATTTGATATTTTTCTTTAAAAATAATAGGTTGAAAATAGAAAATACCTTTGTGGAAAACCCACATCGGAAATAAGGTTAATAAAATTTAGCCTTAATAAGAGGGAAAATGGAAATAAGAAAGTCACCACCAAATTATGATCTCGATAAGGAGAACATTGGTGGCAATTAAAGACATATAATTGGAGGAAAAACGTAAATATTTGTAGGGAGTGATTGAGGTCATCAATCACAATCAACTATCAAATTGAGGGCCTCAAAGCCTTCAATCTATGTTGATTTAAAATATCATCAGTTCAACAAGACATAAGGTATTAGGATAACACATTTTTTGTTTTAATATCCCTTTACTAAAGTTTAAGAATTAATTTATTCACTGAATAAGAGATAGGTATATATATATTTATGCTTGACAATTAGTGTTTCAACCTTCAACTCATCTTTCACTCAAAAAGATAATAGAACTCAAAAATATTATTATTATCCTAATTGTATAAGGTTCCAAATGTTAACACATACCATTTAGATTAGTAAAATTATATTGTAATAACCAGGGAATTCCTGTAGGCTAGTGGTAGGAAATAAAGGCTTGTCGCACTATGGTTGTGGGTTCGATTCCTGCAGCTGTGTCCGACGCGACGGGTTATTCCCCACCCTGCAGGTTGTCCTTTTTCTAAAAATATAGTATTATAGTATTCCAGAAATAATCTTCAGAAAAGTTTTAACCTTAAACAATACTATTCAAAGTTCAACTTAATCCATCCCAACATTTATAGTTATCCAAAATACCTCTGTCCAAACTTTCTCTAAAAGGTCTCTTAATTCCAAAATCAATTGTAACATCAGATTCCCCAAACAAAGAAAAGTTTCTCTTATTGTCACATACTAAAAATATGATTACCTTAATCATATTAAAACCTTACTGAAACCAACAAGTACTGCAGTACAATCCTTATATAGATCACATTATTCTAATAACCAGAATATAATCCATGAGTTCAAAAGCACCAATACATTAGTTATTCTGCTTCAACTGTAGTAATAGCATAAGATTGTCCTTGATCTCTTGGCCTTTTCTGAGGTAAGTTTCCTTGACGCTTAGGACATTCATTTGCATAATGACCCATTTCTCTACAATTGTAGCATTCAACTTTGACAGCCTCTTTCTTTCCCTTGCAATCACGTGCCTGGTGACCTTTTTCTCCACATTTATAACAGACTCCCATTCCTTTTAGGCAAGTACCAGGGTGATTCTTCCCACAATTATCACATAATGGAAAATCCTTCTTTCCCTTTTTCCCTTTATCTGTCTCTTGTTCCACCGTTCTCTTCTTCTCTTGCTTTACTTTGTTGTCATAAGACTTAGAGAATTCCTTTTCTGTCTTGATAGCACACGAGACAATATCTTCGTATGATGAGAAGGATTGTGATACTAAAGCTCGACGGAGAAATGGTTTTAACCCATCAAAGAAACGATCAATCTTACTCCTTGGGTTACGTATATAATCAGCAGCATGCCTCGCTAACCTTGTAAAGTTAGCCTCATACTTTGCGACATTCTCATCCTCCTTCTGCCTCAGACTCAGAAATTGCCTTTCCATATCTGCTCGATGGTCACGAGGAAAGTATTTTTCTAAGAAAATCTCTTTGAACTCCCTCCATTCCATATTCGATACGTCATCATCTTCCTTTGTGTTTTGAATTAGCGACCACCACTGATCGGCATCTCCAGTGAGGCGGTAAACTGCCATGACAACCTTCTCCCTTTCACTACTCCCCAAGGCATGGAATATTTTCTCTAAGGAATTTATCCATTGCTCAGCTACTATAGGATTTGTACTCCCATTAAAGGTTGGTGGTTGTTGCCTCATGAAACGGTCTAGCATTGATCCTCCACGTTGCGGATCAGGGTGCTCCATACGAGTAAGGTTGTTATTCATAACCTGCGTGAGTTGTCCCAGTATGGTAATAAGTTGATCAGCACCAGTTGTATCTTCAGGTCCACAATAATTATCTTGAGCAGGAGGGCAATCCCTACACGGAGTTCGTGCATTGATACAGTTTCCATTCCTTCTACTAGGCGCCATTTCTAAACAATGGCATAAACTAGATTAGTTTATGAATCAAAATACATAATTCCATACTTGTAAAATACTTAACATAAATTGAACTATTTATGGATATAATCCATAATTATAAAAATGTTTTCTTTGAGGAAGTATATACTCATAACCCTTCATAGTGGTTTGTAAAGAAAATGGGAATTATCCAAAGCATATCCCCCGGGAGTGTCGTAACCAAGAGTGCAGCAAGGCCCGTTGTCGTGCACCAGTTCCCGTTCGAGTCTAGATCAAAGCGGTGTTTTCGGGTTTTACCCCTAGGTACATCTGTGCCAGAGCCGCCTCTACCTGCTCGTATCCAGACAGGGATGTATTGCTTTGAAAACTCATAACATCTCTATAATACCAAAATTCTAGGAAGTTCTTCTATACTAATCCTCAAAGTCCATCTTTGGGCTATGTGCTCTAATCAGAGTTTATCTAAATCTAGCTTCCAAGGTTAGTACTAAACTGCCTCTGATACCAACTGTAACGCCCCGACCCCAGCTACCCAGAGTCGGTGCATTACTTCGTAACATTGGCATGATCACAAAAGATCAAGTCTCGAAAGACCGATTAGTTTAGTAGCCTTGGAAACACTAGATACATTCGTAAACGTTACATTACATCATAAAGTGAAAAACTACAATAACAAAGTCTCCATAGTCCACACTCATATCCTCTTCCGACTATCCCTGCAGGTCATTCATAAAATACTTCTTCACATCCTGGAAAATATTAAAACATTGAAAGGGGTGAGCTCAGATGCTCAGTAAGGATAACAATAATGCGGAAGCTTTCATAAATAAACATTAACATTTAAGGCAATGTATAACTAAAACAAAAGCCTTTTAAACATGAACTTCAACATAATATGGCAAAAGTAAAATGAGATAATGCCATTTACTTCTTCACATGGATATTCTACTGGTCGAATAATCACATGCAATATCAATAACCACTTTCATAATGATGGAATGCATAATGCCAGACTATCATAACCACGTGGTCAAGGCCTCGTGCCAAGACCACAAATAAGATTTTGTCAAGGCCTTGTGCCAAGACACTAGTTTGTCTCATGAGACCTGCCGATGCATCGAGGAGCTATAGCGGGCTCCACCCGTCACTTATTAAGTCCAATGCATTCCTCATATGAATAGGTTTAAACATATCATAAACCATAACATAATCGTATCACATAAAACATGCATAAAGGAAACATAACATTTCCACATTTCAATCACAAGATATCAATACAGAACATTGATATAATAAAAATGCTTTCAAAACCATTTTCAATACCAAAATAAAAGAAAAGTATAACTTTGTAATTATTTTTCATTAAAAATAATGATGGCTTGTAGAGGAAGCCGAAACTCAAATAATGGTCACAGCGGCGGAGAAGTCATTGTCGCCGCATAAGTACGGAAAGAAAAACATTCCCTTTTGTCGTTTAGTAAAACGCTTCGTATAAAAAAGATTCCTTTTGAATAAACGTAAAAGTCAAAGGGGTTTATACACCGTATAAAAGAAAGTTGTGTATAAAACCAAATATGCCTCAATGAAAGGGGATTGAGACGGAGTCCTTAAAAAGATCATTTTAAAAATAAAATAGATATATTATGTGTATTCACTATAGGTACACATAAAGAAAGTAAAAATAAAAAAATAGGACATAATAACATCATGACATAATTTGAAAGTAGGAGATTAACCCAAAGAATGGAAGTTGGGTTAAGAAATTCCCTTACAAATATCATTTAAATAAAATATATCTATTATGTGTATTCACTATAATTACACATAAAGAAAGTACAAATACAAGATATGACATAACAATATCATGACATAATTTGAAAGTAGGAGATTAACCCAAAGAATAGAAATTGGGTTAAGAAGTTCCCTTACCTCGTGTCTGACTTGACTCAACCGTTCTTTAACCTCCTGAATAATAAACTAGAGTTAATATATACCTTATTAAGAACCATTTTCAATTTCATTATCCTTATTATATCACTTATTACAATGATATGAACATTATGTAATTATTTAAGTTAATAACGGTCGTTTTGTCGATCTTTGGTACTTGAGTCAACAATAAGCTTCTTATAATTACAAGTTGTTTATGTGGTGAAATATCCATTATATCCAGAATTATATTCATGATTTAGATGTCATATACATATTATATATCCAGTATATACATTCATTTATAATATTACGTAACATTTAGAGGTGAGAAATGAAATGCACCGTTCATGGAGACGGTAAGCCGTACGTACGCATGAACGCTACTTTCATTTCAATTTCATATTTAATGGAACTAAATCATAATGATATAAATGTATAATATAATTCCAGTATAATATAGTGTATAATACCATTTACTCCATCCTTTATACATCCCACATATGGCATTAACGATTCAAATCACTTTGAGGGGGCGGTAGTCCGCACTTCCTAAAATGAAATTATCGCGTTTTACCCATAATGGAAATCATAAAGTAAGCCATAAATGAGAAATACAGAAGCATAAGTAAAACATAAACACATTATATATCATATATAAATATAGTGACATCTTAATGGCCACCTTTTAAGGTGTTATATGAGTGTTGAACAATCATCGTTTCGTGAGGCAGAAATTCGCCATCCACAGAAACCGTATGTTCTTTAACCATTAGATGTAGGTGTGTGTAAGTGTAGCTCGAATAATTCTTATAACAACATCCTAGTATATTGAGGATACTGGTGTTGTTACAAAAGAAATTAATAAAAAGAGTTTAGGGGGTTGGAGAAGAAAAACAAAACAAAACAACATTAGAAAAGACATTACCTCAAAATCGGGTAACTCTTTTTGATTTGAGATAAAGGCTTCCTTGGGAAGAGTTCTGCCCAAAGTGAGGTTTCTAGGAGTAAGGAAGGAATGTTGGGAGAGTATTTGGGCAGAGGTTGGCCGAGCCAAATGGCTTGATGGTGTGAATAAGGTGGAAGAGGTGGGGGCCTTTTATAAGTGGAGAGGAGGGGCACTTTTGGAAAGATTGAAATGTTACATTATTTCAAAATGCTTTTCGGATTCTAAAGGTCCCACACTTATATAATTCGAGGCTAAGGTGATAAGGTTTCGAAATCTCCTCATCCAATTGGCTTTGGACAAGTGTAAGCCTTGGATTTTACATTATCTATTCATTTTATTAAAATCGTTAAATAATGAGGTCATCGCTGCATCATAATGATGTCATAAATAATTTAATTTATTTAATGTCTAAAAATTATAAAACAAATACTATGATGTAGGAAATCTTTTTGGCTTTCCAATGACTATTTATAATCAAAATTTGGACTTGTATAACCCCACTTAAAAATTGTTTTAGTAAAACAATTTATGTTAGTGTCATTTTCACTTTAACATTAAATAAAAAGTAATTTATGTTATTTCCCAACAAAAGTGGATCCATGGGGTCCCCAAGTTAGGCCATGGCTTGTCTTGGTCGTTCATGACTCAACCAATGAGGTTGGGACATGTGTCTAGGTCATTTCATATTATTAAAGTATTATTTATACCTTAAACTACCCTAATTACCACTAATCGCGATTAAGAACTTAATAAGTTACTATTCACCAAAAAATTATTATAATCTCATTGAACCACATTTTACTTCTTAATGACAACCATGTATGTCGGATTTTTGAAAATCAAATCACAGAAGTGGTAATATTTCATTTAAACGAAAAATCAGTTATTTAACTACCACTTAGTGCTTTCACTATTCATCAAAAATTGAAGTTTTTCAGAATAAGACCAAAATTTCACCCTAAGCTATAATTGATATTCCGAATTCAAAAATGATGTCTATTTTACAAAATTCCAAACATATTAGTTGCATTAATTAATTTTATAATTAACTCCCGCTGTTACAACAAATAGCGTGTTTTTAAGAAACAATTTATATCAAAAGTTTGGCAATTGTTTATGTCCAATTTCAATGTTAAATTAATTCTAATGACCACCATTGGATAAAATGGTAAAAATATATTCTAATTATACTTTAAAACCACTAAATATTATAATTTATCACTATAAATTATTTTGATTAAAAAAGTTGTTTTTAAGTATTTTTCACTATTCATAAAAATTTAGAAGTTCTCAGAAAAATACCAAAAATTAAACATAGGCTAATTTCAATATTCCGAATCCAAAAATGAAGTCCATTTTGATAAATAAAATTTATAATATTTCAAAAAGTAGGTATTACTATTCACAACGGCTACTTTGATTAGTCGCGGTGTTTTAGAACTCGAAGTTGCGTACAATGAAAGCTATTGCATTATTGAATGAGAAGCGTATCGTGGAAGCTCGGGGTGTTACATAAGAACTATATGAGGAGAGGGCCATGAAAGAAAGGTATGAGATCTCATGTGAAATTTATAATCGCAAGCTAGCAGAAGGGCACCAAGCCGGTCGTCACGTACTCAAGATGATTGGGTATATTGAGAGGCATGAAGCCCTTGTGTTCAAACTGAACCAATAACTAGTAGTGGATCTCATTCTTTCCTCTTTACCGTAAATATTCTCGACTTTTATTGTCAATTATAATATGAATGATATGAAAAAGTCTCTCTCGGACCTTTGGGAATAGTTTCCCAAGCTGATAAGGATGTGAAAAATAACAATTCATCTGTCCTTATGTTGAACAAGAAAAACAAGGGCAAGGCAAAAGGGTATATGGTCTAGTCAAGGCCTAAGACACCAATTGATCGTCCTCCAAAGAAGCCAATGATTCAGAGGTAATGTAATGAGAAAAAAGTTTTCTATTTTGGATGTGGAAAGAAATTCCACGCGACGATGAATTGTAGAGAAGGGAAGAAGAAGCAAGAAGATGCTTCTACTTCAGGTATTTTTGTCATTGAATGAAATCTATATTTATCTACAAGTTGTGTATTGGATACGGCATCTGGCTCACTCATTTTTATTCATATACAGGAACCAGGTACGTTCAAGACGATTACAAATGGTCAAGTAGATATCCGAGCTACAAATAGTTCAAGTCTAGAAGCCTTGGAAGTGAGTGACTATCACATAACCTTTCCAACTGGTTTGGATCTAGTTTTAAAAAATTGCTATTATGTACCTTCTATTACCAGAAATATTATCTCTGTGTCAAGTCTAGAAACTATGGATTTTTATTTCATGTTTGGAAATAAATGTTGTCTCTTTTATATGGATAACTTACGTTATGGTATGGAACATCTTAAAAATGGTTTATATATGATAGAACTAGAGAACTCAGTAATAGAAATTAATGACAAAAACTGCCAACATGACTCAATTATCACCCTCTTATGGCACTTCAGGCTTAGTCATGTAAATGAGAAGCGATTACGAAGATTTCATCAAGAAGGTTATCTAGCCTTGGTATTGTTAGAACATTTATATGTATGTCAATATTGTTTATATGGAAATATGGCCAAAGCACCTTTCTCGTGAAAGGGAGAAAGAGCCAATGCAGTACTTGAAGTAATACATACCGATGTATGTGGTCCAATCCTAGTAGAGGAAAAAGGGTAATTTTCTATACCTAATTACTTTTACCGATGACTATAGTAGGTTTTTCTATATCTACTTAATGTGGTATAAATTATATTCCTTTCAGATATTTAAGGAATTCCAAAATTAAGTAGAAACCCAACTTGGTAAGAAGATAAAAGCACTCCGCTCAGATCGAGGTGGAGAATATCTTAACCAAGATTTCATTGATCACTTGAAGGTGTGTGGGATAGTAACCCAACTCACTCATCATTATACACCACAATGGAATGGTTTTAGTGAAAGGAGGAATAAGACCTTTCTTGACATGGTCAGATCAATGATGAGTCATGCAACTCTTCCATTATCCTTTTGGGGATACACTTTGCAGATAGCAGCATATACCCTCAACTGAGTACCAACTAAAGCTGCAGATGGGATTCCATAACAGTTATGGTATAGAAGGAAACCCAACCTGACACACATACGTGTATGGGGGTGAGAGGCATTTTTCAAGACTTTACGATGTGACAAAATAGCATCCAGAAGCACTACGTGCATCTTTATAATTTATCCTAAGGAAACTAGAGGATACTACCTATATAACCCTTCAGAATGAAAAGTTTATGTCGAATGATACACCACATTTCTAGAAAGGGAACACATTTCTATTGGAAATAGTGGGAGCAAGATTGGCTTAGATGAAGTTAATGCTCCAGATGTACAAGAGTTGGTAGAGGAACAATATCCACAAGAAAAAGTGGAAGAAGACGTTTTTCCTAAGACACAGATACTGAGTAGGTCTACGCGAGAGGTTATACATCTAGAACACTATGGTTTTCTTGTCACCGAGTCATATGACACATTATTCCTTGAGGATGATGAACCTCTAACCTACAAGGAAGCAATATAAGGAAAATAATCTTCTAAATGTCAAGATTCCATGAATTCTGAGATGGAGTCCATGTACCAAAATAAATTTTGGATTTTGGTAGACCCTCCAGATGATGTAAATCGCATTGGATGAAAATGGGTATTGAAGAAGAAGTTGTACATGGATTGTGAGGTGAATACCTTTAAAGAAATAATGGTTGAAAAAGGTTTCAGAAAACGTCAAGGTATTGACTATGATGAAAATTTCTCTCCAGTAGCAATGCTTAAATCCATCAGAATATTGCTTGCAATAGCAGCCTTTCATGATTATGAAATTTGGAAAATAGATTTCAAAACTTCTTTTCTAAATGGGATGTTGGTTGAAGATGTATATATAACTCAACCTAAAGGGTTTCTTAATCCAAATAATTCTAATAAAGTATGAAAGCTACATAGAGCCATTTATGAATTGAAGCTTACATCAATATCCTGGAATGTTTGTTTTTATTAGTCTATAAGAGATCTTGGTTTTGTCAAAAATGAAAGAGATCCATGTGTTCATAAAAAGGTTGAAGGGAATGCCATTTTTTCCTTGTATTATATGTTGATGTCATATTAATTATGGGTAACTAGGTGAAAGTTTTTCCGTCAGTTAAGACTTGGTTAAATGAATGATTCTCCATGAAAGACTTACATGAAGAATCCTAAATTCTAGGAATAAAGATCTATCGAGATAGATCTCAAAGGCTACTTAGGAAAAGTCTATAAATATATTGATAAGGTACTCAAAAGGTATAGTATGGAACAATCCAATAGTGGATTATTACTTGTGTCACATGGTGTCAATCTCTCCAAGAAAATGTGTCCACAAACACTGGAGGAGATTGAAAGAATGGGTAGAGTACCTTATGCTTCAACAGTGTGTTCTATCACGTATTCCATGCTATGTACTTGGTTTGATGTTTCCTTTGCTTTAAGTATGGTGGGTAGATATCAAGCCAATCCAGGAAAGTTGCACCGGGCAGCTGTTAAAACTATACAAAAGTACTTCAGGTGTACTAAGGATAAGTTCCTGGTGTATGGAGGAGATAAGGAACTAGTTCTTAGGGGATACACTAAGTCTAGTTTCCAGATAGATCATGATGATATGGAATCATAGGTAGGCTACATATTTTTCCAGAATGGTGGTGTAGTGTGCTGGAGAAGCTCGAAACAAGCTGTGGTTACTGACCACAGTAGAGTCTGAATATATTGCAGCTCCTGATGTAGCAAAGGAAGCAGTCTGGATACATAGTATTATCTTAGAAATTGGATTTGTACCTACTATTGCAGACCATGTTCCAGTATATTATTATAATACCATTTTAGTGGTGCTTTACAAGGAGCCCATGTCTCACCAGAGGACAAACATATTATTCGGAAGATTCATCTCTTGAAGGTTTTTACTCAAAGAGGTGAAGTGACAATTAGTAGAGTAGTCACAAGGGAAAACATGGCAGACCCCTAACTAAAGTCTTTTCTCAGCAGAATCATGATTCATATGTGAGAGATAGAGGATTGAAATCTATTAGTAGTTTGCTCTAGTGCAAGTGGGAGTTTTGAAAGTGGGTGCCTTTGACCCAACTTGTTTTGTACTTTGATTACCACTACATGTATTCAGTTTGTTATAATGCATATAGCGGTAATAAAAGTAAAAAACAAGTTGGGTATAAGGCAACCACTTTCAACATTTATAACCATTTATATAAATAGATGAATATAAAGGAACTATATCACTCCTTGGAGATAGCAGTTTGTACGTACATGCGAGTGATGATTCCACTTTTTGATGAATAGGATGAAAATGTAAATTAATAATCAACATTTAATAGACTCTAAATATATAATAAATATAATATATATAATATATATTTATTAAATAAATCATTATAACCATCAATATGAATTGGTGAAGGGAAATGAATTGCATCACTATGTAGAGGTGGTAGTCCACGCATACTCACGAGTGATTCATTCATTACTCATTTGATAGAAATGGTGGGGAAAAATAGTTTCCACATAATCATGATATAATCACAATATATTTATTAAAATAAATTAATTATGTTTGTAAAAAGAAAATAAATTAATATATAGTAAAGGAAGAAATAATCATTGAAATAGATGGGTAAGACAATTGACTCTTCTTTGAAAGCAATCGGTTGGATTTCTACTTAGACCTCAATAATATGGTATTAGGGGAAGAAATGAAGCTATATGGTGAAGGGAAGGAATCTAATAAGGTATTATTTAATTTATTTTTTGATTTATAGGGCTAATATTTTGAGTAACGGAGGAGAGGAGATACACTTTTAAAAGTGTGGGAAATGACACAAACCAAATTACTAAAAAAAATTATATATAATATAAATATTAATCTTTATAAGTTGAACCAAAGAAAAATATGTATGAAGATAATATGTTATAGGGTCTAAATAAAATCAATTAATAACATTTAGAAAAGCGTTGGATGCATTTCATGCCTCATCTCCCAGCTAAACCACTTTAAACCCATTTTATCAATAATCGTGATAACTAAAAAATATTACAATCATAACATAATTATATTATCAAAAATAAAAGAGTAATTATTACTAAATTTGAAATTTTTTTCTCAATTTTTAATCCATTTTATTGGATTATATTTATTTTAGTTTCATAAATTACTTTTCATATAGAAACACAAAATTCATGAATATAGATTTTGGGAAAAAACATTATTTAAGAGAAAATATCATTTAATATTGAAATCAAATAAATAATAACTTTCTATAATTTTTTTTTTAATTAATAAAAAATGTCTTTATTATAATTTTTAATAAATAAAAAAACTAATTTAACTATCCAACTATGCCATTAAATATGAAGAGAGAGAAAAAGTTTTTATGTTGAATGAAATATAACATATTTTTAGAAAAGAAAAGTTTGGGTTCCAAAATTAGAAATAATGTTCTAAAATCATAATTTCACACCATAAAAATATATTTGGTCAATAAATTTTGTTTATGATTTATTAGATTAATTATTAGATCAAGGGAATTTAACAAAAGTGGTAGTATTTAAAAATTGATATTTTTCACTATTAACTCAAAATTAAATATTTTCAAATATTTCCAAAAAAATATTATAAGGATATTATGAAATGATGATTAAAAAAATATCCATTTTTTTAAATGAAATTTATAAAATTTTAAAAAACTAACTATGATATTCACACATAAAATTCAATAAATATCATTTTGATGAACATATATTTCTGATGTATAAAAAGACTTCATTCTCATTCCTCTCCGAATAACCATAATTAAATAGATGTTAATATATTTAATTTTTATATAATAATTAATTAAAATAATTCATAAATTGTTATTAATTTATTAATATCAGGACACATTTTATGCAAAAAACATTTTTTCAATAAAAAAATTTCTTTTAACCTTTAAATGATTTTATTTTATTTTGTAGACAATCGAAAACAAATAAATTTCTTTTTTATATTCATAAATACTAAATTTTAGTAATTTATTTGGTTCTATTCATAACCTCAAATCTCATTTCTAGGTGATAATTTTCAAATTAAATAATAATAATATAATAGTAAATTGTGGTTCCTTTAAAATCACTGTTTCGAATAATGAGATGAATCAAATAAATTAGATTTTCTTAAATATAAATATTCATAAAATTTCAAGGTGTTACATTCACACACCCATTACAAATATTTATCTAGAAAAACTTTTCTATACTTCCTCCTCAACTCTCTCTGTGTTCCCAAGAGTCCTTGATCATGGAAGAAGACCAAAATAAATAGTTGTAATGTGTTACCACGAGTAGAAAATTTTAAGGGATATAAAATGTTCCATATCGATCTGATTTAATTTGTTTCTTATTTCCCCCCCCCTAAAACATATTTTATTCTTGAAATTATGATTACTTTAGTATTAATAATATTCTTAAATGTTATTATACTAATGCAATATCCATTTTCTACTTGCTCTAAAACCATTTGAAAAATGAAGACGTCTTGAGATTGTGAGGATAACCACCTTGATGAATAAAGATGATATCATTATATAATATCCCCCCATGAATCATAAATAAAATCAGTGAATGTTTTAGTATTTGAAAATAACTTTAAAAGAACACAAGAACTTTTAATTAGGAAATAGCCTCTTCATTTTTAAATAACATATTTAAAATCTAAAAAATTACAAAATATTAGGGAAAAGTTTTGTTCGAAAGACCAATTAAAACATATAAAGTAAGATTCAAAGAAAATTTTATTATAGATAATAGGTAAATAAATTTGTCTGATGTGAGTGAAATAAATATTTCTCTCACACCTTAGGTATGAAATGACTCATTTACAAAATGACAAGAGTCTTCCTTTAAAAAAAATTATATAAATTAAAAATTGGGTATAAATGTATTTAATTAATCTTTAGATAATAGAAATAAATAATGAAATTGGGGACATGAAAGAAAATATTCATTTTCAATGAGAAAAATAATGTTGGTTTTTCTTATAAGAACATTCTATCATAATTTTGAGTACATTGAGAGAGGGAAAAATAAAATAAAAAATTTTAATATCAAAAAATAAACATAGTATAATAAATTACATAATATTTATGAGATATAGATAATATAATTTAATCATCCTAAAATTTAAGTATAAACAGTCCTAATAAAAATAAGGATTATAACATAAACCTCGTACCTCAAGTCAGACATTCTTTATAATTGATTTTATCCCCTTGTATAATAAAATTTAATTTATTATAATATTATAATAGAACCATACTGATACCTATAATTCTATATATTCTTTACTTATTACATCTTATCACTAGTTCATTAATTATTTCCCATTATCATCAACATTTTGGGTGTTAACTACTTCGTTTTTCATGTATGTTTTGGTTAGGTAATGATGGTACTTTCACATTGATTATGGTTTCATCATATAAATTTTTTTAACCTCAATATAAATATAATCTCTATCCTTAAACATATATTTATGACCATTATATAAATATGGAATGAAAAAATAACTATATCACTTCGTGGAGATGGCAGTTTGTACGTACACACAAGTGATGATTCCACTTTTCGATGGATAGGATGAAAAAATTAAATTAATAATTAAACTTTTAAGAACTATTAAAATATAATATATATAATATATGTTCATTAATTCAATCATTATAACCATTAATATAAAGTGTTTAATAGAAATGAATCTCATCACTATGTGAAGGTGGTAGTCCACACATATAGACAAGCGATACTTTTATTTCCCATTTGGTAAAATTGAGGTGTAAAATGGTTTCCAAATAATCACAATAACATATAAATATATTTATTATAAAATAGTATTTATGTTAGTATGGATAAAATAGATTAATATTAAGCAAAGAAATATATTTAGAAAGAGACGGGTATAAAAATGATCTCTTCTTGAAGAGACCTCATTTCTCTTACTCCTTAGGCAATATTAATATAGTCTTAGGGGAATTAAATAATATATAGGATGAATGGAAATAATATAATATGGTAATATGGGATTTATTTTCTGATTTATAACACTCAAACTTTGTGAGTAATAAAGTAATGGAGGTACACTTTTATAAGTGTGGGAAATCAAACATATCGAATTAAATAAAATATTTTAATATAATATATATCATAATATTATCAAGGGTCATAAAGGCTAAAATATAAGAAAATAATATGTTATTGGGTTCAAATAAACTCAATTTATCGCATTTAGAAAATTTCTGGAGATATTTTTTGACTTTTCACCCAGTAAAATCCAATTTAAACCCATTTTGTTCTTCACCGTGAAACATAATGGTTTCCATCAAAACATAACTATATAAAGACAATTAAAAGTGTAATTTTTTAAAAAAAATAGTGAATTTTTTATTACAAATTTTGAATCCCTTTTATTATATTTATTTTTCTTTTAGTTTAATAATTGTTATTAATAAAAAACAAAAAATGCACAAAAAATAGATTTTGGGATAACCCTTAATTTAAACACATATTTCATTTTAGATTAACATAAAGTAAAAATAAATATTCCGTGAATTTATTTTTAATTTTAATAAAAAATTATTTTTTATAATCTTTTATAAATAAAAAAACTAAATTTGACCTTCCAACAATACAATTAAATTTAAAAATTTAAAATTTGTTTTTAATTTAAATAAAATATAGCTTATGTCCAAAAAAGACATTTTTGGATTTAAAATTTCCAAATAATGTTTTAAAATAATTATTTCACTCCATAAACATATATTTGTTCGATAAAAAGTTTTAAATGTTTATAAATTCAACGGTTATATCACATAATTCTAATAAAAATGGTATTATTTGAAATATCGATATTATAACTATTCACTTACAATTCAAACTTTTCAAAGAATTAACAAAAAATTATATTAAGGATATTATTAAATGATTAGTTAAACAAAATTATTTATTTTTTAAAATAAAATTTAGAAAATTTTCAAAAATTAATTATGATATTCACACATAAAATGCAATAAAATAATTTTGTTTAAAATTTAATTTTCAAGCCTAAAATTAATTTATTCTCATTCATTTCCTAATAGACATAATTAATTAAATTCTAATATATATAATTTTTAAATAAAAAAAATCATCAAAATCATTCATCAATAGTTATTAATTTTACTTATTAAGATCATTACACATTTTATGGGTAAAAATATTTTTTATAAAAACATTTCTTTTTGCATTCAACTTCTTTTATTTTCTTTTCTAACAAATTTGTATCCGTTGAATTAATTTTCTATATGTATCAACAATGATTTTTATGAATTTATTTGGTCTTTTATAACCCTAAAATTCTATGTATCAGAAATTATTTTCACATTAAATAATAATAATTCAATAGTATATCACGGTTCATTTAAACTCAGTGTTGCGTGTTAAGAAATTTATCAAATAAATTGGATATATTTAAATATAAATATTCATAAAACATCAATGTGTTACATTTATACATACATTAAAAATATTTTCCATTTCCCAGGTCTCTCTTAAACTCCCTCCATATTCTATATATGCATTGATCATGCCAAAAGAAAAAAAAATAAGGATCCAAAAGGTGTTACCAAGGGGATAACATTTAATGGGATGTAATGATTTCTATTGATCTCATTTAATTAATTTCTTCTTTTTCCCCAAAAAACCTATTTTATCCACAAAATTAAGATGAAATAATTATTAATAAAATTCTTAATTTCTGTTATATTAATGGATTATCAATTTTTTACTTCCTGTAACAACATTTGAAAATAAAAGACGTCAGGAGTTTGTGCAGATTACCACCTAAATGAATTTCATTATTTATTTTTCATCCCCAACATATGTTGATTTTTATAAAATAATAATTAAAGGATTAATAATAAAATTATAAAAGTATTAATATTTTGAAATTTTTTACCATTCCTTATATTTATCCCAATATGAGGAACACAGATGTGTTTCTTGTGCTTATGCGGGGACTACCGTCTCCATGAAAGTGACATATTTCATTTTTTATTGTAGTATATTATTATTTCTCTAAATATCTTATAATATGATTAACCACATTAATGCCTCCAAATAATATCATTATACTTCATTATAATTATATTATTCTAAAATAATTTCTTTTTATCCATACACACCCATATATTATTTATTCCACTTATTTTGGTCGATTAAAACACCGACTTGAAAAATGATATCAATTTGTATCATTGATGACTATAGAAATTTTTCTAATTTTTTTTAATATTTATTAATGAAAAACTAAATTTTATTATTATGTTTTTATAAAGGTTATTATAGGTTAAAAATTATTATTACTCTACCAACATTTTGTTTCTTATAAATTACTAGAATAAGTTTGTCACCAAATTTTTCATCATGCATCATTACCAAAATAATTATGAAATAAAATTATATCATTATAAACCATACTTAAAAATTAATATTGTAATATATAAATGATTAAATTTGAACATATAAACATAATTTAACATCTTTATTTTGAAAATAATTCTTTACAAAAAAATGAAAATAATAACATCTCATTATGAATATAAAATATAACTAAATACAATATTTGTAAAAAATAAGTGTAAAAATATTATAAAATGTTATAGGTATGATTAAATTTATCTTACCATTTCAGGATCTTTATATAAGGGATGGTTTCTTCAGATCCATTTTTCTAAAACCATGCATCTTTTTTATTCAAGAATAACACTCATCATTCCACCCTTTTAAAGCTTGAAACACATTAGCCCAAGCTTGGTTGGGAATTTTTGGGACATTTTTGGTATTCTTGGAATCCTTTTATTCAATGATATTTTACCTAATTGGTTACAGCCCCTATAAAAGTTGATATAGAAACTAGTAACCACAAATTTGGGAATTATCCTCGGATATTTGTTTTGCTTGATTTATCATCAACAATTATGAAACATGTGGTTCTATCTTCTAATAATGATAATATTAATTTGAAAATGGTGTATAAGAATATTCCTGATTTTTATAATACTTTAAAACTTATTGAAAATGATGTTATGACTTTTCAAAGTAATAATTTTGTTCTTAGTGCATTTTTAAATACCCGTGTCTATAAAGATATAGATTATAGGAAGAAATTATAGAAAAAAGAATGAAAATAAATTTCATAAATCTAATTTTGAAATGAGTTACAATTTTTTTCCGGTGAAATGATGAACTATGGGAGTATACATGTTAGACATTATAATGGATATACATTGAATGTCTAAATGACTACCATAATCAGAATGAATAGATGAATTCTTCTTTCCCTATTCTGAAAATTTAAAATATCTCAAACAATTACCAGATAGATGATAAGTACACTCTTATCTGGGGGATATGATAAATGAATAGCTAGAAAGAATATTCAATGTGGCGAGGAATGAATACGATGAAAAAAACCAAGATCCAAATACTCAATTGTTGTAATAATATAGGTACCCCAATGAAGATGATGTAAATAAAAGGTTCATAGTGTTCAATTGATGCAATAAAATGATTATACCAAGGAGTCTAAAACTATTTAATTCATGGATAAGGAGGATTCTTTATTCCATTCAAGTAATTACAAGTGTAAAAATTCTAATGATAATGGTGATTAATACCCTCTGAAAAATTAAATTTCAAGGAAATATTACTCCCACATGAAAAAAATATGGGGACAAGATCCCCTAATGTGGGTTCTAAACTATTTAAACTACTCTCGTGGAAAGAAAAGGATTAAAATATAAAAGGATAAGTGATTTATTAGGTTTAACTATATGAATTACTTGATAAACGAGTGGGTGTTCAAGACAAAAAGGAAACATTAAATGTATGAGGATGTCATAATTTGTTATGACTCATATATCAAAATGTCAAATAGAATGGTATCTAAAATTTATAATGGTCTTAAAATTAATCCAAATTTGTATCGTAGGACCCTCACTTGGTTGTGAATTTGTTGGTTTGGGTAGTATTTTCTTTTTCTTTCTGATTTCCAATGTCATTGGTAGGAATAATGAAATATTATTGGATTAATATTCTGATTCTTGTAGGATGGTGGCAGGTATAAGTGGTTTTAGCATATGTGGATGAAATCCTTTGTTGATGGATACTATAATGGAAATTAAAGTTTGTTTATTTAGTTGGTAGGGGCCTTTTGGCCTATTTTTTCTTATGTTTGGTATGTTTTACTATTATAGACCAGAAAATTTTTCATGTTGTTTTATTTTCATTAATAATTTTATCCTGGATAATGGATTTGGGTCTCCAAATCCATTGGTCAAGTTGTTTAATGAGTTAGAGCGTGTTTGGCTAAGTAGGATTAAAGGTGAGTGTTTTTGTAGCTCAATTTTTCTTACATGATATATGTTGTGTATTCATCAATTTTTTTCTTTTAATGTTATATATATTTTTTAGAGGTTTATTTAATCATATTTTTTATAAAATATACAAAATTTACAAATCCGTATAATTTTTTACCATTCATGACTTATCCATTTGAAATATAACAATGATATAACGATATTTTTAGCTCAAACCCCCTTTCATTGAGTTATAATGTCATCTATGGAACATCTAAATTTTATACTTGATTTATAAAACCCTAATATTTTATATCAGACATTTTCTTTATCTATAGGTAAAATGAAGCTTTTGATTAAAATATTATTCCTTACAAAATTTCTACCCTATAAAATTATTAAATTGTTAAGAATAATTATTATTCTCTCTAAGGTTGATTTTTATCGCAAGTTGATATTTTTATTTCCCATAAATATTATCTTTTTCTGATCCTTATTATGTGTTATCTCATTTGAATGTCATATTTCCCTTCTCAAATTTTCATGATTATTTTTTATTATCTGTTTTTATGATATGATATTTTAATAATAGTATTTTGAAATAATAAAAACAATTCCTTCCTTGTTCATATTTTTTATCTTCCACTAATGATTTTCTTATGATAATATTTATATCTTTTTCAAGTCTCCATAACATAACGTTCATTTTTAAAAATTAATTTTCTTCAAAAAAAATAACATAACCTTTTTGAAAATAACTTTTGAAATTTACATGTAACTTCATCATTTTAAGATAAATTTAAAAAAACAAAAATATATCATTATGTTTTTACATGTGAAAGAAATATATTATTGTTATCAACATTATTATCATCGAATCATCTTTTCTATTTTTAATAATGGGTTTTCTAAATAAACATAATTCATAAATATTTTAAAATCAAAAGGTGTATTTCTTCTTATTTTTTAAATTGATTTACTAAATTATTTTGAAAAGTAATTTTTTCTATGTAAAAATATTTAAGGATCCATATGTTACACAAGGGATATGTTATAATACCACCATACATATTCATTATCTAGATTTATTATTGAATAAACTATGTAATTTTTTAAGAAATGAATATATTTTCTATGGGTTAATTAAGTGATGTTTTAATTATAGATGTTTTTATGTTATCATAGCTCAAAATCTATGGATGATTATTACTGATGGGTATGGTCCTATATTTCCCTTTAATAAATTTTTGAATATTTCATATCATTTTAAATGGATATTTTGTTTTTAGTGTGATTTGTGTATATGGGTTTGTAATTTTGTTCTTTTAACATGATGCAGGTATCTCTATTTACACGTTTTTTATTTGAAGGTGATGATGATATTTTTATTATCAAGTTTTTTCATTAAATTTATGTATATTGATTTATTCGCATGTTTTTTTATGAAAAATATGTGGGTTTTTTGGTTCATACATTTTTTTCTGAAGGCGATGAGGGTAGCTTTGTTCAAATGTTTGTTATGTGAACATGGTGTGGGAAGCTTTTTTGTTAGGTTTATTGTGTGAAAGTGATGTGGGTGGAATTTTTCATATTTTTTTAATGCGATAAATGAATGTTTTTTCATACGTTTATTTTGTGAATTGATGTGGGTATCTTTGTTTAAAAAAATTGTGAACAAGATGTGACTAGCTTGGTTTACAATATTTTCTATGCTTATGTTTGTGTCATAATTCAATATTATGGAATTATTTAGGGATATTATATTTTTATATATGCCAATTATTATATTCCTTTGATCATTTTTAATGTCTCTCACTCTTAATACATGGGAAATGTTTTCTCATTTGATATTACATATCATTCTATCATGGCATATGGACAATTATTATTGTTCTATGTTATTTTTAATAAGATATTTCTCCCCAAATAATGTTTCCTCATAGGATTTTGGTCAAAACCCTAATGACATGTTCATGAATTATTTCCTTACTAGGTTCAACCCTTTATTATATTTTTATTCCATGGGTTATGAATTTTTGTTAAACTTATAAGAAGCCTAAAAGGGAGTCTAATGTAGCTAAATTATAGAGAAATGTTCAGAAGTGTTGTAAATTATATTTCACAGGTAGTTAATACTCAATGAAACAAAACATTCAACTATGTGTATTTTTTATTTATTTTTAGTTTTACTGTACGTATTATTAAAATAAAGAATAATAAAGATATTTTTATCTTGGTTCGTCCCACTTGGTGTCATATCATGCATGTGTAAAGTATGTCTTTTTTGCACCAGACCTAAGAGTGTGGGTTGGGGGGTCTTAGATGGTATTTGATAAAGGTTTAGATATTTTTTAGGATTAGTTAAGTTATACTCAGTGATTAATATTAGAAACATTTTGTGGAACCACTAAGGTTAATTCTATGTATATCATAAAACTAGATATATTTTTTAAAATATTATGTATGTAATTTTACCAGTAATTAAACCACTATCTAGATACTGGTGAGTGGATACGGATATGGTATAGATTAACCAAGGGGGTAATAAACATGAAAATTTATGGTTGAGTAACAACCCGATCTTCACTCAGTGAATGATGAGTGTTCATAAGACTGTACACCTATCCAATAAATCCAAGGGGAAAGAGGTTAGTTATTTCACTTTCTCATTATGAACCATTATTAACAATTTAAATATAATTTTAGGATATAATATATTACAAGTATAGTTTGATAAAATAATAGGAAAATTACCATGGATAACTTCTATTGTACTGACATAGTTATAGAATAAAGCAATCATGGCATGATTGAACTAAAAGTGTCATGGTTTGTAATGAAGGTGTCCCTGGAGAAAACATATTTGGATAACGTTTTCATAAAATCAATTACTTCTATTAAATATTATCAATTAATTTTTTATTTAATATCTGGTTTGAACATAGCTCTTGAAAATGATGCTAAGGAAGTTATGTCTCTGGAAAATCATGAATCTTTGTTATAGAGTCATATTTTTGATAAATGGTTGAGAATATTAACATATACCGATTATGAGGGAAAAGATATATTACCAAATCATCCATTTGAAAGTAATATTTTCATCTATTAGAAGATATTTCATGAAACGTAATTAATATTTAGATACCATTGGGTATTTTTATTAGTATGTTATAACAGAAATTACGGGGATGAAATTAATTTAAGGGGGATAATGTAACAGACTAAAATTTTACTATATAAATTTACATTAAATACACATTATATTGATAGCTTGTTTCATATGAAACAAAAAACTAAAATATGTCATGTCATATTAGATGAATTTTTTTAATAAATTTTATGAAAAATAATACGTATAATAAATTAAAGTATTATAATTAGTTTGAAATTCATACAATAGAGGATTAAGAAAACATAACATTTTAAAAGGGAATTTCTCAATAAAAAACGTCTTTCTTTATATATTATATTTTAATTTAGAATATAGATTTTAGAAATTTAAAAATATAAATTTATAATAAAATTAATTTTTTAATTCACCATTTACAATTTATCTTTTATTGAGTAGTTGATATTTTTAAAATTTGCAGATTTTAGGTGAATAGTGAAAAAATTCTAATTTTTCCAATACCATCACTTTTATGAAATTATTATAATATAAGAATTAGATAAAAAAAATTTAAAAAACTTTACATAAAATATTTATATTTATAAAATAAAAAATATATTTTAAAAAACAATTTGGAATTTATAAAACTCATGTTTATTGTTTTGGTAACAGAAATAATATTTTACTCTAAAATTTGTTTTTATTTTCTTATATTCAAAATTAGTTTTCATTAATATTAGAAATTAAATCTAAAAATTGGATTTCAGATTTTTTATCAAAATTGTGATATTTTGTAAAACTATAAATTTCATTTATAAGTTGAAAATTATGATTACTAAGATTAATGTTAATGGTCATGATAATTGTGAAAGGGTTGTTTTAAATGAATTTTGTTGTTAATGTTGTGTAACTTTTAACAATTAAATTAAAATGATTTATTTTATATAATCAATATAATATGATCTTTACCCAAATATAAATATATATTTCCTTTAATTTAATTCTAAATTAATAATATATAATATTAAATACACTTAATGGTCAAAATATGATTTCTTAATAAACTAAATTCTATATAATATATGTTTTAATTTAAAACTAAATTTTTACAAATTTTGAAGCTAATTTAGATTAAATTGATACTATGTTACGGTTCCTAAATACTTAATTTAGTAATAATTTTTATCTTATGTTTAAAGAAAAAAATTATTATTGAAGTAAAAATAGTAAGGTAAAAAACCGAAAGGTATAATTTAAAAACCTAATGGTAAAATACTAAAAACATGAATAAAACATTGAAACAAATAAATAATAAAGGGATTATTGATCTTACATATTCCCCCACCCAATTATTTTCCATTTTGGAATATATTTCCTTTGAATAGGGTCATGACATTATTATAATGTAATGAGTAATTGTGAAAACTCTATATTCATCACTAATAATAGGAGATCACTTCCACAAAAGTTATACACCCATAAAAATTTTTAAATCAAAATTACATTACTCTATTATCTCATAAAATCTCTCCAAATTTCATATAATCCTTGGTCTTATAAACTTACCAAACTTAGGATCCTTAAGGTGTTACCCAATTGATAACATCCAGTGGGAGTAGTGATGTTCTCAACCGAGATCCCTTAATTGATTTCTTTTTTTTCCCACATCAAACCTGTTCTATCAATGAAATTATGATAAAATATACACTAAAAATATGGTTAAATTATATAATACAAAAGAAAAATATAATTTTTCCATTCTTCTATAATAATTATTAAAATGAAGACATCATCTTGTACACATGAAAACAACAGTCACCATGAACAGTGTGCTTTCTTATTAATCACCACCATACAAAAAATATTATATAATATGATTTAAATTATTATTATTATATTTTCAACATTAATATGATTATAAAATTTGAAACCATTTCATAACTTCCTCCCAGTCTATGGAAACAAATGTGATGTTTGTGCGTATGTGCAGACTGCCACCTCCACAAAAGTTACATATTTATTTTCTCGCTCAACTATTTTCTTATTTATAGAACACTTTAAAAATATTATTATCCATGTTAAAAAATCAAAAAAATATAATTATAAAAATATAATATGTTATTATTCAAAAAAAATTCTTAGCCATACTCCCTCGTAGATTCTATCTTGTTCTTGTTTGGGTATTTTCAATCACTTAATTAATCAATGATATAAAATCTATCATGGATTATTATAGAAACAAGAATTTATTTAAATTTTATATTGAAATGATAAATTAATTATTTACGTTTATATAATTTTTGTACTAATATTTATCTTATTATTTCTATATCACCTTTTGACTGATTATAAATCATCGAAAAAGTAATATCGCCCACATTTTCATCATGGATCACAAAAAAATAATTATTAAATGAAACTAAAAAATATAAATAATTATAAAATATATATTAATATACATATAATGATTTTTAAATGATGAAATTTTAATCTATGAAAATGATTTGATACTTCCATTATGAAACTAGTACTAAATAAACAATCAAAACAAACAAAATATTAAAATGAAAATAAGATATAAATATTTTTTTAAAATAAATGATCATTAATATAGTTTGTAAAAGGATACAGGTATTAATAATATTCTTAAATAGAAAATTAAGAAAATTATTTTTTTATACATGTGTTTGGAATATGTTTGGCTAAGCAGGGTTAAAGGTTAAGGTTTCTATATCTTAATTTTTATTTATTGAGATATGATGTGTATCACCAATTATTTACTTTTTTATTTTATATATTGTTCACATATTTATTTTTTCCTAATTTCCAATGAAATATATGGGATTTATGAATATATATCAGGTTATACATTTCATGGGTTATTAATTTGAAATTTTACGATGACGTAAGGATTTTTTATTAACTTAAACACCCTTACTTTGGGTTATAATGCATCATATTGAACAACATACATGTATTTTTAGTATCTTCCACCCTATGATTTTTTATCACAGATTATATTTTTCTATATGGAAAATGATACTTTTAATTCATATCTTCCTCAATGAATTTTTCACCATAAATGTTTTACACTGTTAAGAATAATTCTCATTCCCTTTAAAAGTAATTTTTCTCCATCTTCAAATATTCGCATTCTACCAATTTTCTCCTTCATATTTGGTAACCTAATTATGGTTTATCTCATTTTACATCAATTTTGCTTATTATATATTTAAAATTAACTTTTATTTTATCATTTTATGATTGGGATTTCAATAAATGTATTTTAAAATATTAAAATTTTTTCCCTTTCATGTTCATTTTTTATATTACCCAATAAATTTCCATGAGATTGTATTTATTTATTTTTCAATACATTATTATTGAAGGTTATCTTTTTAAAAGATAAATTTTTCAAAAAAATCACTTCACATATTTGAAAATAGCTTTTGATATAGACCCATACTATCATCATTTTATGATAACGTTAAAGATGTTTTATAAAACCTATTTTTATTTTTTTTCCACGTGATCTTATTATTTTTAAATAATTAATAACATTTTCAAAAAACATTCCTTTAAAAATTTAAAATAATTTTTATAAATATATAAAATTTATAATGATTTTAAAATTAAAATCATATTTCTTCTTATTTTTCAATGTGATTTAGTCAATGATTTTGAAAAGGTATTTATCATCCATGTCTACATCTTTAATTCTCCATATCTTTCACTGGTTTTATATTTATATTCCACCACTCATAGTATTTATATGACTATATTATGATATGATCAATAGAATTTTTCATCAAACTCATCTCTTTTCTAAGGTTTAATTAAGTAATGTTTCATTTTCACTTAGAACACAAATTTATGGATGATTATTATTGATGGTTTGAGTCCTATAAAACCCACCATTTCATTGGTTAATATTTCATTTCACATGAGATGATGAGATTTTATATGAACTGAGGTGGTTTTATTTGATCTGAGGTATTTTTTTGGACATGATGCAAGTACCATTATTCACATGTTTTTTGTGTGAACGTGGTATGCGTAGCTTTGTTCCAAAGTTTGTTATATAATTAATTAATTGGTTTATTTATTAAAATTTTATTGTTTTAATGTTATTTGGGTATATTTTTTCACAGATTTATTTTGCGAATGTGATGTGAGTGTCTTTTTTCACAAGTTTGTTGTATGAACATGATGTGGGTAGTTTTTTCACAGTTTTGTTTAGTGAAAGTGATATGGGTAGGTTTATTCATGAGTTTGTTGTGTGAATATGATATACATATATTTTTCATATTTTTCCTTATTAATGTTATTTAGTTTTCTTTATTCATAATTTATTATGTGATCATGATATAAGCATATTGGGACACAAAATTTTATATGCTTATGTTCGAATCATAATTTCATATTAGGGTATGTTTCAGTGATATTTAATATTTATATATTCCTATGATTAAGTATAATGTCTTATTTTTATTATCTAGCACTATTATTCCATGGTTAATTTTTCTTATTTCAGATTACATGTCTTTATTTTATGCATAATGGGTAAATAATATTAATCCATGTTCTTTTTAATAAAATATTTCTCCCCTGAACATTTTTTCTCAAATGCTTGTCATCAAACCCTTATTGTCACGTTTATTATTTTCCCCTTTATAATAATTTGAGATATCAAATTACTTATATTTCCATTCCAAATTTTATGTTGGTTATTATAATTTATCATTAGTCTATAATGGAGTCTACTGTGGCATAATTATAGAGAAATTTTCAGAACTTTTGTAAAATAAGTTTCTTAAGTAGTTGAACATTAAAGACACTAAGCCTTCCAATATAAGGTTGTTGTGTTTATTTTTGGATGTAATGCTTATCTTATGTAAATTATTTAAAATAAAAATATGTTTTCCTTATATCATCTCACTTGGTGTCAAAGGCTATATGTAAAGTATGTGTTTTTATCATTGGACATGGGAGTGCGGGTCAAGGGTGCCTCAAATTCCCAAGTTAGGATAATATTTCCTCCAACTACATTTTACCCTAATTCCCACTAATACTCATGTACTATTTTTTGAAAATTAATTTTCTAAATATCTATCCATTATATCTTAATTTACATTCCATATACTTATTCCACATTCTTGGTCTCTATAGGCAAGCAGTAGTACCAAGGGTATCGAGGCAAATTATTGGAATTATTTACCACTAATAAACCATATGGAAAAAATCATTCCAAGAATGAATAAAGAAAATAAAAAATTCTCAATTACACAAAATATTTTCAATGCACGACACTAAAAAATAGACAAATATATTGTATGAATTCCCCACACGTGACTATGCATATGAAAAAGTAAAATAATATAAAATTATCATATGATCGAAGAAAATTTTATTATTCCATCACCTCCATTATTTCATAACTATGATAATGGTCCACTCATAATACATGAAAACAGAAAACATACGTAAAAGATAATAAATAAATGACCATCTATATACACACCCAATGGTATATTTGTTGGGATAAATCTAAAATCACATTATGGTACTACCTAGATTTAATTCATGTCATTTTATAATCTATAGCATAAAAGTCGTTCTTAAAATAAATAGTGAAATTTTTTTATTACTTTTGAGTGAATTTTGAGACCAAATTAGTGTTCCATCACATTATTTCTTAAATATAAAAAGCTTTTTAATTTCCAATCCAATTCCAAATACATTTTATTCTTTTTATTTTATAAATCAAAAGTGTTTAAAAATAATTAATCAAAACAAATTTTATTTAAATAAAAATAATAAATAAGTAATAAATATTTCATGCATAATGAAACAATAAAATACCAGAATAACAAAAAAATTCCTAAAGTATCTAAAATTCATTTACATTGTATCATGGGTTAACTACTTAAGGGCCTAAGGAAACAAATTAAGGTATGGATTGAGAAGAGAAAAAAATTAGAACTCCTATGATTTGATTCATATACTTACTCTCACTTTACTCTATGATAGAATCCCCATGAGTCATACCCCCCAAGAAAGAGTGGTACTGTTCACTATTAGACACTTTCCAGAGTCAAATTTTCAACATGTGTATAATTTATCACTTTAAATCCCAGTTAGCTACCAAAAAAATCAGTGGAATTTATAAATTTAGGTCACTAAAAAATATACATATCAATTTCATAACAAAATATTAAAATAAATCAAATAAATCACAAATAAACTTGAAATACCCTTCATAGAAACAACCCCTTTCAAATCAATATCCATCCTTCATTAATCCATATCAGAAAATATATTTTGAAATTTTAAGCTATTCCATATATGGGAATACCTTTAAGGGTGGATGGGTAATCATAAAAAACAATTTTTACCATAAAAATAGGCCTTTATCTTTGGGGAAAACAATAATATCCATTCATAATTAACCATAATAGATCATGATAAATAAATACCAATCTTTAATAAAATTGATCAATAATATATTTATTTTGTAATTAAACCGCAAAATTTTATAAACACTTTATAAATGATCCAACCACTTCTTAATGATTTTATAAAAATCCACAAAAAATTAATATTACATCATAATAAGTAATATTGAATAAATAAATGCATAAAAAATGGTGTATTTCTTCATAAAAATATGCTTACTAATTTCTCCAACTCCTAGTGTGAAAAAATATCTAAAAATGTAAATTTCATAATGACCCGTTCAATATAACTATTAATTGGAATTTAGTTCATAGAAACCTTTTATATAATCCAATATTTGATTTATTGATAAATTTTATGAGTATAAAATCAATTTAAAATACTAAAGAACCCATTAATTTCATAAATAAATAGAAATAGATTGAACCCTATACTTGAAAGTAAATTTCAGATTTAAAAGATAATCTTTTAAGGATGGACTTGGTTTAAAAAATAGATTCACATACCGATAATAAAAAAATCCCTTCAGAATTAATGGGTTTAACTTGAGATGAAAAAACACATAATGTTCTAAATGATCATTTAACCACTAATAAGGGAATTAAATTATTTATTTACTTCTTAAAATCCCAAAATTTTGGAAATTTAAAACCAATAACTCGTCAGATTTATATTCCTTATGAATTTTTATAAGAAATTCAGATGATTGAAAATATTTCAGGGTGAATAAAGTGTGAAAGATTTACATGGTACTGGCTCATTCTAAGAACATAATTCCTTACCTTAAAAACTCATGGGGGTTCATGGAAATTAAACTATTATAAATTAGTGGATAAAATTTTTAGCTAACTCATATTCCAGTCCTTCTATATACCAATAGTTACGATTATACCAACTCTCTTTGGTTTATATCTTTTTCTTATAAAACATGAGCCATAAATAAAATTTACCATTGTGAATTTTTCTCTAGTAAAGTTCATTTGATATGTCTATCTAATTATTTTGACTAATTTTTACATCTATAAATTGTTCGTCTAGTGTCCCTATGTTTGATAATCTCCATATGATAGACCTTTTATAATACTACAGCTTATAAAAACATTTTTTCTATCTTATCTATAAAAAATCATCACCTAACAAACATTCTCCTCAAAAACATTATTTTTGGTGCCAAAAGATGTGGAGAGGAAGATAAATACAAAAGAGGAAACAAAATCTAATTAGGATTCCTCATAAAGCCTGTTCACGGTGCCCCACAACACCGCAGCTGGTGTAAAGACACCTCCTTCATAGGCGTTGCAAAGTAAAGAGGCTGGAGTCTCCATGATCCAAAAATATGTTTACGAAGCCACAAAAAAAAATATGTGGTAGTCCATGAAATCCCAAAATACATTTGTCAAGCTACTACAAAGCAAAGTGGCGAGAGGCTCCACGATCCCAAAATACGTTTGGGTAGCTGCCGCGAAGCAAAGAGGCGGGAGGAGACACTATCCAAAAACACATTTTCAAAGCCACCATGAAGAAAAAAAAGGTGGGAGGCTATATGGTTACAACAAAGCACCACGTGGTATAGCATCAAGGGATCCCTCCTTCACACTACCTCTTGACTATAAATAGCGGGCTTTTGTCGAGTCCAAAGGATGGACACTCCGACCATTCACCTTCTCAGGTCTCAAATTGCAAAGTACTTTCTCCCCGGCGAAAAATGAGTTCTTCAAGGTACATTAGCATCGCGAAGTGTCTTTCCCTTGGCATAAACACATCCCCTATTCAAGCAAGGATTACCTTTGCGAAGACCACAGGCCATCGTGAAGGAAATAGACCCCTATAGGGACTCGGGTATTCACAAAGAAAACATGCTTCTCGAAGTTCCTTCCATGCACATGTGAACCACATGCTATGGCAGGGTCACTATGCTTCGTGAGGTATACTACATCGTAGTGCTATGCTTCTCAATTCACCTTTTCTTCACGAATCCCTACACCATGAGAGCCTTTTGATTTTGTGAAGCACCTTCCATGTGCACATATGCCCATTGTCTATGCTATGCCACTCCACTTCACGAAGAATACCACTTCGCGAAGCCCCTAAAATAAATGGAGCACTAGATCATCACAAGGCCTCTTCTTGTGAATCCCATTGCTCTGAGACGCCTTTCCCGTACAACCCCCAGGTATGTTTGAAGTGGTTTCAATGTCCCTTGGGTGATTCTCTACGTCGTGTTTCTTATCCTTATGCTTCTTCTCATAATCATTCTAATTTCTATTACTTCATCACATAGCCTTGCTAACGTGGGCCCCTCTGTGGATCACTCCCTGACATCCCCTATCCACAGACCTGATAATGCATTTCCTTCCCCAAGGGTGGGTGGGTATCCATTATGTATGTCATAGAGGTGTGGAGTGAAGCCGCCTCATCCGAGCTATAGGACGATAAACTTCCAAGCACCATTGTCCTTAGCACATGATGTTAAACTATGGCCTCGCCCCATGCATCACATGTGGGGTTCCCCACATCGACATTCTCCACTCCCACTGGTCTCCAAAAGAGTGAAATATTCCTCACATAGAATGATATCCTCTTTTTGGAGTGTCACCTATCCCTGGGGAAGGGAAACCATCTCGGTGTAAGCCCCTAGACTTTCTTACCAGAGGCAGCACCTCATCTCCCCCTATCTTCTTCACGGCCAAAGACTAAGAGTTGAGAGGGGCACATGGATCCTCAAAACCCTATCCCTCCCCCTCTGAGATTTGTCTCTAGTAGGCATTCATCCTAGATTAATACCCAATCTCCATATCCTTGTGATGCCAACCACGCATAATCTGATGTTTCCTCTTTGCCCCACTAACCACGTCTATGCCCCATTTCACTTCCATGGATGCACCTTTAGCAACATGATCATCAGATATTTGCTGCCTCTTGTTTCTCACAACGAGCAGTACTCACGTGGGCTTATAGTAATCATTGACCATGGCATCCTTTCTGGCCCCCCCTAGAGTGTAAGACCCAAATCGTCTGGAACTAAGTGGACTTTGATCCTTTCCAAGGAAAGGTATGTTGGATTCCTCCATTAGGTTCAATCTCATCTTCTTTTCTCTCCATACTACGTATACATTGACCCTTTCCAAGGCAAGGTATATAGGATTATTTCATAAGGTTCATTCCCAACACCTACTAGTCTCGACCCCTTCTTGTCGGTTCACCAAACCATCCCAATATAAGTGGACATTGATCCTTTCCAAGTCAAGGTACATAGGAACCCTTCCTTAGGATCAAGCCCAACACATACTGGTCCTGACCCTCTTCACATTAGTTCTCCATATAATCATGACCACTTCACGTCGGTTCATCCTCGTCCTTCATGATGTTACACTGTATGTCCTTTTTATTCACGAATGATGCTAAACTGTACACATTAAAACTATATAGGATTTGATTGTTTTCAAGGCAAGGTATGTAAGAATCCTCCCTAAGGTCCTACCCACATCTACAGTAATTCTTTGGAACCCAAACCTATAATAAGATGGTGAAACCCCAACCGGTGGTTAGCTATTGGAACCCCAACCAACGGTAAGCCATTGGAACCCCAATCAGTGGCAAGCCATTGCCAACACCAATCGGTGGTAAGCTGTTATGTTCCCCAACAAATTGTAAGTTATTGTGTTCCCAATTCGACGGTATGTTGTTGTAGTCTCTTTTGTTGGGACCCACATCTCCAGTCCACCCCTTGGTATCAGACCAACCTTGAGCTGCTAGCCACCTGTAACCCCCATAATGTCATTGGGTCGTTGTCCTCTACAAACACCCGAATTCTATACCCCCATCCTGAAATATGTGGAATTTGATCCTTGACAAGGAATGGTATGTGGGAACCCTCCCTGAGGTTTAAGCCCATCATCCATGTCTCATCATGTTCTCTCTCCCTCGAGCCTATTCATTTCGGGAAGGTCATTCCCCAGCCTAGAGGTTCCACTTCCTCCTGGTCCCATCCATAGGGGCCACCACCCTAAGTATCCCATCGCCCTACCAAACTATGATGGATTTGATTCCCTACTACAAGGATACATAGAAAGTCTCTTCAAGGATCAATACCAACACTACCATCACCTTCATGATGGTTCCATATCATTCCCCCAACCACTTCATTCATATCTACATCATCAATCCTGATTCTATCTCGGGCCTCCCCATCCTGCTCAAATCATGTCCCCCTCTTTCTCGCTACTCCTAGCAGTAACCAGGTAAATAACCACACGTTAGACCCAGCATCAGCGATCCCTCTAGGGGTCACACCAACCTGATCCACTCTCTTCTGTGTTATGATCAGTCTGATCCATCTCTACTAGAAGTTATACTTGTGACAAACCCTATGTTAAACATGGGAAGCTGAGGAAATCCTCAGAGACATGCCTATGGCATGTAATCCCCCGCATTAGACGTGGGATACCTTAGGCTTCTATGCCCTCAAGAAGCCCTATCATAAAGGGAATAAAACTAGAGGTTCCAGTGTTCCAACGTCCAGACATTCTAGTGATGTCCAACATGACTACTCCCTCGACCAAGGTTTTTGCCCTGGCCAAACCCCTCAGAATGTCTTGACAGAAGCAGAATAATTAACTAGCATCCATGAAGACATGCCATTGTTTCACGAACAACATCTTATGTCAATGAGGGAGACTCGGACTAGGAAATGAGTTCTGAGGGGGAATCCACAGAAGGATGAATCGACATCCCATCATCCCATTTTGATCAAGGAGTAAACATCCTTGAATAAGTGACAGATAACACCTGCCTTTGGAAAGAGGGAATGCGTGGAAATAAGTAGCATGTCCTTCTCCTAAAGAGTCCGATGTGTGACCCAATGAAAGAATCAGAAACAGAAATGGTGAAACCTATGTGAAGTTCTTCTCCTCAATGTTGAGATTAGTAGCATTGGAGACATCAGTGTACTGGCATGTCACCAGATCCATGTATCTAGCACTGGGTCCCACCAAGAAAATAATGATCCTAGTCTGAAATAAACCATAAATTGGGGCATTTTAGCGTTGGACATCCCAGTCTACAACATTGTCAATGTGGATTCTTCTTACCAAATGTGGAATATGAAATGGCATGGGGGAAATGGACATCGATTTTCCTTCATTAAGCACTAATGGTTAATTCTCCCTCCTTTGCAAGACCCAAGTTGCTACGACATGAAATCGATCACCACCCTCCTACTGACATAGGGGAAGAGTAAACATCAACCCAAATATCATGCATAGACCCATCGCTTCTGTGATAGCCTCCACGTCCACAGTTGTTGGGCTCCCACACCCCATATCCCCTCTGAGTTCGTTCAGCGAAGGGTGACAAATGACCTCCTTTGTTGATACTAGGAGGTGGGGATTATCCCGACATGGGATATGGGTTGTGAGTATGTAGAGGCATCTACTCCTCATCACCACCACCATGTGCAAGGGCCGCATAGGGATCTACTACTCCCTGCTTGAAAGCACAACCATTTCAGGAGACTCTCCCTGGAATGCTTCGATGACTCCCTCCCCTACACCGATGAGGCGAAGGATTTTGGGGCTAACCCTGACGGTCTCAAATTCTTGTGGCTCCCAAGGAGGGACCCCACTAGGCCGCACCCGCGCCACCACCCAACCCATTGGTCTGAGGAAAAGGTAATTTATGCGCCTGTACCGCTAGCCCCTGTTCGACTAACCTGACGCCAGCGTTGGGCACAAGCTGAGGAGGACGCTCACCGAGTGGCGTCAACATAAAGTCTACCATGTCCCATGCCACGGCTGACATATACCATCAGTTCCCTATTTATATTGAGAAGGGGAACTCATATTCCCAGCCCAGATCAAGGCTCCAACCACCCCATGGGTAAGCTAGGTTTACCCTCCTCGTCGCCGACACAGTTGGCATTCATTACGGGTCGAACCGCGGTGTTTCCATTCAGTATGGAGATCATCCACATACCGCCACCATTGAGAACGCGAATCCTCCTTACTCCCAAGCTCGGCATGGAGGTCCACCCTATGCCACCTGCAATCCAGATTAGGGTCCTCCCCATGGCAGTGACATTCAGTACAATATCCTCTTCAACACTCAAGACATCAGGTATGGAGGCGTTCCTCCTACCATAGGACACCGATGTAGAGATGTTACACATTCGGTCAATTTTCAGCATGGGGGCCTTCCCCATGTCCTTACAGTAGCTAGAGAACGCCTTCCTCACCCTATAAATCATAAAATTGAATGTCATCCTTACTTCAACGGAACATAGGATAGAGGTCCAACCCGTGTTCGGATACACCAGTATGAGGACCACCCTCGCGCTAACACTACTAGTGGAAATAAGCATGGAGGCCCTTAACATGATTATACCATCTCCAGCGGCGGTTCTACCATCTCCGTAAATTTCTGTAGAGACTCCCTCTACACAGTGGCCAGTGGACACAGAGGTCCTCCCCATATTCCTTTTGACATTCGTCCAGGTGCTCCTCGCACCCCAGCCCACTCATGCAGATGTTCTCTCCGCCCCAATACCAGTTGGATGAAGGACCAACTTGGGCCATAAATCTACCTTATCTTGAAGAGCCTTCCTGAGGATGGACGGCAGGTCGCATCCACCCTAAAAATAATTTTGGGGAGATTTATATAGAAATTAACCTTGATTTCTTCTCTGATTCTGAAGAGGAATACGATTCGGTGACAGAACCCTCACATTGATCCTCTCTGTCAAGGTTCAGGGCAAGAATATGGTGCATCTCCCTCATCCTTCCAGAATGTGAGGTCCACTAGATCCCTACCTCCCTCTGTAGACACATCCAAGTGGATGAAGATTTGGCATCTCCCTAGGGCATGGTCGTGTAGTCACCACCATCATCGCTAGGGGTACTCTCTTCCTCAATGAGATATCGCGGAGAGTTGTTCGGGGGACCAATGGGGGACTTGCAGCGGCATGGTCCACTGCCAGTAGCCGTAATCCTTGCGCCCGAAATTGTGGTCACCGGCCCATCCTATCGCGATGTGGTCCCTAAGTCACTACACTCTCTGGAGGATATCCCTTGATATGGCATCTTTTCAACATGATTGTCGTAATATCCATCATCCAGTCTATCATATTAGGGTTCTACATCATTACCACTACTGGTTCCCCAGCCACCTCCTATTGAGGAGTGAGGAAACCAAGGGCCAGACCCCGAGTCCGGCCTGAGGAGCTTGTTGTACATTCTTGTGGTAGAACATTTCATAGAGATGTTTTGTCCATTTGCAACACCAAATTTCAAGGCACCATAATCACTCACCTAGGGGGAGGTTGGATTCTTTCACCAACCCCTCTAGGAGACACATTTCAGTCTTCATCATCAGTGAGTGGCCTATCCCAAGAGTCCGACACACTTCGAAGACACTGGTTAACAATTCTGTTTGGTTTATTTGGCCGCACTCACCGTGGCCTAGCTCCCTGAGTCATGAGGCCACCATAGGACCCTCCAAAAACGATGAGTTAAGACCTATACTTTTCTCCACAAGATAACCAAGGAGGCATCCCCCCACGTTCAGATTTGTGGTTGGGGGCAGTATGCGACCCTCCATTTTAGTTATATCCAACACCAGCCAAACTTCCCATGCGATATCAAGGATAAGTCTCTAGGTAGAGTTATGGTTAAGATGGCCGATTTATCGGAGGAATAGATGGATATAAATCTCCTTGGAGAAAACATACCCCCAGGGGGAGTGCCACAACTTTTGGACTCATTAAAAAGGGTTACTCACCAGCAGATAAATCTTTCGGGTCTTCTTGTGCCCACCAATACATTGGTCCTCAGCTAAAATCCCAATAACTCTAAGGATAACCTCATATCATTCAAACCCATCGACCCATATGGATTAGTATAAAAGGAGGAAGAAGATCCCTAAAAATTCATGTTGAACCAATAGCTCGCGGAGCATAACCATATGGTTGATGACCTCCTTATTGAGCGTGTCGTAGAGACATGACCAAATTATGGTGATCCTCAACCAGGGTAGGAGGGGAAAGAAACCCCCCAGGTAAATTTCTCCCAGGTGACCCTGGCCATCCTTCCCACGCAGACAAGGTATAGGTTGGAACATAGGGAAATAGGGTGTGGTATGTATTTCCAAATCCGCCCGAGCGATGAAATAATTCCTGGGTCCCAGCTCAGGCACCCCCCGCCGCTATATAGGCCATCCCGCCAGAGTCTCCACGAGCCGTTGGTCCTTCTTATCACATTGAATAACCTGCCAATGCATAAGTATCCTAGGATTACCATAAAAACTGGATCCATACTTAGATGATCCCATGGCGGTGCTCATTGCTCACCTCGAGGTATTGGAAACGTGATAGGTGGAAATCACACCTTATGGAAAAAAATATCCGGCGTGGGTGGATGATATGCCATCACTCCCAGGTTTCGTAAATCCCACCTTCAACCCCTTTAAGGGGATGGGTGACCTGTTGTAGAATCTGGCCCACTTCATTTCAAGGTGATGACCCGTGTTCGTAAATCTAGCACCACAAGAGGCTTCCAAACTCTAGTGTTTTGTACAGACATTGGAAGGGCTTGCGTTTGTCAGGTATAACTAGCCATGCATCGGGTCAGTATCTGACTAGGAAGATATTCATAGGAAATCTCTTTACCAGTTAATTTCCACTACTCAGATGATGAGTATTGAGGACCTCTTCAAGTGCATGCAGATACCTGATTGGCGCATCATGAAATTTGTTGCCTGGTGGAAAGGGATCACCTACTCATTGGGCATGCCGCTGACTTTGGAACAGTTGCTGAGAATGTGTGTGGGGAATGTCAAGACTGAACTGGTCCCCTTTATCATTACCCAGAATTACCCCTAGGGATTCTAAGACATCTCTGATAAGTCTCAGTGCCTGGAATAAGCCTTGCAGCAGGCCATCCAAGCACGTCTGTTGCCTCCTACAATTCCCGTGAGGAGGGCCACTCGGGTCGAGCCCTCTGTGGTAGCCCAATTAGAGGCCCCCAGGCAACTGGTGTTATTACCTATAGAGCAGCCTCTTCAGCCTTGCAGAGTCCCTCCACTGTAGGCATAACCTCTGGCCTAGTAGCATCCGCCTTAGAATCGACTCGCACCCCCACATAATGCGCTGCCACCACCTAGGCGATATAAATAGGTTTTGCCTCCTCGAAATGCCCCTCAGGAACCCCATCAGGGTCAGGCACCCAGAGCCCCCCTCCTGGACAGATGAAACTGGACCTACTCATTCAAAAAGGCCCAAGTCCTCAGTTATTTCTAAAGCGCCCTTGAACATGGAATTGTACGGTTTCCCGAATGTTGGAGACCAGAAGATGTAGACCTCACTGATCGCCCCAATTACTACCCCTATCACTGAATCCTAGGGAACACCCTAAAAAAGTGCTATGCCTTTAATGTCTAGCTTTAAGACTAGGTCGAAAACAATGTAGTCAGGTTGGTCCAAGATCCGGCACATGTGGCATGTATATTCCGCAAGCTCGATGGCAGTAGTGATAGCGAAGGTGAGTGGAACTAGGTTTCCAACCGCGGGTCCCAAAAGTACGACAAATGGATGGATCATAAGGCAGTTGCCCATGCCCATGGTATTATCCCTTCATGCCTGAATTTGCCCATGACTTCAGAAGCTGATGTGTAATCCACAACTACTACTTCTGCATCGTCTTCTTAGTCATCCTCTTCCCAAAAGATAAAGCTTAGTCGGTGTAAGGGAAAAAAAATTCCACCTCTAATTCCATTGTCATACTGTACTCTTAGTGACTTAATTCACCCATTGATGGAGATTAAACCTAGAATTTGTCCACTGGTGGATGATTCTTCAACTGACAGTCAAGGGCATGTCTCAGTTAACACCATAGAGCTTGTAAACCCCTACATGACCCTGGATGATGTGGAACACCAGGTGGATCCTCCCAATGTCCCCAGCCGTCGAGAGCATCGACAGAGCCATGGAAATATGGGATGTCAGAGTGGCTCAGTCAGTACTTCCATCTAGACTGTGCATGCTACAAAAACGAGATAGAAAGCCCATCATAGATCTCAATACATGCAGCTTTACCATCCGGTGTCATTATGTCATCCTTTACCACAATTTGCGTTTCTTGATCAGGAAGAGAAACCTCAACCGCGCCATGATCAGCCACGCTATACTAGGGATAGTCTTAGACATCTAGCCCTCATCCAGTAGTCACTCCATTGGTTTTAACTAGTGATCAGCGGGATATTCCCATCCCCAGTCATCCACCGATTCAGCTGGAAGGACCAGTCATTCCCCATATCGTAGAATGACCTCCGGTAAGCAGAAGCTCACGCTTGGCACAAAATCATGATTTCCTCAACCATCTTTCCAGTATTCTGGAAAGTATCTCTATCTTTGAGGTTCTTCTCCAGTCATTAGATATGCATGAAGCCCTTGTTGAGGATTTAATAGTCCACCTCCAGTTTGAGAAGGTGGTAGCAGCGGTAAAATTCTTCCATGTTAAGGTAATCGAGCATGCTGAATACCAAGACATCATCTTGTTCTCTAGAGAAGATGAATGATCTCCCATACCGGGGCAAATACTCCCATTATACATCACCGAAAATTTTAATGTCATGGGGGTTTGTCTGTGCTTTGTCAGCACAGGCTCTAGGATCAACCTAATTACGACTCAGACACTGGGAAAACTGTGGTTATTCGAGGATGAACTATCTCCCCCTGACCTGAAAATTAAATTTTATGATAGGAAAAAACAGACAACGGATGACAAGATCCTCCGGAAGACCTAGTTCAGTGGCCTAGTTTCTTGAACCGAGTTCAAGGTTGTATCCCAAGACTCCACCTAATATGAGTTTATGGGATGTTCATGGATCCACCTGCATGCGACGGTCCCTTCATCGTATCACTAGTGCCTCAAGTACACCATTAATGGTCGAGTAGGTGAACTTAAAGGTGACACATATCACTTTTCCTCTTCTGATTCCCATTACCTAGATTTTGACTATTACATTAGAAAGGACAAGAAAATTCAGGCTAACAAGTTTGAACATGCTACGACTGCGACTCTACCATTGATAGATATGATGATTCCTTCATCTTTCCAAACCACTTATTGGAGGCAACAACCATGGATATGGGACAATTATTTGTTATTTCTAGAATGAGGGGGAGCACATTCCCAAGTCTAAGAGACCCTGAAAGATCTCCTTATATTCCTACACAAATTGGCCTTGTGTGAACCCAGAGCCCCTACCCCCATAAGTTATCAGGATGTCCACACCATGGCAATAGAAATATGCCATACCTTCATGTCCTTCCGGGCTGGCATAAACTGGCTCAAGTCGACGCATCACTGTTGATTTTGTATCATCAAGTGTGGACCCTTGGGCCGAAGAATAGATAGGATCAGATCGACAACATTCATCATTATGGTTTCGACAGCATGGGTGTCCCCCGTTGCATTGTCTACCACTGCTCAGGCTGGCACCAGTCTCCCATTGGGATCTGTTGACATAGAGGAAACTCCTACCACCAAGGATCCATCCTCCATAAGTGAAGAAGAGGACATAAGGGATGCTTTGTCTTCCTTTGAAGAGGGTGTCTCTACCACGGTCGATAAACTGGTATAGGTGATACTCAGTTTCAAGGGGGATTCATAACCCACATTGACCAGTGCCTCTATGCCTGTCAAATATAAACAACAGTACATGGAATTCTTGAAGAAACATTGTGACATATTTTCCTGAAGTTATGATGAGATTCTGGGACTAGATACCTAGGTATTAATCCACAGTCTTAGTCTACTAGAAAATCACCGTGGGTTTAAGAAACCTCTCAGAAAAATGCACCCTTCACGTGGTGCCAAGGTTGGGGTTGAGGTTGATAAGTTCATCAGGGCCAATTTCATCAAGGAGGTCCAGTACCCTAGATGGTTAGTAAAACTTGTGCCAATCAGGAAGAATACTGGATAGATCAGAGTCTGCATCCACTTCCGGGATCTCGACCATCATTGTCCAAAGGATGATTTTCCCCTTCCTAGGACGGAATTGTTTATCAACACTACAGCTAGCTTCTAGTCCCTTTCCTTCATGGATGGGTACTCCGAGTATAACCAGATTCAAATGGATCCTGAGGATAAAGATTCTATAACCTTAAGGGAACCGTAAGGTACATTCTACTACCAGGTAATTCCATTCGGTCTAAATAATGTAGGTGCCACCTATCAGCGGACTATGCATCCCATATTTATGTCAATCCTCAAGAAATTATTGGAATACTACATTAAAAATATGATGGTTAAATCTCGTCATTGTCAGGACCATCTCAACGACCCTATGAAAGTGTTTGGACTCCTCTGTTCCAATCACCTGAAGATGAACCCATTGACGTGTACCTTCGAGGTCACCTATGGAACATTTCTTGGCATCATTATCAGATTAAGGGGAATCAAAATCGTCCAGGAAAAGTTCATGGCCATTATCCAGATGTCTCCCTCGAGCAACATCCGAGAACATCGAGGCTTCCAAGTCCACATGGAATACATAAGCCGATTTATTGAGATTTTGGCCAGAAAGTGTAAGCCCTTTTCTTAGATCATGGAGAAAGGCATTGTTTATAAGTGGGATGAGGAATACCAGACTACTTTTGAGCAAATCAAGCAGTATTATCTCCAGCCTCCGGTTTTGATGCCACCCATTTTCGGAAAACCGCTAGTCCCTTATGTGACCACACTGGAATGATCGCTAAACACCATTCTTACCAAAAATAATGACAGGGGAACGATGAACAATCTCTACTATCACAGCTGCAGGCTCCACGATACAGAGATTAGATACTCACCTATCAAGAAAACCTACCATGATCTAGTATTCTATGTACATAAATTGCGACATTAATTGAAGCAACATGAGGTATAGATCATGTCCCATGTTTATCTTATGAAGTACATCCTGAATCACCCCATGATTAAAGGTCATCTAGCTCGGTGGGCGGTGATTATCTAGAAGTTTGATAGGAGGTTTGTCCCTCAAAAGGAAATGAAGGGGAAGGTGCTGGTGGATTTCCTTTCCACCCGTCCAGTTCTTGTGGATCAGTCTATGGACCTTGATTTTTCTGATCAGGAAATCCTCTCAGTAGACCAAGCCATCCTATGTTAGAAAACACATTTGGATGGTTCTTCCTAAATCCCTACTGGCTAAAAGATCAATGACCCAAGAATCAATAGAGTAAGCATGTGTATCGTCCTCATCACTCTAGTACAAGTTGTTTTTCCATATTCAATGCTGCTATCAGAGGGTTGTACCAACAATGAAGCAGAGTACCAAACTCTCTTCATAGGGCATGATCTGGCCCTCAAGATTGATGTTCCCCACTTACATTTTAATGGGGACTACAAAATAGTCATCAAACAGATCAACAATGACTTTGACGTCAGGAAACTAGATCTCGTACCACTGTTTGAACATACCTAGCAATTGATGGCCAAGTTCCCATATCGGCCAGAGGTAACCCATGTCCCTCAATAACAAAATGGTAGAGCAGACACCTTGGCCAGTATAGTTGTATCCCTTCTAGATCCTAATCAGAATGATTTGATAATCCACGTGGCACACTAGAGATTCATCACCCTCCTCACTCAGAACAATGATGATAGCCTATTTTTAATCCACCTTACTGCAGACACCTCCACGTCAGTACCCTTAGGTCCCCCTATCATAGTTCTATAAGTAACCCCCAACTGGAGGACACCCTTGGTTGAGTATCTTATGCATAGTAATCTTCCAGCAGATCGGGCCAAGCACGAGTGAACCTGACGTTGCGCATTATAGTTTCTCCTACAGAGTGGTCCCGGTCTTGAGAAGATTCTCTACAAGTGTGGTTTTTTTGGGGTTCTCTTCCATTGAATTCTGGGAATTGAGATCTCTTAGGTAATGTAGGAGGTTCATGTCAGTTCCTGTGGGGCTCATCAGACTGTCCCAAAACTCACTCACCTGATCCGAAGACTGGGGTATTTTTGGCCCTCCATGATCTGGGGCTGCATTGAGTTTTCCAATAGGTTTCACAAGTTCCAAAATCATTCCAAAATTGTTCATCATCCATTGGATCATCTCCACACTACCATGTACTCTTGGCCCTTTGTGGTATGGGGACTCGATGTCATGAGACCATATCCACCGGCGACGACTTGACAATGTCGGTTTATCCCGAACTCTATAGATTTCTTTTCTAAGTAGTCATAAGTGGTTCCACTCAAGGAATTCATGTCCCATTCTATATTTTACTTTGGGATATTTAATATCATCTACCGGTTTGGAGTCCCTCACGTTGTGCTCACTGAGAAAGGTACCATCTTCTGGTTGGATGAGTTGAAGAAATTGTATGCCAAGTACAATATTCGTTCTAACCATACCTACCTCTATCACATGAAAGCAAATGGGAATATCTAGGATTTCAAAAAAAAAATCTCTAAAATTATGCATAATATGGTTGGTCAGAACATGAATAGTTGGTCAGACATGCTCCCAAATGCCCTTAGGGCTTATCGGACGACGACTTACAATTCCACACCGGTGACCCCATACTCCCTAGTGTACCATACAAAGTCTGTCCTGCCCATCTAGATTCGGTTCCCTTCATTGTGCACACCTTTCTATGATTAGTAGGCACTAGATAAGATAGATGTTATCCGTCTGGAAAAATTGGAATCACTCGACGAGAGCATGCTCTGTGCCCTTCAAAACCTGGAAAGGAATTAGAACAATATAGCTATATATTTTAACAATAAATTTCACCTCCACACTTTCTTGATATCTGACCTGGTGATGTCCTTGAAAACACCAATCATACCTAGTAGGAAACCACCCAAGATGGAACCCAAATTGAATGGATCATACATCACTCATAAGGTTTACCCCAAAGGTGCATTCTCCCTGGTAACCATGGATGGTGAGCGTATAACTCCTCCCAATAATTCCAAATACCTCAAAGAATAATTTTCCTGAGTAAACCAGTCTTACATGACCATAAACTATCATTTCCTGCATGACATTGAATTTTATGTCATCCCGCAGGATGTTAAACTGTATCATGTCCTACATGACCTTAAATTGTTTTGTCCCGCAGGACATTAAACTTGATGTCGTCCTACAAGATGTTAAACAACGCCTTAAGAACTATGTATGTCTTGATTCACATACTCATGGTATATGTAAGAATTATCATACACCTTGTCATGAGTTCAGCCCCCAAAAATATTCTCTTTGACTACCCCTTGGTAAAGTCCTCCCAGAGGATCCCGCATGGTGTTGTGTAGGCTTCTCTGGCCCCACTCATGTAAGGATTATGAGGATCGCACCATGTTCCCTTCCTTGTTCTTGTATCCTCCCATGTCTTCACTACATGACACTAAACTGGATGGCTCTTTTCAAAACTATGTGTGGCATGATTCTCTTTCTTATGAGATATGTAGGAACACCTGGATATTTCATCTGTTGGCCCAACCCAACTTCAAAATCTCCCCTTAGGTCGAAACACATGTTTTGGTGTGGTCTTTCACCCTCATTCATGTCGAGTTCATCAGGAACACACCACGTATTCCTCTCCTTGTTTATCTCTTCCTCTTCCATCATCCTCCATGGTGTTAAGCTGCATTGGCATATTATGCTTTCCGTGTCCCATCATTTGGATTTCTTTCATCTTTCACATCCAAAAGGACCCTCAAACGGCATGGATACTTAGACCAAGGCCTCTCCTACCATTTCAGGCCAATGTCCCCGAGGATTTCGAGTTCAAATTTAATACATATCTCGTGTTTTGAATGTGTTCAATGGTCGATGAACAATTGTTTTCCCCTAAAACCTAGTCACAGTAATACAGATAATGTGTTGCGAACATGGTCAACAGTTATCCTCTATCATTGTTTCTTTTTTGTGGTTTTCTATAGGTATGATGATTTTTCTTCTCCACTAACTTTTCCCATACATATGACATTAAATTAGGATTCTACAGTCTGAGCCCTATGACCATAAACTAAGATAACTATCGTCCTCAATTCAATATGCTAAACTGTGAATTAGTTGGTACTTCCCATCATAGATCCTTGAACCTTGTCGGCCCCTAGCCCAAGTTATTATTTGGGATTGTACGGTGTGTTATGAGCTTGATTCCTTATTCACTTTAGGTCACACGTCATGTTGTACACATCCCTGATTGAGATACCTTTCCTTTATTTGTGTTCTTGCCGCATGACATAAAACAACACAACATTCTCCAGAACTACGTGTGGATTGATTCCAATCCTCATGGGATACACAGGACAACTTGAACATTTAGTCTTCGGGTCCATCCCCATATCATAAAAACCTCCTTATCCTCATGTCCCCTTGTCTTGAGTCCATCTAGGAGAGAAGTATATGGTGTGGTGTGGTCTTATGTCCTCATTGACATCAGGTTTGTAACAACAATGACACCTACCTCTTTCTCCTAAGAGCTATTCGTCACCCTGTCCTACACTTCTCTTTTTTTGAGTTGACTACTCTTATGTTGGGACCCTCGAACCTCTTTGTAAATTCACCAATGTGCCTTGGATTACTCTGGTTCCTGACCTACAGTGTCTGATTCTACCTAGAAATTCACTCGCCAATTTTTAAGGCTTAGTGTCCCCTTAATTTGGGATTCCATCATCATTCACAACGAAAAGGACCCCCAAATGGAATGGATGCTCGACCCCAGGGCTCTCCTTCCATTTTAGTCCAACCTCCTCGAGGAATTTGAGTGAAAATTTGATACATGTCCCGTGTTGGAAATATGTTCAGCGGTCAATGCTCATTTTTCATTCTTATATAAGGTCACACGATATGGATGATGTCTTGCGAACACGGTCAACAGTCATCCTCCATCGTCACGCCAACCCCATCAATCCCTATGTGTATATTTCATTATTTGCATCATTTTTTATGTCATCATGTCCAAGTGGTGTTTGAACACTCTTGGTATTATCCCTTAGTGCGCATTTGCATGTTAGGGGGACAAAGCCACCGTAAGGAGTCATTCGGGTCTCCGTGCTGATTTCCCTTTCATTCATTCCATTCATTGAAATGAAATTATCTACCATTTTTTTCCACATTGAGCATAGATCATGTTAGATTAAGGGTCAGGTCAAGGTTTGCACCCATATGGAAGGGTATCGCTTCTCTAGGGTCAGAGATCTGACACCTTAAACTAATATCTCCTACTACGTACTTTTGGTAAGGTGTAAGAACTGAAACTCTCAGAACTATGTATAGATTGATTACCATGCTCATGGAGTACGCAGTAATGCTCATAAATCTCGTCTTTGGGTCTAACTCAGGTTCTTCTAATTACCTCTTCTGTTCGTCCTTGTGGCGCTGACTTTCACAGAATGGCATGGTTTGGTGTAGGAATTACGTCTTCATTCACACTGGGTTGAAATATCAGCACCACGTACTTCCTTTCTAAGAAGCTAGTCTCTCATGCCCCTCATCCCACAAGACATTAAACTACACCCACTGAACTATGTATGGCTTGATTCCCATCCTCATGGGATACAAAGGAACACCTAGACATTTAATCAACAGGTCCAACCCCATATTTTCTAACATATGCTACCCCTAGGCCCAAGGTCTCTTCCCCATGAATTACATGTATTTTAGTGTAGACCTAGTCCTCATTCACTTCAGGTATTCTTTATCCCATCATGAACATTCCCCCCCCACCAAACAACATTTCTCCTCTATGTGTCCAAGCTATATGACCTTAAAAACTATACAACCTAGACCCACCTGACTGTAAACTGTTCTGCCTTTATTTCCGAATTTTCAAATGCATTGGTAGATCCTATCATACGAACCTAATCTATGACATTAAAATCCTTGTCGTACGACGATAACGGCACTACATTTTAATGTCCCCACTCAAGGGGATATCATATTGGGTATTGGTCCTCCACCATAACAGTTTTCAATTCCTACAAATGGCTTGATTCCTATAGTGAAACATGTATTCTCCATACAAGGTTTTTTGATTCACAAAAAAACACACACATCCATCCTAAAGAAAAAACAAGACCTATAAAATATCACTTCTTTTGGTGTGTGGGCCAGACCCACACGACAATATTGTCCCTAGAATGGGTATACTACCACACCACTTCTACAATAACAAATGGAATGATTCCCATTATTAAGGGATACATATGACACCCTGGAACTTCCCCCTAGTCCCATCCCAACTTTGATTTTTGGTTCCTCAACCTAAGATTTTCCCAGGGAGCACATGGTGTGGCATGGGATTATGCCCTCATTCACATCAGGTTTTTCAATTACTGTACCATGTGTCCCCTCCCCTTTTTCTATCATAGTATGAACTCTAAGACCATTAATCTAAGATCCAACCGTCTTGGTCTCAAAACACTAAATTACATGCCATCCTCCACAACTATGTATGGCTTCATTCCCATCCTCATGGGATACTTAGGAACGCCCAGACATCCCGTCCATGGGTCCATCCCCTGGAATCATAAATCCCTCCCTGTTTTTTTCTCCCTGGACCAAACTCCTTTGGAATTATGTGATACCTATTGGGATATCATTTGCTTTAGGTTTTGCAACAACCCCACCGCATCCCACAACCTAGTTCGAGTTCTATGACCTTAAACTATGATATCTTTAAGGGAACTACGCATCAGTTTCAACCACTTTTCCATCCTATGAGCACTTATTTAAATCAGTTCCCCTCTTAATGGTTCACTCTATAACCACAATCTAGGATTGTATCACCAGAAGACCCTTGTCTTTGGAAAAGGATTCGAATCCCTCTACTTGGTGTGCCTTATTGTCTCATTAAAATGCATCCTGACAAAGAACCCAAAGTGTTGAATTTTGACATCGATATTCCCTCATTCCATGACCAAGCATCATGTGTCCTTAATTTGTATCATAATCATCTTCCATGTCTGAAAGGACTCCCTTTACAGCCTTTTATCCTACCACATTGTCTCAGCTATCGTTTTGGGCCAACGTCCCTGAAGGCCTCAAAAAATATTTATGACAGGTCCCACTTTTCGAAAATAGTTAGTGGCTGATAATCATTTTTCTCTCCCCATTCCTGGCTAATTCAAAACAGATGTTGTGTTTAAATCATTGTCTATATCCATTCCTTCTCCCCACACCACCATCATTGTGTTCTAGATCTTAGGTTCCATGATTCACATTTTTCCACCCCCTTGTGTTCAAGTGGAATTCCAACACACTCGGTTCTACACCTCCGCTCATCTATTCCCATTAAGCAGGGGAATCAATAATTTGAGGATGTCACTCACTTAGAATTACACTACACCTAATGTGTGCCTTTATGTACCAGGAAAATCTCACCATTATTCCTTGTTTCCCACATCTACCACGACTCATGTGGGATTCATAGTTTTTTTGGGGCATGTACTGCTGCAGCTACGCCACGCAGGTCCTTCATCCTGCATTACATTAAATGGTACTCTCAGAACTATGGGTAGATTCATTCGATCCCGATGGGATACATTGGAATGCCTGACCACTTTTCTTGAGGCCAAGCCTAACTCTCACCCTCTATCCCTTGACCTAAAATAATTCTTCAAGGGATACATGGTGTGTTGCAGACTTCTTTTGTCCTTATTCGCACTAGGTTTATAGCTACCGGATCACATACTCCCATCTTGGGATCTCCCCTTTCACTCTCTATCCTCTCATATGACGTTAAACTACACGAGTCCATGTGTCTGCAATGCATGACACTAAACTGCAGTTATACCCTGAACTAGTTTAGGATTCCCCATATTAACTATGGGATGCACCATTATCCTCGTCAGAGAGGGTTTCATCTATGAGTGTTGGTGTCCGACCATTCTATGTTTAAGAACAACGTTTGGATTGACTCTCACCCTTATGTGATACATAGTGATGCCTAGACATTTCGACTTTGTCCCATCCACATGGTCATTAACCCATTTCCCCCCTTGGATTCGATCACGGTCCAGTACCTATGACCTTAAACTATAAGCCTATAGTCCATTTAATATGACTTTAAACTATTAACCTCAGTCTAGGAATTATGACCATAAAACTATGTGCAATGTCCTGGTCAAATGACTTTAAACTATTCCATTCATCATATCCATCTGTATGATGTAAAACTTTAACGCTTTCTAGGTCCTTACTAGGGAGTTCATGTTCGTAAATAAGTTTGATCCCTGATAAGACTGATGAGCCCACTTAATGTGTTTCCACCATAATGGCATAATTTCAAGAGTGTTGGACTCCATTTGAACAACCCATCATTGAACCCTCAACCATTTGTGTGCCCTTTATTTGGACCATCATCCTCTTTCACATCTAAAAGAACCCCCTAAAAGTATGGGTGTTTGACCTATTTTTCATGTATTGTCCTGGGCTAACGTTTCATAAGACCAATGAATAACTTTTCGAATCAGGACATGTGTTTCGAACATGGTCAGTGGTCGACAATCTTTTTTTGTCCCCACTCCATGCTAACACAATAGGGATACTGTGTTTTGAACATGGTCAATAGTCATCCTTCATTTTCACACCACCTTCACAGAATTCCAAAGTTTGGGTATTGTGATTCAAACATTACACTCCCCGGTGTTCTGATTGATTTTAACACCCCCAACTTTGCCCCGATCGTGCATTAGAGCACGTTTGGAAAATAGAAATTCAACTATTACGAGACCTTTTTCCTCCAGTCCGACCTCCCTCTTTCTTCTTGGAATCTGTAGTGGTTGTTCAAACCCTGGATGGGTGAATCTTGGTTAGCACTCTCACTTTTGGGTGGAATAAAAAGGTGGTAATCCATGTTTCTCATATTGGGCATGTCCCACATGAGATTAATGATAAATCTCTGGATGATTCATGGATGTGATAGACATGCAATAGGCCGAAACAAGTAATGGAACCCATGCTTTCATATTGTATAAATAATTGAAGCACATATGCACATTCGAAGGTTTACATGCATTAAAGCACCCAAGGATCGACCCCCCCCATGGATGGGTTGACACCTTTAGATGTTTTTCGTAGCTTCTCCACTCTCTGCCTTATGGCATCCAGGATCTATTGTCCCATATTTACTTCATGATCCTCCTTAGCAGTAATGGGGCATAATTAATTGGCTACAACTCAAGCCCGCTCCTAAACCGATCAAACGACAATCATCTCCTCAGAAGCATGCTTTACTCGTTCATTGGCCTCTACCAGTTGAGCCTTCAGGCGCGACACGAGCTACAATTTTGGGTTAAAAAAAGAGAAGTGATTATTCACTCATGCCCACAACCACAGAACCTCCCCTTTGGCCTCATGAAGTCACCTGATGTTCACTAATTTCCTATGTTCCCAACCCACACCAAGGCCATGGTCATATTCATGAATCTTCTCCACCATGAGATCTCAGATGAGCATGTGATGGTGTTGGGAATCCACTCCCCCAGCACAAAGTTCATGTAGATGGGACTAAAGCCTCCCTATCTGGACAATCCATTGTTATTGATGGGTCACATCGATGAAGCACTTAATCAGCTTCCACAACCAATGACGAGCGATTTTTCTACCCTCCTCATCATAGGTCCTCTCATCCCAATCCGCGGGGTCGGCAGGTTCATATCAAATAAACGCCCCCCAGAAATCATAAGCATGATCTTCATCAGGTGTATGATCAGGTAAGTTAGGACACATCTTGTTCGGTTGATCCTTGTCATCGGATTCCACCACAATGACTTCAGGTACGGCCTTGCGGACATGCACACCTATGATTGGGAGTGTTGCAGCTTGGTCATTTTGGGAGTCTGCTTCCACAACCATCGGAATCCCTCTGGGAAAAGTGCCACCACAAGCTCTGGCCAACCATTCCAACGAGGCCCACAACATTTGAAAAACTATGCATACAGAAAGTGAACTGATTTCATTTGACCTGATCATTGGATGATGGTGACAAATTCTATAATGGAGACTTATAAAGATCAAATAGTCAGTCTCAGTCCTTGGTTGTTTCAATTGGAACCCCAAGGCACGACCCTCCATATAATTTTTTATGAACTGAAAATTATGGAAGAATGGCCCTGAGTGTCGCAGCCCTACTAAGTGAAGTAATCACTATAGCTATGGGCTCAGATCCTGAAGTTCCCGCAGTTACGTCCACTATTGGGCATGATAGGGTTTTTCATATGATCCCCCCCTTATACAGGTAAAATGTTATTAAGGATTCCTAAATGACCTGGATGAAGATTCCGGGAATGTGACCAAGGGTCTTACCTAAAGAGCCTCCGAAAAGTTTTCCATCTCGAGGTATGGCTATGATGAGATTCACATCACCCTCCGCTCACTCGTCACCTCTCTGCCTCATGGCCCTCCTTCATGAGCCATCTTTGAGATTGACCAAATTTTTTTGGCAATTGACCCTCATACTTAGACCCTTGTTTCCTCATCGTATCCAAGTCTAAGTGGGGAATGTTTTGGTGTGAAAATATGTAGATAGAAAGATCAATCACAAAGAGGAAACCAATTCCAATGAGGCTACATCGCGAAGCTTGTTTGCAGAGCCTCACAACACTGTGGCCAGCGCGAAGCCACCCACTTTGTGGGTGCCACAAAGTAAAGAGGCGGGAGGCTCCATGATACAAAAATACTTTTGTGAACCCAGAACGAATCCATGAGGTACGAGGCTCCATGACCCCAAAAGAAATTTGTGAATTCACCGTGAATCAAAGAGGCGAGAGCTTCGTGATCTTAAAAGACATTTGTGAAGCCACCTTGAATCAAAGTGGAGGGAAGCTCTGCGATCCAAGACGTTTGTGAAGACACCACGAAAAAAAGTGGTGGGAGGCTCTATGGTTACAAAAAAGTGTTTTGTGGCCTCACGCTGAAGAATCCCTACTTCACGCTATCTCTTACCTATAAATATCAATATTCCCCCAAGCCCAAAGGATGGATACTCAATCCTTTCACATTCTCAGCTCTCAAATCGTGAATCAGTTTCTGCTCGGTGAAAAATGTATTTTTTAGGTACTTGAGAATCTCGAAGTGCCTTTCCCTTGTCTTAAACACAACACCTCTTGAAGCAAGGATGCCCTTTCTGAATCCCAGTGGCCTTCTCATAGGAAAGGAATCCCTAAGGGGACTCGGGTCTTTCAAAGCCATCATGATTTGTGAAGTACCATCCATACACATGTGAACCACATGCTAGTGTAGGGTCACAGTGCATCACGAGGTATACTACTTATCAGTGCTATGCTTCGCAAATCACCTTTGCTTTGCGAAGCCCAACTCCGCAAGAGCCTTTTTGCTTTTAGAAGAACACTCCATGTGAACCTATGACCTCTTCCTAGTCTAGGACACTCCACATCGTGAAGCGTACCCCTTTGTGAAGCACCTCCGCGACATGTAGCACAAGATCTTTATAAGGCATCTTCCTGTTAACCCCTTTGCTCTGCGACCCCTTTTCCCATATGACACCAAGGTCTTTATGAAAGGATTTCAAAGACCCCTGGGCGGTTATTTATGTTGTGTTTCTTAGCATAATACTTTTTCACATTGGCGCCCTAAAGACTATTGCTTCTTTTCATATCCATGCAAATGTGTGCCCCTGAGTGGATAACCCCACGACACCCCCTTTACATAGCATTTTTTATGCCTTCCCTTCACCAAGGGTCAGTGGGTATCAGTTATGTAAGTTCGCGGGGTGTGGAGTGAACCCACCTCATCCGATCTATAGGACATTAAACTACCAAGCAACATCATCCTCATCACATGACGTTAGACTGTGGCCTCGCCATGTGGATCATACTAGGGGCGCCATTCCTTAGACATTCCCCATGACCACTAGTCTCCAATGGAGTGAAATCATCCTCAAATGGAATGGGATCCTCTTAGTTGGAGCAGTGTCTGTCTGTGGGGGAAGGGAAACCATCTCGTTATAAGACCCTAACCCTTCTTGCAGGAGGAAAAACCTCTTCTCCTCCTCTATTCTTAAGTTCCAAAGTCTAAGAGATGAACGGGGCACAAGGATCCTCGAATCCTCATCCCTCACCCTCGAGGATTTGTTTCCTATGGGCCTCCATCTTGGAGTATGCCCCAATCTCCATCTCCCTGGGCTGCTAACCACACATAATCCTTTATTCCCTCTTTGGGACAACTACCGCATATAATCCCCATTTCACTTCCCATGGATGCACCTTTTTCAATTTGAACATCAGGTCTTAGATGCCTCTTTTTTCTCACACCGACCAAGACTCACGTGGGCTTACAATAAGAATTGACCCTGGCATCTTTCCTAGGCCTCCCTAGAGTGTGGGCCCCAAACCGTTCGAAACTATGTGGATATTGATACTTTCCATGTCAATGTGCATATGAAGACTCCATGAGGTTCAATACCATATTATTTTCTCTCCCAAACTATGTGGACTTTGATCCTTTCCAAAGAAAAGTATGTTGGAATCCTCCCTGAGGTTCAAGCCCAACACCTACTGGTGCCGACCCCCTTCACGTGGGTTCACCAAACCATCCTGAATGATGTGGACATTGATCCTTACCAAGGCAAGGTACGTAGTAATCCTCCTTGAGGTTAAATCCCAACACCTACTGGTCCGGACCCCCTTCACATCAGTTCAGCAAGAAATCCCGACCACTTCACATTTGTTCATCCCCGTCCCACATGAGGTTAAACTGTACGCCCCTTTTCATCCCTCATGATGCTAAACTATACCCATTCGAACTATGTGGGATTTGATCCTTTCAAATGCATGGTATGTAGGATGCATCCCTGAGGTCCAACCCCAATCAGTGTTAATCTGTTGGAACCCCGACCAGCGGTAAGCTATTGGAACCCCAACTAGTGGTAAACCATTGGAAAATCAATTAGCAGTAAGCCATTGTCAACCCCAACCAGCGGTAAGCCATTATGTTCCTCAACTGATGGTAAGTCGTTGTGTTCCATATTTTATGGTAAGTCGTTGTAGTCCCTTTTGTAGGGACCCACATCTCGGGTCCACCCCCATGGCGGCATACCAACCTCTGGCTGTTAACCACGTGCAACCCCCAACATGTCATCATAAAATTGTATTCTATGTACACCTTCATTATATTCCCCCACCCCATCTCGAACAATGGGGACATTGATCCTTGATAAGTCACGATATGTAAGAAGCCTCTTGAGGTTCAACCCCATCACCCATGCCCCATCGTGTTCTTTCTCCCTCAAGCATATTCATTTTGGGAAGGTCATACCCCAACCCGGAGGTTCCACTTCCTCTAGGTCCCATTCATACAGGATGCCTCTTTAGGTGTCACATCGCCCCTCCGAACTATACAGACTTCGATTCCCTACCACGAGGATATGTAAGATGTATCTATGAGACTCAAACCAAACACTACCATCACCTTCATGACTATTTGATCTCATTCGCACACCACTTCATTCAACTCTCCCTTATCCATCCTGATTATTACCCGTGCCTCCACATCCCGGTGAAATCATGTCACCCACATTCTCACTGTTCCTAGTAGAAACTGGGTAAATAACCACACATTATCCCCCACATCAGCGATCTCTCCAGGGTTCGCACCCACCATATCTACTAGAATCAATGTTCTGATTAATTTGATTCTTCTCTGCTAGATGTTAAATCTACGACATACCCAGAATTAAACATTTTAAGATGAATAAAACCTTAGAGACATGCCTATGGCTTATAATTCCCCGTATGCGACATTGGATGCCTCAGGCTTCTGCACCATCAAGAATCACTATCATAGGTGGAAGAAACCCACACGTTCTAGGGTTCCAGCATCCACACATGCCAGTGATGTTGAATGTGACTACTCCCTCGACTGAAGGTATCTAACTTGGCCAGACCCCTTGGGATGTCCTCACAGAAGCAACGTAATTGACTGGCATCCATGAAGACATGGCACTAAGAAGAGTTTCATGAACAACGTCTTAAGTCTTTGAGGGAGACCCAGACTAGGCAACAAGTTCCGAGGATGAATCCACAGAATAAGGAACTAGTATCGCATCATACCATTTAAATCATGGAGAAAAAGTCTCTGAATAAGTGATAGATGATTCCTTCCATTAGAAAGATGGAATGCAGGGCAACAACCATTGTGTCCTCCTCCGATAGAGATGGATGCGCACCTCGATGAAAGTATCATAAAAAATTGTCTTTGGTACTCTGTTTGGTAACTGAACTAACCTTTTTCCAATTATTATACTAAAAATAATCTCCCTATAACTCTTCATCATAATGAAACTCAACTAGGTGGGAAACTCACTTTGACACAAACTCTTAATCAATTCAACTTTTGTCATATATGAACAGTGCCATGTACATTGTAGTTTTTCATACCTATATATAGTTTCTCCATAAAAAGATATGTTAGGAAACCAATTTTATTTTTTAATTCACTAAAATTAATTCTTATTTTAATTTTACTAGGAATCTTATTGACTATGTTAGAACATTCAATAATCAACTCGAATCGTCTAGTGCTTTCAAATATCATTAAATTTAATTAAACACAACGTTTATGAAACTCGTAAAACATTGTAACATAAACTTAGTACAACATGAAAATTCATATTTATAACATCAAATTTGTATATTTATAAAACTTCAAAATTTTACATTATTAAAATATCATCTTTTCATGTTTCTAAAACATTAACTTTTCACATTTAGAAAATATTTTATGTCTAATAGTATTGTATGTCTAATTATACTGTTTTTCTAATCATTCATCTTCTAGAAAAAACATTTTCTGGTTTCAAATTTACATCCTATTAAAAATTAAAATTTGAATACAAAATTATATTCAATTATAAAAGTCAATTTGATTAAAAAAGTTCATCTTATTAGAAAAATTTCATCCAATTAAAAAATTCAATCAAGTTTGTTATTTACAAAACCTAAAACGTCTAAAATTCTTACAACTCATTATTTGGAATGTTGGTCTAAATAATGTCTTACCTTGTTCATGATGTTTTAGTGAGAATGTTATAGTATCCTATTACATCTTAAGAAGGTATCATAACATTGTATACTTTTTAACTTATTGACATTATTTCCATATTTAACTCAAAAAATTTCTTAACACCAAGACTTTCTAATATTATTCATCTGAAAAACATTCTTAACATTCAAAATTTATATCTTTAATTATATTAACAACTTTCTTAACTTCCGAAACCATAAATTATTTGTCTATGAAATTTTCATTACATCCATAATTTTATCTTTATTGATCTCATCAACATTCTTAACATTCAAACTTTCCCACTTTTTTATCTATTCAACTTTCTTAACTTTTATACTATATAATTTTTGTTCCTTCCATTATCTCATGAACATTATAACATTATAAATCTCAAGAAAATATGAATTTATAATTTTATATCTTTCTGAATTTTAACATGTTCATTAAATCGTGTTTTTATTACTTTTTATAATAACTTTATCTATAAAAGATTATATATAACATCCTGTGTTTTTAAAACGAGACAATATATTTGATACCATACATAATATGCCACATTGAACTTATGCATTATTATGTTACCTTATAATCTATCTGTTAAAGTAAAGGTAATGAACAATATTTATTGATTTGTGAAAATATTTTTTACACATACATTTAATTAATTTTTTTTGAACAATTATTTATAAATGAAGATAAACCCCTTTTAAATTAAAGAGATATGTCTTTTTTAAAACTATTTAATGCAAATTAGTGAGTTTATAAAATAATTAAATCACTCTTTTTGGATTTTGATAATGAAATATATATGTAATATATTCAATGTAATGTTTAAAATTCATCTTAAATATTTTCAAGATATGATATAAGAACAATTTCAATTTTATGATAAAATTGAGCATTTTTCTAAAAATGCAGTTTTACTGCCTCTGGATGGTAAACCGATTTTAAATCTAGTTTTTTTACACATTTATATGTTCTTTTTGATAAGGGTTAATGTAAAAAAGATAAAACCCTAAAATTACTAAAAAATAAATCATTTGATGGTTTTTTGAGGTAGGGATTGACCCTAACCATCCTATAAAACCTTAATTACAATCCAAAGTTGCATAAATTAATTCTACCACTATATGGTTGCCTTTTAATATAAAATAATTAATAAATTGATAACATGAACCCACTTCTCCTCAAGTATAATTACCACATTTCGACCACCCTATTTTGAACCACAAATCCGTGTAGCTCAAAAAATCTCTTCCCATACCTCTCCTCCTCACACATCCCATGTTCAAGTGCTACCGGTCTCACCAAAAAACCAAATCCAAGGTCCTTAAGGGTCTTTGAAGGAGGGGATATTCAAGAGGTAATTTTATCAAAGTACCTCTCTTAATTTGTTACTTATTCTACTTTCTCATCACCTCTTTCATCAAAAAACACATTATTACTCTAGAATCATGTATATAATGGAGTTTTATGTTTCATATTTAATATCTCATATCCATTTAATTTCTCACCTTAACTTATTGAAATGAACTATTTGTTTCCTAGTTATGGCTGTTGATCACCTATATGAATAATTGTTTTTTTCCCTTTCCAATTACCGCCTTCATGGATGGTCTTAAAGCCATTATTTTGATCAAATAATATTTTAATATGTATATTATAAACTATTTCATATTCTGGATATGTTATATTAAACATACCCGCATGCTTTCTATATTTTTGTTATACAATAATTTTGTTTGAGGAAGTTTGGACTACCGACCCATCAAAGCGATATGACTCATTTTCACTATATATGTAATATATAAAGGATTTTTTTAATAAAAATATGAAAAAATAGGAATTTAATATAATTCCATAATTATAATTTAACTCTTAAAATTTTAATTTTACAATTAAATGAAAGTAGTGTACATGTGTATGTACGACCAACCGTCTCCATGAACGGTGCATTTTATTTTTTATCTTAAAATATTATGGATTATTATAAATACAAATGTAATGGATATATATGATATTTAAATCATGAATATAGTTGGATATGATGGAATTTTGAACACAACGAAAATTTACATCAAAACAAGTTCATTTTTTACTCAAGTACCGAATATCGACAAAACATCTGATATGAACATAAATAATTATGTAATTTTTATAACAAGGTAAAAAGTCCTAAAATTGGAATAATAAACCTGAAAAATGTTCTTAAGAAATTTGAAATTATCCTAATTTTTTTATTCCAGATCATAATGATTGTATGTGATGAGTCAGACTCAATGTAAGGGAAATTCATAATGCAATTTCTACTCATTGGGTTTTATGCATACTTCGTTGATTATATTGTTCCATGATTATTTTTGGAATTACAGTTTATTTATGTTTTAATTTCTAATTCCTTAATTTTGATATATTTTTTATAAATATAACCACCCCATTGATAAATTCTTATGTCATTACAGTGAATTTTATATGGGAATTTCTAAACTCTACTTCCACTCATTGGGTTTTACGCATACATCATGGATTATATTATTCCACGATTATGTTTGGAATTACTATTTATTTATATAAGTTTTGATTCCCACTTCCATTTTTTTGATATATTGTTGCTAAACATAATCACCCCAGTAATTAATTCTTATGTCATTGATACAAACATTGTAAGGATTTACTCATCTAACTTTGTACCTCTACGAGATATATGAATTATTCACCACTAATATCTTTTGTGTGGTGTATATATAAGGACATTTGATATGCAATATCCTGAATCACTTCATATTCAGGGTATAAAATGTTTCATTTTATTATTATTACTTTCATTGGTCATATAATTTGACAAATTACAAGTTGTAAGGGAACATCATAACCCAATTTCTATTCTTTGGTTTCTCTTTTACTTCTGGATTATGTCGTTCTATGATTATGTGAGAAATGAATTTTGATATCTTATATTGTATTTATACTTGATTTATTCTTATTTATAGTGAATACACAAATTGATCTATTTTATTAACAAAATGATCTTTGTAGGGTAAATCTTAACTCAATCTATATTCATTGAGTTAAATATCCATATCATTGGTTTTGTTTTTCCTATAATATGTATGAATGAACTCAGATTTTTTTACACTAAATATTCATTTTTATTTTGTGTATTTATACTTTTCACACATAATTATGTCATTGATTTATTTTTATTATAATGATACAATTTTTTAAGGGACTTCGTCTCAATCTCTTTTCAATGAGGGATATTTTGATGTTATACACCACCTTCTTTTATACAGTATATAATCAACAACTTTCACAAAAATTAATTGAATGGTTTTAAAACGGAACCTTTTTATATGAATCATTTTTACGATATGAAAAAATGAATGTTTCTTTTTATCGTAAACAGCGACAACGCCCTTTCAGTGGACGTGAGCATTATTTGATATTTTTCTACCTCTATAAGATGTAATGTTTTAAAATAAAAATAAATACCATATAACATTTTTTCTATTTTTTAAAAGATATTATTTTTTTAATAGGATTTATTATGTCAAAATAATAAAATGATATATTGTGATTTCATTGTGGAAATGTTATTTTCCTTATGTTTATTTTATTTATTATGATTATGTTATGGTTCATGGGAGTTTTTTATGTTTACAAGTAGTTCTATAATAAACAGAGGGTGGGTGAGACCATGATCACTCCAATTCATTGGGTAACGTAACGTAGGTAAATAATAATGTTTATCCAAATAGATTTAGGGAATATACTATTATGGGTATTCCAAACATAACCGTGAAGGTAACTCCATATATAGTTTTGAAAGCAGCAATGTAATATGTTATGGATAGAAAATATTAACTTTATGATTTAAAATTTATATGAGTTTTTTAGAAATCTTACGATTTCATAAGGAATGTTAAACATTTTTTTCCTTATGGGTGAAAAGTATGATTTTGTGAAGATATTTTTAGTGTTTTAAATAATCATTTACCAATAGTTTTATTCGTTATTCTATATTCCTTACTGATATTTTTTGTGCTCATCTAATGTTTTTAAAATGTTTTCACAAGGTATAAGGGTGTGTAAGAGAAAGTTAGAAGTAATGGTGTTTTTTAATAAGAAAAAAAATCTTGTTTTATTTATTAAATGGGTTTCCACTTATTGAAATAATGAATACCCTTTCTATAGTATCCTCTTGTAAAAATAAGGGATCATATGTATTAATAATCGTATAATTCTCTAATAATCTAAACTTGAAAATATATTTTATATGAATTAAAGTCAAATTAATGACTTATCTCAATATTATGTAATGTTTTATGGTCAGTTCCATATAGTTGGTATTATAGGTCTATTTGAAAAAAAATAGAGATTTGAAATTTTGGTTAAATATATGGTAACAATATATGTCTATTATTTCGTATAAATCATTATCCTATATCTTTTTCAAAGCAAGGAATTTCGGTTACAAATGGAAGGAGAAGGATCTCAAGCAATATTCATATCCCTTCCAGATGACTTTCTTGAAATAATTATTGCAAAGTCATGTTCAGATGATTATGAAACATTTTCTGACATACAAATCACTTGAATATAGTTATTTTAGATATCAAACACCTCCACTATACCTTAACATCATCATTGATAATGGGTTATTTTTAATCAAATATTATTTTTTCTATATTCTCATATTTTTAAAAAAGGTAAAAATTTTCAAGGAATTTTTAGATATTTTACTTGTTCACAAGATTATGAAGCATATTATGATTTTGAAAAACATTCTGAGGAAGGAGACCCTTGTGCAGCCTATATACATTTTTTTAAATATTTCCTTTTACCATATAATTATGGTATTTTGAAAGGTCCCATGATTGAAATTTTCAACTCAAAATCAGTCCAAATGTTTTTATAAAAATAATTTATTATATAATGTATTGAAATTTTATGTCATAAAGGCTTATTTTCCAGAACTATTTCTTTGAAAATACATATATGACCTGTGTTGTAAAAGGTGTATTTGGAAAAAGGATGAAACTCATTCTATAGAATCTCTAAATTATTATCCAATGCATGGACTTTCTATCTACCTGAACAAAATGACAATGAAACTAGATGGATACCTTGATCTGGGTATAATGTTTTTTATTTTGGAAATTATTTTATTAAATAATTTTTTTGGGGAAAAAATATGTCTATATATATGAGACTTCATGAGTTGAGATGTTCAGAACATTATGGGTAGGGATGACAATGAGAGTCATAATAAAAACATTAGGCTTAAAACATTTTGAGGTTACTTTTAAGGAAAAAATATCATTTTGAGAATGTTATAATAATTATATAGACATAGAAAAAGGACAACACATAGACCATGTGACCACCCATCACGTCGGATAAGATTGTGGGAATCGAACCCATAACGAAGGGGAAATAAGGGTGCATCGCCTACCACTTGCCTACATGAATTCCGTAGTTAGTATGACTTATTCTTTGAAGTTAAAGTTTTTTATGGATTAAGAATAATTTGATTTTGAGGCATATAATTTATTCAATAGATAAACATGGAGTTGTAAAATGATTTTTGGATTAAGTGATAAATATTATTTTAAAAGACATTCACTATCTTGGGAACTTTATACGCTTAAGGTAATTATAATACTTTGGGATTTTATTTGAGGAATAATGATTGAAGAAATATAAGATATAATTATAGACTTATAGTGGTTTGGGTTATTTATGGATGGTATTAACCTATCTTAGGCAATAAGTGATTTTGGATGTTACTATTTGGTATGAGACTTTAAAAGTGGTTGATGTAATTTGGAGATAAATGTTAAAATTTATCATGGAAGAATATATGATCAAATCCTTCTCAATTTTTTTTAATCTTATTTTAGATTATTTTGAGGAATTTTAAGGAGTTTTATTAGTTGAATGTTCTTTGTGGAAGTTTGGATATTATTGTTGAAGTTAGGATATTAACTGTAGCCTTTTTTCTTATAAAATATTATGCTTTTTTGGGGAATTGTCTTATTTTGTCCTAATCATTTTGGTTTTGGTTAATGTTTCAAGATAGAATGAATAGATAGCTAATATTTTGTGGATTATGAAATTGTATATATGTTTATTATAATTCTTATAGTGTGACCCAGTCATCTTGAATACTCATCATTTGGAGAAAAGTTTAGTTTGTGGTAGAAATTTTTCAAATTTTTATACTCTACTTGACAAGTAAGTCTGATTACTAATGTTATTAGTAAAGCTCATAAAATATATCTTCAACTTTATGAAGAATATATTAAAAAATTGTTTTCTGTTTACTTTTCCTACTAGGAAATCAAATACTGTTTGACCCATCACAAGTGTGTGGTTTTCTGATCATTAACTTTCTCATGATCATGTTTTCTATAACTCTCTATCAAAACATGATTGTTAGTGTTCGCTTCTATATCCATGTTTTCCTGTATGGAATCCTAATATTTGTTATCTCTGGTGAACTTTGTACTTCTCATTCTTTCTTTTAAAGTGGTAGTTTTATTAATCATTTTTTCGATGTGGTAATGAAATAATGGTATTTTGAAAAGTTATACCTTAGTTTCCAAACCTAAATTCCAATTGTGAGGATGAAATTTCCCAAAGGGAAGTATAATGTAGAATTTTGAGTTTTTAAAAAGAGGAAATGTGTTCTATATCATACATAATACGCCAAATCGAACTTAAGAATTATTATGTTACCTTATAACCTAGCTGTTAAAATGGAGGTAATAAAAAATATTAATTGATTTCTGAAAATATTGTATACACATGCATTTAATTAATTTTTTTCTGAACAATTATTTATAAATGAAAATAAAAACATTTTTAATTAAAAGGAGATTATTTTTCTAAAAAATATTTAAATGCAAATAAGTGAGTTTATAAAATAATTAAATAACTATTTGTGGATTTTATTAATGAAATATATATATAATTTATTCAATGTAATTTTTAAAATTCATCTTATATCTTTTCTATATATGATATAAGAAGAATTTCAATTTTATAGATAAGATGATTATTTTTATAAAAATTCATATTTAATGCCTTTGGATGGAGAACCAATTTTAAATCTAGTTTTCATACTTTTATAAGTTTTATTTGATAATGGATAATGTTAAAAGTTATAAGACTAATATACATAAAAATTAAAAAAATTAATGGTGGTATTTAGGGTTTCTTGACCCCAACCATCCTGTATAACCATAATTACAATCCAATTTTTTAGAAATTTACTCCACCTCTATATGGTTCTCTTTTAATATATAATAATTTGTAAATTAATCACTATAATCCACCTCTCCACAAGTATAAATACCACCTCTCCACTACCCTATTTCGACCCAAAAAGCCTTGTAGCTACTCAAATATCTACCAAATCCTCTCCTCCTCACTCTACTAACATCCAAGTGCTACTAGTCTCCCCAAAAGTCCATATCGATGGTCCTCATCGGTCATTAAATTAGGGGATATTCATGAATATATTTTCTCAGAGTACCTCTCATACTTTATTTCTTCTACTACTTTCTCCCCTACTATTTCATCCATCTATGAATGGTTACTCTATAATCATCTATATACTGCACTGTTATGTTTCTAGTGGAATATCTTATATCCATTTCATTTCTCACCTCCTATTATTCAAATTAACGAAATTTTTGTCCAAGTCATACCGATTGATCACCTCTGTGAATATTGTTTTTGTTCTTTTTTCCATTACAAACTTCATGGATGGTCTTTAAACCATTATTCAGGTGAAATAATATTTTAGTATGTATATTATAAGCTATTTAATATTTTTTATTTGTTATATTAAACAAACCTTCAGGCTTTATGTATTGTTGTTTTGTGATAATTTCGTTTAAGGAAGTGTGGACTACCGCCCCTCAAAGTGATATGACTCATTCCCAATAGACATGGAATGTATAACGGATGTCATTATTAAACCTATGATATATATATGAAATTAATAAAATATAGTAATTATAATTTATTTCTTATTTTTTTAATATGATAAAGAAATGAAAGTATCTTTCATGCATACAAGCGGCCAACCGTCTCCAGGAATGGTGTATTTCATTTCCTATATCCAAATATAATGGGTTATTATAAGTACATATATAAAGAATATATATGATATTTATATCATGAATATATTTGGATATGTTGTAATTTTGACCACATGGGAAAGTTAAATCAAAACAAGTTCATTTTGGACTCAAGTACTGAATATTGACAAAACATTCGATAAGAAATTAAATAATTATGTGATTTTTATAACATAGTAAAAAGTCGTATAAAAGGAATAATAAACATGATAAAGGTTATCAACTATGTATAAATTAATATAATTTTATTATTAAGGAACATAAATATTGTACATGATGAGTCAGAGTCAAGGAAAGGGAACTTCTAAAATAAATTTCCACTCATTGGGTATTATGCATACTTTGTTGATTATATTATTCCAAGATTATGTGTGAAATCACTATTTATTTATGTTTTAATTCCTCTTCCCAATGTGTGTGTATATGTTTTCTACACATAATCACCCCATTGAAAAATTTATACGTCATTCCTATGATTTTTATAAGGTAATTTCTAATCTCAATTTCGACTCATTGGTTTTTACGCATACATAGTTGATTATATTATTCCAAGATTATGAGTGGAATCAATATTTGTTTATTTATGTTGTAATTTACACTTCCTTTTTTTTATATACTGTTGATACACATAATCACCCCATGGAAGAATTATTATGTCATTGATACAAACTTTTTAAGGATTTACTTGTCCAACTTTTTACCTTTGTGAGATATATTCATTATTCACCACTAATTTCTTTAATGTGATTTATATATAATGAACTGTGATATTAAATATCATGAATCACTTAATATTCATATTATTAAATGTGTCAATCAATTATTATTACCTTCATTGGTTATAAGATTCAATAGATTACAAGTTGCAAGGGAACTTCTTAACCGAATTTCTATTCTTTGGGTTGATTTTGTACTTCATGATTATGTCATGATATGATTATGTGAGAAATTAATTTTTATTTATTATCTATTATTTATACATTCATTATGTGTAAATATAGTGAATTTATATAATCAATGTATTTTATTAACAAAATGATCATTGTAAGGGAAATATTATCCCAATATACATTCATTAAGTTAAATATCCATGTAATTGGTTTTTTTCCCAAGAATATGTGTGAATGACCTCTAATTTTTTTACATTGGATATCCATTTATATTGAGTGTATATATATTTGTCACACATTATTATGTCATTGATTGATTCTTAATATAATAATATGATTTTTTATAAGGGAATTCATCTCAATCTCCTTTCATTGAGGCATATTTTTTTTATACAAAACTTTCTTTTATAAAGTGTATAATCAACCCTTTTGAATTTTAATCTCATTCAATGGTCTTGAAAAGTAATATTTTTATACGAAGCATTTTTACTAAATGGAAAAATTAATTTTTCTTTATGAGGTACACAACAAAAATGACATTTCCACCACCACAAGCATTATTTCATATTTGGATTCATCTACAAGTCGTAATGATTTTAAAAATAAAAAATACCCTATACCCGTTTATGTATTTCATTATTGAAAATGGTTTTGAAAACAGATTTATTATGTAAATATCATGAACGGATCTATTTTCATTGTTGTGTAGAAATGTTATTTTCTTTTATGCTTGTTTTATTTGTTATGTTTATGCTATGGTTCTTGGGTGTTTTTTTATGTATATGGGTATTTCTTTGATAAACAAAGGGAGGGTGAGACTATGGTATCTCTTCAATTCATTGGGTAACTTAATGGAAGTAAATAATAATGTTTCTCCTAATAAATTTTGGGATTATATTGTGATTGGTATTCCAAACGTAACCATAATGGTTACTCCCTATGTTATTGTGAATGATAAAATGTATGTATGTTATAGATGCCAAAATTTACCTTTATGATTTATAGTTTCTATGTGTTTTTCATAAATATTGTTATTTAATATGTTATGTCAGAGACATTATGTTTTATGGATGAAAATTTTAATTTTTTTTAAAAAAGTGTTTTAAATATTTATTGACTAGTGGTTTTATTACTTATTTTATATTCCATATTGAGATTTTTTATACTCATCCCATGTTTTTAAAATGTTTTTGTATGGTATAAGGATGTGTAAGAGAAATAAATAAGTCAAGAAGATTTTTATGAATAAAATAAATCAATTATTTATTTTTTTAAAGGTTTTTCTCTGGTGAAAAAATGGATACATTATTATAGTATCCTCTTGTATGATTATTGGATGATATATATTAACAATGGATAATTTGTCTAAAACAATAATTTTTAAAAGATCCTTGCTGTGAATTAAATTCAAATTATTTAATTATCTCAATATTATGTAATGTTTTAAGAATGTGGCCTTATATTCTACCTTTTTTACATCACATCAATGTGTGAAACGGAAGTATCAAAAAAGGAAATGAAATCACCAACTTTATTCACCTCACACCACATATACAGGAACTCCATGCACCTAGAAATTAAAATTTTAAATCATAATATCATGTACAGGTGATTTTATTAGGCTCTGTTACTTTTGGCCCCATTAGATTGTTTCTTTAGTTCTTTTTATCTTTCCATTGGGATCCATATGGTTTTCATGCATCCTATGAATAAAATACTAAAAAAATTATGTCCTATAAAATTATGTATTTCTACATCTACAAAAAATTCTGAATTTCATACTCTTTCGAAATTATTTTTCTCCAACTATGTCATAACAAATATTGGTTAACTTCTAGAAAATATGTTTTTATATTTTGAAAAAAATGTTAATAAACATAATTTAGTTATCAATAAATTCAAAACTTTGTTAGAAAAATGTCATAAAGGATCCTCAATCTCCCCCTTTGGATTTATTGAAAATATATTTTAACACCTTAAAAAATATTCATTTTTCATTAATCAAAATATTTTACAACTAAATTTTATAACAACTCAAAAACATTCAACTTTTACCAAAACACAACCACTATGAAAAAGAGTGTCCTGAAACCACACTACAAAATAAAGTATGTTTTTGAATGAATTTTATCCCTTACTGATATGAAAATTGGTGGTCATGTTAATATAAACACCCCTTCATTTTGATCTTTTATATTTTTTAAATCTATATTTCTACACTCTCCCACAATTTTTTCTCTCTCTCATTTTATAATAATCATATATTTCAATTAAAAAACAGAAATAATTGAAAATATTATTAAAATTTTATTTACATTTCTCCCCCTTTGTAAACATTGTCCAATGCACTGTAGGGGTATTCTATAATAGTTTTAATAAGCCTTTAGTGTAGGTTAGACTTAAATTTCCATCCATAATTAACCCATAGAATAATTTTTTCTGAAAGCATTAGTAATTTGATATTTTTTAGAAATATAATCCAGTATAACATATCCACCATTGAATTTATCCTTAATTAAATAATAGTTAATATAGATGTTCTATGATATTTAATTTTGTATAGGATTTTTGAAAGGATAAATAACAATTTTATTATCTTAGTGAATCTTCAATGTTGTAGAAACATTTGATTTTAGATCTTCTAGCTATAACTTCATTCAAATATATTATGTAAAAGAATTAGTGGCAACAACCTATTTTTCTTCTACTAAACTTAAAGTCACTGAAGCTTTTTTCTTAATTTTAAATCTCACACAAAAATCCATCAAGAAAATTATTTCTCCTGAAGATAATTTTATGTTATTTCAATAATCATCGCAATTAATGTTTTTTAATTGATAATGTTCACAGGACAACTTATTTTATACTATAGCCCCTCAAAATATGTTCCTTTGTCATACCTCAGAATTCTATTTCACAAAAAATGTAAGAATCTTTTATATCACTTTTATATCATACACATAGTGTAAGAGTATATATTTTTTCAAGAATTAAGGATTTAATAAATAGAAATATTTCTATCATAATTCCGAAATCTTTCTAATTCATAATTCTCCAAACTTCATCTTTACTCATCTTCATGCCAACTAAAATATAAGTAGAAAATTCCTTGAAATATCCCATGTGAAATTCTTGTAACAACTCTCTAGAAAACATCCATTTTGATGGAGAGATGTATATTTACCTATGTTTAACTTGTAAACCCATAAATAATTTCTATTCTCTAGGAATTGGCATTTAGAAGTGACTTTTAATTTCCTCATAAAATTTATTAATAGTTTTTTTATTTTACACTAAAAAATATATCATCTACATAATTAATAACCATGAGATTAACTATGATAACTTCTTTGACATATATGTTTAAATGAACTTTTCTTTTAAATTTTTAAATTTATTCAGGAAATTGTCAATTATAGAAATTTCTATGATGATTGCTTCAACCCATATAAGTTATTATTTATCTTATATACATTGGATTCATCTTTTTCAAGTAAGAAACCTAAAGTTTTTCTAATGTAAACATATTATTCAATATCCCCATTTAAATATGTTTACATTACATTTATCTGATAAAATTTACAAATATTATGTTCATCCACATCTAAGAACATTATAATAGTTTATAATCCAAAAAAGGGAAAAAACATTCTTCCAAATTCACACATTCCACCTGTGAATAGCCTTTATAAACAATATGAACATTATTTCTAAAAGTTTCTCCATGTTTATTTATCTTGTTTCCATAAACACATTTTGTTCCAATAATTTTCATTCCTTCTGGATGTGCAAAAAGATCCCATGTTTCAATTTTCTCAGCTTGATCTAACATGGAATTCATTTCTTTTACCCATTAATTTTCTTCCAAAGCACCTGAAACTGATTCTTGTTCTACATATGACATTTTTGGTGTTTGATTTTCTAATAGTAACTTTCTTATAGTTTGAGCTAAAGCTTTTTATATTTCTAGTTACTTTAATACATTCCACTTATATCTAAAGGGTATAAAATTTCTTATTTGTTTTCTATTATATTCGCTTCCCTCACTATATGATTCCTTTGAAATGTAATCTCTATACTTTGGATTACCTTCATCATCGCTCTTTTTTATGTTATTTTATTCTTCCTCAAATTTTCTACAACATTTTTTATAGAAGGTGGATTTTAAAGAACATTAACAGCATAAGAATCCACAAACTTTTTTATAAGATTATTACTGTATTAGAGAATTTTTCTATTGCCTAAATGTCACATGAAAATTATTTCCATGTCCTTTTCAAAAAAAAAATCCATGATTTGGAATTATATAATTAGTAACCGAGACATCCAAAATCCTTGAAAAATTGCACTCTATGTTTTTTTATTATAATAAATTTCATAATAAGTTGTTTTTTATTACAGCCATAGAAAACATTAGTTTTTTACATATACAACTATACTAAAATCTTTTCTACAATATAAACTTGGATGATTTTATTCTACAAACACGATTCTTCCCATTTCTATCAAACATCTAATTTTCATTTCTATTACTCTATTTTGGTGTAGGTTTTATTGCTCGATATATATATGTTTGATTCTATTATTATTTAGATAATATTAAAAATCATTTCATACAAAATATTCTCTATTTGTAGTAGTCAACTTCATTATATACACAACTATTTCTAAGTCAATATTTCTTCTGAAGAATATAAAGATTTATGAAGCCTTTGATTTTTTTCATTATAAAAATATTGTAGTTTATCTGAGTGAAATCATAAATAAAGGATATATAGTAAAAACATCCTTTCATTGATTGATGTATAATCATTCAAAAAATACACTATTGAATAAGATCAATAGGTATACTGTATTGAATCTCTACTTTTTTATGTCTTTTCCAACCCTCTTCTCTTTCTAATAAGTAATACAATCATTATATTTTTTTTATCATCGACATTGTAATATTCCTAAGATGATTTGATATAAAAAATATATTCATAAAATTATTCCTAGTATTCCCAAGCATGTGATCCCACAATTTGTTTTATCTTCCCCACTCAAATAATATGAGTTACAAAGTTCTCTTATCTAATAAATATTTCTACTGGTTCTTTCTCCTTTGGTAACAAATTTATCAGCTTTCTAACATTTGATGATAAATAAATATTTTAATAATATCACTAATTTTACATTATAACAATGTTGGATCACACAAATTCTATTTTATTTGATCCCATAAAAAATAGTACTTCATTAGATTTTATTTTTTTCTACTTCAATCACAACTATTAAATTCCTTTGATTTTTAAAGAGCTATCATCCTAAAAAGTAACTAATAATCCTTAAAGATTTTTAATGTCATTTAATATTATAAAAAAACCCTTCATATTTAAAGAAAACCCATTTTCATGAATTCATAGTTTGTTCTTTTTTATCACTTTCATAGCCATCTCAACAATAAAATCTATGCCTATATCCATCAAATTTCTTAACCCCTTCTCTTTTCATGAATAAGAAGTTTGTCTCAGGAGAGTTATTTATAATTCTTTATAAAAGTTACCTTGTTGGTCTCATATTCCTCAAAATTCTTCTAAATAGGCATAAAGATTTTTCATTGTACATGTTCTAAAATATTGAGTTTTTTTACAACTTCCTATGACTTAGGAAAGTAAAATATTTTTCTTTCAATATTTATCCCCCATTATTACTTCCAATTGTTGGGTAAAGACGTATTATGCTAACAATTAATAGAATTATTCCCATAAATTCTACAACACCAAAAGAAACAATAAAACCTCAGTTTTCTATAGAAATATTACATTTACCTATAATAAGGTTGTTGAGGTTTATAAAATATTTCTATTTAGTTTCCTATTAGTGTGTGGAAGCTTTATTATGGGGAGAATTTTCAAATTTTTTGACGTGATATATTTTTCACATCCTTCCCTAACCCAATATTTCCAAAAACTTTCCCAAACACCTGAATTATTATAAAAATAAAATAAACTTTTACATTTAGTGTGTGTAGATTTCATTTGATTCAGAGAGTGATCTTTTTCTATATCTTGAGATAATTTAGATTTTTACTCTAATTATTTTTTGATATTTTCATTTTTTTAATATAATTTCAACCTTAAGAAGTTTCGATTGATTTTTATAATCATTATATTCCATAGATACATGTTCCTAACTATGATCTTTTATCATCTTTCCCTGTTTAGTAACTACCATTTTGGTTTTTAAAACCTCTTGAATTTAATCATCATCTTATTTATGAATATCCATTCTTTATTTGAAATCTGTTATACATTAATTCTTCATCATTTCAATTTATTTCTTGAGTTTTTTGTTTTTCTAAGGACATATTACAAGTTCATATCTGATTTGGTATTCTATTTAAGGTTAATCTCCTCCTTATTCTTCTTTATGAGTTGATGAATCTTTTTTTCTCAATATTTTCATTTAAGGTTTTACAGTTTTATAAAATTTCATATTCTGAATAATTATTTTGATTTGAGTCAGATTCAACATTCCTACCCAACAATCTTGTTCTTTTTCTACTAAGTGTTTTCTTACCACTAATATACTCCTTATCTACAATAGATGTTTTTTTTATTCTACTGACATTGAATATTTTCTTCAGAATTATATTCAAATTCAAAAAAATTTCTTAGTTCAACTCAAAAAAATGATCAATACCACGACACTCAAATATTTTGAGGAGTTATTTTGATCTATACATTCCCCAACCACTGTAATAGTTTATAGTGTGAAGATACACGATAGTTTCATTATTTTCATTATTTTATTTATTCTCTGAATCACTAATACTATAATTCTAAAAATTAGGTATTTTTATCATTCTCATACCTTAAAAATCAATTATGTACTTGATATTATTTTTTTATTTTAGTAGATATTCTCATTTAATAGGAAATAAGAAAATAATACAATTTATTATGAGATAAATCATCTTTATCTTCTAAATATGATATTTTATAACCAACCCTGTCAGGGATGTTTCTCATAAGTTTTATTAAACTTTTAGTGTCATACAAGGAATCTAAAAACCTCTAATTTTGCATAGAAATTCATTAACTCATGTTAAATACTCATCAATAGTTTCTTTATTTTTCATTCAAACATCCTTAAGCATTAATTTCCATAGTTATAACCTTTTCGCCTTATATTTGGTAATTACTTCAAAGATACTTTCATGTTTGTCCCAAATTTTCAAGGTGGTTTTGAGACCCATCACCATCAAAAAAACATTTTTGATACGGATATTAGAATAAAATTTCAATATTTTCCATCCACTTCAATGTTTCTCTTATCATCAAAAGTCATAGGAGTGTATTTCTTTAATGGGTGGAAAACCAATTGCTGCATCATCAATAACTTCTAAGATAAGTGAATAATGATAGGGAATCGTTATATTTTCATAACTATGATAATTGTTTACATATAAGTTAAAAATAACTTTGTAGTAGAATGATTTATGGTTTTATAGGATAAGGATTTAATAAGTAAACATCATATATAATACCAATTGAAGTTAAGATGTTTAGTTAAACCACTATAAAGGCAGTTTGAATCAGTTGTTATATTTTTTAAAAAATTCAATTTTAGGAAATTTAACACCGGAAACATGATAAAATTATCTTACTTATTTTTTTATAATAAAATAAAAAGCATTTAAATATAAGAAATAAAACATGGCATGTAATGTTTAGACGGTTCAACATCAGTGTGAGACCCTATATCTATTCCATGAACACTCTAGTGGGTCTATGAAAATTCACAATTAGTAACCAGTGAATAAAAATTGATCTAACTCTTATTGTTCTCCTTATATCGCCTTATATGCTTGATTATACTGAATATGGTTAGTTTATACCTTCCTTTAGAAAACTAAATACACCAAAAAAATTTAAATTTGGGAATTCATATCCATAAAACGTTTTCTGAAAATATTTCCAGAATCTTATCTGTAATTTATCTACCTAGTATGTTTCTATATAGTGTCCCTAAATTCGATAATCTTTATCTGATGCACCATTTCTAAAACATCAAATAATTAAAACTTATATTTTGTTCTATTAATAAAACCACAATGCTTCAAAAACATTCTTCATGGAAAATTTATCTATTGTACTATTTATGGTAACTAGACTACCCTTTTTCCAATTATTCGGATAAAAACATTCTTTCTGAAACTCTTATTCAACACAAAACATAACTTTGGTTGGAAACTCACTCTAACACTAACTATGTGAAGCTTCATATTTTTCACATGTGTATATAGTTTCAATTATATTATAATTTCTCACCCCTTTATATATTCGCTCCAAAAATATAAAAAGTGCGAAACATATTTATTTTTCTTACTCATTGAATATAATAAATCCAAATTTTATTCCCATTTTTATTTCACTAGGAGACTAATCAAATATTCCATAACATTTATGAACCTTCTTGGATACTCCATCTTTTACAAATTTGATTGATTTTTTTAAATAAAATGTTTAAGATAATCTATAATCATTTTATCTTCAAATTTGTAAAACTTACGACTTCATCTTTGTACATTTATAAGAATATGACTTCTTATGTTCAAAAAACAATAAATTTCAACATTAAAATAACAAGACCTTTTTACGTATTTCAAATCATTCTCCATCCAGAAGTACTGTTCATACACATTCCCCATCAAATTATATGGTCCATCCAATCATATAAGTTTTCAAATCATATTGTTCATCTAATGGATAATCATTCATCCAATTAAAAATGTTTTTTTATTATAAAATAATTTCCAAATAAAAAATTTCATCTCAACAACTTTATTAACTTCATAAGTTTTAAAGATCATTCATCTAGGAAAATTTCTTAACATATATTACATTTACAATTCATTATCCTAGAAACTTTTTTAACTTACATAATTTCTAACTTTTCTTAATTTCTTCACTTATAAAACATTTTTATCTTCTAAATCCTTAAAACATTATGACATTATAAATTTTTCTACTTTCTTTATCTGCTAAACTTTAGGACTTTCTATAACTCCAAAACATCTTAAATTTCAAACATTTATCATTTTATGCATCTATAGAACGTTATAACTTTCTATACCTATAAAAAATTCTAACTTTATACATCTACAAAACATTATAACATTATACATATGAAAAACATTCTTAGGTTTTACATCTAAAGAAATTTTTGAATTTATAGATCTTTAAAAAAAATTTCAAAAAACATTATAAGAAACGTTTCTTAACTTTTGGAAACTCTACATTTCATGTATTATAAAAAAAATCTTTAAAATATTTAATTACAACAACTACAAAAGATTATTACCAAAACATCACAAGGGATCTTAAATCTACCCATTTTGTTTTTTATCACATTAATTCCCAAATTTTAACACTCATCCTTTTTCATAACTTTTAATTTATCACAACACATTTTTATGAGAAAAAAATATCTTTTATTAAAACACATCCTTTACCAAAATAGGGTGTCATGACACCACACTACCAGATAAATTAATGTTTTTAGATAAATCTCATACATTGGAGAAAAAAATTGTTCCCATACTAAGATAAACTCTCCCTCACTTTAATATTTCCTATTTTTTTAATCTATGTTTTTCACTCTCTCCATTTGTGGTCACTTCACCATTTTATGATTATAAAATCTTTACACAAATTATAAAATGAAATTTAAAAACTTCTTACAATTTTGTTATTTTCTTACCCCATTTTTTAACATATTCCCTCACATATTTGGCTATTATATAAGATTTTTTTGGAAGCCTTTGACAGAGGCTAAACATGAAGTTATAACCATAATTCTAAAAATACCTCCCTTGGAATAGATTTTGTGAAAGTTTAACAAATTTATATTTTGAAACAGCACATCTCCAATAGTAACTTTCTCCTTAATAAAATGAAACTTAATATCACTGTGATTCTTTAGTGAATGATATACAAGAATTCTCGAAATATCAATAGGACTTTTATTGTCATTAATAATATTCAATTGTGCAAAAATATTCAATTTTAGATTTCTAGTCGTACCTTCATCCAAATCATATTGGTATGAAAATTTGTGGTAGAAACATATTCTAATTATTTTTTTCTCTCAGTTGTTGAGCTTTGTTTCATATAATTTCATCTCACAAAAATTTCTCCAATGAAAAATGTGCATTTATAATTTCATTTTTAATCATTTCAATTTCTAGTACAATTAGTATCTATAAAACTAATTTAATATATATCATAAGTTATTTTATTAAATTTCCCATAAGAATATGTTCCATTGAGATATCTCAGAATTATTGTTTTGAAAACATATGATATTCTCATGGACCACATTGATATTTGGCACACAAAGTAATAGTATATACGATGTTAGGCCTTGAATCTTAAAGACACAAAATATTCCTATCAAATTTATTAAGATTTTTCTGATTAACAATTTTCCTATCTTCACCATTACTCATATTTATTCAAAATAAAATTGGAATAGAAACTTACTTGGAGTCCTCCATGATTAAATTTTGAAACAACTATCTAGATTAATTTTCTTATGATTGAAATATGTATCTTCCCTTATTACACTTTTAATCATAGGAAGATGGAAAATTCCCCAAGATTTGACATTTTCATATTCCACTTCACTTAATCATAAAACTCTTCACAACTTTTTTCCATTTCTCTTTTAAAATAATTAATCAAAAACATAAACAATGATAATAAGACTACATGTTCTCACTTTTTTCACAAATATGTTTCTATAATATTTTGCATTAAAAAAATTCAATTTCTTTAGGAAATTATCATTATTATAATAAAATTCCCTTGGAGATTTATTTAACCCCTCTAAGTTTTTCTTCATATTAAAAAAATTATTTTCATCTTTTTCATTTATGAATTCACAAGGTTCCTTAATGTAAACTTCTTCCTCAATCTTCCCATTTAAAAAAGTCGGATTTACATCCATATGATAAATTTTGTAGTTAAAAATTTCATACACAACAAAAAACTTTCTAATAGACTTTAATATTTCTATGGTTGAAAAGCCTCTTAAAAATCCATGCCTCGTACTTAAGAATTTCCTTCAAAAGAAAGAAGTTATTTTTTATCAAACTTTCTCTTTGTTAATTCATATTTTTTATATACATCGATCTTTTTCCATTGATGTTCTTTCCTGATTGGTGTAAAATAAGTTCCTATTTTTCATTTTTATCTATTTTATCTAAAAAATCATTCATTTATTGTACCCAATTTTTTCAAAAACTTCTAAAACTAATTATTGTTCAACCTGTGAGGTTGGTGATGTTTGATTTTATTATCCCTACATTTTTCTAGTCAGAACATGAGATTTTTAAATTTCAAATAATGGTATCACATTCCCCCTATTTATATAGGTTATGAAATTCTTGATTTTTTAATCCCAATTCACTTTCCACACTAAATTATTCCTATAAATAATAATGTATCAATTCTAGCTCAATTTCATCATTACTTTTATTGGATGTCTATATTTTTTTTATTTCCCAACATTTTTTACAACATTTAATAATGAAGTTTTATTTCCATGAACATTCATTTCATTAGAATCAACTATATTTCTTAACTGATTATTCCAGTGTTTATAAAATATACTATTGTTGAAATATCCCATGAAAATTAATTCATTTTCTTTTACAAAAAATCCAAGATATATATTTTTTATCTTTAGTAAATAGGGACTTCCAAAAAAACATTAAATATTTCACTAATGGTTTTTCATATACCACATTTCATAATGTGTTATTTTTTTGGCCATAGAACACATTTCTTCTGTATATGTATAATAGTACTAGGAGCTTCTTAGTAGAAAATTGAATATTTGTATTCTACTAACAAGCTTCTTCTCATTTCCACTAAACTCCCATTTTCTGTTTTTCAAGTCTATTTTGTTTTGGGAGTATTATGAATTATTTTGATGTTTGATTATGTGATTCTTTATATAATATTCAAAATCATTTCATGTGAAATATTCTCTAATTTAATATTTCAGATTCATTATATACACAAGCATTTCTCTCTCAAGAGGTCTTATAAAGACTCTGAACATTTCTACAACATTTGATTTGTTCTTTAGAATCATAATTTTTTTAATTCGATATAACTCTTTAATAAAAGTGATAAAGTAATAAAAAAATTATTAATTTATGTCTCATATGTCCACTAACATTTGAGTGAATAAGTTCAAGATGTATATTAGATGGAATATCAAATTTTGTTTAAATTTTACCAAACATACACCATTTCTAATATAGTATAAATGTATATTTGTATTTTCTCATAAAAATTGGAATATTCATACAGATATATACATTAAAATATTTATTCATACTTTTCTTCCTAATATAACTAAGCCTTTGATGCTAATTTTTTTTTTCATCCTCAACACTCAAATAATAAGAGTTACAAGGATCTCTTATCTAAAAGTGATTTTAGGTGGTTATTTCTCCTCTAGTAGCAACTTTTTCATCTTCCACACTTATAATGATAAATTAATATTTATTTAATATCACTTATTTTAAATCATAAAAAAATGTATCACACATTTTATGTTATGATTATTCCCATAAAAAATAGAACATCATCATATTTCAGTTTTTCTACATCAATATCAACTATACCAAATCCTTTGATTTTTATGGAGTTATCATTAATGAAGTAAAATCCTAATCCATCATTATTTTCTATATATATTAATATATTTAAACCACACAAACTCTATAAAGAACAAAAACTATTAAGAATCTACCATTTTTATTTTTTCTAGCTTTCAGAACTATTTCAATAATAAAATACCTATTAAAAACTTTTATCTATCATACCTCTTTCTATTTTATATCAAAAAAAGTTTGTCTAGTGAGATTTTATAAACATTACTAAAAAAAGTGACTTGGTTGGTCACATCTTCCAAAAACTTCCCCTAATAATGGATAATGGTTTTTCATTGGACGTTTTCAAACATCTTGAATTCTTTTTCAACTTCCAACAGCTGAGGAAATTTAATTACTTTTCTTCCCCTATTTATCCCACTTCATTCCTTTTAATGTCTTGGAAAAGATACATTATTATAGAAAATTTATATTTATTCCAATAAATTCTAAAACACTAATAGAAACCATCAATGCTCAGTTTTCGATAGAAATATAACCTTTCATTGTAATAATATTGTTGAGGTCTATAAAAATTTTTAACTTTAGTTTCCTCTAAGAATGTGGAAACTTTATTATGGGATAATTTTCAACATCTTGATGATGTGATATATTTTTCACAAACATTAGCAACCTAATATTTCCCAATATTATTATTAACACCTTATTAATTAGTAAATTCATATAAACGTTTACATTTGGTAAGTAGAGACTTCATCTGAATCTCAGAATGTGATTTTTGTGAAACTAGAGATGATTATTTTTTTTCTTCTCAAGAAAGGATGAAATTCTCCTTAAGTGTTTTAGGTAGTTTCTATATCAATATGTTTTGACTATGTTTCTTAAACTATATATTTCTTATCTTTATGTTTTGTATTGATTTGTTTCATCATATCCCCTTGTTCAGTAACTCTCAGTTTGTGGTTTATAACCCCCAAAATATACTCATATTCCAATTTAAGAACATCTCTTATTTATTTACAATCTTTTCCACTATATTTTTTCATTATTTTGGTATTTTTCATGATAAATTTTCTTCTGAAGATATAATACAATCTTAGAGGTTATTTGGTATTCACAATAATTTTCTTCTCCTCCTCCTTCTTCTGTACTAGTTGATTAATTATGTTCTATCTATATTTTCATATAACATTATAATTTTTTCTAAACATTTTAATTATGGGGAATTATTTATATTTAGTCCAGATTCATCTTTCTTACTCAATATGTATCTTCAATCCTATTTTTTCACAATACTATTATACTTCTTATCAACCTTCGAAGTTTTTTCATTCTTCTCCCACCAAGGTTTTTCTTCATAATGATCATTAAATTCACCAAAATTCTTATTGGGGAAATTGATTGATGCATTCCCATTAACCCCATACTTGAAAACCTTTATTGGATGTTTCCCTATATACATTCTACAACCTCTCTAATAGTTATTGGAGATAATAGACATGATGTTTTCATTAATTTACACATCTAAATTATCTTATAAATCAATAAGATTAACATTATCAGAATTTTTTATTTTCAACACTGTCATAGATTCACAATATATTTTATCCTTGATCATCATTTTAAATACCAGAGATTATATCATTTCATAAACAAGAATAATTTTATGTCATTCATCAAGAGATAAATCATATTTATCATCTAAAGGTAATATTTTCTAATCCAACTTGTCAGGGGAGTTTCTCAAAAGTTTCTTTAAAATTGTAGAATCTTATAAAACATCTCATAAACCTATAATGTTTCACACAACATCATTTATTAGGGTATAATACTCAAAAATAGATTCTTCATCTATCGTTATGGTATCTTCAATCATGCTTCACCATATTTATAACCTCACACCCTTCACCCATCAATGATACTTTCAAACATATCCCAAATTTCCTTAGCAGTTCTAAGACTTATAAACATCATGGAAAAAGATTATTATAGACACATTAGAACAGAATATCCATATTTTCCATCAACTTCAATACTTATATTGTTATAAAAAGTCAAATAATCATATTTTAAAATGGGTGAAAACCAAATTGTAATAGACTTAATAACTTCAAGCCAAGTGATATAAGACATGGAATAATTTTTTGCAACCATTGTATTTTTTTCATCAAATGAAAAAATCCCTCTATTGTTGATAGAATTGAGGTTTTCTGTGGTTTGAAATTAACATTGTATCCTTTTCTATAATACCAATTGGAGTTCATAATGATCATTGAACAACTTATGAAGAGATTGATTCAGTGGTTTTCTTTTTATAAATTTCTTGCTTTATGAAATTTAACACCTTCAAAATACTATAGTTTTAATCCTTATAAATTTTTATAAGAAACATGAAAGAATGGAAATATATGAAAGTAAAAAAGTTATGAAATATTTATAATGTTCATTATGAGTGTGAGAACCTACATCTGTTCGATGGACACTCTAGTATGTCCATGAAAAATAACTATTAGAAATTCGTGAAAAAAAATTCAACCTACTCTCATGGGTCTATTTATATCTTCATATTTGTATTATTATAAAAATTCCTATTAGTTTGCACGTTTTTCTTACAAAACATAACCGAAAAAAAAATATAATTTTTTAAATTATTCCCTATAAAATTTCTTTTATATTTTCTACCTAATTAATATATCTTGTTTCTTCATCTCATAAGTTTATCTCTAGTTTTCCTACATCCAGTAATCTTCATATGATACTGATTTTTTAAAATTTCACCTCATTAATACTTGTATTTTATCTTATTTATCAATACACAATGTATTATAATCTTTTAGTATGAAAACATTGTTGTTGTACTATGTTTGATAACTGAACTAACCTATGTTTGATTATTCTTTGAAAATAGTATGTATGGATCTCTTCTTCAACATCAAACTGAAATGTGGTCACAATTTGACTCTAATATAAACTCTGCATCACTTTAACTGTTCACCCTCGTGAATAGTGTCAAGTACATTATACTTTTTCACCACATTATATAGGTTCCCTTGAAATAGTAATTTTGGGAAGCTAATTTCATTTTCCTAATCACTAAAATTAATAGATAAAAATTTAATGTTCATTTAAATTACAATAGGATACTTCAAAATATTCTATAAAATTAATCTTATTTAGTTCGCTATCATTTACAACTTTCTTCGAATTTCTTTAAAAATGATGTTTGAGAAACTCTTCAATATTTATAACATAAACATAATATTTTAAAATTTTTAGACTTTAATAACCATAATGTTAAATGTTTATAAAACTAAAACAATATACATTCAATAAATCGTATATTTGAACATTCAGAAAACATTATCCATTTGATTATACTATTTATGAATATTATTTATCTGATCATATTGTCTATCTGGTTATATTATTTGTCCAATCATAGAGTTCATCAACTAGGAAAAATTTAATCTGATTAATTTTTTTTCGGATTAAAAATGCTTCCCAATTACAAAATTCTATCAAATTAAAAAAAATTATTTCATTATAAAATTTATTCTAATTAGTAAAAGACCATATTATTAGAAAAATGATTTATTATTACAAAATCAGGTCTTATTTTTTTTATAAAACATGAATCAATAAACATTCTTACATATCATTTTTTAGAATGATTTTCTATAAAGTTTCTATTTTATTCACTATTCATATGGTAAAGAAGTGAAAACCTTATAACAAAACGTTCATCAGGAAACATGAACTTAGAAAACACTATAAATTTTCACTTAACTATACTTATATGACCAGAAACTCAGATCATGACTTCATCACAATGTTTTATGAACTTGAAATAAAATCATATCATTGTATAACATTGTAAGAATGTTTCTCAACATAGTAAAATTTATAAATTCCTGAATTTAATACTTTATTTATCTCAAAAAATTTATTAACACTCAAAATTTCTAACTATATTCATCTATGTAGCTTATTTAACATCTATACTTTCTCACTTTCTTTGTCTTAGAAAATTCCTTAACATCCATACTTTCTAACTTTCTTCATGTTATAATGATTCTTAACTTCTATACATTCTAAATTTCTTCATCTCATCAACTTTATTAACTTCCAGAAAATCAATATTTTTTAACTGTCTTCATCTATAGAAATTTCTGACTTTATGCATCATTATATCATTGTAACAGTCTAACATTTAAATCTTTTATATTTTTATATATTTGCAAAAAAATCATAATTTCTATATATCCAAAACATTCTAACATTATATATTTTCTAACTTCTTTTATCTATAAAACAATATAACTTTATACATTTTTAATACTTTTTTATTTTCTATATCTGAAAAAATTATTTACTTTCTATATCTGTAGAAATTTATGATTTTTTCCATATATAGAACATTTTCTTCTCTCGAAAAAACATAACAAAATTTTGTAATATTTTACCAACTCTTCTTTTCAAATTTTAGAAAAAAAATCATTAACCATAGTGAACTATCAGAAAATATAGAAATGTTTTTATAAAAACATCGCAATATATCCCCAACCCCAAACCTTCCATGGTCTCTAGTTGATATGAGAGTGAGAGGAAAATGTATGTGAAGGATAAGAGAGAAAACAAAAGAAAGAGACACTTATATTTAGATTACACCACGAAATCAAGGAGGAACCCAAATAAATGGTACTAGGTAAAGGGAGAAAATAATCCTTCTTATCCTCTTACCTTGGCACATGACCAACATAATGAGAAAAATGATTTTCTACCCCACTAAATAAAAAAATCCTTAATAATAATAATATTATGTCTTTTATTATAATATATATACTTCATTATAGAAAAAACACATCTCAAAAAATAAATAATATATTAATATATATTCAAAATGTAATTATAATATTCCATAAATCACATTGGATGGTCTTGAGAAGTTATTATGTGAAGAATAGAGTTTCAAGTTTTTATTTAGTAAAAGATAATAGCCAAGAAGAATTCTATAAACCATCCACCTATCGTGCATCACTAGATATCTCAAAAAATTTACATTTCATGGTTTCCATGAATGGTTTCCTAATGTATCCACAAATCATGAATCACCAATAAATCTTATATTTCTGTAAAATTTACATTATTTTTATCTTAGAATAACATTATAATAATAAATATAATTAAAATTGTGGGGTGTCACAATACAAAATAATCCTGATTCAAAATGAAAGAATACAACTTGAGTCAATAAACATTGATGATACATGACTATATTGTAATATTTATGATAATTCATTTTTACTCTAAAAAATATTCAATAAACCCTTTAATTATAATATTCATTTCATTAATTAATTACCTTCTCCTTGAATAATTATTTTTCAATACTCTTTTCTTTTAATATCAATAAAAAATATTTTAGAAAATATTTTTATTTCAAACATCCATATACCAATAAGAAAAATTTTATTAGTTTAATAGTAATTTAGTTTATTATTATATTAGCATTTATAATAGATATTATAAATAAATTAAATCCCTCTAAAATTAATTTAAATTTATTAGGCTCATTGCTAAATTAGAAATACATAAAGTATTTTTTGTTTATTTATTATCAAATATTCAATAAATTAATTATTAATATTATCAATAATTAAATAATAATAATATTCTTCAAAAAATATTTATTTTATGCGAAATAGTTCCATCATATTTTAATCATTGTGATAAGGAACTAAACTCTCCATCACAAATTGACAATGACAACAACAAGTGAATCATTCAATGTTTGACCACAAAAAAAGTCAACATCAATATCTAATAATTTAAAATAAAAGAAAATCCCCTTAAATAACCATTTTTCTTTTTTGGAAATTCCATAATTGCAATCAACATGTTAAGAAATATAAACTGAATTTATCATTTTTACAAATTAAATAATAGTCTAAAAAATTAATTTTCAATAATATATATGTTTGTGTATATATAAATTAATGATGTTGATGATATTATTGTTATTTTTATTTTAACTCTTATAAAGTGAATATTTATTAATATAATTTAGTAATTGTTGACACTCCTTTTCATCACATTGTCTAATAGAATGGAAAGGGAAATGACTTAGCACAAAATTGATACATCCTTTGAAGAGAACATCAAAAATCGAAAAAGGCACGAACAAGGCATCAAATGCACAAGGTTCGCACAAGTTCCATCATTCTCACACAAGTATACATGCGCAACACCCAATGGTCGTGCAAGTGACTTGCGCAACCTAAAGGATAACCGCCTGGGGTCTTTTCCAGCCTATAAATAGACCCTGTGGGCTTCCCATTTCGGAGGAATTTTTTCCAGAATTCAGATACAGAGCTCTGAACACCCTAGTCTCTTCTTCAGGTCTTCCAAACACTTGTAAGGTAATTCTTTACCTAGATTGGAAGGTCTAAACAAGATCAGTAAGGTCTAAGTGTTAAAATTCACAAACACTTGCGCACTTAAAGTGTTTTACCCTTAAGGGAAATGAACATACTTGCGCGCTGCCTTACTTCTTCACCAAAACCTGCACGCCTCTCTTCTGGAAGTACCTCAGGATAATTATAAAGGCTTTGGTCAAAGATCGCCCAAGTGTTACCCTACTCATTAACAATCGCGCAAGTACCCGTGTGTCGCGCAGGTATACCTGCGTGACTAGGACTTGCGTGCCCACGCAGTACCTATGCACCTGTGAGGACTTGCGCGCCCCTACCTTTTTGGGAACACTTCTTTCCCATTTAACCCCTCTTATGCCATTCCACCACTCCTATTCAAGATTCAGTCTTCAAGACACTCTTTAAATCCATTTATGGATTGATTTATTGATTTGAATTCCTTATCTAAAAGGGACTCCATGGAATATCCCTCAAAACCTAGTGATTTACACATCTTTATGTCACTAAAAGTTAGAGAGTTCATTCATTCAACCACATCCTTTAAGATGAGAGAATCATTAATCTAGGCCTCCTTTTCAGGAGTAAGTCCTAGTCATAATTCTCAAGAATGGGCATCCTCCTTAGGAGTAAGCCCCAAGTCCCCATTAACCTAGGCCTCCTTTTTAGGAGTATGTCCCAGTCATAATTCCCATCAATCTGGGCATCCTATTTAGGAGTAATCCCCAACCATAATTCCCTTTAATATGGGCCTCCTTTTCAGGAGTAAGCCCCAATTCAAGTTCTCTAAATTTGGGCCTCCTTTTCAGGAGTAAGCCCCAGTCATAATTCTCAAGAATGGGATTCCCCCTTAGGAGTACGCCCCACGTCCTGATTAACCTGGGCCTCCTTTTCAGGAGTAAGTCCGAGTCATAATTCCCATTAATCTGGGCATCCTCCATTTCAGGAGTAAGCCCCAGTTCAAGTTCTCTTAATTTGGGCCTCCTTTTCAAGAGTAAGTCCCAGTCATAATTCGCAAGAATGGACATCCTCCTTAGGATTAAGGCCCATGTCCTCATTAAACTGGGCCTCATTTTCAGGAGTAAGTCCCAGTCATAATTCCCATTAATCTGGGCATCCTCTTTAGGAGTAATCCCCAACCATAATTCCCCTTAATCTGGGCCTCCTTTTAAGGAGTAATCCCCGGTTCAAGTTCTCTTAATTTGGGACTCCTTTTTCAGGAATAAGCCCTAAGTACCCTAATTTGGGCATCCTCCTCAGGAGTAATCCCCAAGTTCCTTAACCTGGACCTCATTTTCGGAAGTAAGTCCTAGTCTCAATTATGGGCATCTTCCATAGGAGGAATCCCCAAGTCCCTTAATTTCTCAAAGTCCCTTAGCCTGAGCCTCCTTCTAAAGAGTAATCCCTAGCCTTAATTTCTCATAACCAGTCTTAATTAACTTTTTTATATGGGTCTCCTTCTCAGGAGTAAAACCCAATCATAAGTCCCCTCCTAATTTGGGCCTCCTTTTCAGGGGTAATCCCCAAATTAGAGTATCCAAATCTCCATAAAGTACATATACCTTTATGGACCTTGTTCCTGGATTTCTTCCTTGAAGTAAATCATAATATTCATCTATTTGGGCATTCATACATACATAATCCCCGCATCATTTCTTATGATTGCATCTTTTATGGCACAATTTTCTGGTTTTACCAATACCTATTGTTTCTCACACCGAGCATGACTCACGTGAGCTTAGAGTGTAAATTTAATTATTACATCTTTATTTGAGATATAAATCATAAACATCATATTACCTTACTCGAACTACGTGGGTTATGATTCCTTTTACAAAATAAAGGATACATAGGTAGCCCATCTGCAGGTTTGATCCCAACTTTAAAATAACCCATGTGCTTCTGAATGAAAATAAACTTCAAGTGCCCCACTGAGTGGCTTTAAAACCAGCATGGTCATCATAATGACCAAGAGAGCTTTATGTATTTAAGGATACCATTGACCAAGAATATCTAACAAATACAGATGATTATCTATTGAGGAAGAACCTCAGATACATATAAAAGATTATCTAAATTTCCTACATATAAATCACTGATTTTCAGATCTAAAGAAAAGCTCATTTTATACTTGGTAATGTAATAAGGATTCACGAACATAACTTAAATCTATAAAGAGAGTCCTGGAGTAGACAATAATTCTCCTAAAAAAGGTGTGATGAGTCCGACCTCCCATCCTCTCGACCAATGAAAATTCCTAATCCTCATCAGTCCACAACTAATGAGCGCCTACCTTTGGAAAGTATGTTCAAATAAATATGTAGTCATTGGATGTTTCTGGTTCTACGAATACACCCATTATAAACCTCTTGGAATGTTTTAATATTAAATCAATCAGATCATCCCCAATTCCAGAGGGAACAAAAAATGGTGAACCCAACATGAATCCTTAACCAAGATAAAATGATGTTTTACCTATTTGATAGGCCCCTATTTAAAACTCAATGAGAGGGCCAACAAAAACAATCATTGACATACATGATCATCAAAAAGATTTAGTGGCTGAATTTATCTTGATTACGTATGTTATATCAAACAGGAACTCTTTCCCAAGATTCTATGCATTCTAAGAAATGGCTGCTCTCAAGTTCACACCTGTGAATACCGTTGCTGCGAATGCCACTGCTGCAGCTCCTGCTGGATCGTCGTCCGCTCTGAGGATGACATCACCTACCCAGCGTCTTCAACGCTGGGTATAAAATACGTTGGTTGAGGAGTACCATCAACATGGTACCATCACAACTCTGGAGGCTGCCTAATAATACCTCCAAGTGAACAACTCACACCGGTTGTCCGGACAACGACAACCAGGGATCAAGAAGCAGGAGGTGCTAACCACCATCTCCAATAGTTTCGGGTCGTTATCCCCATAACGCAATCACCATTCGCTCCCTCATTCCGGGGAGGTGAATGAGCAGGTCCCTCAGGGCTTTAATTCAAGCAGATAGGAGTCCTTCCCGAGGGCTCCCACCAACAATCAACGCCAGACTCGTGCGGAAGTGTGCCCTCAATTGATGATGGTACCGACTCCAGGCGTTCGGCTTAGGTTCCTAGAACCCAAGAAGGCAAGAAGAATCGATAGAGGAAAAATCAGGTTAATAGTGAGCAGGTTCTCATCTCTGCCATCTCCAAAGAAGTCCACCAACCTAACATGGTGGCAAGCAATGAGCAGGCACACACACATGCCCATTTTAATTCTGATGTCCAGCAGACTCGTCTGGAAGTACTGCACTAATCCCGCCAAGAAATTCTGGCGTAGTACTATAGACATGAACATATACCTGTTTATACATCATCATCCAGTCAGCAGGCTCGTCTGACTACATATGATGGATCCCGCCAACCTAATGTATTGACAACTAGTAAACAGGCACATACACCTGCTTACACTCATCAATCCTACCAGCAGCCTCGTCTATTAGTGTTTATGGAAGTTCGACAACCACGTTTGGTGGAGTGAAATCAGTAGGCACATACACCTGCTAGTATTGATCAAGCCTACCAAAATTCTCATTTGGTATCATTCGGAGAAGTCAGTCAGAATGCTCCAGCAACAAAAAGGAGGCAGACTCAACTCTCTACCCCCACACTTGAGTACTATCAGGATTCACTGACAGGAAAAGGAGGATAGGAGCAAGAACACACACCTATTCCAAGCACAAAATGGACGTATATCCGCGTTCTGGTAGTTGAAGTCACCAAGCACATTCTCTCAATGGTGAAAGAGCAGAAGAAAATCCCTGCTCATATTCTGGATGCCTGCCAGGATATTATAACAGCTTCTGCAGCATCACAGGGAAAGAAATGAAAATCTATCCCTACCAGTGGAGTGACACATCAATAGTTCACTCTAGAATAGACACACACATTTGTTCCAGTCCAAGAGGGTTGTGGGGCGTACTCCCCCATATCATATGGAAAACCAAGTCAGGTACATACACCAGGTTTGAGTGGAGATAATCATCCTAACCTGATCATTTCTCCTAAGCAGGCAGACACACATACTAAAGTGAGCAAGAAAGAATCTAAAAAGAAGACCTGCCCGACACAATCAAGAAATCAAGAGCCAATTTGTAACAAGGCCTTACTTGATGTTGGAGTTCTTGAATCCCTCAAATAGTTATCTGTTGGAATCCAATATTCTACTCCCCCATTTCCCAATCGTGGGAACATTAATTCCAATGGTCTTCAATAGACACTTCCTCATGAAGGCCTACTTCATGATAATTCAGTCGATCTTGAAGTTTTATTTTCAGATTAGAGCCACAAGAACCCTCTGTGTGGTCAGAAGACTATGGAGAAAGAGATCTCATCTTTTGATATAACCCACCATGGTGGTCCTCCCCATGATGACGAATTTCGCTGCGAAATTCCTCTTTGTAGTAGTGATGCACATTGCCCGGAAAATGCTCTAGTGGAAAATGTAGTGCCAAGAAAGCCCTCTTATCTTGAGGCACTTGAAAATGTGAAACCAGTCATGTCTGATTCTTCATCGCTAGAAGGTGAAATAATTTCTCAATTAGAGGATATCCCATGGTGTAGGTCATTCTCTGAACCACCCTTAAGTCGTGTATCTTCTAGTTTAATCAGTGATCTCTCTACCAATCTTGTTGAATCAGATAAAGAAACAAGGAAGCACCAGCTCTAGTCAAATTAGGTAGAAGAATCTTCATTTAATGATAAAGAGGAAATGCTGAACATGAGAAAAAAACTGAAAAAAGGTGAAGTGCCAGTCATGTTTTGGCCTCTGGCTGACTCTCAGTATGACATTCCAGAGATGTTGACGGAAGATGGAATTCATGATATTCGTCTCAACATATGGAAAACTCTTTGTTAGTTGAAAAAGAAAGTATTATCTTATGATGAATATGAAATCATGTTACAATAATAGAAGGGTGACAATGCCAGATTGATTTGGCATCTCTATCAGTCTCTCGATATCCAAAGGCTGAAAAGAAGCAGAGATCCCTTCAGCATTCATGCCTTGGAGCACTAATAAGATTGCGCCAGTTAATTGGCAATGCCCCATCTGGTATTCATATCAGAGGATGGGGTGTTCATGGAGAACTACATTTCACTATACTCTCCAGTCATCAAACCCACCGAAAATGGTCTCATGCAATGTTATTACCCATGGTCGGCCAAAGTCAATGGGCTTTATTTTTAATCAAAATATTTCCCAAGAACAGACATTGACTGGTTTCTTTGAAAATCAAGCATACAAAGAACAAGTTGTTGAATTACTCCTACATCAAGAGAATGAGAATATTGAATAGACCTCTCGTTTGGAGAAAGCACATCACCAAGTGATAGAATTGTCAGAAATCATCCAATGGTCTTTTGAACCGGGTGATAAAAGTGGATTCAGGTTGATGCATCTAGCTAATTTCCGGAATAAGGTCTGTAATATCAAGAGAGATTTTAAGAAAGTCTCAGACATAGCATGTCAAGAGCCACCCCAGCTTGCCAGACTGGGGACTCATTTAAACCAACCCTCAGAATCAACAAATAGGATTCGAGGAGTTGAGCAAAGGTAGCAGGAACAACCCCAGTCCACGGGACTAGGGACTTTTTCAAATCATCAATCCCCTCCTCAAAGAAAATCGGTCTTTTCTCGATTGGGGAAGAAGCCACAAGAGGAACAAAGAGCCAAATTATCAGGAGATTCCCTCCAAATTACAGCTCGTCAAGAAGTTCCTGAGGGATCCAATCAAAAAAAGGCAATGTCTCATCAAAGACATGGAAGAAGAAATATCACAGAAATGATGATAGAAGGGATGTGATGCCTTATGCATCAAAAAATGTCATCAATGTCGTTGTTTCTGATCCACCAAATGAGGCTCACTCAGGGGATTCAGATGAAGAGGTTCCTGATCAAGAATATGTACACACAGACACAAATGAAGAAGGTGTGCGTACACAAAATCAAAGGATTACTCAGAACATAGGTAATCCTTCACGTAACCCACTTCCCCCTCTCCGAAAAGGATCCAAAAAGGGAAGGGAATAAATCAGGTTACATATCCTTCCTCTGGAGAAGGCCAATAGCTCTCACTAGAGTAAAGATTTGCGCAACAGGAGGAAGAAATAAAGTAATCGAGGAGGTTTAATGCATAACTACTTCAGCGTAGTCCTCTTCTTAAGCGTGCTGGAGTCAGTCTGCCAAGGAAATTTGATGCAGCTACTGAGATGGATCAATAATATCCTCCTATATCAGTACACCCTCACAGGTCTAATCCTACGGGTCAATTGTAACAACAGTTGGCAGTGCTACCATCAGTTGTAGCACCATCCACCACATCAATCCAAGCTCTAGTCATTGCACCTTCCCAAGTCCAAGTTCAAACGGGTGATTCTAAAAAGTTAATAACTACCATTGAGTTGTTAACATCTCAGTTAGAGACTATGGAAGGGAAGCGTGCGTAGGTTCAACCAGAAAAGAAAGATTACCCTGAATGGATAGATTCAATCTCTCCCCCATCAAGTTTTTGGAACCCTATATTCCCTATTTTCAATGGATCAGGTGATCCTGAACAACATTTGATGCATTATGTGTCTTGTTGCGATCCTATGATGGGGACTCTGGAACAGCAAGAAGCAGTGAAACTTAGATGCTTCAGGCGGACCTTGCAAGGACCAGCCATTGTCTGGTATACAAGATTGCAATCTCGGTCAATTACCGGATGGGAGGATCTTCGCCAAAAATTCCTTCTTTAGTTCAACTCAACTTTGCCAAAGACAAAGGTTTTTGATCTTACAAGCTGTAAGCAAAGGGAGAATGAAAGGGTCTCATATTTCATTGCTCACTAAAAGAAATTAACATATTCCCTAAGCTTAGCACTCCCTCAAGAGGAATTATTTCCAATATGTGTGACAAATCTGCGTGATGAATTACGCATGCCTTTGATCCCTTTGAAATACACAGGAGGGTTTCAATACCTTACTTCAATTGCTATGTAGATTGAAGATTCCCTTATACAAGATAAGGCTAAATCTCGTGTAATTCCATCAGCTCCAGGAAAGAGAATGGGTAAAGAAGAGACTGCTACAGTTATTCTTAAACAAGCACCTGTACCTGTTTCTATTTCAAAACCTTCATCTTCTCAAAGGGCGCCACCTCCTGAGCTCTAAAAACAAAGGTTGTTTCGTCCATATGATCAAAGAGATCAAAGATGAAAAAAATTTGAGGATCTAAAGTGAAAAACATACTCTTTCCGAAATTAACAAGTTTCTGGTTACTTCTTTTCAGCTCTGGAAAATAATCTGGTTCAATTTCCAAGGCCCAAGAGGCCAGAAAAGGAAGGAGATGAAGGCCTTCCCAATTATTTCCATTTTCATAAAATGTTGGGGCATACCATCCAGGAGTGTTTTGTTTTCAAAGACCTCCTACAAAAGATGGTCGACTCGGGAAAAGTCAAACTAAAAGGCTCTTCAGCACAGGTAGCATGTATTACTGCTACAATTCCAGAGGAAGAAGGAGAATAGACAGAAGTCAAAATAAAAAATGCACAAAAATATGATGATTGGATGGTCAGAAAAATGATCAATCGAACTCATGCTATTTTGCAAATGTAATAGAAGAAACCAATTGTGTCTTCTTCCATGAATGTTGCAACAAAAACCTCTTCATCTGAGGGAAAATCCTCAAAGAAACAACATGATTCCAAGAAAGTGGAACAATCAGAAAGAAGATGAGTATGTGTCAAAGGGAAATGACTTAGCACAAAATTGATTCATCCTTTGAAGAAAACATCAAAAATCGACAAAGGCACGAACAAGGCTTCAAATGCACAAGGGTCGAGCAAGTTCCATCACCGTCGCGCAAGTTCCATCATCGTCGTGCAAGTATACTTTCGCAACACCTAATGGTCGTGCAAGTGACTTGCACGCCCTAAAGGATAAATGCCTGGGGACTTCTCCAGCATATAAACAGACCCAATGGGCCCCCCATTTCAGGGGAATTTTTCCAGAATTCGGATACAGAGCTCTGAACGCCCAAGTCTCTTCATTAGTTCTTCTGAACACTTCTAAGGTAATGTTTTACCTATAATGGAAGGACCAAACAATAGGAGTAAGGTCTAAGTGTTAAAATTCACTAAAACGTGCGCGCCTAAGGTGATTTATCCTTAAGGGAAATGAGCATACTTGCGCGCCGCCTTTATTCATCACCAAAACTTGCGCGCCTCTCTTCTGGAAGTACCTTAGGATAATTCTAAAGGATTTGGTCATGGATAGCCCAAGTGTTACCCTACTGGTTAACACTCGCGCAAGTACCCATGTGTCGCATAGGTATACCTGCACGACCAGGACTTGCACGCCCACGCAGTACTCGCGCGCCTGCCATTACTTGCGTGCCCCTGACTTTTTGGGTGCCCTTCTTGCCCATTTCACCCCTCTTTTTCCATTACACCTCTCCTATTCAAGATTCAGTCTTCAAGACACTCTTCAAAGCCATTTATGGCATGATTTCTTGATTTGACTTCCTTATCTGAAGGGGACTCCGTGGAATATCTCTCAAAACCTAGTGGTTTACACATATTTATGTCACTAAAAGTGAGAGAGTTCATTCATTCAACCTCATCCTTTAAAATGAAAGAATTATTAATCTGGACTCCTTTTCAGGAGTAATTACCAGTCATAATTATCAAGAATGGGCATCCTTTTTAGGAGTAAGCCCCAAGTCCTCATTAACTTGGGCCTCCTTTTTAGGAGTAAGTCCCAGTCATAATTCCCATTAATCTGGGCATCCTCCTTAAAAGTAAACCCCAACCATAATTCCCCTTAATTTGGGAATCCTTTTCAGGAGTAAGCCCCAGTTCAAGTTCTCTTAATTTGGGCCTCCATTTCAAGATTAATTCCCAGTCATAATTATCAAGAATGGGCATCCTCCTTATGAGTAAGCCCCAAGTCCTCATTAACCTGGGACTCCTTTTTAGGAGTAATTCCCAGTCATAATTACCAATAATCTGGGCATCCTCCTTTTCAGGAGTACGCCCTAGTTCAAGTTCTCTTAAATTGTGCCTCCTTTTCAGGAATAAGTCCCAATCGTAATTCTCAAGAATGGGAGTCCTCCATAGGAGTAAGCCTGAAGTCCTCATTAACCTTGGCCTCCTTTTCAGGAGTAAGTCCAAGTCATAATTCCCATTAATCTGGGCATTCTTCTAAGGAGTAAGCCCCAACCATAATTCCCCTTAATCTGGGCCTCCTTTTCAGGAGTAATCCCCAGTTCAAGTTCTCTTAATTTGGGCCTCCTTTTTCAGGAATAAGCCCTAAGTCCCCTAATTTGGGAATCCTCCTCAGGAGTAAGCCCAAATTTCCTTAACCTGGGCCTCCTTTTCAGGAGTAAGTCCTAGTCTCAATTATGGGCATCTCTTTTAGGAGGAACCCGAAGTACCTTAATTTATCAAAGTCCCTTAACCTAGGCCTTCTTATCAGGAGTAATCCCCAGCCTTAATTTATCTTAACCAGTCTTAATTTACTTTTGATTTGCGTCTCCTTCTCAGGAGTAAAACCCAGTCATAAGTCCCCTCCTAATTTTGGCATCCTTTTCAGGGATAAGACCCAAATTAGAGTATCAAAATCTCCGTAAAGTATATATACCTTTGTGGACCCTGTTCTTGGATTTCTTCCTTGAAGTAAATCCTAATCTTCATATATTTGGGAAGTCATACATACATAATCCCCACATCATTTCTTATGATTGCATCTTTCATGGCACAATTTTCTGGTTTTACCAATACCTCTTGTTTCTCACACCGAGCATGCCTCACATGATCTTAGAGTGTAAAAGTAATTATTACATCTTTTTTTGATCCATCAATCATAAACATCATATTCTTTTACTCGAACTACGTGGGTTCTGATTCCTTTTCCAAAATAAAAGATACATAGGTAGCCCATCTACGGGTTTGATCCCAACTCTAAAATAACCCATGTCCTTCTGAATAACAATAAACTTCAAGTGCCCCACTGAGTGGATTTAAAACCAGCATGGTCATCATAATGACCAAGAGACTTTTATGTATTGAAGGATACCATTGACCAAGAATCTCTAACAAATACAGATGATTCTCTATTTATGAAGAACCTAGAACACATATAAAAGATTCTCTAAATTTCCTACATATCAATCATTGATTTTCATATCTATAGGAAAGCTCATTTTATACTTGGTAATGTAATAAGGATTCACGAACATAACTTAAATCTATAAAGAGAGTCCCAGAGTAGACAATAATTCCCCTAAAAAAGGTGTGATTAGTCCGACCTCCAATCCTCTCGACCAATGAAAATTCCTAAGCCTCATCAGTCCACAACTCATGAGTGCCTACCTTTGGAAAGTAGGTCCAAATAAATATGGTATCATTGGATGTTTCCGGTTCTACGAATAAACCCGTCAGAAACCGCTTGGAATTTTTTGAATCTTAAATAAATGAGATCATCCCCAATTAAAGAGGGAACAATAATCTATAAAAATATGAAAAAATATATATCATTTTTAAAATGAAGTTTTATTAAATAATTATTTATTAATATTTTATTATAATTATCCTTATCCACCAATCCCTAAAATTTTGTGTTCACCCACTATACTACTATGTGGATTATTCATAAATATATATATATATATATATATATTTATATAACACTTTATATATAAATATTAAAATAAAACTGATATAAAAAAATTATATATTGGAATTAAAAACTATATATACCAATTTATAAGTTTACTTCTATAGGAAATCCAAATTATCAAAAAAAATTGTTTTCAAACGAAGTAAATTTTCTCACAAATTTGACAAAAGTTTCAGGAAAATCCATTAGGTCAATAGATGTGAAGCATATATTGTGTGATTCATCTCAAAAAAGGCTCATAATAACTACAAATTACATACTACAAATAGAATATTAAAAACACCAAAAGATAGTGAGTATTTTAGAATTCACTCTTTAATAATTTCTAATTCATATATTATATTATCACTTTATTAATATCATTATGTTAATTTTATCATTTTTTAAGCAATTTAATATCATTGTAAAAATAAATCTATATGAGTTTAAGTTATTCAAAAAAGCATTGAAAGCTAATCTTGAAGTATCTCACAAAATTATATCTCAAAAAATAACTCATCAAATTAAAAATAATATGTCAAAATAAATGTATTCAAATAACAGTACCTCAAAAAATATATTCTATGTTAATTTTAGAATATTGTTTTCATGTCTTAGAGATAAGTTTGATATTATTGAACTTATCTCTAACAATTTTCTTAATCTTAAACATAGAAAAATGTTATTCCAATTATATTATATTCATCTCTCTTTAAAATTCATCATCTTAGATTTTCACATCAAACTATGATTTATATAAGATAAAATCAAGAGGTGGATTTGAATTCCATTGAAAATGTATAACATGGGTATCATATCAATGAAAAATACCTTTTATTTTATAAATATTCCTCAAACTCCCACAAACAATCATTTTATTATATATCCTCTACCTAGAGAAAATGTGGGATAGATTTTATGTCAAGGACATAATTTAAATTAACATATATATTTATATATATAGACATTGTAAAATAAAAGTGTATTAACGAATATTATTATTATTATAAACCCATTTTAATTTCTCAAAGATTCTCATGATAAAAAAAGATCAAGAAATATCATATAAAATAAAACATTTTGTTTCTAAACATAATGAGGAATCCATCTTCCAATCTAAAACATCTTTAAGGATGAAATTTTATTTTATCCTTTCTAAATAAAAATAATATTTCCTTTTAAAACCACGTGTGATGTTCAACTAGGACATTTAAAAAGAATAATATTATTAAAATGAGATATGAAAATACAATGATCCTATTACAAGATCTAAATTGATGGCATTTTTAAAGTCATTCATATAAGAAACTTTATAATATAATATATTTATTGATCAATAAATATTTAATTGATGTTGAAATAAAAATAATAATAGAAAGGTTACCCCCCCCAACAAAAGATAGTAAATTCCATGTGTATCACTCCCCCAGAACGTTAGTTAAAGGGATCGGGGTCTTATCCCTCATCTTCTAGTTAAACTGGGTAAAAAAATGCTCTCAATACTTCTCCTATATGTCTAATGTTTTAGTCAGTCATAGTGAAATTATGATACAAATGTAACAATAGGGATTTTATTTTCTGTAGCAAAACTATTTTAACATATTTTATTATTTCTATACTATTTCATCTATTGAGAAATAAATTATAGATGGTGAGTGATTAGGGAGATGTCTCTCTAATTTTCAGGGATCCAAGAATTAGAAGTGAATTCTTATTGGGTGAGTTAATTTTAATATTATGACTCCTACATAGGACTTGAAGAGAAGAAAATTGGTTTTTGTATTCTTTTTATATCAATCCAATTATTCTTCCGATTCAAGATTGGGATCCCCAATTTAACCCTTTTGTTATCTATAATTCTAAAATTTAAGTTGGGTTTATGAATTCGTGATCAATTTGATATTTAAGAAACAAACGATATTATTTAACATTACATATATGGTTTTAATTTCCATTTAAATGGATATGTTAATATAGGATACTCTCTTTTTTTATTCTTGTGGAATTGTTCCACTTTTATCAAGAAGTTTTTTATTTGAACTATAGATAATGATTTTGATTTGGGTGTAATCTATGATTGTTTACCTTGTTTTTGTTATGGTTTCATTCATTTGAGAATCTGAAGAGGAAATATCTAAGGCTATTATTCTATCTTCTATTTAAAATTTCATGATGCATCTAATTTCAAGAATATTATGGGGTTAATAGAGTAAGTTATGGAGTTGTGTATGTAGTGAATGCTCGGGTTTATAGGTAAATAGTTGTATCAGATACTTTATAGGGTGGGTATTGATAGGTGTTTATAGATATATACAATTATGAGGCCTACACTGGGAGTACAAGAAGTGATTTAGATGTGGTTATTGATATATTAGTGGATGTTTCACTAGAATCATCAACATAGGAAATTTACTCTAATATAGAAGATAAAAGAATAGATCAAAAATCTTAAGGGGATTTAATTTTATCCAGATCTTCTTAGGTTAGTATAAGGGTATAAAGTATGAATTTTCCTAGAATTTTACATATCGACACACTGCGTACTTATCATCAATGGATGTTTTTGGGCTCTAGGACTATAAGTTTATATATAATTACATAAAATTCTAAAGAAAGTATCGATAATACTGATTCTATTTTACAATAAAAGCATACTGTGATTCCTACAAGCTTAGGCGGTGGTCATAGACCTTATGGGATTCTTATTTAACCAAACCTAGATGATGTTTAAGGAATAATAACCTAAAATGTAATGGATATTCTTCCATTGGGATGCCTTTTTTATCTGATTAAATATTCCTAAAAAGAATGATTACTAAATGAAGGTAGCTGGTTTGCAGTGCCTTTTCTGATGAGTAAGGAAAGTGATCAATTATGAGTAGTCTTAGTCTAAATATTCTGTATTGGATTAAGTTCAATCCTCAACTTTTTAATAGTAAATTAATCAAATGTTTTAGAATCATGAAATTTTGGGTATCTGGGATGGTATAAAGGATTATATTTCCTCTAAAATGAATCTTATAAGTGTACATTTTTTATATGAAGGAATTGATTTTTTGGAAAAAGAGGTGTTTCAAACTACTAATATGGGAGAATTATTCCATAGAAATGACTACTCCCAAATGAATCTAACCATAGTTACAAGGTATCATAAACCCTTAATATATAATATTGATTCAAATGATGACTATGATTATGATCTTGATTATATGCATTATTATCATTAATGTTGTTTCTTTTTTTGATCTTTCATTTTGGATTTTCATGAATGAAGTGAGTGACCTTTTGTGTCTAAATTCTCTTTATATATGATTTTTTTATTTTAATAAATAGGTTTGGGGGTCTATAATCCTTTACCATTCATATTTTGATTGATTAATTAAATTTCTATAACTTATTAATATTTATTAATTATAAAAATAATTATTATTTATGAATTCAGAATTATTTAATTATGTATTTTATTATGACTTTTTATTGATTAATTTATAATTATTTAGGATCTAATTAGTTTATGAATTATAATTAATTTTTAATTTAATTTTATTTACATTATTATAATTAATTAATATTAACTAGAACTTTTATTATTTATTTTTAATAATTATTACTACTTAATATTTATTAATAACATTATTATTATAAATTATTAATTACTGCATTAATTAATATTACATATATTATTAATTACCTAAAATTATTTAAATTATTAAACTATAATAACATTATTACTAATCTATAATAATTTAAATATATCTAATAATAATCTTTAATTATATTATAAAAAGTAAATAAAAACTATATTTATAAAAAAAATTTGATGTAAATTTAAAAAAAGTTAAATATTATTATTAGAAATAATTAAATTTTCTTCACATAAAACACAATTTTCATACTTCATTAGAGAAAGTAATTAATATAGAGATAAAGGAATCCTTGAGTGGGAGGGAATAGTTGTTTTGGGGTGAAGAGAATGTAGGGTTAAGTCAACTATTCATATGTATACTGGGACAATGTGTCAATTATGTTATATCATTGCCTTTCAAAAAAACAATTTTTTTAATAGAATTATCCAATTTCCCATCCTTTTCTAGAAAAGAAATATATGTTTTAAGAATTTTAATGATTTTTTTTAAATGACTTCGTGAGAGTCCTTAATGCAGTGTCAGTTCATCAATCAATATACATATCTAAGGAAATACATCTAGGATTTAACATTTTTCCTCACACATATGAAATAAATTTTAACATAAAAACATTTTTTTTCATATAATACTCATCAAAATACAAAAAATCTTTATAAAACCTTCCTCATTATAGTCCCTTACTAAATCTCTCTCATTACAACTCCACCACATCTCTTCATTGAGAACCTCTCACTATTTTATCATCACGTATCCTTATCAAAATTATCATGTGTTTTATTTTAAATGTTTTTAAAGAAAAATTATTTAAAATTTTTAGGGTAAAAAATTTATCAATAAAATTCCTTAAATGAATAAAAGCATTTCACACATTTGTTTTGGGTCTTTTAAATGGAATGCATAAAATTGTTCCATGCATTTATTTTATGTATCAATGAAACAATATCCTATATTAATTGTATGAAACATAACTTTTATTATTTATTTTAATTTTTTTTCAATTCTTTATATATATATAATCTTAATATTTTTAAACTATCTTATATGATATATTAACTTCATTAAATTTATTTCAAAATAATTGTAAAAACCCCATTGAAACATCACATTTATATGATAGTATATCACGAAATACGTTAATTATTTTCAATGAAGGATTTATGATTCTATTTAATTACATTATAATAATGCTATATTAATAATAATAATAATTCTATATAACTCAATAAATTTTATTTATAACCGTGAGATATTTTCTCCCTTGTATTTGTAAAAAATAAAAACATCTCCAATAGTTCAATAACTAGAAATATAGAATCGTTTTAGAACCAAATAATTAAATATATTCACTAAGGTGTCTTTTTTATCTTATAGTTATTGTGAATTCATTTAACATATTATACTCTTGAAAAAATTAAATAAAAACAAATAGTTGTTTACCTTATGAAATAATCATGATATATAATATTGTATACTTGTATACTTTTAAATATTACATAAAGTATTTGTTCCATTACAAATCACTCTACTAAAATAAAACTAAATATTTTACTGAGAATATTGAAAATAGATAAAACCCAAAAACAAGTTCATATGAATAATTAAACCAATATACATGTAAAAATTATGCGTTAATGTGTTAGTTATATAAACCCTTCATTAATAGATAGAGTAATGTTTCTGAGAGAACTCCAAATCAAAGTGTAAATAATAATAATAATACATTTAAAAAGGTCCAATTACCATTCAAAATTTCTTTGATCGTCTCAAAGGATCAATATTCATACCCTATAAAACTTTAATCCCATCCATGGAATCATCAATATCATCAATGCCCCCTTGTTATTTTTTAGCAATATGATTCCAATGAAAATCAACCAACACTATTAATAAAACCAATCCTCATACTAAAAAAATAATTTCATAATTTCTTCTCAAAATTCATCATGAAAATCATGTTCCCTTGAATCTCATAACTCATTTCTTCCCCCTTAATTGTTAAACAATCATTCTACCTATTTTTAAATGTTATAATTATAAATAGATTCTCCCCCTTATTACCTAGGAATTCACATCATGTTTCTAGGAAAATTATGATAAACTCTTCTAATTGTTAAAAATAAGATTAAATATAAGTGGAAATATTTAAATAATATAATCCTCTAGATAATGGGGTGGGAATTTCACTAAATATTATGTGCAGGTATTGGACCACACCCATAATCAAAGGATTTTATATGATATATATAAAAAATTACTTTGTAGGAATATATTCAGAGATGAATTTTTCACATTGTACCTTCTCATTAATAAATTACTATTTGATATAAAAATGCATTTATATAAAATATTTCACCTAGTTTTAAAAAATATATATAAGTACTTGGTTTTAATTCCTAATAGGACTAGGATATTTAACATCTAGTAACATATCATCAAGCTGGGATTTTATCTAAACCATTTTAGTTTTAGCATGAAAGTACATAATATAATTGGATTAGGTGGTGCTAATATTATTTAAATTTTACTTCATGGAGTGTTAGTAAAAACACATTACTTTGATAAAAATGATCCTCCAAATACCATACCAATATAAATCATCTAATCTATAAAGATGTATTGATTTGTATTTATTACATTCTAAACCAAACTCAATGGTTCCATTGAAATATCACATGATACAACACACTATAATAATATGTGACTCCCTCGTATTGATTTATAATAATACACACTATATAAGAGAGTTGATAACGTTTCTTCTAGAAGATGTTAAGTATGGAACACTTATAATACATCTTATATACATTTTTATCCACACCCTTTCCAACCACATCTATGGAAAATAATTCCCCAATTAAAATGTAAGTAGAAATTTAAAATTACTTTTATACTCTGAATTATTTTTGAAAACTCATGAGTATAGTTTTCTTATGATTATAAAAAAACTACTATGTGAAGCACTTAAGAATCCGAAAAATGAAATTTCTCCTTTGGTATTGATATCTCAACATGTTTCATTAATAGGGTAGTAAAATCTTCACAATATTTTTCATTATTTCTTACTAAAAATTATATAATCAACATACACTATCAAAATGAGTGTGTTATATTTATTTTCATAAAAAATGTATTATTGTCTATTTTTTGTACCATTAAAACTCATTCACATCAAGAAATTATCTTTTGTCAAATACCACGCATGAGTAACCTTTTTAAGACCATAAAGTAATTTTTAAAAATTATATACATGAAAATTATGATGACCTCGAACAAGGAGCCAAAATATTGATACATGATCTTTGATGGATATATGAACACAACATCGTTCATTGATTTTCATAGTTTGTAATCAATTGTAAAGGGACAACACAAAATCATTGGGAATCCAATTTCACTTTTAATAAATTAACTAACTATATGAAATGTAAGAAAAGAATTTATTTATTATCCAAAATTGAAAAATTAATATAAATCATTTAAAAATTAATAAAAAATAAAATAGAGTACGTAAATAAAACATAGCCTTTCCATCATAGAATGAAAAACTATTAAATAATGTCTATCCATACAAGAAAGTCTAGAACCTCCCATAAAATGATTCCAAAAACATCAACGTCTAAAATGAATGAAACTTTTAGGATTCATCACCAATGAACATTTTATCCCATTATTTTCTTGTATTAAAAAAAGACCAAAAAATACACAATGGAATGTCTATATAGGGTATAGTATGACAATACATTTTTGTATTTCCCCATATGACACTCATCCCTTGACATTATGAATTTATTCCCAACTAGGAAATCAATTCCATTAAAAAAATTAATCATATTTCAAAATAATGTAGTTTAACACAAAATTGAGATTAAAAAATGTCTCCATATAAAAAAAATGCTAGAATTCTCCCAAAACTAAGGGTAACACTTTCTAGTTAATTTCAAACATCAATTTATTTTTGGTCATAACAATTTTTTCTAGATATGAGAAATGTGAAATATATAAAAAAATATGCCTATGAAAATAACATACATACACTATTTTCCCTCACTACCAAATTGATTACTAAAATAATTTCTAATAAACTAGATCACTATTTTATGTATGAATCATTATTTTTGGTTGTTTATTAGAAAAAGAGGTGTTTCTAGAAATTTCAGGAGTACATGTTGTGTGCTTTAAGTACATGTCATGTGCTTTAAGTACACACCGTGTACCCGGTTGCCGCTAGGGACTGTGTGTTGGCCGTGTAACAGTCGAGCACATGGCTATGTGTGGTGACCTAGAGACCGCCTAAAGTAGAGGCTGGAAAAGGCAAGTGCAAACTATATAATTTTAAAATACATGCTGTGTACTTTCTTTTTTTCCTTAAATGGGATGGGGTCACGTCTGATGAACAAAACCTTATTCTTCTTCACCTATCTCATCTGAGAGAACCAATAAGGTTTCAGATCTTCTCCAAGCCCCCCAACACACTGTATGTTCTCCAAATTGACCATCATTGATTGCGTTGGAATCACATCAGTGAGTTCTCTTTTCTTCTTGAACATCGTCTCTTTATTTCTCTTCTCTTGGAAGTTATCCTCAGTTGAACATTTTTAACATTTTTTTTATATCTACGGTATTTTAGGCCGATTCATGGCCTTAGGTTTGTGTATACTTATCTCACGACACTGAGGTGGGTGGTTTGTGCCTTTCCGTAGATAGTCATTGAATTTTATGTGAAAAAGTTCCCAATACCCCTAAACGGGGTACTGCGTGTTTATAGTTCATAGCCCTATTTATTCTTTTATGCCATGTTTGTTTGGATAGAGGTTGTTTGTTTATTAATAGGGTTAATTTTTCTATGCTATGGAGGTTTTGCCCTTGTTTTCTTGTTATGACCATTTGGTTCAGCTTTCCTACTAGTTTTCTCTTCTTTCCATGCCTAGTATTGTTATGATGGAGTGATTATTATCTTATATGCTAAGATATGTTATTAATTATTTATCCAAGAAGTTCTTGAGATTTACTTTGGTAGCCATGTATCATTTGTGCATGATTGACTAACACAAGGTCGCGAGAACCTCGTGTAGTAGACCATAGGGAGAATGGACATTGAGGGATTCTCCAAAGTGTCTATTTTACTTATACGATGCGATCCATAGGGGGATGGACGTAAGTGATCCCTCAAAGTGTCTGTAGTTCCTAAATACGAGCCACATGGGGGAATTGGATGTTTATTGCTTCCTCAGAGTGCCTATTAGTTACTAATATGAGACTATAGGGGGGATTGATAGTGAGTGATTCCTCAGAGAGTCTATGTTAAAGTTGAACCAGAGGGGTTAGACTGTGTGTACATCCCAGAGGGTTTCTTGTCTTGTTTGGTTGAACCATAGGGGTTAGGCTATGAGTTCTTTTCCATAGGGTTACCTGTTCGTGATTTTTCAACTTACTTAATATACGAAATTGAATGCATTTTAAACTGTATGATTTTTTTCTTTTGAGTACTTCTTTGTTTACTACTTCTCTTTGCTTATTGCCTGCCATATATATTCAATGACTCTTAGGTAGAGATATTTTGGTGGTTTCCTACTAGGATTAGTCTCACACCCTGTTGGGGTCATGAATTTGGTCCCAAATATATTATATTTCTGTAAGTATAGATAAGGGTAAGCACCCTTCAACTTTTGGTACTTGATTGCTGCAGAGCTGGGGAGCATGGGACCAATCCAAGGCTTGCGATGCTGTGGATTAGTTTACAAGATTTTCTATTGAACATTGGTTTATTATTGTATTCCATTCTTGTGATTTGTTTGGACTCTTTCCTAGACATATGTATCACGCATCATTATATATATGTGCTCTAGTTGTTTATTTCTTCAGTCTTCTACTGTTTACTTATTGCATGATTTTACTACATCCGTTATTGATATCTTTTTTACTTCTGCTGTGTTACTTGGCCAATGAGGGCATAGTTTTCCCACTATCACACCTAATTCCCTAACTACTAGTCGACAGCCTCTGGTGTTCGGGGAAATGCGCTCAAGGCCATTTGACCAACCGAGTATGGGGCACCCTTTGGTGGCTCTTGGAACCGGGATGTTACAAATTGGTATCAATGGAATTCATTTTTTCTTGACTTACTTTTTGGGGCCTGTATCCATAGATAAGAAGGAATAGGTACATGGTAATAAGTTGTGCCCGAGAGTAGCTAACCCGTGTATAGGGAAAATCCAATCTACCTTGTTATTGCAATTTTTCTCATTTTTCAAATTTACTGTGGATTTTATTTCACCGTTGGGTGATTAAAATGTTTTTTGGTGTTATCATTGATATTATTAAGGTTATATTTCTGTTTCAACCCGATGAGACAAGGGTATACCATCTCATTGATCATATAGGAACATTCTAGAGATTTCATGTCATGCATTCTGGCCATGACATTTAGGGTGCATTAGTGATTTCATGTTGTGGTGATAGTTTTTGTGCAAGATATTCTTGATGTTGTGATAGATTCCTTGATAGAATACCAGTTATTTGATAGGATATTGTATTGTGTAAGGTTTTTATTGAATAGATTCCAAAATTTGGTTCTTGAGGTGGTATGGGCCCTCATGGATCATAAATATGGTAGATCATTGTACTATTATGCTTGTATATGACATGTATAAGATTCCAAGCTTTGATTCGATGGGATTATGGGCCCTCATAGATCGGAATTCGGAACATTAATGTTTTTTTAGTGTTTTTGTGGATTCCGAAGTAGTTTCTAAGGCTTACTATCTATAAAAACCCAGAATACATGGCGTGTAATGATGAATACAAGCTATGTTTCCTATTTGGGAGGGAACTGTTATTATTAAGTACATGTCGTGTATTGTTTATAAAGACCATGTAGTCTCTAATCGTGTCACTGGCTGTGTAGGCAGAGATAGGGGTTTGGGAAATCTTTGGTGGAACACTCCGTGTACCATTGTACATGACGTTTTGTGTAGACCACGTGTCCACCCGTATGACTAATGACACAGATGGATAAAACATAAGTTATACACATCATGCCAACCTTGAACACGCAGTGTAGTATAAACCTTGTATCCGGTCGTGTAACGAAAAACATGGGTCTGTGAAGTTCATCTAGTATACATTATGTAGTCTTATTCTAATAGAATCCATGTGGATTAGATGTGTAGAAGAACTTGGGCTGGGTAAGAGGATTTATGTACACGTTGTCTGTTAAGACAACACGCCATGTGTATGGGGTGTTACACGCCCTGGGTTAGAAAAAGTACATGCCCATGTGAAGGCTTAAGGGAACACACCGTGTAGCCATTATACATGACTGGTATCCATGTATTAAAAAACATGAATTCGTTCTTTCTCTTGTTCCATTCTTAAACTTCTATGTATCAGTCCATGTTTATCTTGATCTAAGGTATGTGCTTGACCTCGAAAAGCCATGCCACCGAGACATCCTTCGAGTGTACGCTAGTTACAGGGAAGTAATCAGACACTAGATATAGATGATCAGGGACTACCAACATATCTTCAAGTTGTGCTAGTCTTGGCACCATCCGTATTTCCAGACACAGGTGCTGACACATAGTTCCAAGAGGGATTTATGAAGTTTATGCAGACCTTCTAAAGAGTACCGCATCATGCCCCTTATATGGTCGAGTTAACGCGGGTTTTCCAGTAGCATCATCCTCCCACCTTTTTAGGGGAAGGAGAACCTTAGGCGGTAGAGTCATGGTTAGAATCCATGCTATCTATCTTCGAGCATCAAGATATGCCTCCAGAGAGGTGGGTGAAGCTTGTAATATACATGCTTTGGGACTCAGCCAAGAGATGGTCGAATGTCATCTCATAGGCGGGATGCTCGAAGGTTATGGAATGGGGTGATTTCCAGCATGCCTTATAAGAATACTTCTACCTGGAGACCTTGAGAGCTGATCAAGCCCAAGAGTTCATGAGTCTAGAGCAGGGCACTCTTTCAATTATGGAGTGTTCTTCTCGCTTCACAGAGCTACAACGCTTTATGCCTATTCCATGAGTTGATGAGTTATTTTTGGCAAAGAAGTTTTAGGATGGTCTCATGAACAACATCCAATCTCAGTTGAACATCTTCATCTTGACTTCCATCACCTCTATAGTCATCCAACTGCTGATCATGGGGCACAATCTGGGGGATTCTATTGGGGTGAGCCAGGGTGGTTCGACATCCGGAGTTGGTATCCCACTTACTGACAGCAAGAAGCACCACATGGATTATACATATGGGGATCTAAGGAGGTGGGACACTTCTTCTAGTATCCAGGTGGTGTGCTACCAGTGTGGGAACCTATTGCCCAGGAGAACCAGTGGAGTGTCGATCTTTCGGAAAGATGGGTCATCTTCAGTGCTTCTGTCACGTCTTCTCACCAACATCTGGGGTGAGGGGTTCTTCTATGACTCCTTGTTCTGGAGCAGCACCACATGTTTCTCATCAAGTATGGAATTGGAGTTCTTCCAGCCATTCAGGCTGAGGTGGAGGTCATGGTCATGGTAGCCAGTCGCCAGGCTTTCAGTGACAACAGGGTGGATCGGCACAGAGTGGTCAGGCAGGGTCGTAGGGCCGCGGTGCAGGTTAACCTTTTTCGATGGATCAGACCCAGTATGAGCAGGATCTTGGACCCTCAATAGTATGAGGTACGATCCTAGTTTCCTCTGTTTTATATTATTCTCTTTTTGATACAGGTTTTTCCCATAGATTTATAACTGTTGCTATTGTGGAGAGCCTTGGTCTCTGTATCTTTTCTTCTACTGATATCTTGAAGTTAGACACTCCGTTGGGGACAAAAACAGCTACTGTATAATAGTGCAAGAACTTCCCTCTACAGGTTGGTGGGTATCACTTCTTATGGGACCTCTATGTCCTAGAGATGACAGGTTATGATTTCATTCTTGGAATAGACTAGTTATTTCCATTCCAGGTAGTTCTCAATTGCTCTCTTCGTAGGGTGAGTTTCACATCACCATAGGGCAGATCATTTCTTCATATGGTAGAGTGGGATGTTCAGGAAAGCAGAGCGGGACCCGAGCATCATGGGTTGGGAGGAGTTACAGCCCAGATTTCTAGTCTATATCTAGATGAACAGGGAACTTCATAGATGGACTTTCCTCTAGTGGTAGATCATTTCAGGGATGTCTTTCCAGAAGACTTTTCAGTTTTTCCTCTAGATCGAGAGGTGGAAATTTATTTTTTATCTTCTGTGATGAGTGGAACCGGTGTCCATTCATCCTTATAGGATGGCTACACTAGAGTTTCAGGAGTTCAAGAAGCAGTTGGTGGAGTTGCAAGAAAATGGTATCATCTCACCCAGTACATCTCCAGGGGGTTCGCTTGTCCTGTTTTTGAAGAAGGCAGACGATACCATCAGACATTGTGTGGATTATTGTAAATTGACCCAGTTGATGGTCAAGAACCGATATCCCTTTCCAAGGATTTATGATCTCTTTGATCATCTTCGAGGAGCCCGAGTGTTCTCAAATATTTACTTGAGATCCAGTTACCATCATTTGCATGTTAGACCGTCAAATGTACCTCTTACATTATTTTAGAGAAGTTATGGTCTATATGAGTATGTGGTTATGCCATTCAGTATCACAAAACCACCTGCAGTTTCCATGGAATAGATTATCTGAGTGTTCCTTCTATACTTGGATTCTTTCGTGGTAGTCTTCTTGGAAGATATCTTGGTGTACTCTTAGATGTGACCCAAACATGCCACACATCTTGATATCCTTTTGAGTACACTGAGATAGCATGAGTTATGTGATAAGAAATCAAAATTACACTTTTTGATGGACCAGTTTCACTTCCTGGGTCATGTTATCTCATAGATAGGAGTATCAGTAGACATAGAGAAAGTGAGAGCAGTAGTTTCCTTGGAGAAGATGAAGAATGTTTTTGAGGTATGGAGTTTTCAAGGGTTGTCTGGTTACTGCAAGTATTTTATACAAGACAATTCACGCTTAGCAGTGCCACTGACGGGCCTAACTAAGAAGGGTCCGATGTACTTGTGGTCAAAATCTTGTGATTCAGCCTTTTAGGAGATGAATGGGATGATGACATCAGCAATGATACAAGTATTGCTAGAGTCGGTAAAGAGCTATACTGTGTACTATAATGCATTATGTATCGTGCTGGGAGATGTTCCTATTCATAGGGAAGGAGTTTTTGTGTATGGTCTCGGTAGGTGAGGCCGCATGAGAGGAGCTACCCGATGCATGATCTGGAGCAGGCTGTAGTTGTGCATGCCTTATGCTATTAGAGATATTATCTTCCAAGATAGAAATATGTGTCTTTAACCAACCAAAAGAGTCTCAAGTATATCATAGCTCATCATGACCTAAAATTGAGATAGCGAAGGAGGGTTGAGTACGTTCAGTCCTTTGACTTTGAGCTTGCCTACACACCTGGGAAGGGAAACACTATGGCTGATGAATTGAGAAAGAGGACTCAGTTACATGCGGTTCAAGAGGCCAATAGTGAGTGGAATATTTTGTATCTATTCTCGAAGATGCATTGGTACGTGCACGACAGTCAGGGGAATACATTTCTTTCTTCTGTGGTAGTTACCTCTACAATTTTTTATCGAGTGCGAACGAGGAAGCTATTAGAGTCTAAAGGACTAGTACTACGGGAGAGTGTTTCTGGAGAGAACCTTATTCATGGATGGACAGTATGCGAGGTTGATATATTGAATTTTCATGGATGTGTGTGGATGCCGGCAGACATATGTGAGGAGCTAATGCAAGACATTAATCTCTTAGTTTAAGCATTTCACACTGGTATCACTAAGATGTATCGAGATCTATACCATCAGTATTGGTAGCCACATATGAAGGGAGATGTTGTTTGTTTTTCCATGAGATATTCCACCTATCAGCAGGTGAAGGCAGAGCATTAGTGACCAGCAAGGATTTTGCAGCAGTTACCCATTCTCGAGTGGATGTGGAATGATGTCATGATGGATTTCATGACAGGTTTACCGACGTCGCCTCAAGGGAATTATGCAGTATGGGTAGTCATTGATAGATTCATTAAGTTTTCTCACTTCTTACCGATCAAGGATACCTTCAGTGTTGATGAGATGGGAAGGTGGTACATCTGATATATTGTTTGTTTACATGGAGTTCCACACTCCATTTCTTCAGATAGGGACACACATTTTACTTCTCGGGTCTGGTAGGGACTTCAATGGGATTTGGGTACACAGGTACTTCTTTGTACAACTTATCATCCCTAGACAGATGGTCAGTCTGAGCATAGGATTCAGGTGCTTGAGGACATGCTTCGAGCATGCATCCTGGATTTTCGAGGTTTGTGGGAGAAGCACATACCACATGTGGAGTTTTCCTACAATAATAGTATTCAAGTAACTATTCAGGTGGCACCTTATGAGGCTTTGTATGGTAGGCCATGAAGATCACCCCTATGCTGGATGGAGGCATGAGAGGCAGCTATGCTCGGACCTCATCTTGTCCAGGAGACTACGAAGTAGATGTAGTTTATTCGGAGAAGTTTGGATACTACACAGTCACGACAGAAGCCTTATAATGACCAACAGAGAAGACCTCTGACGTTTTCTGTCGGAGATTAGGTTTTCCTGTGTGTCACACCGATTTTGGGACACATGAGGATTATGATTCAAGGTAATCTTTCACCGAGGTAAGTCGGACCATTTGAGGTTTTAGAGAGGGTCGGAATGGTTGCCTATTGGTGGAATTTACCTCAGAGGTACTAGATTATTCATGCTGTCTTCCACATTTCTCAGCTTCGATGTTACTTCTCAGACCCCTCTCATGTTTTCCAACCTGAGGAGGTTGAGCTCAAGGTGGATGCATCGTTCGAGGAGCGTCCTATCCGGATTATTGATTGAAGTGAAAAGGTTCTCTGTAGCCAGTCTATTACTCTAGTACGAGTTCTATGGAAGCACGGGCGAGTATAGTATGAGCCTTGGAAGAGGGAGACTGATGTCCTATCACAGTGGTCAGAGTTGTTCGAGGATTCTTCTTCTACACCGCCTTTCTAGGGAAATTTAGGGACGAATTTATTTAAGGGGGGAAGTTTGTGAGAACCCAAATCTTTTTTTCTGGTATGAATCTTTCTTTATAGATGTTTTTGAGAAAAATAGGAGTTTCCGATAAATTTCCAGATTACACGCAATGTATCCAGTTGCCGCTAGTGACCGTGTGCTGGCCGAGTAACAGCCAAGCACATGGATTTGTGTGGTGACATGGAGACTCCCTAAAACGAAGGCTGGAAAAGGCTAGTACCTGTCATGTAATTTTACAATACAAGCTGTGTACTTTCTTTTTTATTCATTAAAAGGATCGGGGTTGCATCTGATGGATAGAACCATGTTATTCTTCACCTATCTAGTCTGAGAGCATTTGTATGGCCGTAGATTATCTCTGAGCCCCCAACACGTCATCCGTTCTCCGAATCGACCACCATCAATTGCGTTGGAATTGCATCGGTGAGTTATACTTTCTTCATGAACATCATCTCGTGATTTCTCATCTCTCGTGAGTTATCCTCAGTTTAAAGTTTTTAATGTTTTGAAGATCTATTACGTTCTAGTTTGATTCAAGGCATGAGGTTCACGTATACCGATCTCATGATGCGGAGGTTGGTGGTTTGTGCCTTTATGTATATATTCTTTGAATTTTATGTGAAAACGTACCCAATACCCATGAACGTGCTATTGCGTGTTTATGGTTTTTAGACCTTTTTTTTCATTCTATTCCTTGTTTGTTTAGATATATGTTGTTTTCCTATGAATAGTGTAAATTGTTTCCATGCTATAGTGGGTTTTCCCAAGTTTTCTTGTTTGGACCATTTGGTCCAGCTTACTTGTTAGGACGCTTTGCTTTCCAGGCCTATAATTGATTGGATGGAGTGATTATTATCTAACATGATATGATATGTTGTAGATTGTTTAGCCAAGTAGTTCATGAGGTTTACATTGGAAGCCATGAATCGTTTGTGTACGATTCACATACACAGGACCATGAGAACCTGGTGTAGTAGATCATAGGGAGAATGGATGTTGAGGGCTTCTCCCGAGTGTCTGTTTTACTTTTACGTTGCGAGACCATAGGGGGGATGGAGGTAAGTGCTCCCTTAGAGTGTCTGTTGTTCCTTGATATGGGCCACAAGGGAAATTGGACATTGAATGCTTCCTCAAAGTGCCTATTAGTTACCGATACGAGACTATAGGGGGGATTGACGGTGAGGGCTTCTCAGAGAGTCTGTGCTAAAGCTGAACCAGAGGGGTTAGATTTTGTGTACTTCCTAGAGAGTTGCTTGTCTTTCTTTAGTTAAACCAGAGGGGTTAGGCTATGAGGACTCCTTAGAGGGTTACCTTGTAAGACCCCAAGGTTTTCTAAAAATAAATTGACATGATTGAAAATTAATTTAAATTAGATATTTAAAAGTATCCTTCAAACATAATTTTACTACTTTAATGTTTTCAATTTCAAAAAATGGTCATCTACAATTGTGTTCAGTAAGTTATTTGAAGTCTATTGGAACTAACTTGTTTTTTGTGAATAGTAACAGACCCTTATGAATAGTAATATGAATAGTAATTTTAATAGAAATATGACCATAATTAATTATAAATTTTATTATTATTATTTTTTCATAAGGCTTTAAGGTAATGACAAATTGATTAATTTCTCATAGTGATATAATAACACTTATAGTTTTTAAATTATTAATTTTTGAATTAGGTTTTATTTTATTTTAAAATTAAATTAAAAATATTTTGAAAACTATTTTTAAAAAATAGACTTCATTTTGGAATTCTACACATTGTTAAATGGTTAGGGTGAATTTTGGGGTTTTTTGAAAGAGTTTATTTTTCGGTGAATAGTAAAAAAACTACAGTTTTGAGTTTCACTATGTTTAATATATCATTAATGATGTAATAATGATGTAATAAATCTGGTAGACTTTTGTATAGTAAAATAGGTTATAAGAAGTCCCATTTTTCTTATACCATGGGAAAATACCATGGGAAATCCCATGGTATTTCAAATACCGTTAATGAGGTGTCCCTTGAAAATTATTAAAATAATTCCTCACTTTCGCTATAAATACCAACCTATTACTTCATTAACTTCATTAAAAATTCCACATCAACTAATCTATAGCCTCCATACCTCCTTATTAGTACTCACAAGGTTTCCTCAAGCCCCTAATGTCCCAACCTTAATGTTCTAGGTGTTACTCTACAAAATATGAAAATTCTCAATTTCATTCTTTTTCTATTCCAGTTCTCTTTTTTGTGGTATAATTGTCAAGTTTCCATACCGTGTTCTTATTTCCTTATTATTATTGTTTTATGCATTATTATGATTCATTTATGGATGGGTGACCATTTTCCCTTCTCTTTATAATATTTTCTAAAACCACGTTGCATAGTCGTTAGGCTGCCGAATTTTGGTAAGGGATTTCTCAATTATTATTTTATTTTGAGTTCCTTTCTTTTCTTATTCTTTCTTCATCTCTTCTTTCCCAAGAGCCATGAAATCTCAAGAAATCATGTATATTCTGTATTTTCTCATGTTCATGGAATATTCAACATCATTATTCTTCTCCTCTCCCACTTATTCAAGGAATAAAAACATTGTCCGTGATGTGTTAAATTACTGTCATCATGGATTATGGGATTTCAATTTCCATTAATTATTTCAAGTCTGGTCATGAAACAATTTATATATTTGAACCAGGTTATAATATATGTATTATTTCTCATCTATGGTTCTGGAATTATTTTTTACACATGGTTTTAATTTATAAAACCAAATGAGGTCATTATTATCAAAGAACCACTAAAATGATCCAAACGAACATCATTAATGTTTTAACTTAGGAATCATACTCATATAAAACATTAAAAATTAAAGATGGAATAAATTATGGTACTTTAAATATTTAAATACCTTTCCATTCCATTTCTAGATTTCCACAACCAATCAACAAGAACATCCATCATGAACCAATCGTGGAAATCCAGTAAGGAACCCACCCAAAACAGTGCAAGGAACAAAATACTAACAATTAAGGGGTGAAATGAGGTTTTGAAATGATCATATAAGATGTTATAAACATGAACATGTTTATGTAAAATACTAATAACACTCTTTTAGCCATTTTATATGAAGTTTAAACAAGTTTTAAGTAAGACAAGTATGAGGTAAGGGAATTCTTAACCTGATTTCCATTCTTTGTATAAACCTTCTACTTCTTTATTTATGTGGTATTAAAATTTATTGTTTTATGGTTTTTTCTTATATTATGATGAATTATTTCTATTTTCAGTTTATATAAAAATTCCATCCACACTATTAATTCTTTCTTCAGTTGTATGATATTTATAAGGGGCTTTCCTTTTAAAATTATCATTTACAAATCTAATTTAGAAAATTCAAAAGTAATGTTTTTATAAAATTATTCATGTTGTATAATTATGTTCTGGTTCTTGGGAATTTTTTATGATGAAGGGTGGGACCTATATATCCCTCAAATTTATTGGGCATGTGTATGTTGGAGGTCTGTCATATGGTTACTCCATGTGTAACTACGATGGTTACACAAATAGTAAGTTAGCCTTGAGGGTTAAAAATTATAAGGTAGCTGAGGGGGTAACAAGATTATGTAAGTAATTCCCCAAGATACCTTTATGGTGTTACTTATGTTCTTATGTATTTTGGAAATCTCATGTTTCACAAAGTAACTATATATATACAAGTTATAAGTATGTCTTTTGAAAGGTATTTCATACATTACAAGTATTCATGGACTATTATGTTATTTACTTTCTTTTATATACCTTACTAAGTTTTTGTGCTCACCCCAAGTTTTAAATGATTTTCACTAGTTAATGGATGTTTAAGACAAAGAATGAATCCATTTTAAATGTTGAATAATTGTCAAGGAATCGTGTTTTATGTTTTAATGTTTTATATTTCGAAAAAAGGAAACTCTTTTTATGGTATCCACTCTGTAACAATGTGTAATTTTATGAATGTATTATATCCCAATTCTCTAAATATATAAACAGGAAAATATCCTCAATGTTAGAGGAAGTGTTTTCCTGACTAAATTCATGATTATGTGTGTAATAAATTCGGGTCCTTATAGTTGGTATCAGAGGATGGTTTAGATAACATTATGGGTTAGGATGATGTTAAAAGAATAACATAAATTATTTTCACACTATAATTAATGTGAAATGATATTTTATTTAAATATTACCATGTTTCTTCATATAAGATATGTTTGTTTATAATAGTTGTCTGCAGAAGGAACATGGATGCTAAAGAGGCGAGGCGCCAATAGAACGACATCCTTCCAGATCAACAGCCCAGAATGGTAGGGATTGGAACCGAGCAGTTTGTGAAAGTAATGGCTCAGATAACGCAATCAATAAATGGTGGTGGCATCCATGAAAGAGAAAAAATAGAGGTACCACAATGGAACATGAAAATAGTTGAACATTTTATGAGACAACACACTCCTTTTTTCAATGGATCTTTTGACCCAGTAGTTGTTGAAGGATGGATCAAAGCCCTCGAAAAGATATCTGATGTTTTGGGATGCTCAGACAATAAAAAGGTAAGCCTCTATATTTATCATTTTTAAGGTGAAGCTAACAAGTAGAGGTAAATGGTAAGGAATATCAGGGATATAGAGGATTCTGATGCATTAGAGTGGGATGAATTTAAAAGTATTTTCCTCAAAAAATATTTTTCTAAGGTGGTGAGACTTATGATAGAGAAGAAATTCCTTGAATTGAAGAAAAAGGAGGAGGATTTAGTGGATGTGTATGAAGAGAAATTCCCCTGACTGGTGAGGTATGCTCCAAATCTTATTCTAGATCTTGATAGCAGAATCAACTGCTTTTTTTGAGGACTGAAGCCAAGGTATCAAAGGGTGTTGGCCTCCCATGAATTCAAAAGTTATGAGAAACTTTTATGATGTGATGAGAGGGTGGAGATAGATTTTGCTGACGATCACATGCATTTTGGAAACAAAGAGAAGAAGAGGTCCATGTGGCAAGTGATGTGTAAGAATCAATTGAAGAAATCTGATAGTAAGAAAATGCAGTTTCCAGTTTGTGAAAAGTGTGGCAAGAAACACCTTGGGGAATGTCTTGTCAAAACCTTTAAGTGTTTTAAATGTAGTATGTTTAGACATATGGCCCGAGATTTCGATGAAAATGATACTAACACAAATCCTGATAAGAAAACTATAAATTGTTTTAAATGTGGTGAGATGGGTCATTATGTAAATGGCTGCCCAAAGAGAGATCTGTATGATGCAAAAATTCTAGAATATAAGAAGAAATGTGTAGTGAGACCCTTTGCAACTATTTCATCAGATGTCGGGCCATCCAATGACATTGTATCAGGTACTTTGTTTGTTCACTCATATTTTCTAAATTTTCGTTTGATATGTGATCTACTCATTCTTTCACCTCTGAGAAATTTTTTGGTAAATTAGAAATATCACCTCAAAAATTGAGACATGAACTTGTTGTTAAAACACCAGGGGGAAATATTATAGCAAATAGGAATTATAAGAATCATTATATTGTGGTCTGTGGAAAGAATTTACCTAAAAACACTAGTTGTTTTACACTTATTTCGGTTATATGTTATTATGGGAATGGATTAGCTTTCTGTTTATCATGCTAATATTGACTGTAGAGCTAAAGAAGTTGTTTTTCCAAAATATTTTTAGTTTGTATAAAAGAATGAACCCACACAATTGATAACATATCAGGATGTTGAGAAAGTATAGAAAGATAGAAATAAATCTTTTGTTGCTCATATTATTGAAAACAAAGGAACTGTTTAGATTAATGATGTGCCAGTGGTAAATGAATACATTGATGTTATTCCCAACGAGTTACCCAATGTCATACATGATCAGGAAGTCTAAATCAATATTGACTTAGTTATTGATGATAATCCAATTTCAAAACCCCTATACCATATATCTGAAATAAAACTTCTTTAATTGAGAAATCAGTCTCAGTATTTACTTCATAAAGGCTTCATTCATCCTAACACATCACCATGGGGAGATCCTATTTTTTTTAAAAAAAATATGGTACCATGAGAGTTTTCATTGATTGTAGGGCATTGAATGACATAACTGTTGAAAAAATAATCTTTTTCCTTATATCGATGACTTGTTTGATCAGCTCCAGCGAGATCAGTACTTTTCCAAGATTGACTTGAGATCTAGATACCATCACCTGAAGGTGAAGGAGGATGTCATCCAAAAAATAGCCTTTTGTACAAGATATGGGAATTATGAATTTGTTTTTAAACCATTTGGGTTAATTAATGCACCTGTTGTTTTCATGAATCTTATGAATAGATTATTTAATGAGTTCTTGGATATGTTTGTGGTTGTATTTATTGATGACATTCTAAAATTTTCTAGAAATAAAAAAGAGCACGAAAAACATCTAAGGGTTGTTTTACAAACCTTAAAAGAAAATAAATTGTATGGAAAATTCAGAAAGTGTAATTTTTGGTTGCAATATATTCCTTTTCATGGGAACATTATAAATAAGGATGGAGTAATAGTTGATCCACCCAAAACAAAAGTGGTTGGTGAATGGCCCAAACCCACAAACATTACAGATATTCACAGTTTTCTTGTATTAGAAGGTTATTACTGATGTTTTGTTAAGAACTTTTCTCAGTTATCTAGCCAGATAACTAAGTTAGCATAGAAAGGGGTTAAATGTTTTTGGACATAAGAATGTGAGGTTTTTTCAATAACCGAAGAAGAGATTGGTAAATGCTCCAGTTTTGGCCTTGCCATCCCAAAATGGTGATTTCGTCATCTACAGTGATGCTTCAGTGAAGGGAATTGGTTGTGTTTTGATACAGAATGATCAGGTAATTTCTTATGATCCAAGACAACTAAAACCTCCAGAGTTAAATAATATAACACATGATATGGAATTAGAAGTTGTGGTGTTTTATTTGAAAATTTGGAGGCATCATTTATATGGATCCAAATGAAAATTATATACTGACTATAAAATTCTAAAGTATATATTCACATAGAAGGAATTAAACATGATGTATAGAAGATGTCATGAACTGTTAAAGGATTATGATTGCTTGATCAATTACCATTCTAGAAAATCAAACAATTTGGTAAATTCCTTGAGTCAAAAACATCATGCATCATTAAATATGTTATATTTGGAACATGATCCCTTGATTAATGATTTGATGAGTTTTGAATTAGAAGTTGTTGGTGCTGGTAATAAATCTATTTTTTTAGGTTGTAGTGTAGTCTTCGTTGTCAGATAAAATTAATTGATCTCAGTAGGAAGACAGTGAACAACAGAAAAAAATAGAATTGTTAAAGTGGGTATGTTTCCAAAATTTAACCTTGATAAAGATTGTGATTTAAGATTGGTTAAAAGATATATGTGTCTTATGATTCGTAGTTGAAGAAAGAATTGTTGTGTGAAACTCATAGATATCTATTTTATGTTCATATTGGTAGTACTAAGATGTACATAGACCATTGAGTGTTTTATTGGTGGGATTGGATAAAAAGTTATATTGTTGATTTTACTATGAAATGTTTGACATGTATATAGGTTAAAGCAGATCATCAGTTACCGAAGGAGATGCTTTAATCATCTCCAGTGCCAGAGTGAAAATGGGAGAATGTATCCATGGACTTTGTGGTGGGACTACCAAAGACTTCTCGAGGTAACAATGTTATTTGTTTTATTGTTGATCGATTAACAAAATCTGCACATATTATTTATATTCAGGATACAGTTTCTTTGGATCAGCTTTCATGATTGTACCTCAAGGATATTTTTAGGTTACACGGAGTTACTATTTGCAATTTATCTGACCGGGATCCCAGGTTCACATCTATCTTTTGGAAGGGACTTCAGAAGTCGTTGGGCATAGAGTTTAATTTCATTACATCTTTTCATCCTCAATCAGATGGGCAGCCAGAACGAACAATTCAAACTTTGGAAGATATGCTTTGAGCTTGTTCAATGGACTACCTGGGATGTTGGGATCAACATATTTCTTTAGTTGAGTTTTCTTATAATAATAGTTTTCATTCTAGTATACATATGGCACCTTTTGAGGCTTTGTATGTAAAGTGGTGTCGGACTCCAGAGTTTTGGGATGAAGTCGGTGAAAGAAAGTTTATGGGGCCAGAATTAGTAGAGGATGTGGCTAAGAAAGTAAAGATGATCTAGCAGCACATGAGGACAACTCAGAGAAGGTAGAAAAGTTATGCAGATAACCGAAGGAAAGAATTCTCTTTCGATGTAGGTGACCATGATTTCCTAAAAATATCACCTTGGAAAAGGGTGATGTGTTTTGGTACGAAAGGAAAGATAAGTCAATGGTTTATTGGTCCTTTTGAAATCCTGGAGAAAGTTTTACCAATTTCATACTGAGTAGCTTTGCCTCCGAGTTTGTCTCAGGTACATAATGTTTTTTATGTTTCGATGTTGAGAAAGTATGTGCCAGATTCATCACATGTCTTGATCCCAGAAGAAGTTCAGTTGGAAGAGAACCTTTCAAATGAAGAGAAATCAGTTCAGATTCCTGATCGAAGGGAATAGGTATTGTGGAATAAGGTAATCCACCAGGTAACGGTTTTGTGGATAAACCACATGGTTGAAGAAGCAACATGGGAGTCTGAAAATGTTATGAGGGAAAAGGTACCCTCCCTTGTTTAATAAGTTAATAAAATTACGAGGAAGAAATTTCCACAAGGAGGGGATAATGTAACACCGCAAGGTTTTCAAAAAATAAATTAAAATGCTTGAATGTTTTTTAAAGTGGATATTTATAAGTTGACTTTAAACATAATTTTACTGCTTCTATGTTTGGAATTTGAAAAATGGTCATCTAAAATTTTGTTCAGTATTTTATTTGGAGTCTATTAGAACCAACATGTTTTTTTGTAAATAGTAACATACCCTTATGAATAGTAATTTGAATATTAATATAACCCTATTGAATAGTAAATTGTATTAATTTTTTATTTTCTTAAGGATTTAATATAATGACATCTTGATTAAATTTTCAATGTGATATTAAAACCGTTATAGTTTTCAAATTATTTATTTTTGAATTAAGTTTGATTTTTTTTGAAAATTAAATTACAAATATTTAGAAATTTGTTCTTAAAAAATGGACATCAATTTTAAATTCTACAAGTCAATAAATAGTTAGGGTGAATTTGGGGGTTTTTTCTAGAACAGTCGGTTTTTCAGTGAACAGTAAGAAATATAATTTTCTGTTTCGGTTTGTTAAAGACTTCATTAATGTTGTAATAAATCTGGTTGACTTTTCTACAGTGCAATAAGTTATGAGGTGTCCCAAGTGGCTTGTACCATGGTAAAATACCCTGGGCAAGCCCATGGTTTGGAAAATACCACTAATGAGGTGTCCCTTGAAAATTATTAATATAATCCCTCACTTTTGCTATAAATACCAACTCATTCCTTCATTAACTTCATTCCAAATTCATCATAAATTAAGCTATGGAATCCTTACCTCTCTAGTAGTTCCCCCAAGGTTTCCTCAATCCCCTAATTTCCCAACCATCTTGTTCTACGAGTTACTCTACAAGGTTATAAAATTCTCCATTTCATTCTTTTCCATTCAATTTCTCTTTTATGTGGTATAAAATTCAAGTATCCATACCATGTTCTTATTTCCATATTATTCCTGATCTAGTATGTATTATGATTCATTTATATATGGGTGTCCCTTTTCCCCTCTCTTTTTAATATTTTCTAAAACCATATTGCATAGCCATTAGGCTGTCGAATTTTATTAAGGGATTTCTCAATTATTCTTTTATATTGAGTTCCTTTATTTTCTTATTATTTCTTCATCTCTTCTTACCCAAGAGGCATGAAATCTCCAAAAATCATGTATATTCCCGATTTTATTATGTTAATTGAATATTCATCATCCTTATTCTACTCATTTCCCACTTATTTAAGGAAAAAAACATTGACTGTGATGTGTCAAATTACCCACATCGTGGATGATGTGATTTCAATATGCATTAATTATTTCAAGTATGGTCATGAAACCATTTAAATGGATAAACCAGGTTATAATATATGTATTATGTCTCATTCATGGTTCTAGAATTCATTTTTACTCATGTTTTTAATTTATAAGATAAAATGAGGTTATTATTATCAAAGAACCACTAAAATGATCTAAACGAACGTCATTAATGTTTTAACTTATGAATCATCCTCATATAAAACATCAAAAAGATAAATGGTATAAATTATGGTACTGAAAATATGTAAATACCTTTACATTCCAATTCTGGAGTTTCACTTCCAATCAACAAGAACATCCATCATGAACCAATCATGGAAATCTTGTAAGGGACTCACCCAAAATAGTGTAGGGAACAAAATACTAACAATTAATGGGTGAAATGAGGTTATGAAATGACCATATAAGATGTTATAAACATTAAAATTTTTCTGTAAAATACTAATAACACTATTTTAACCATTATATAGTATGTTTAAACAAGTATTAAGTAAAATAAGCCTGAGGTAAAGGGAATTTTAACCCAATTTTCATTGTTTGGGTTAACCATCTACTTCATTGTTTATGTGGTATTAAAATTTAATGTTTGATGGGTTTTTCTTATATTATGTCTAATTATTTATATTTACAGTTTATATAAATATTCCATTCACTCTATTAAGTCTCTCTTCAGTTGTATGATATTTATATGGGGCTTTCCTTTTAAAATCCTCTTTTACAAATCTATTTTACAAAATTCAAATTAAATGTTTTTATGAACTTATTCATGTTGTATGATTATGTTATGGTTATTGGGAATTTTTTATGATGAAGGGAGAGACAAATATCTCGCTCCAATGTATTGGGTAAGTGTAAGTTGAAGGTCGGTCGTATGGTTACTCTAAGTGTTACTGCGATGGTTACACAAATAGTAAGGTAGCTGTTAAAGTTACAAATTATAAATATTATTTAAGTAATGTCCCAAGATACCTTTATGGTTATACTTATGTTCTTATGTATTATATAAATTTCATTTTTCAAAAATTAAGTATATATATTCAGGTGATAAGTATGTATTTTGGAATTGATTCCATACGTTACAAGTATACATGGACTAATGTGTTCTGTCCTTTATTTTATATCCCTTAATGAGTTTTTGTGGTCATCCCAAGTTTTAAATGATATGAATAGGTTAATAGATGTGTAAGTCAAAGAAATAAGCCATGTTAAATGTTGAATAATTTTCAAGGAATCATGTTTAAGTTTTAATGTTTTATATTTTGAAAAAAATGGAAACTGTTTTTATGGTATACACTTTGTAACAATGTGTAATGTTATGAATGTATTATGTCCCAATTCTATAAAGATCTAAAGATGAAAAGACCCTCAATGTAGGAGGAAGTGTTCTCTTGAATAAATTAAAGATTATGTATGTAATAAGGTCAGGTCCTTATATACCTATTCGTGATTTTTATGCTTACATGATATACGAAATTGAATGCATTTGAAACTGTAGGATTGTTTAATTTTGAGTACTTCCTTATTTACTACTTCTCTATTCTTATTGCAAGCCATATATATTTACTGACGGTTAGGAACATATATTTGGGTGGTTACCTACTGGGATTAGTCTCACACCCTGTTTGGGTCATACATTTGGTCCCAAATAGATTATATTGATGTAGGTATAGGTAAGGTAAAGCACCCTTTTACTTCAGGTACTTGATTTCTGCAGAGCTGGGGAGCATGATACCAAGATGAGGCTTGTGATGCTTTAGAGATGTTTACTAGATTTATTTTTTACTTTGGTTTAGTACTGTATTCCATCATTGTGATTTGTTTGGTTTTTTCCTCAACAATTGTACCATGTATCATTATATATATGTTCTCTAGTTGTTTATTTCTTCAGTCTTCCTATATTTATTATTTCATGCTATTACAGCTTCTTCTATTTCAATCAGTTTTACTTCTGATGTGGTACTCTACCAATGAGGGCATAGTTTCCCCATTATCACACCCAAGGCCCTGGTTTCTAGTTAGCAACCTCTCGCGTTCAAGGAAATGAGCTTGAGGCCATGTGACCAACTGGGTACGGGGAACCTCTGGGCAGCTCCCATAACCGGGACATTACATAATTCCTATACCCAATTAAAATACAAATAGAGGAAATTCAAATAAAAAATAATTACCTAGCCCTTTCATTAATTCCTATAACATACACACCATTTCTCATACTCAGTTTTAATTAATTTCTAAAATTATATTTACCATCTAAAAATAGTTTCATAAAAAAATATTTAATATAAATAATATTATATTACACCAATTGAAGATATGAAAATAAATATTTTCAAAAAAACTTCAAGTTAACCCAACCCCCATGTGTTTTCTATTGAATCAAAAATATCAGTTTTTATATCTAAAAATAGCCATTTTTATTTAAAAATAATAAAATATTATTTAATGAAAATTAAATTAAGGTAATATGATTAATATCAAATTAATCACAAAAATAAGGAATAAAAATCCACTAACAAACTAATTGGATCCACCTGCCATATATAATGATTACAAGAAGACTAAAAGTCAATCATCAGTGATCTTGATATGAAGTGTCAAAACCTAGAATTAATGATATGAAACCATGAATCTTCAATATATGGTTTTAAATTTAAAATTATATATATAAATATATATCTATTGGTATATATTTATATATAATTAAATGAAGATTAATATATAGATTTTTGAACCAGTGTTATCACTTAAATATTTCCTCTATTTTGAAGTCAATCTGGGAATACTATAAATAATCACATTGTTTTACTATAGAATCTACAAATCACCCCCAATGAACCCAATTTCTATTAAAATTAAATTTATGATTCTATTGATGGGATTAATAGTCTAATTGGATGTTTAAATGTACAATTATGCAATTCATTCCTGACAAGCATGGTTAGGTCAAACGGTTTTGGTGACGGTGTGTCTAGTTTTAGATGTATCCATGTCTAATACTATTTTTTATTATATATATAAAAAATATGATATGTGGGAAAATAATTAAAATATAAAAAATATAATATTATTTTTGAAATTTAAGAAAAAAAATGTCAAAAACCCAAAACAATTTCTAATTTCTAATTTAAAAAATGATATGCATAGTGGTTGTCATAACCCAACCTCCTCAAAACATAAACCGGGTCAACTAACCCCATTGTCTCATATAATAACTTGGTTTCCTTCCTAGAACACACCATAATATTACTTATTGGGGTAACATATCATATTAATGATAGTCCCCATAGGACAACACATGTTGTTTTATTGTTCTTTGTCTTCACTCACGCACACCCCTAGAAACGTCGTATGAGGTAACCCATTTTTAAACTACTCCAAGGAAATCCTATCTTAACATTGGAGTTAAAATATGGTAGGTCAAAAAAAATTTACACTTTTTTGAAAAGTATATTAACATTTACTGTACTAATAATCCCATATTAATAGGTGTTACAATCTTAAACTCTTTAAAACGCAACATCCTTGTCATAGACATCATACCTCAGACACATGTAGTACCACTGAACATCAGAATGGGTACTCAATATAATACCATATTTCATGAAAAAACCTCCTAGGGCCATAAACTATGTATACGAACCTCATGGGTCTCCAATAATACCATGGTTCCCTTCTAACACACTATTGATTATTACCCATTAGGACTAATTATCAAAATAATGATAGTCTTCATAGGCCAACACATACTCTTTTAGTGTGTGATTTTTTCACTAACACGGAAATTGATAAATTTAATAGTAGGTTACCCATCCAAAAAATACTCTAGGACATTACATTCTTAAATATTGAGTTCTAATTAGATAGGATCTTGAAAAGAAAGGTGAATAATTCTGACCCAGGTAGTAACATTTAGTCTGTTAAGTCTCAATTTTGCAGGGGTATTATAGTGGGGGTTTTAGGTATAGAAATTTCCACACATAAAACTTTATTTATGAAATAGAATCAGAATGAACCTAAATATCTAAGTGAAATATTCTCCATCACAATGATGACAACTACCATTACCATTAGTCGGCTCTCTATTTCTTGAATAAACTTCTCCTTGGTGGAAATTTTGATGATCGTTATTGAAAAACATAACTAATCACAAAACTAAGATCATTGAAACTAAAAATCCTAAAATATTAAATACAAAATCCAATAAACCAAAAAAATTAAAAACCACTAATATAACTACAATTGAAACCCCTGCACTAATGGAAAAGAAAGTAGGGTGATGGATTTTTCAAATTAGATCAGTGATGTTATCATATAATTTCTTCACCAATAATGCACTATTCTGAGCCAAATAAGCATTATCCACATTGATCCAACCAAAATTCACTAACTTATATAGTTAAATACACCAAAGGGTTTCACTACAATAGTGTTCTACCTCAATTAATGATAATATCTATATAAATAGGAAATTCCTTTCCTTAAATGATATTATTTCCTAACATAGCTAATGAATCTATATTCTAAAAATAGGGTAGTTGATAACAAAGTGATCCCATTGAGATCCGATGGATGGACCACCAGAAATAAAAAGCGACCATGTAAAGGAAAAAAGTGTTGGTTTAAATAAAAATTGCATCATATGATAACCATGAAAATAGAAGAAACTTGCACACACAAAAACCTAAAACCACACCTTAGTATAAAAAAATATACTTTATTGAGAATATTTCATTATACACAACCATATATGAGAAGATATTTAATATTTAATTAAAATATCAATATAAAGAGATAGACTATTGCCTCTTCGTGTTGAAAAGATCCCAATAGATTCCTAAAGAGACAATTGTATATGACACTTGAAGAAATCTAGTATGAAAGGAAACATTGAAGTGTTTATATGAATTAAGAATGAGATAAAGAATATGAGAGTGGTTGATACCCAAAACCCATATCCAGGTAAGGAAAATGGAGAGAGACTAGGCAAAGATAAAAATAGATAAAAAAAATTAAGGAAGAAAATAAAAAAATGGGGATAACAATTCAAAAGAACATAGATTAGAGAACATGAGTTGTGATTGCTATAACAATCACCATAGAAAACAAGAGAGACGTTTTTTAAGTGTGAAATCTTATGCTTATCTCTACCAAAATTTTATACTTGTATTTTTTACCAACATGGTTTTGGAAACACTACACCTAATCATACACTCTTTCCCGACATAATGAAAAAATTAAAATTTAAGCCTAAAACCCCCAAAAGAATGAAGGGAAGTAAATTAAAACATATAGGGGATCAACATCCTCCCAACCATAGAAATTTTCAGGATCATGAATTCATTAGTTTATATACTTGAGGAATAAATTTATCCATTGATTCATATTTGTCCCTCTTTCTCCAATGTATATTCAGGAATTGACTCATGTTTTCATAACACCCTCATAAAAAGAATACTCCATCCCCTAAATATAATCTACTAACAATTCTAAAATCTCACTTAACTTTCCAAAAAGGTTATATTAGGTTGGAAATACAAAAAATCCTAGGGAATAGCATGAAATTGGTCTAGTTGGTAGATTCTTGTCTGAGTGATATGAAACACATCATGTACTATAATATACTTTTTTGATAATTATTAATGAAGAACTATATATCTAATTTGGTCAACATTATTGAGTGGAACCTTATATTATAGTACCAATTTCTTTTAATTCACATGTTTTCAATATTCGATCCAAGTAATTCTTATAAAAATAAACAATATTCATCCACACAAATCTAAAAGTCACTATTGGTAATTAAAATAAGTATTTTTAAAAGACTCATAAATCCTCAATCACATCCATATTTTATAAAATTGATCATTATTCACATTCAAAAACAAGTTCAAAAGAAATATATTCTCCCTCCTTCAATGAAATATAATGGAAATAAACATAGTCTTAAATGTAACTGTGAAAAAATAATATATATCTTTCAATTTCTATAGAAACTTCATTGCATGTTTTTCCCAACTTTTAAACAATTCTTACCGTTGTTTCTATGAAATTGGTTACGTCCTCGCTAGATTCCCCTCTCACATCAGCGGTGTCTTGTATCCCTTTTTTCCCCAATTTTGGTGAAAATCATCTCAGCAATTGTCAATAGATCATTTATTCGGTTGTCAGAATGAATTGTTTAGGAAATAAATCTATTGAAGGACAATTTTATTCATCCTCTACCTTATAGGTTTTCTATTATTCCACCTATACATGAAATTGGGTTGGTGTCTTCCAGTTATGTCTCTATGGAGGGTATACTAGATATTATCTTCCCATGTGATTCTTGTACGAAGGTATATGATTTTTTCAATGGATGGTGGTGGATCATTATTCTCTCTACAAACCATATTTTTCTTTCTTCAAGAACCCCATATCCTCCTAGGATCTAGATACTCCAAGAATGGTGTTGGTTCTGAATAGTGATGCCTTTTGTTTCATCCTCTCCTCTAGGGAGGGTTTTATCGAGGCACGGTCTCGCCTCAACCAGATAGTGGGAAGATTGTGTTTATCTCTTTTCTATTTGATGATGGAAGTTCATTTTGGATGTGATCACCCTATTTTGGTATTTTGGGAGAGCCTACTATGTCTACCTCTTCCTTTTGGCAACCTATCTTGTCTTTAAGGCATTAAGGTTGCTTTTGAAGTTTTCTCTATACAAACAATAAAACCCTTTTCCTTTAATATTCTTATGTGAGTTCTATTTGTGTGGAATTGTATCTATTCAATACCCCTTCATCACACATCCTCGTTCGTGTGGGGAACTCTATTTCCAAGATACATTCTCTATCCTTTTCCTTGATGTCTTGGTTTTGTAAAGTGTAAAGAACCACAACCAGAGTTTGGCTCTAACAGTGCTCTGTCATCAGAGAAGTTTGTAGTTAATCATCATGGAATGGTTCATGTGGAATTGGATATGCCACCAGATGTTAGAAAAGATGTCCAACACCAGTCTTCATTGAAGATGCATGTTTTTTAGAAACTCTAGTCTCTAGTGATGGTGGGTTATATAGTAGATAATGGAGGCACCTCTTATTTTCTCCCATAGCTATCTTCCCATTATCCAAATATTCCTTCTAATCCTTGAATTTAACTAGATATGAGGGATTTTACATATCCGGATATGGTATTTTATAGTCTAGTTATAGTTTATGATTTTTGAGAGGTTCTTTCTCATGTTTCTTATATAAATCTAGGTAAGGATATTAACAAAAAAATTGATTTATTTCTCCACCCATCACACTATTTCTCACATATTTATAGATATCATCCCCTAAATAGGCATTCCAATTCCTTGTTCCAATAGATTTAATGTTTTATTAGATCCCCCATCACCTCTTTTTGGTTAAGATTATTCAGTCCAGTTTTTTTGCGCTCTCCTAACGCCAATTAGGGGTTCCTTTGCTAAATCCCATTCCAAATGGGAGTTATCTTTTTCATCTTATCAAACAAGATTCTTCCCAATGAAAGGGGCCAAAATCAAGCATCCACTTCACAATCCCTTTTTATATGAATCACCCATTGACTTAGAGGTTAGGTGAAAAGTAGTTTTCTAGTTATATAAATTCTTCATAGTAATTCCTCTCTAGTTTATTATTTTAAACCCAAGAAACACAACTCCAAAACCATTGTTTGCTCATAGGAATTAGTTTTAAGAGGTTATATTCATAGAGATCATGTTGATAAGAATATATCAATTTTTTGAATATCACATCTTATGTGGGGTCTCTAAAAGTCCCTAAATGGCACAAAAAATCGAATCTGATTCAATTCTAAAATTTCAAATCATGTAGAATTATGATTCCAATTCTCTCAGTATTTCATATACGATTAATGATTCTCAATTATGAGTCATTCATGAATTTGTATTCAATTAAATATTTCTTAAATTACAATTCAGTAAAAAATTCAAATATGATTCATGTTTTCTCATTTTCGAATCATCTAATTTTTTGAATATGATTCTCACTTCCTCATTTCTGATTCTCAATTTCATACAGATATAATTTTATATCATTCTTAATGTTTTATCATTCGTTTATGAATATTATTATATAACTATATTAAAGTTACTATATTTCCATAATTTAATGATTTTATAACTTTTTTAAAGTTATTATATCTCATTATTGTAACGGTTTTATTAATTTTTTAAAGTTACTATATTTCCATAATGTAATGATTTTATGGAATTCTTAAAGTTACTATTTTTTCCTTAACATAGCGTTTTCATATAATTATATTAATACACACTTAATGTTTCTCATTATATTATGTTAAAATAAACGATGTCATACAATCTGTTATTTTATGACCATTGTAAGTTCCAACAATACGGGTCCCTCGGAAATTTCAGGATAAATATGGTTGTTGTAAAAGTAAATTAAACCATTGGAGATCACACCTATAAATACCCAATCATTTGAACATATTCATAACTTTTAACTTTTGGGAGAATTGATAAACTACTAGATCTTTACCAAAATTTCTTCATACAAAATCCAGGATGAGTTTTTTCTCTAATCAACTTGTTCCACATACTTAAATAACCAACTATATTTGTTTTCCTTTTATGATTCCAATTATTATTATATACAATAAAGGTATTATTGATAAAGGAATAAAGAGGTTCCGATCATCTTATAGATTAGGGATTCTTAGGACAAAAAGATATATGTGTTGATCACCTACTAGTTTAATGGCTTTTAGGGATAGAAATATAGATAAAGATTTTCATATTGAGGGCTTACCCTAGTGTGGGTAAGATGTAATTTCATTAAAGTTGAAATCAAGGGATCCTTTTGCAAGGTGTTTGGATACCCAACTCTTTGGGTATAAAGATATTTAATATTTTATTTTTACTTTCAATTCGGTTGTGTTTTGTAACAATAATAAATTTTTTCTTATTCATTCTATTTTCTTTTCACTTTGATATAATATTCTATTCCCTCTAAGATAGAATCTCATTTTGGTATACCAGTGTACTTATTTACTTTCACTTATTATTAAACCTAAGGTTATTTTTTAAAACATACAATTCACCCACCCTTGTATCTAAAAATCTACATACATATTTAGATCCGAAAACTGGAATAAGAGTAGGTCTCTAAAATACTAATACTTACACTTATTGTCAAAGTCATATTTTTAATTCCCAGTTTACTTACTCTTTATTTTCTTCTGTATGTTGTATATATTTTATTTTATGAAAGTTTTGTTTAAAAATATTTACTACACTAACTTGTGTTTTGAAAAAAGATTTTTTTTCCTTCTAATATAGAAGGAATGATTATCAGATCCTTAGATAATATAACTCTACAAGAGCACCTATCTCTGATGGAAATGATTATTAATATGAGACAGAAATAATGAATACTTTTTTATTAATACTGGGGTGTATTACATTGTTATGTTTACTGGAGATTACCAGATACCTAATAAAGAAGTCAGAACTTTTAAAAATAAAGAAATAAAATTATACCATCTAAATGATAAGGCACACAATAATTTTATTTTTTCTATAACCAAGAATATATACAGCCATATATCTTCATGTGATTTGGCCAACAACATATGGAATAAATTGGATGTTTAAATTTTTTGTAATTCTAAGGTTAATAAAACTAGAAGAGCCATACTTTGATTATATTACCTTTTTCCCCATTGGATAAACAATTTTTAAAGTTCAATAAAGATTCATTACTATTGTAAAGAAGTCTATAGTCAATGGGAGAAAATTTCCTAGACTATTATATTCTTGTGTAAAGGATTATAGACATCATACCTAATGAATGGGATTCAAATATATCTTCTATTGATGATTCATGGAATGTGAAAATTGTTACTCTTGATGAGTTATATGGAACACTCTAACAAACTGAGAACATATTAAAGAGAGATGTTTATAATATAAATATGAAAAATGGGAATGTTACTTTTACTAAAACTTTGTATCAGATGAAATCAAAAACTAATGAGAACATTATTAAGTCAAAAAGTATAAGAAGGTTGTTTTTTTATTCAGACTCAAGTGAATCTAAATAGTTAGAGAATGATTTAGAAAATATTTATTGATGGATTAACAAGATCTTTGGATAGAAGGATTTCTTATACATATATAAGAAAAAGGATAAGAAATATAAGAATGATTTTGAAGACACGTGTTATGAATGTAATAAAGATGGACATATTAGACTAGATTGTACATGGCTTAAATGAAAGGAGAGGAAAGGTAGATATTTTAAGAGGAATCATAAAATATATTACAACCTTAATGAAAAAAAAATCTTGAAGTAAAATTATTCTTAGAGTGGAAGTGGTGGAGACTCATCTGATGAATATTTATATAATGACTCTTCTATAAAAAAGAATATTATACTTATCACAAGATTACCTAAAGAAAATAAATGTTTCATGGGTAAGGTATACACTGCTGAATCCTTAACCAATATGTCTTTAAATGAGAAGTATCCTAATAATAATGGATATATTTCTTCAGATAAAGAATCTTACTTAGCATAAGATAGATTACCTTTTTTTGTTGAATTATCTAGTTTTTTCATGTTAATTGATAATAAAAATTATAATATCAATAATAAATATTTCAAGAAAAATTCTATAATCAATACTTTAACAAAATATGTATCAGAAATTTCTAAATACCTGGAAGAAAAAATTTTTATAATTTTTTCTATTTTAAAAAACCAAGATGAATTAAATTTTGAATTGGATAAACATTCTAATAATCTTGAAAAAAAATTCTATGAAAAATGTTTTAAAGAGTAAACTCAATTCTAAGACCAATGACTATGAGTTTATTAATTTAGTCATTAAACTAAAATATGACATATTTTTCTTAAATAATATTTTTTTAATATTTACTTCCGGTATGGAATGTTTTGATAAAATTTATTCTCAAATTTATCCTCTAAGAAATAGTTCTGTAATTGGTTATTCTCACTCAAAACTTATTTTTAGCCACAATTATTTTGTTCCTAAAAGTAAAATAGTCTTTACTAAGTTTAAAATATTAGACATAGAGAGAAATTATTTTCTTTAAATATTATCCAATCCTTATTTTTTCATAAATGTCACTTTTCCAAAAAAAAATGTGGATTCCTATGATTTTACATTCTAACATTTCCAGTTCCAAGACTTTTTAAATTATAAAAACCATACAATTTTTTCAGGAAAACAAAGGAAGTACCAATAACAACACATGGTACATGGATAGTGGAAATTTCTAGAACATGACTGGTAATAAAAACTTATTTGAGAAGTTTATTATGAATAAAGGGGTAAGAGTCACTTCCGAAGACAATTCTCAAGGGGAAATTATTTTTATAGGTAACTTCATTATTATTGAAAAATATATGATTTTAAAATTTTTATTTTCTAAAGGTCATAAGAATATTCTTATAATCATAATCCAATTATGGGATGAAGGTTTCCTTGTGAATTTTAGGAATTGTAAATTCTTAGTACACAATTCCAAGGATGAGTTCATTCTTTCATATCATCATCTTAAGAATATTTCTACACATAATATAAAAGACCTTAAGAGCCAAGAAATAATTTGCCTTAGTGAAATGTAATACCAATCGTGGATATGGCATATTAGGATATGACATTGTAACCTATAGAACTTTTGTAAACTATCTAAAAAATGACTTATTAATGATCAACTAGAATATAGATATGATTCTTCAAAAGTTTATAAACCTTGTCAATATGACAATAAACATAAGTCAAGCTTTAAGTCTATAAGTGATCTCTCGACATCTGACGCATTACAACTAGTGCACATAGAGTTGTTCAGTCCTACAAAAACTGGAATTATTGGAGGTAAATACTATGTATTTGTTTCATTTTATTATTACACAAGATTTTTATGGGTCTATTTTCTAACAATGAATAATAAAGTTTTTTCTTATTTAAATGTATTTTCAGCCAAAGTTATAAATGAGAAAAACCTTCCATTGATAAATATTCTTAGTAATCTTGGTGGAGAATTTATAAATTCAGATTTTAAAACTTGTTGTAGTAAGAAAGGTATTATTCATAACTTCTCATCTCTATGAACTCATCATCAAAATGGTGCTGTTGAAAGAAGAAATCAAAGTATTCAAGAGATAACAAGAGAACCATGTTGAATTAATATTCAATTAATAAATTTTTTTCTAAAGCTATAAGTACTTTTTTTATACTATAAATTGTGTTTTAATCAGATCACATCTTAATATAACACATTTTGAGTTGTGGATAAGATGAAAACCAAAAGCTTCACACATCAGAGTATTTGAATGTAGAGTATTAATTTTTTTTAAAAAGTTAATTTATATAAATTCAAACCAAAATTTCATGAAGGTACCTTCATAGGCCACTCCACTACCTCTAATTATTATAGAGTATACAAAAAACTTCTTCTACTATTGAATAAATAGTACATGTAAAATTTGATGAAACAGATCATTTTATTTCTAAACAACCCAAACCTACATCTTCGGATGTGTTTTCAAAAAATTATTATCAAAATTTTATAGAATATTATTCTAATAAAGAGAAAACTCAATATAATATTTCTAAAGTGTTCACTCTATAAGACTGTATACCCTATGTTGATGACCATTTTTTACAAAACCCATGTTAGTTGTTTCTAGGGAATCATCCCTGTGATAGTATCATTGGTGATGTACATAAACTAGTAAGGACTAAAAGTTCATTAAGAAATAATTTATGGAATCTAGCATTCATTTCTTAATTAAAACCTAAAAGTACTAATAAATCTTTATGTGATGAAGATTGGGTAAAATCTATACAAGATGAACTAAATGATTTTGAAAATAAAAAAGTCTAGACCTTGTTTGAAAGACCTAAAGAAACTTCTATAATTAGAGTAAAGTTAGTATTCAGAAATAAATTTGATGGAAATGTAAGAAATAAAGAAATATTATTTTCTAAAGGATAAAATTAATAAGAAGGAATAGACTATGAAGAAACCTATTCTCCTATAGCTAGACTTGAATCTAATTGAATTCTACTATACTTTGAAGAATTCTTTAACTTCAAACTTTTTCAAATGGATGTGATGTGTTATTTTATTAATTATTATGTTAAATGAGAAGTTTTTGTTGAACAAACTCCTAGTTTTAAAGACACATAACATCCAGAACATGTTTTTAAAATTACCAAAGCTTCATATTGTCTTAAAAAATCCCCTACATACTTTTATGATAGACTTTAATAATTTTTCTAATAAAATAATTATGTTAAAGAAAATTTATAATACAACTCTTTTTATAAATAAGGATAAGAAAAATGTTTTAATTTTTCACATTTATCTTGATGAAATTATATTCAGATCAACTTAGTAATCCTAAATAATTATTTTGAAAATCTTACAGAATCTGAGTTTAAATTGAGTATGATGGGTGAGTTAACATTTTCTCATGGTTTTCAAATTTCTCAAAACCCAAAAAGAACCAATATATATCTAAAAATAAGTATATTAAACATCTTCTTAAGAAATATGGATATGAAAGCACTACAATTATATGTACTCCAATCGATTCCTCAAATACTCTTGATATTGATAAATATTGGACCCTAGTGAATCAAACTTCTTTAAGAGGTATGATAGGAAGCTCACTATACTTAATAGGTAGTCATCCAGACTTTATTTTTTTTAGTTTTCTTATGTGTTAGATATCAATCTAATCCAAAATATTCTAATTCAAAAAATAGTGAAAATAATTTTTTACTATTTAAATTTAAATATAGATTTTGTACATTTTTATTCTTCTAGATATACTTTTTTAAGATCTTTTCAGATGCAAACATTGGTGGTTTAGAATAAACTGGAAAATTACATTTGGAACTTTTCATTTCAAAGGATATTTATTAGTATCATGGTCATGTAAGAAACAAAACATTTTATCACTTTCCACTATTGAAGATGAATATGTGGAAGTTGGATGTTTTTGTGTTCAAGTGTTATGGATGAAACAGACACTCAAGTATTATGGCAAGAGTTTTACTAAAACTCATATATAATGTGATAACACTAGTGTCATTAGCTTAAGAAAACACCCTTCAAATAACTCTCGTTCACAACAAATAGATATTTGTCTTCACTTTCGTAGGGATCACACAATAAAAAGATTTATTATTCTACAATTCATAGGAATGGAAGAGCATCTTGGTGATATTATCACAAAATCATTACCATATGATAGATTTGAATACATTAAAAACTAGTAAGGAATGAGAATTGTAAGGTAATAATTCTTATCTATTTTTTGTTAAAACTGTCTTCTAACATTAAGATTCCCTTTTTCAAAGGGAAAGTACACTTTATTTCTTTAAAAATTATCAGAACCTAATAATGTTTTTCAAAACCCACTAATGTTTTTGGAACTTAAAAAAAGTTTTTTAGAACCTAAAAATGTTTTGAATACTATAAAATGGGTTATGAACTCTAATAAAACTTTTCAAAATATAATATATCTAAGAAAAAAACATATCAAATACTATAAATTCTTCTGAGAACTCTGAAAGGTACATATTCTTACTTTTTATATCTTAGTTTTAATTAATTGTTTTTGGTATTTAAAATCTTGTTTTAAGAAAAACTTTAAACTAATTAAGCATTACAAAAATCTATTTATTTCCTTAAAATCTCAAAAGATTGGAATATATAAAACATTATTTGGTTTAATATCATCCATTAGATAATAATTGTTTGTTTACAACTATTAGATTAATCTTGGAAGTTGAACCATCCTTTCTAACACCTATATAAATGCGGGACCACCTCTTATACCTCATGGAATTCCAGACTTTTCTAACGAGTTACTGCTACCCTTCAAAATCTCCATTCTATTTTTTAGATCCCTTTTTTGTATTCTGAATGTATCTGTCAATATCCTCTCAGACTTATGTATTTTCAAATATGGAACTTAAATATTGGTCGATCTTTAGAAAAAGGTCAGTTGATCAATATTTCTTTCTGAAGTGTGATTCTTTAAAAAGAATGATCATAATATTTCAAGGATGGGAAAGTATTTTCATTGTCAAAAATAATGGTGAACAAGATCGTTTGTATGTGGACTTGGTAATTCAATTCTATCAATTAGTTGAGTTTTCAATGAAGGTGGAATGGATATGTTTTAGTTTAAGAGTTACAAAAAAACATATTCTTTGTCTTATAAGAATGATGCATATATCCATGAGTACCATATGATGGTGAATATAACTATTTCTCTCATAAGTTTCCATATTAAGAGTATTATTTGATAGAATTAAATCTATTGATCGATTAAGTCTTAAAGGAGTAAGAATTCTTAATCCATCCAACCTTTCAGCTATCTACAGAATCATGGCATTATAGATGTAAGGTCTTTTACTACCAAATAAAGGAGATAAGGACACCTTGAAAATAACAAGCATCTTTTTTATTGATTATCTCATTAATCTAAGTAATATTAACCTGATAAAGTACATATTTTTTACTATCAGTAAGATTATGGATGATTCAATCAAATCATAGATTCTGATGTATCTGGATACCTTGTCCAATCTTATCATAAGATATTGGAACTTCTGCAATGTTCGTCAAATTTCAAAAGAAAAAAATTCAAGATTATTCTTTTAAGTGATGTCACAATTAAATGAATGAAATTAATAAGACAAATTATTTTATTGAATTATATATAAATTCAAAGGATGTTTTAGAAATCTCAATGAAATAGTTATATGAGCCTAAGAAAATAAAGTCATCAGCCTTGGAACCATAGAAAAAAATTGAATCTTCCAAACATACATAGTCAAAGAAACATAACTCCTACCCAATGAAGTTTTAGAAAAGTAGAGACAATGAAAAGAGCTATGAAAATAAGGATATTTAGTGTCTGGATAAGATCTAGTATAATCTAATGCATTGATAATCATATAGTCTGAATAACATCAGAAAAAAATAGAAGTTCAAGATGATTTTAACTAAATCAGAGTTAGTTCAAGGATTTTCGAAAGATACAAAATGAGAATCATAACAAATTGAAGTAACGGAATACATCCTTCAAGAAACAAAACATCCTCAACAATATCAACCAATTAGGGTAGAGGATATCCATTCTATAAAAGAAAGGAAGTTGTTTTTGTATTAGTTCTGGTTTTTCACAAATATATTCATAATGAAAAAGAAGAAGAAGTTAAAATCCAATAGAAATAAAGTGATGATGTGATTAAAAAAATCTAAGAAACACATATGCAGATTCAATAAGATAGGTAATCATTAAGAAAATCTCAATACACTTTATCAAAACTCGCCTCAGAAGGAAAATCAGTCCACAAATCCCTATCTTAGAAAGTGAATGTTGTTGAAAGTGAAGTTCAAAAAATCCCCTCCAATTATGTAGATGATGAAAATCGATATAATTATGGTGTTAGTAAGGAAAATAAATAACATGATGTTAATGATGATGATTGTCATATTATTCAAGTATCTGATGAAATAGAACTACTTTAGAAGTCATAGATATTGGAATCCACGAAAGAAAAAGGGAAGAAAGAAGATATTGTCACATCAAAGCAAACTAAATCAAAATCAGAAAGATTTTCCTCCTTTATAGGTGAATATTATTTAGTTTAGTCTTTGAATAATCTGGTGAAATCCATTCTTTATGTCCCAAACCTTGAGACAATATGTCATCTTATTGAAACTAAAAAAAATCATAAATCAAAATAAAAAAAACATTTCCTGGAAAACATAAAAAACTCGAAGCCAATTTCAAATCACTTATGCCGAATTATGATTCCCATAGTATATCTTGAACAGATATAATGAACTTCTTAAATCTGGTCAATAATGATATTAAATCATTAAATGAAATGTTTGAGATAGTAAAGTATGTCTTTAAATAATTAAAATACAAAATCAAAACTCTTTCAAGTAACTTATTAGAAAGGATAAAGGAACAAAAAGCTATTCAATTGCAAGAAGACATGCATCTGTATGAAAACTGAATTCTCTTTAACAAGAAGTTATAATAGTAAAATATTATGGAGAATAGTTGGATGAAAAGCTTAAGTCTCATGATGAAATGAAAATGTATTCAGTGGAAAAGATTCTAATTCCACAAGAAAGGATTCTGAACCATGAGAAGAATAGTTATGATCATGAAGTTATTATAGAAAAGTTTATATATGATCACAAGGATCTCAAGAAGTTTAAGTCTACAGTCATGACCTTAATAATAAAGAAATATTAATCTATTTTGAATTTCTGATCTTTTTTTATAGAACTGTTTTTATATCTAAGTATCATTATTCTTTGTATATTATAGTTTGTTTTCTAATATTTTAGGTATATTATTCTTTTACACATTTCATTTTGAAAATCACAAAGGGGGAGAAGAATTTTATGAATATAATATTAGTCTATGGATGAAATTTTGAAGGGAGAGAATGCATAAATAAGTTATCCTTAATTAAGGGGGTAATATTTCCTTAAGAAAGGATGAAAAATATAAAAAGTCAGAATACGATCCTTAGAGGGTTTTTATAATCTAATGGTCAATTTATATGTTTTCATCATTAGTCATAAACTATGGGGGAGATATATTCTTTATTTAAGTAAAAATTTGGTGTCTTAAGGTTTTCATATTCTTTTTCTAAATTGATTTATGGTGCTTTCCCAAATGGGGGAGACTGTTGAGTCAAAAGATTACTTATGACTTTTCTAATAGCTTTATTTTTTGGAAAACATAAACATATTTTCCTAATAAAACTTTTTTTCAATAAGAACATTTCTTTTAATATCCTTAATAATTCATTTTATTTATTAGTAAATTAGTATCCTTGTCCTTTATCCTTTTTATAGATAATTATAACATTATTTTTCTTTAGACAAAATAGTTACTCGAATAAATTAGATCCTTTATAAAACATGGAATCCATCACTTTTTGAATTTGGAATCATCTAAAAAGTATAATCCTACTCATATTTCTCAATTCAGATTCCTTCACATTTTTGAATCATAATCTCTTAAAATCTTGGTTTTTATTTATGTTTATCAAATCCAAATCTCATAGAAAATTGAATCTAATTCACTTCCTTAATTCCAAATCTTCTAGAATTGTGATTCTGATTATCTTAGTTTTGTGGATTGGATTTCTATTTCTCGATTCTGAAACGTCTATTTTTTTAAATTTGATTCTCATTTCCTCATTTTTGATTCTCCATTTTTTCCAAATCTAATTATATATAATTCTTAAAGTTTAATCATTTGTTTAAAAATTTGGTTTTATAACATTTTTAATGTTATTATATTTTCTTAATGTATTGATTTTATAACTTTCTTAAATTTACCATATTTCATTAATGTGATGATTTTATAAAATATTTAATGTTTTAATATTTCCTTAATGTAATGATTTTATATCTTTCATAAAGTTACTATTTTTTCTTTAATATAATTTTTTCATATAATCAGATTCAAACATACTTAATTTTTTTGAAGATATTTTCTTATACTAAATTGTGTCATCTAATCTATAATTATATGACCATTGTAAGTTAAAGATATAAAGTTCCCTCCAAAATATTTGGAAAAATATGGTTGTTGGAGGAAAACTTGACCAATGGATATCTTTCCTATATATACCCAATCAATTGAATGTATTCATAGCTGGAAAGTTTAGGGAGAATTGATTCTTTGTGTGATATCTATCAAAATTTATTTGTGTGAAACCCTTGCATAGTTTACGTTGGGAATATCTAGTTCAACATACTAAAATCATCAACAGGATTTGTTTTTTCTTTCTTAAATTTTGTTTGTTGCTTTATACAATTTAGGGATTCTAGTTACTAGACGATAGAGCTATCGATCGCCTTACAGATTGAGGGATTCTAAGGATAGGATGAAAAAGGTTCTAATCACCTTATAGATAGAAATCATCCGGGGATAGCATGAAATATATTGATCTTTTTATTTCGGGCTTAACTGATTGTGGGTATGATAGAATTTCTTGAAAGTATAAATCAAGGGACCCTTATCCAAGGTGTTGGGATACCCTACTCATTGTGTTAAAAGATTTATACTCTTTCATATATACTTTTAATTTCACAGTATTTTGTTATAGTAAGAAACTGTTTCTTATTCTTTTTTTTGTAACTTTGATATAAGATTCTATTTTCTTTCAGGAAAAATATTGTTTAAGTATACCTGTGAACTTATTTCATTTCAAAAATTATTATGCATAAGGATATTTTTTTAACCTTACAAAATAGGGGTTAGTGAATCAAATTTGTTGATATTTGTTAAAATATGTTTTGTTACTGTCATAATTTAAAATTTTGAAAACATATAATTCACCCCCTCACCCCCACTCTTGTATCCAATAATCTAAATACATATTTCGATCCTACAATCCATCAAACAAATCCCTACTGAGGTTATCTTTAGCAGTCATAGTTTCTCAATATATTTAATTTATTTGAAATTTTATGCTATTGAGTGGTGATATTTATGGTTTTACTTAGGACCCTTCAATCCAATGTATTCACCTTGTCTAGTTGGGGGTAATTTTGACACCATTTTGGTCTCACTGAAGAAGAAAGGTGGCATGATTTCTCCTTGAATGGATAGGAATTACTTTTATGATTTCCAATATATTAATGGAAAGATGGAAATGGATTTATTAGGTGATAAATTCCCATGGTAAAATAATCTATTGGGGATTAGATGCATTTATATTTAGTTGAATCGCTTATTTTCTAACCTGCATGATCCATCCTTATTTTCTAATTCTTCAATTTATCAACATATTTTATCATATTACCATAAATCTCCCATTACTGTGTGTCTTCAGTCAAGAAGATCATATAGAAATCATTTTTTATTATCTAGAAGATGGTCATCAGACCCCAGCCTCCATAATAATGTATGTACATCCCAAAACAATCCCATATAAGAGTTTTTTTGTGTATTCCATAATAAACTAAGGAGGTTATAGTTAGACCTACAAATATGGATTCGAAATCATCCTTCTATATTCATGGATTTAGATCATATGAAAGCTGATATTGAGAATGTGTAGGAAAGTCTTGAATATATCCAGGATGGAGATATTTTTGGTGATCTTGTTTGAAAAAAACAGATCTTAGAAATGATATTAGTAAAAGAAACGGCTTCTCATGAACGGTCCAAGGCTAGGTGTCTTAAGGAAAGGGACCAAAACAAATCATTTTTCATGCTTGTAGTAAAGAGAATATTTTCTTTGAATTCCTAACATTCTCATGGAGGATGGATCATTCACAGATGATCTAGATATTGTAGGAGGTATGAATGAGTCATATTTTAACTCTCTTCTAGCTGATGTGAATCTTAGTATGCGGGATAGTTACCCAAGGAGTCATTCATATTTTTTTATTATATTTACTATGTTTTTTCATAACCTATTAAATCTTTTTGTTTTAGTATTTAGAAAGAGAATGGTGTTTGGAAGGTTGTCTTCTCCATAAATCCTAAAGGCTTACCAAGGCGTAATGATTTTATGGGCCCATTTTATGGGGATTCTTCCAAACTTATTCATATAAATCTTGTGGACATCATTCAATATTTTTTTGAGGTGGAGAACTACCATGGGTGGTGTGTCTGATTACATTGGTTCTCATTCCAATGGTTAAAGAACCTTCATATCTCAAATAGTATAGACTGATAAGCTTGTCTAGTTTTCCTTACAAGGTTCTAGAATGTATTATCAATAGAATTCTTTTAATTAATTATTACAAATGGGTATTAGAGTAACAACATAGATTCATCCCTATGAGATATTCCCAAGATTACATCATTTTGGAATAGGTAATGATTGGCGATATCAATATTAAAACCATTGGGTCCAACCTGGAAATTAAAATGGACATGGAAAAATCATGTGATAGAATGGAGTAGAGTTTCATTGTTAATGTAATAAATTTCGTGGGATTTTCTAACAGGGTGGTGGATTTATTTTTTATTAGGTTCATCTCTCCATAGATTTATATTATTCTCAATAGAAAAAATATAGGTTCTGTAAGTCAGTCGGGGTTTAAGGATAGGTGTGCCTTTATCATCCAATATTTTAATCCTTGGGCAACACACCTTCAGAAGATTTTCAATTGGTCCAACCAGCAATGGAACTATATATCATTTTTTGGGAAAGAATAATAATAATGGTATCTCTAAAATTCTTTTAATTGATTTTATTCTTCTTTTTTTAATTGAAATAAAAGATATATGTGAAATATTAATAAATATTTGGAGATGTGTAATAAGTAGAGCGGCTATATTATTAATATGGATTAAAACAATATTTATATTTTTATCCACAATCTACATAGATGGTAAAAGAGGTTTAATTTTATCTTAGTATTCTCGAAACAATTTCCCCATATAATAGTTTGGTACTCTACTTTACCTAGATAGAATTGGTATTCACCACAACGATCAGGTGGTTTAAAAATCTATAATCGTATCAACAATTTGAAAAATCAATATACGTCCTTGAAGGTTCAGATTTACCTTGTTAGTTATATGATTCCATCCATTCCTATACATGTTTGTTCAATTATAAAGATTCTCGAGGATATTTTTAAAAACCTCAAGAAAATCATACATTCATTTATCAAGGATGTGCACTATGATGGTTTTTTTACTAGGATTCATCAGAGAGGTTGGAGAGGATTTCATAGGTGGGTTATATGAACTTGAGGGTCATTAAATAATCCAAGCACTATTTGAAAGAAAAGTAGGCATGGAATGATTTTTAGGTTTATTCATTATGGGCTATGTTCATTATACACAAGAATAATAAAACCCCTATCATGATGAATGGATGATCCTCCGGGATATAGAAAATGATTCTTAAGCATGTTCTTAAACTAAAACTTCATTAATGATGGATTATCAACTATGGGTAATTTAATTTTTTCAACCAGAAATGGACATGTGTTTTTTGGGGATTTTGAGGTGTCTAAATCTAGAGAAAAATTTTTACAATAAACTCATGAATTTTAACTTCGTTTTTTATATTTTGAGTCAATTTTAGATTGAAATTTTCAAGAATGTCATAGTGAATAATGGTTAGTAAAATCTAGTATTTATGAACTCCTTATTGGGTCTATTTTTATCCATTTTTTATAGTTCTCTAACATAAGTGAATCTCATCTGGGATTCGTGGGGAGGTCATATGGTGTTGAAATATACTTGTGAAGTATAGCTTCCTTTTTCTCAAATAGTATATCCCATTAAATTTCCACATACATAAGGATCGTATGTAAATGGGTTTCTCATGCCTCTAATTATATGTGTTGCATTTTCTATAACATAAAATATTCCCATAATCTCTTGTTATTATGAGAATGGGTGGATGTGGTTTGGGGAATTTTGGGTGAGTTCTTTTGTTTAATTTCCAAGATTTACCCAATTGAGATTTTATTTGTAACTAGTTTCTTAGAGTTTGTGAAAATAAGAATGAGAAAAAATATAGAATGATTTAACTAGATTTAGGTTATAGGTACATTTCATAATTCAAAAAACATGGTAAAACAAGAAGGTTTTCCTACATTTTTGTTGGATTTGGTGGCTGAATCCCCTAGAAAGGAGATTAACATGGGTATTCATTTAAAAAAGTGGGATAAGGCCCATTCTTGGGCAATGTACATGGATGAAAGAATCATCCTCCCCCACTCAATGCCCATATTATCATGGAAAATGGTATAAATTGATTCAACCATGTAGTATCCTGAAATTTAACACTAATGGATTGTGTATTCATGGACTCATCTAAGGAAAACATTTTGGTCTATAACCTTAAGGTCTCGATCATTATGGATCTTTCTAGTTTTTATAGTCATGATGATTCTCTTCTTGTGAAGGCATATCCAATTTGTAATGATATTTGGGTTTTCATCGATATGAATCTCATGCTTGAGTAAATTGAAACATATTCCTTGACAATCCAAAATTTGTTTCATGAGTAGTCCTCCATCTCATTTTCCATTATCTATCCTATTAAGAGAATTCAGATCATTCTAAACAATATAGTGGAGCTGCTCCACACATCGCATTATGGGAAAAAAGATGTGAATTTCCTTACTTCTTGGGATACTCAATATATTGCATTTATTATATTTTCTAGCAAAGGATCACTTTCCACGATATTTGTACATATGGTTTTGGAATATTCCATTTTACTTCACTATTTTCATCCTCCATGACTTTGTTTGTCACTTGTGGTTCTGAAAATATAATCATTTTTTCTACTTTTGATGATTTTGATAATGATGAGGTTGACATAGACTTATATTCTATACATTGAATCTATCCATCAAAATAAAATCCGAAATTCTATTTTTTTAAATTAATAAAGTTTCATTACCTTTCTATGACTTTCTAAAATCAAGAACACATTCTTAATTAATTCCCTACAAAATCTATATTGTCTGTTTTTATTTTCCATTGATTTAAGGATGATATAACATATTCATATTCCACTAAGTATCCATTTTTTATTTCAATCATATTTAAAACATTATATAAACTACATATGTCTATGTAAAATGATAGATTAGGGAAATCCCTAAATTATAAAATCATCCTTCACATACATCCTATCAAGGTATTCTCATTAGGATATATATTTAAAATGTAAGAAGTTTCTGAAATCATAATTTGATAAACTATCACCAAAATGATACCACCCTTAAATGAGTATCATGTTAAACTAATCACAAAATATATCATTATATCCTCCAATTTCTTAGTTATCATTTGAAAACATTTCAAAACTGTCATAGGTAATTATTTCATCAAATTCAAAAATTGAAAAGTCAAACACAAATAGAAATAACTAGAAATATCAATCCTAATAATTTCCCACAAAACCATTCACATAATTTCATGATATATCTTCATCACTCTATAATTAACTACCCAAATAATGTATTGGAAATATATTTATAATAACTTCATTTAATCTACATAAAAAAATAGAGTTAAAAATAAGCTACTAGTGATCACACATCAAGAGTTCTCGGCCATTTATGGTATAAATAACATTCCTACATTTTATATAGAACTATTATACCACATTTTCCTTGTCTATAAGAACAAAAGTAACCTTCAACCTTTCTAACACCATTCTGAACCACTCTATACAATCTACTATATATAAATCCATTATCAATCCCTTTATATCCCACTAACACTTCACATGCTTTACCACACAGGTCTTATTAAACAAAATATACACTAAAATATTTATTACCAGGTGCATCCAAAAATACAAATCTAAATGTTTCAAGAAATTACACCCATTTATATTTTTCAAGTTCAATTACAACTTAGGGAAAATATAACTGACTCTTATATAATTTTAATAAATCCTAAACATTTCAACAATTATGTAAATTTGTATTTATTTATTTGGGATGTGAATAACTCATTTATGATATCAAATACCTTAAAATACCTTCTAAAATAGAAGAATTTGAATTTTCCCCCACTAAATGGAATTAATAATTATTCAACCAATACATTTATTTCATAACATTATGATTACCCATGGGTAGTGATTTGGTCAATTTATAGGGTGATCAATTTTTTAGAGCTACATAATATTTATTTAATAAATAAATATTCATCCCATTATAGTGAAATATTATATATCCTAATAGGAATCCTAAACTGATATTATAAAACTAGAGTTGTGTCTTAAAAGTGGGGGTTTTAGCTAGGGGATGTGTAATCCTTGTCTAGTTGTCAGGTCTTGGGTTGGTGGTGTTTTGATTCACTAAATATTTTACTTATCTAGCCTTAATGAAGTCATAAAAATTATTCCATTAATACAAATAGTAAGGTTTAGCAACTAGTCAAAACTAAGAAACTTATATATGGATTAGATAAAGCGACTTATTCATCAAAGTCATGACAATTACATTGGATTCTTTGATCGAGGGTGAAAAAAACATTAATTGTTGGTGATCCACTATCAACGTAGGGAATAACTAATTGTATTTATATATTTTATTATTATTATTATATTTATTTTCATCCATGATTTTTTAATTTTTATATATAGATCATCGAATATTAAATTAAATAATTATTAATTATTAAATATTCTTTGAAATTTCAATTCTAATTATTTACATGATTTTACACTCAAATTCAATTACTTTATAAACCTAATTTTGTTTTTTTAATTTTTTTTCATTGAAAATATATGGTTGGGAATAAATTCTTGAATATAAATAGGGATACTGGTTGGTATCCTAAGAAAAACTCCTTTCATACCTATTCTACAATCACTCTATTTCTCATTTCGTTTTTTATAAAGAGAAATCAATGTTATTCGTCACAGAAGTCCATTGTGTAACAATGGATTCATGTGGTGGTTATTTGAATGGAGAAAATATTATCATGGTAATGTTTTGTCATGGAAGTGGTCAAGTAAGTTCATTATCATCCACATCATCAAACGAATGATGATGAGTCACTATAGTTACAGGGATGTCTTGGTGTGTCATGAATGATCAGCAATGATGTGGAGAGTCAGTGGGGATGCTAAAGATAGATGATGAGCATGAGTAGTGTTTAAATATGAAAAAAATTATTGAAGTGGATAAAACAAATGTTAAATTATATTTGGAGAGGTTGACATTTTTATCTGACATGTTATTATAGAGCACATGTGTTATTTCATGTCCTTATATCAGCTGGGGTTTCATTAAATAATTAAATATCACATGTTTTATATATATTTTGAACTTTTTTCGTGAATAATTTTTGGATAGGGTTTATATAGTATAGAAAAATAACACCTTGTGTTTCATTTTAAATAACACATCTTCCTTCGTGAGTTTTCACCACCTGAGTTGTGATGCGGTACACACTCGGTTAACTACTATACCATACACATTATTTAGGTCAAGGAAGCATGTAGTATGTGTCACAATGACATGACTTGGGTATTGTTAATACACACTGAATAACCTTGAAGTAGATGTAATTTTTAGAATGGGGATACTTCATGTGGGTCGAGTCACATTACATGAGTCATAGGTTTCATGCCTAGATGACTCTTTATATAAAAACCCCAAGTCATATTTATGACACTCCATGTATACTAGATTTATTCCACACTACATGATGGGGGAAGTAAATTATTGGTGACGTCTTAAGGCTTGTATACTATTTCCAAGAGAGTACATGTCTTTCACATTCCTATTCTTTATATTTCACATGAATTATCAATGAGGAGAAATATTTGAATTTATATTGAATATATTATAATATTTCCCCAATATGAATCATGATAGTATATTTCTCACCACTATATATTTCCTTTTGATATTTTTTGGGATATATTTAATTCCTCAACATTTTAATGATGAGTTCAAGGTTCAATTATGGTTTTATGGGTAGTTATGGGGTAGGTAACCCCATGGAAACATATTAAACTAGTAATTGAGTCCTCTGTACACATTATAAGTCTAAAGATTTGGTAACACTATAGAGGCATGCTAATATATTTGAAAAATCCATCCCCACACAACATGGAATTAATGCCCCCTCAAAAATCTAGGTCATGGTTTTTGTATTTCAGGAATTCTGGGCCCATAATCATTACCCCTATTATCCCAACAATGTGTAGGCTCTCTAAATATATTGGGGACCCCTCATTTGATAAATCGTTTCCCTCAATAAGTAGAGGGTATCATATATGATCTATTGAGTGGGTAACCCCCCCCCCCCCCCTCCCCCCCCCACACACACACTCAAGATGGAGTGACATTCCTCCATCCATGTAGTATCAAACCCCTTAAATAATGCATATTTTCCATCAGTGAGGAGTGGATAATCATAAGTGGCATTAAACCCCTTGACTCTAATGCATACATAAATTAGGTCTAGGTCCCCAACTAAAATTTTAAAAATATTGCATTGAAGTTATGACGGCCATGATGTTTGGTTATTTTGTTCCTTATAATGGATGAGAACTCAATGCTTCCTTTGAGATAAGAAATTTGTAGGACCTCTCATTTTATGTTTTCATCGTAGCATTAGTTTTTTAATCTTTAAGGAATGTCTTATTTTCATTGGGAACTATATGTTTCCCCATATCATGGGTTTTGATATTACCTATTGTTTTTATATATTTTTTTTTTCCTTAGGAATCATATTGGGTATTTCTACACTCGCCCAGATAGAGGACATCTAACCCATGTGTGTTGTGTCTATGAAAATAACTCACAGTATATAGGTGATTTTTCTAGAAATGAAGTTGATGGAGTTAGATCATAGTGGAAAATAATTTTTATAGTTATTAATGATATTCATATTATGATTTTGTGTGATAGGGTGATTAGATTTATAGTTTTTTAGGTTCTTCCATTACTTTTAAAAGTTGTGAACCAATATTTGACCCAAGATTCGGGTTTTACATTGGTATTTCTATTATTGTTGACATCTGTGGGTCATATGTATTTTTATTATATTTTTTGTTATTTATGATACTTTTTGTTGTGTTAATTAAATTTTACATTAGAGACATGTGATTTATTATATTAATTTATGATACAAAATGATCTCATGTGTAAGTTATTTATTTTTCTACTAGTCATCAGTTCCCGGCTTATTAGAGAGAGGATTGGGGGGAACACATAGCTATACCTCAAATACATGTTGGAACCAGATAGTTAGGGTCATTTTTGAATATGTAATGTCACATGATATTAATTGAATAAAAAACAATATTGATCTTTAGATCATGCATTAGGTTGTTCTTATAGTGTAATAACAACTTCTAGATCTATATGACACTGAATTTTCTCCTTTTATAAGAAAACATTCCACTCCCGATCTAAGTACATCATAATACACAACCAAACCCTCACCAGATATAGAGAAGATCAGAATTGTTGTAGATGTAAACTGCCTCTTATTCAAATTAAAAACTACTTGAATTGTCTCTTCCCATTACTAATTATCTTCTTTCGTATTCAATTTAATCATTAGGGATTATATTTTCCCAAAGTATCAAATATAAATCCATTTAAGACACCTCAAATTTGCACTCTTGGAATTAGTACTAAAAGTGTTACCTTTAAATACTATATTTCACACCAACCCAAGAGACCCAATTTTAACCACAATAATTAAAACATCAAAATAAATTACTAAGCCACTAATGTACCCAATACCATTTTAGGTTTAGATATTTAAATAATTAAAACCCATTTACTTGAAAAGAACCATATATCCCCCACTTATTCTATATTTTTTCCATTATACCTAAATTTAAAAATTCAATAATAAGTATTTCAATATATCCCATAAATTTCTAAACACATGACTCCCTTCAAAATATATCTTATGTATTACAATTTTTCATAACATGGGGAAATGAAACATTAGAATAGTGAGCTCAAACACTCATTCAGGGTAGTGTAAATTGGAATATTTTTTACTGAATAAAAATTGAGTAATGTGAGAGAGTAAATAATTAATTAATGTTTCATATAATCAAAAAGTAAAGCACAAAATATAACTAGGGATAACATAACAATGTAAATAATAAAATGAAAATAATTAAATCTCTTCATATTGATGAAATAAATAATTCCAAACATATTAACTGTAATATTAAGTAATTAACCAAAATATATTTCATACCATCAAGACCACCCCCAAGACAACTTTCATTCCATTAAGGCAATCTCCAAGATATCTTTTATACTGCCAATCCCTCAAAAAAACATCTTACAATGTATCGATGGGCATAAACCAGGTGATACTGTTTATTGTTTTATTTATGAGGCCTTACCTAATACATTGAGGGGCTATAAAAAACCCAACTGATCACTTAAATGTGTCCAATTCATTCCTCGTTTATTAAAATAAATATAAAATATATAATCAATATGGATTAACAATAAATAAATATGTGTATTAAATCAAGTAATATGAAATGTCCACTTTTTGTAACGCCCCGACCCCAGCTACCCAAAGTCGGTGCATTACTTCGTAACATTGACATGATCACAAAAGATCAAGTCTCGAAAGACCGATTAGTTTAGTAGCCTTGGAAACACTAGATACATTCATAAGTCTTTCATTACATCAAAAAGTAAACAAACTACAATAACATGGTCTTCATAGTCCACACTCATATCCTCACTGACTATTCTTGCAAGTCAGTCATAAAACACTTCTTCACATCCTGGAAAATATTAAAACATTGAAAGGGGTGAGCTCAGATGCTCAGTAAGGATAACAATATTGCGGAAGCTTTTATAAGAAAACATAAGCATTTAAGGTAATGTATAACTAAAACAAAAGCCTTATTGAACTTGAACTTCAGCATAATATGGAAAAAGTAAAATAAAATAATGCCATTACTTACTCACATGGATATTCTACTAGACGAATAATCACATGAAATATCAATAACCACTTTCATAATGAGGGAATGTATAATGCCGGACATTCTGAAACATTTTGTCAAGGCCTCGTCCAAGACATCTAAAATGATTAAGGCCTCGGCCAAAACCATAAATCAAATTGGGAAAGGGCCTCGGCCAATTCCACGTCTAGTTGTCTCATGAGACCTACCGATGCATCGAGGAGCTATAGCGGGCTCCACCCGTCACATATTAAGTCCAATACATTCCTCATATGAATAGGTTTAAACATAACACAAATATTCGTATTAAAACTAGCATACGAAATTTCAACAATTTCTCCATAAACTATGGATGGTATAAAATAACACATCCACAGTCAAATATTTCACAAAATGTTCAATGGAAGTTTTGTATCATAAATCAATTTCAATTAAACTTAAAACCCATCAAAGGATGTTGACATGGATGAAATCAAAGCTATTTGAGAGAAATATCTCTACTTTTTGAAATCATTTAAAAGTCCCATAATTATAAAATAATACATTTAATTTGAAAATATTCTTATAAGCTTGTTAGGGAAACTTCGACGAAGTTATAATGGCGGAAAATAGCTGCACCCGCCGTATAAGTTAAAAAAACATTCTTACCTTAAATTTGTCAAAGAGGTCAAAAAGTACATTGTTTGGAAAACGACGGTAAGATTCCTTTAAAAAATGTATAAGGGTATAAATGACTTTAACACATTTTCCATTTAATAGTAAAAATGTTTTGAAAGACATTTTTAAGAAACATGGATGTGGATGATAACGAGGTCCCAGTAGATAATTATGTATAAACAACCTTGGATAATGAAGAGGTTGTGAAGTAAACCCTTACCTTGTACTTTTCCTTGGTTGGGGTAGGTTAACCTCCTGTATAATGGTGAAATAATTGTTATTAAATTATAAAAGAATCATATACATTCATATGATATCATATATGATCTTTTAACATTTCTTTCTTAACAATATCTTAGATTTATAGTTGTTTCGGGTGTTAACTTACTCATTTTCTTTTATATGTTTTGTTACGTAAGTCATGTTTTTCATGGATAGGTTGTATCTTATTCATATCCAGAATGATATCATGTCCTTAAACATTATTTTTAAATCATCAAATGATAATTATACTTGAATGGATACGACGGAGAATGAATCTCATCGCGTTCGTGGAGACGGTAGTCCGTACGTACGCACGAGCGACAATATCATTATTTTGATATTAAAATAATATATAATTGGATAGTATATCATATATACAGAATCATTATCATGTTATATTTATTATTTACATGAATTACATATCATTATTATACCCATCTAAATAATAATATATTGAATAACACTTACACCACGACGTGGAGACGGTAAGCCGTACGTACGCACGTATGGTGACATGTCATTCAAATGATGGGTAGAATACTGAATATGGTTGTTCCATATTTATAATAACATCATAGTATATATAAGATACTGGAGTTATAATTTTAGAATTGAAATAATAAACAAAGAGGGGGTGGAAGAAGAAAGAAACTTGAAAGAGGGTGATGAAAATGTTACCTCTTCTTCGGGTTCTTCCTTTTGATTTGATCAAAAGGACTCCTTAGGATGGATTTCGGACTAAAGTAAAGCTTCTAGGATGAAGGGAGAGAAGTTGGGAGAGTATTTGGACAGAGGGTGGCCGAACCAAAAGGCTTGGAAGTGTGAATAAGGTGGTAGAGGTGGGGGCCTTTTATAAGAGGAGAGGAGGGGCTCTTTTGGAAAGATTGAAATGTTACATTATTATACAATGCTTTTCGGATTCTAAAGGTCCCACACTTATATAATTCGTGGCTAAGGTGATAAGGGTTCTAAATATTCTCATCCAATAGGCTTTGGACAAGAGTAATCCCTGGATTTTTCATTATCTTCTCATTTTATTTAAATCGTTAAATAATGAGGTCATCGCTGCATCATAATGATGTCATAAATAATTTAATTTATTTAATGTCTAAAAATTATAAAAAAAATACTATTATGTAGGAAATATTTTTAGATTTCTAATGAATATTTATAGTCAAAATTTGGATCTGTGTAACCCCACTTAAAAACTGTTTTAGTAAAACAACTCATGTTTGTGTCAATTTAATTTTAACATTAAATAAATATACATTAATGTCATTTCCAACTAAAGTGGCTCCATGGGGGCCCCAAGTTGACCCATGGGTTTTCCTGGTCGGCCATGACTCATCCAATAGGAGTAGGAAAAGTGTCAAGCTCATCTCATATTATTAAAACATTATTTTTACCTTAAACTACATTAATCACCTCTAATCGCGATTAAGAACTTAAAAGTTACTATTCACCAAAAAATTATTTTAATCTCATTGAACCACATTTTACTTATTAATGACAACCATGTATGTCAGATTTTTGAAAATCAAATCACAGAAGTGGTAATATTTCATTTTAACGAAAAATCAGTTTTTAACAACCACTTAGTGGTTTCACTATTCATCAAAAATTGAAGTTTTTCAGAATAAGGCCAAAATTTCACCCTAAGCTATAATTGATATACCGAATTCAAAAATGATGTCTATTTTACAAAATTCCAAACATATAAGTTGTATTAATTAATTTTATAATTAATTCCCGCTGTTACAACAAATAGCGTGTTTTTAAGAAACAATTTATATCAAAAGATTGGCAACTGTTTATGTCCAATTTCAATGTTAAATTAATTCTAATGACCACCATTGGATAAAATGGTAAAAATATATTCTAATTATACTTTAAAATCACTAAATATTATAATTTATCACTATAAATTATTTTGATTAAAAAAGTTGTTTTTAAGTATTTTTTACTATTCATAAAAATTTAGTTCTCAGAAAAATACCAAAAATTCAACATAGGCTAATTTCAATATTCTGAATCCAAAAATGAAGTCCATTTTGATAAATAAAATTTATAAAATTTCAAAAAGTAGTTATTACTATTCACAACGGCTAGTTTAGTTAGTTGTGGTGTGTGTTAGAGCTCGAGGTTGCGTACAACACACGCTATTGCATTATTCGAAGGGAAACGTACAGTGGAAACTTGGGGTGTTACATTGTCCCCTCCTTCAAATAATTGCGTCCTCGCAATTTCTAGGGTGTTACTGCATAAAAAGACTCAGGTGTTTTTTCATCATAAATTCCTCAGGTTCCCACGTTGCCTCTTCCATTTTATGATTTCTCCACAAAACCTTCACCAGACGAGTCGTCCGGTTTCTCAGCACCTGCTCCCTCACATCAAGAATCCTGACGGGCTCTTCACAATAGGAAAGATCGGGTTCCAGTTCTAATTCCTCATAGGTGAGTACATGCGTTGGATCAGGCATGTATTTCCTCAATAGAGATACGTGGAACACATCGTGAACTTTGGAGAGACTTGGCGGCATTGCCAATCGGTAAGCTACAGCCCCAATTTGTTCTAGAATTTCGAAAGGTCCGATGTACCTGGGACTCAATTTACCTTTCTTACCAAAACATATGACTCCCTTCCATGGAGATACCTTCAGGAAAACATGATCACCGACTTGAAATTCCAAATCCTTCCTTCAATTATCGGCATAGCTCTTCTGCCTACTTTGAGCTGCTTTGATGTGATTTTGGATTACTTTCACCTTTTCCACCATTTCCTCCACCAGTTCTGGGCCTACAAGTTTTCTTTCACCAACGTCATCCCAACTGGTTGGTGTACGACATCTCTTTCCGTATAACGCTTCATATGGTGCCATCTGAATACTCGAATGGAAGCTATTGTTATAGGAAAATTCTACCAGTGGTAAGTATTGATCCCACATACCCTGAAAGTCAAGAGAGCATGATCTCAACATGTCTTCTAAGGTTTGAATAGTCTGTTCTGATTGTCCATCTGTTTGAGGGTGATAGGCAGTGCTCAAACAAAGTTCAGTATCCAAGGCCTTTTGAAGACTTTTCCAGAATCTTGAAGTAAAATGAGGATCACGATCAGAAACAATCGATAGGGGTACTCCATGAAGTCTTACAACTTCATTAATATATAATCTTGCTAGACGTTCAAGTGGTAGATCCTCCCGTATATCCAGAAAATGTGCTGACTTAGTAAGACGATCAACAATGACCCATATTGCATCATTCCTTCTAGGAGCCTTTGGTAGTCCCATGACAAAGTCCATCGTAATATTATCCCATTTCCACTCAGGTATGGGAAGAGGTTGCAATACTCCACCAGAATGTTGCCTTCCAGCTTTCACTTGTTGACAAACCATACACCTCGACACAAAATCAGCAATATCCCTCTTCATATTGTCCCACCAAAAATGTTCCTTCAAATCTCTATACATTTTGGTGCTCCCAGGGTGTATAGAGAAGTTGGAACTATGAGCATCATCCAGCAATTCCCTTTTTAGATCAGGAATATCGGGAACACAAAGTCTCTTACCGAATTTCAAAATTCCATCCTTATACACAAAGTCCCTCAATCTTCCATCATTCACACCTTTAATCTTCTTCTGAAATTCTTCATCATTGGTCTGAGAACTCTTAATCCTTTCTAGTAATGATGGTTTGGCATCCATTTGAAAAAGCATTGATGTTTCACCTTCCCTAGTTATTCCCATGTCCATCTTCACTAGATCCAAGAAAATTGGATCCCTTTCAATTCTCATCACATTCAAAACTCCATGGTATTTTCTGCTCAAAGAATCTTCCACCTTGTTTGCCTTCCCCGGGTGGTAATGTATCGTGCAATCATAATCCTTGAGTAGTTCAAGCCATCGCCTTTGCCTCATGTTGAGTTCTTTTTGTGTTAAAATATACTTCAAACTCTTATGATCGGTATAAATCTCACATTTTTCACCGTAGAGGTAATGTCTCCATATCTTTAAAGAAAAGATCACAGCTGCTAACTCAAGATCATGAGTAGGATAGTTTTGCTCATGAATTTTTAGTTGTCGTGATGCATAGGCAATGACATTATCATTCTTGCATAAGGACACAACCAAGTCCTTTCTTCGATGCATCACTATAAATAACAAACCCATCATTCCCCGATGGTAGAGTCAATACAGGGGCATTGACTAATCTTCTCTTTAGTTCTTCAAAACATTCTTCACACTCTTTTGTCCAGACAAATTTAATCCCTTTACGTGTGAGCTTTGTCAATGGGTTAGCCAATCTGGCAAAATTCTGGACGAAACGTCGATAATAACCTGCTAAACCAATAAAACTGCGTACCTCAGTTATACTTGTCGGTGCTGGCCATTCTTGAATTGCCTTGGTTTTATAAGGATCAATGGAAATTCCATCCTTAGAAACAATATGGCCAAGAAAAGAAATCTCATGAAGCCAGAATTCACACTTGCTAAATTTCCCATATAATTCATGTCTTCTAAGAGTCTTCAGGATAATGCGTAAGTGATTTTCATGATCATCGTGGCTTTTGGAGTATACCAAGATATCATCAATAAATACCACTACAAAGTCATCAAGATATTCCTTGAAACCCCTATTCATTAGATCCATGAAAACAGAGGGTGCATTAGTCAATCCAAAAGGCATTACTGTAAACTCGTAATGCCCGTACCTTGTTCGAAATGCTGTCTTTGGAACGTCTTCCTTCTTCACACACAACTGATGGTATCCAGACCGAAGGTCAATCTTTGAAAAGTATTGAGCTCCATGCAGTTGGTCAAACAAATCATCAATACGAGGTAGGGGATACTTGTTCTTTATTGTTATAGCATTGATCTCCCTATAGTCAATGCACAACCTCATAGATCCATCTTTCTTCTTAACAAAAAGAACAGGGGCTCCCCAAGGAGAAACACTAGGGAGAATAAATCCCTTATTACTCAATTCCTCTAGTTGTTTCTTTAGTTCAACTAATTCCATAGTGGCCATTCTATAAGGGGTCTTCGATATGGGCCTTGATCCAGGAATTAAATCAATGGAAAACTCAACTTCTCATTCTGGAGGATGTCCAGGTAAATCTTCCGGAAACACATCAACATATTCTCTCACAATAGGTACATCCTCTATTTGAATATTCCTTTCCTCATCCTCAGTAGTTTCCTTCTCTTCCTCCCCAATAATTGAATTTAGTTGAGCTACTGGGGGTGGATCTAGATAAGAATTATGTGGTGACGATTCTGCTCTAAAGATAAGGTGTTCCTTATCATCATCATCAAGAAACGTAACCTCTTTCCTCTTACAATAAACTTTTGCATCATGGTCCGAAAGCCAATCCATACCGAGGATTATATCAAATTCAATCATGGGTATGACGATGAGATCAGCAGGTAAAGAACATTTAGGTGCTCTAATGGGAACTAATCGACAAAACTTTGTTGCAACAATACTTCCCTTAGGGGTTTTGACCGACAACTCCCTTGTTAAATCAAATTGGAAATATCTAATTTTCTTAGCAAACTGGGAAGATATGAAACAATGAGATGATCTAGAATCAAATAATGCATTTGATAAACTTGAGGAAACCATTAAATTACCTGCCACCACGTCTTTCGGAGCTTCCACCTCAACAGTAGTGATAGCATAAGCCTGGCCTTGATCCCTTGGCCTCTTCTGGGGTAAGTTCCCCTGACGCTTAGGACATTCATTTGCATAATGTCCCTTCTCTCTACAATTATAACATTCCACATTGACAGCCGCTTTCTTTCCCTTGCATTCATGATCTTGGTGGCCTTTTTCACCACACTTGTAACATACTCCTTTTCCTTTTGGACAGGCACCAGGGTGCTTCCTACCACAATTATCATAGGGTGGAAATTCATTTCTACCCTTCTTCCCTGTTTCCTTATTTCCTTTCCCAGAGTTTTCAGCGGATCTCTTCTTATCTTGCTTTGATTTAAAGTCATAAAACTTAGACAATTCATTTTCCGTCTTGATAGCGCACGAGACAATACCTTCGTATGAAGAGAAGGTTTGTGATACTAAAGCTCGAATGAGAAATGGTTTTAACCCATCAAAGAAACGATCAGTCTTACTTCTTGGGTTACGTATGTAATCTGCAGCATACCTCGCTAACCTTGTAAAGTTAGCCTCATACTTTGTGACATTCTCATCCTCCTTCTGCCTCAGACTCAGAAATTGCCTTTCCATATCCTCTCGATGGTCTCGAGGAAAGTATTTTTCTAAAAACAGCTCTTTGAACTCCTGCCATTCCATGTTTGTTAATTCGTCATATTCCTTTTTGTTTTGAATTAGTGACCACCATTGATCGGCATCTCCAGTGAGGCGATAAACTGCCATGACAACTTTCTCCCTTTCACTACTCCCCAAGGCATGGAATATTTTCTCTAAGGAATTTATCCATTGCTCAGCTACTATAGGATTTGTACTCCCATTGAAGGTTGGTGGTTGTTGCCTCAGGAAACGGTCTAGCATTGATCCTCCACGTTGCGGATCAGGGTTCTCCATACGAGTAAGGTTATTATTCATAACCTGCGTGAGTTGTCCCAGTACGGTGAGAAGCTGATCAGCACCAGTTGTATCACCAGCTCCAACATAATTATCTTGAGCAGGAGGGCAATCCCTACACGGAGTGCGTGCATTGATACGGTTTCCATTCCTTCCACTAGGTGCCATTTCTAAACAATGGCATAAACTAGATTAGTTTATGAAATAAAATACATAATTCCATATTTGTAAAACACTTTACATAAATTGAACTAATTATGGATATAATCCATAATTATAAAAAATGTTTTCTTTGAGGAAGTATATACTCGTAATCCTTCATAGTGGTTTGTAAAGAAAATGGGAATTATCATAAGCATATCCCCCGGGAGTGTCGTAACCAAGAGTGCAGCAAGGCCCGTTGTCGTGCACCAGTTCTCATTCGAGTCTAGCTCAAAGCGGTGTTTTCGGGTTTTACCCCTAGGTACATCTGTGCCAGAGCCGCCTCTACCTGCTCGTATCCAGACAGGGATTTATTGCTCGAAAAACTCACAAAATCTCTACAATACCAAAATTTTTAGGAAGTTCTTATATACTAATACTCAAAGTTCATCATAGGTCTACGTGCTCTAATCAGAGTTTGTCTAAATCTAGCTTCCAAGGTTAGTACTAAATTTCCTCTGATACCAACTGTAATGCCCCGACCCCAGCTACCCAGAGTCGGTGCATTACTTCATAACATTGACATGATCACAAATGATTAAGTCTCGAAAGACCGATTAGTTTAGTAGCCTTGGAAACACTAGATACATTCATAAGTCTTTCATTACATCAAAAAGTAAACAAACTACAATAACATGGTCTTCATAGTCCACACTCATATCCTCACTGACTATTCTTGCAAGTCAGTCATAAAACACTTCTTCACATCCTGGAAAATATTAAAACATTGAAAGGGGTGAGCTCAGATGCTCAGTAAGGATAACAATATTGCGGAAGCTTTTATAAGAAAACATAAGCATTTAAGGAAATGTATAACTAAAACAAAAGCCTTATTGAACTTGAACTTCAGCATAATATGGAAAAAGTAAAATAAAATAATGCCATTACTTACTCACATGGATATTCTACTAGACGAATAATCACATGAAATATCAATAACCACTTTCATAATGAGGGAATGTATAATGCTGGACATTCTGAAACATTTTGTCAAGGCCTCGTCCAAGACATCTAAAATGATTAAGGCCTCGGCCAAAACCATAAATCAAATTGGGAAAGGGCCTCGGCCAATTCCACGTCTAGTTGGCTCATGAGACCTACCGATACATCGAGGAGCTATAGAGGGCTCCACCCGTCACATATTAAGTCCAATACATTCCTCATATGAATAGGTTTAAACATAACATAAATATTCTTATTAAAACTAGGATACGAAATGTCAACAATTTCTCCATAAACTATGGATGGTATAAAATAACACATCCATAGTCAAATATTTCACAAAATGTTCAATGGAAGTTTTGTATCATAAATCAATTTCAATTAAACTTAAAACCCATCAAAGGATGTTGACATGGATGAAATCAAAGCTATTTGAGAGAAATATCTCTCCTCTATGAAATAATTTAAAAGTCCCATAATTATAAAATAATACATTTACTTTGAAAATATTCTTATAAGCTTGTTAGGGAAACTTCGACGAAGTTATAATGGCGGAAAATAGCCGCACCCGCCATATAAGTTAAAAAAACATTCTTACCTTAAATTTGTCAAAGAGGTCAAAAAGTACATTGTTTGGAAAACGACGGTAAGATTCCTTTCAAAAATGTATAAGGGTATAAATGAATTTAACACATTTTCCAGTTAATAGTAAAAATGTTTTGAAATACATTTTTAAGAAACATGGATGTGGATGATAACGAGGTCCCAGTAGATAATTATGTATAAACAACCTTGGATAATGAAGAGGTTGTGAAGTAAACCCTTACCTTGTACTTTTCCTTGGTTGGGGTAGGTTAACCTCCTGTATAATGGTGAAATAATTGTTATTAAATTATACAAGAATCATATACATTCATATGATATCATATATGATCTTTTAACATTGCTTTGTTAACAATCTCTTAGATTTATCGTTGTTTCGGGTGTTAACTTACTCATTTTCTTTTATATGTTTTGTTACGTAAGTCGTGTTTTTCATGGATAGGTTGTATCTTATTCATATCCAGAATGATATCATGTCCTTAAACATTATTTTTAAATCATCAAATGATAATTATACTTGAATGGATACGACGGAGAATGAATCTCATCGCGTTCGTGGAGACGGTAGTCCGTACGTACGCACGAGCGACAATATCATTATTTTGATATTAAAATAATATATAATTGGATAGTATATCATATATACAGAATAATTATCATGTTATATTTATTATTTACATGAATTACATATCATTATTTTACCCATCTAAATAATAATATATTGAATAACACTTACACCACGACGTGGAGACGGTAAGCCGTACGTACGCACGTATGGTGACATGTCATTCAAATGATGGGTAGAATACTGAATATGGTTGTTCCATATTTATAATAACATCACAGTATATATAATATACTGGAGTTATAATTTTAGAATTGAAATAATAAACAAAGAGGGGGTGGAAGAAGAAAGAAACTTGAAAGAGGGTGATGAAAATGTTACCTCTTCTTCGGGTTCTTCCTTTTGATTTGATCAAAAGGACTCCTTAGGATGGATTTCTGACTAAAGTAAATCTTCTAGGATGAAGGGAGAGAATTTGGGAGAGTATTTGGGCAGAGGTTGGCCGAACCAAAAGGCTTGGAAGTGTGAATAAGGTGGTATAGGTGGGGGCCTTTTATAAGAGGAGAGGAGGGGCTCTTTTGGAAAGATTGAAATGTTACATTATTATACAATGCTTTTCGGATTCTAAAGGTCCCACACTTATATAATTCGTGGCTAAGGTGATAAGGGTTCTAAATATCCTCATCCAATAGGCTTTGGACAAGAGTAAGCCTTGGATTTTTCATTATCTTTTCATTTTATTTAAATCGTTAAATAATGAGGTCATCACTGCATCATAATTATGTCATAAATAATTTAATTTATTTAATGTTTAAAAATTATAAAAAAATACTATGATGTAGGAAATCTTTTTAGATTTCTAATGAATATTTATAGTCAAAATTTGGATCTGTGTAACCCCACTTAAAAACTGTTTTAGTAAAACAACTCATGTTTGTGTCAATTTAATTTTAACATTAAATAAATATATATTAATGTCATTTCCAACTAAAGTGGCTCCATGGGGTCCCCAAGTTGACACATGGGTTGTATTGGTCGGCCATGACTGATCCAATAGGATTAGGACAAGTTTCAAGCTCATCTCATATTATTAAAACATTATTTTTACCTTAAACTACACTAATCACCTCTAATCGCGATTAAGAACTTAAAAGTTACTATTCACCAAAAAATTATTTTAATCTCATTGAACCACATTTTAATTATTAATTACAACCATGTATGTCGGATTTTTGAAAATCAAATCACAGAAGTGGTAATATTTCATTTTAACGAAAAATCAGTTTTTAACAACCACTTAGTGGTTTCACTATTCATCAAAAATTGAAGTTTTTCAGAATAAGGCCAAAATTTCACCCTAAGCTATAATTGATATTCTGAATTCAAAAATGATGTATATTTTACAAAATTCCAAACATATAAGTTGTATTAATTAATTTTATAATTAATTCCCACTGTTACAACAAATAGCGTGTTTTTAAGAAACAATTTATATCAAAAGATTGGCAACTGTTTATGTCCAATTTCAATGTTAAATTAATTCTAATGACCACCATTGGATAAAATGGTAAAAATATATTCTAATTATACTTTAAAACCACTAAATATTATAATTTATCACTATAAATTATTTTGATTAAAAAAGTTGTTTTTAAGTATTTTTCACTATTCATAAAAATTTAGAAGTTCTCAGAAAAATACAAAAAATTAAACATAGGCTAATTTCAATATTCCGAATCCAAAAATGAAGTCCATTTTGATAAATAAAATTTATAAAATTTCAAAAAGTAGGTATTACTATTCACAACGGCTAGTTTAGTTAGTTGTGGTGTGTGTTAGAGCTCGAGGTTGCGTACAACACACGCTATTGCATTATTCGAAGGGAAACGTACAGTGGAAACTTGGGGTGTTACACTTTTCCTCAGAACACAATCTTCCTTTAGTAGTAATCAAAATTCATCCATATATAAATATCAAGAATATTTATTTCCCATATTGTTCACAATCAATAAATGATAAGTGTTTCTTATAAATAACCCCAAATCTAGTTTATAAAAATAGGGTGTTTAAACCATATAGAGTAATAGGTATGTGTTTAATTAAATACTATAAGTTATGTAGAATAAATCTATGATAATATAGAATGTGGACATGAAAATTAATAAAAATTAATCAGAAATTATTTTTTTCTCATAAATATAAGTATTTTGGAATATCTTGATGAAAATGGAAGTGAATCTTGTAAAACAAATTTTCATTAATCTTTTGTCACTTTCTTAAAGAAACAAAATTAGAAGACACTTACCAAAAAAATCATGAGATGTCAGAATGACCAATAAAGATTATAATTGAATATAAAATAATGAAATATTTCAAAAAATAATTAATAAAATATAGAGTAGTAGATAAAAATATACATTAGTTAAATAAAGTCCCTTTTGATACTTTTATGAAAATAATTTCCCTTATTTTAACATAAGAAATGAAAGATTCCCATAATAATGGGAATAGATATCCCTGTTGAAAACCATAAAAACATTTATATGGAATATAAATAATTAATAATGTTAATAATGGTGGTAAAATACATGCATACAGAAAATATTTAATAATAGATTATTTTCACACTTTTATAAATAAACTCAAAAGAGAATTGGTCATAAAACATTAAAAATATTCCTTTTAAACTTTTTAATCAAAAGTATATATTAATATAAAATGATCATAATTAACCATCAATGAATATAAGACATGTTTTTTTAACCAAAAAACAATATATATATATATATGTAAGAGAAATGTTACCAAAAAATGAGAAATAATGTTGGATATTATTATAAACATTATCTCAGTGGTTTTGAGTATCTAAAAGAGTAAAATGGAAATAATACATTAAATCCAAACAAATAAATGATTTATTATAAAATATATGGGTTTTAATAGATAAATATTATATAATTCCCCTAAAGGAGTTCCATCCTAAACAATCTTGATTAAAATTGATATTAGAATATAAACACTTATTGCTTTCATAACTCTAAAATAATAATCATTTGAAATTTCAAATATGATATTTTTATTTAAATACCATTAATTACATAAAATATTATATCAAAATATATTCATTTCTAAGTAAAAATAAATAAATGAAATCATCCTGTAATATATGAAACATGTCTTATGAAATTGAACTTGACACCAAAAACCCTTACAGAACATAGAACACTTTAGTCAAAAGCCACCAAAATAGAAAAATTTAAATGGATAATTTATTACTATGATTAAAGGCTGTATTATCATATAATTTTAAATGATGTATCATATACACAAAATAATGGAAACTTGTGTCTAACTCAAATGATGTCCAAAAGAAACAATGTTGTGACCAGAAACCCTTACCTAGTATTTTTTATTAGTCGAATATGATATAAAATCCATATATAATAAATTTATACTTGTCATAAATCTATTCAAAACATATTTATATTTATCTTACTATATATTATTTTATAATAGTTCTTTATTACCCACTAACTAATAATGTTTTTCTAAAATCAATATTTTAATGTTAACTTTATTATTTTCCATGCAAGATATGATTCAAAGGTTCTTGTTATTTTAACTTGGATATGGTTTAATTTTATCTCTAATGTTTATAAAATTATATACTATTTTTTGATATATATATATATATATCTATTTACACGGTCACTTCATGGTATATATAAGGATGATTTGCATGCAGGGCTTAAAAACATTATTTTTTACAAATTTATATTCCATAAAAATAATTGATTTTAGTTTTCCACTAAAAAATGTATATAAATATTATAGAACCTAAATGAAATTTTAATTATCATATCTATACATTAAAATAATTGTTAAAACCATCCATATCAATCACTTAAAGAGAAAGAAGTATGGAATTCGTAGAGATGGTAGTCTGCATGTACGTAAGGGCGATCTCTTCATTTTCTAATGAATGAGACTGAAGGAAGGTAAATAATATTTAGTCCTTAAATAAATATAATAGAATCATAAATATCATATTCACTCATTAAATACATCTTTAGTAACATTTTATGTAAGTTAGTGATGAAAGAATACCCCACGTACACATGAGCTATTTTTTCTTTTTTCCAATAGATGGAAAGGAGTTAGATGATGAATGTTACTAAAATATAATAAAATTTAAGTATGATACTGATAATATTGTTATAATTTTAGCTTTTTACTGAATATTGTTTGATGGTTTAAGAAGAAATAAACTTGAATAATCCCCGTTAATATGATTACCTCTTCATTGAGTATCCTCCTTTAGAACTCTCCTTACTACTTCTTAAGATGGTCTTTTGATGACACCAAACCCTATAGGACTTAGACAAGGGTGATAATAAGTAATTTTATAAGATATTATTTGATCCAATTTTCTCATATAATATGTATACTTGAGGATGTGAGGGGTTGTTTTGTATGTAAGTAGGGTGGTACTTTTATAAATAATCTTAACATTACAATAATGTCAATGTCATTATCCATGGAAAGTGGAACCAAATATACCTGTTTTTTAATATTAGATAATATAGGGTATAAATATCTTTATTTAATCAAATTTATACATGTTTTAATGATATATACGTATTTTTACCTTAGTTTAACTCCCTCTTTAACCCATTCATCTTTTATCATCTCAATTAACATTTATCGTGGTAACATAACTCTATAAAAAATTAAATGGAACTTATAACAAAATTTGAATATAATAATTAAAAATAATTAATATATTAAAAAATATTCAATTTATATAATTGGAAAAAATTAATTTTAATATATGTTGTCAAAATATAATGGATTTTTTTAGGAAAATCAATTTCACAGCATAAAAATGAATCTCCACCAAACTCATTTATTAAATTGTTCCCCATAAAATTTACTAGATTATGACTAACTTAATTAGTGTTATGTTAATTTTAAACCAAATAAAAAATTAATTTAATATTCTAAATACTTAATTAAATTAAATGATATTAAAATAATTCTTTAACAAGATTAAATAATCTCGTGGGTGTTAAAATGTAAAATATCTGTTTCCAAATTTAAAATATCATATTCAAACAATTTATTTTAATACTTAAATACATATTTAGAATATTAAAAACGTTCTATAAACTTTTAATTCATTATTATATCATGAATATTTCTTAAAATTCATAATATGTGTAAAAATGTTATTTTCACTATTCACCTAAAAATCAACCATTTCATATAACTAGTCCCCCCACCTATGAAATTTCATAAGAAAAAATAGTTGGTATATGAAGAGAAAATTAAATATTTCAAATAAATATATTATATAGATTCAATATTTGAGGAGATATAAATTTTATCATAAATAATATTTGATACATAAAAAATGGAATAAAAAATAACCAATTGAACATAAAAAATGACTTTGGGTGGGTATATAAAAAATTTCTTTTCAAATTGAATGGATATTTATCTAAATGATTTTTTATATCCTCCAAAGTTGAACCATCATTACTGAATTAAATTTTGACTTCCTCTCTTATATAAAATATTTCTTGATTGATTTCATGTTCTATATGTATTTTCATATAATATAATAACTAAAACATTAGACAAATTTAAATCCAAAGATCATATGGGTCATAAAATCAACATTGAATATATGGGTTATAACAACACCCAAAGTACATAAAAAAGAGAATTGATATCTCCGAAATTATAAACATAGCTCTTCATCATTTATTTTTATATATTCATATCAAAGTCACCAAGAATAAGTAACTATATGTTCAAAAAAGAAAAATAATATTAAAGTGTGAAAAAATAAATTAAAAAGTAACTCTTATTAAATACATACCTATGAATTGTAAAACTTTATATAAAAGATTATAAAAAAGTCAGATTATTTCATTGTATAAAATATGGATAATCATAGTTTAACAAGGTTAATTTTTGTCAAGAAATCCTCAAAATTAGATATAAAATCATTTTTTAATAAACCATTTTTTCCCTGAATTAATATTACTCTAAGATGAATTCAATGTGTCCAATCATTTTTTACAATATTTCTTACATTATTTTGAAATGGTTGAGTATCTGATGTAACATATTATGATACCAATACTATTATAAGGGTTTTAAAAATAAGTAAATTATGTTATATTTTTAAAATTATGCATTTTGTTTAATTCTAAAAAACCAATCACAAACTATCAAAAAGAAAAATAATTCAACAAGATATTATAAATTTGTCTTATTTAAACACTTAGTATATAAAAGAATACATACTATTGATATTTATCATAGTGAATTAAAATGATATATTTTAATACATTAAATACATTATCTAAATACAAATTGAATACCCTAAGAAAATGTTTATGTAGAAAACATAAATGGAAACTAATTAAAAAGATATAATTTTAATATAGTACAACATAATAATATGTACTATTTATTTAGACATATAATTTATAAAAATATTTATTTTAAAATTAAAGAAACATACTTCCATGTATTGAAAAGAGTACATAATTAAGAAGTTTTTAATTTATATGGTGTATCATGTCTTTTTATAGTAGTTTAATCAATGATATACTTATGTAATAGATATTTTTTTGGAAAAATAATTGTTTATATAAAAAAATATTAAAACATTTAAAACATGGTAAGTAAATTTATACCATATTCATTAAGAAAGTTGAATTTTGGAATAATATTTGTTACAAAATGTTACCTACATTTGAGAAATATGAAATATTAAAATTTATTAATGTTATTTTGGAAGAATAATTTAACATTGGTTCAAAACAAATTTAAAGGTCAATGAAATAAATGGTCACTCGGTAGAGGATGAGGATCCACCCAATGTAGTCCATGCATAAAGGATGTATTTTTCATAAGAAATAATTTAACATTGGACATTGTTAAATTAATGAATAATTAAGTGCTTGGAACATTAGAGAACTTGTTTTTGTATTTACAAAATTAGTCGAAGATAAAATATATCAAGTAGGATTCAGATATATTATAATTTGAATATGATCTACAAAAAATATTCAATATATATAATAGTTTGGTAAATCTATCAAATATTGTTTCATTTATTATTGTCAAAACAAAAAGCAGAGGAGGTGTAATATCATTATGTTTTTTATAGAAACATCTATACCTTGAAATAAATATATATTTTTTCGTATCAATGAGTATACCTATGATTTAATATGTAATATCAAATGGAAGCATCAATAATTAGTTGAAAATTTTCAACCTTGTCTCTCATATATTAATGAATGAAATATAATTCATAATATAAATAAATACATTCCCTAATTAAAATATATAATTATAAAAAAATTTGATATAATTAACAATTTGAAATTATAAACTTTATTTAGAAACTTTATTTCATGTCTCATAATTAGTTTTTCAAAATTAGTACATAAAATAAATTTTATGACCAGCTATATGACCATTTTCCACTATTGGTTTTATATTTATTCAGTGTTTCTCCATCAGAAATATTTTTTTTAACAAGTAAAAAAATTAACTTACCTTTCTATAAAAGAGGGTACGATAGTATTCTATTGAAGAAAACTATAAATTTGGCTCAAATAAGAAATACCAATTCTACTATGCTATCAGAAAACTTCCATATTTATATTACATAAATCATTAATCTTATTTAATATATCACATGACAGAAAATCAAAAATATTTCAATTTTTTCCAAAATTAGTTTATTTTATTTGTGAAGGGGAAGATATGAGATAATCTTTATTCATGGAATTTTTTGTTCATGCACTCACATGAGGATTTTTACAATGTACAAATTTTGTATATATGTTGATATCATTATAATCCTTTCTAGTAGCTTTCCAAATAGCTTAGTCAAGATTAAATTAATTAATTTATTATTTTCTATTAATTTTTCTTGATCTAAAGAAAAAACTATAATCACATGTGATGGTCATGGGGAGTTAACAGTAGATATCAATGAGTTTTAAAGTTAATCTAATCATAACATTTAGTAAAAATATAAATTTCCATTTTTATAATATTATTTTAATAATAACATGTCAATCATTATTAATTTTTTAATACATGAATCAAGGTTTTGATGTAATTTTGGAAAACATAGTTAATATTTGTATAAACAAATTAGAGTTATAAGAGATAAATAATTTCTTAGTGGTGTTTTTCTTTATAAATTATTCTTCAAGGTTTTATTTCTCTAAGGAAATAGTGTTACTCGGTATTTGGGTTAACAAATGTACAACTAAGATAAAAAACATCATATAAACTACTTCTGAATTTTCAAAAATTGGTTAAAATACTTGATTTCATGTAGTATTTTTAATTCATATTGTTTGAATATGCTCTCCATATCTCTTTTAATATATGTAGTAATCTAAAAACTAAATCAAATGGGGTTTTATTTTTTAGTTTATAAATAGAGAGATGGGGGTGCATAATGAAGATATGTTTCTGTATAGATTCATGTACGCATAAAATTAATCAATTACATGTATAAACTAAATAGTTTAAATTTATAAATAATTTAAAACAACCTAACTAATTTCTAGAAGTCGAATAAGTTTGAACATAATATTTATGAAGCGACCTAGCAGGTTCACATGCTAGGTTACATGAATAAATAGTTGTAATTCCTATATAAAATTTCTAAAATATGAGGAGTAAAAAATATTATAAAATTACAAATAAATTAGTAACATTAATATATATAATATCATATTAAAATATTTTCAATTCATAATGCCAATATAGAGTATATATTAAAATATTTTAGGAAATACACTGAAAATAATTTGATTTAAGATAACAAAAATATATTGAAATTTATATGAAATTAAGGGAAACCCATTACTTTATACCTATAAGAAAATTTTCTAATGTGAAACTTTAAATTAATTTGAGAGAGTTATTGATTGTTGGATGAATTATATCATAGCAGAGTAATTGAGTTTTTGATCATAACTAAACAACGTTGAACCATGGAGGAATCAAATTTTCAAAAATTATCTAGAATATGAGATACTAGATATTGATTAGTTGAACCCTTGGATGAATCCTAGAAAAGATGAATAGTGGATAAACACAGATCTTATTGAGTGAACCTGAAGGTGAGTATAAAGAAAAATTTTTTATATAGGGCTCGTGATCACTCTGTGATGTTGATCGACTAATGATGTGGAAACCTGATGGAAAGTACAAACCTATAATAACTTTAATTTATGATAATTTATTCAAACCATTCATTCAGTTTAAAATTTCAAACTAATGATACGTTTTTTTGACAAGTTCAAAATCTAGAAGTATTTTGAAGACAGCTTGTGGGATTTTCATGGTTTTTATATTTTTATAAGAGATGAGATACTATAGATGATGGCCTTTAGATGATGCATGGGTGGGGATTTTAAGAAATATCAATCATGTTCAAATGGTTTATAATAAACAATAAGCAATATATTTGGAGTAAAATAGATTGGATGATGATATGCATGAGATAATTGGAATTATTATAGGAAATGTGATCGGGAATTGGAAATTTGTTGAGGTAATAATTGGAATAGGAATCGTTCTCGTAAGGGTAGAAACATAGGTCGAGGAATTATCCAGACTGTCTTTGTGTTGTTAGAGGCATGATGAATAGTATAAATAAAGGATTCTTAAAAATTCACCCTAAGATAATTTTGACATGTTGAATTAAAAAATAAAGTTAATTTATTCTAATTAAAATTCCTAAAAATTTTAATATAGAATTTAAATAAATACAAAAAATATATTGAAAAAAATATAGTAAATTGAATTTTAAACATTAAATATCCTTAAGCATAATTCACATCAATAACCAATAAGTGTTAATTTATTTGTCTTAATATTATATATTCGTAATTTATTCATTCTTACTAGTAATTTTAATAAATTACCATTCACTTTAGTTTGGTGTTTAATATTTCACAATAAATTCAATAATATATTCATTTAAATTATTTCATACTTAAATATTAATGTTTTGCATTCTCACCCATTAAATAAACTGCATCTTTGAAATTTTAATTTATTCTTATCAAAATTAATGTATCTTAACATGGTTAACATAACACCTCAAGATTTTGTGAATTATTTTTTTCACATAAATTTAACCTTTTTATATTTTTTGTTACATGCGACACTGATTTATCTTTCATTTCCTACAATATTGAATGTAACTTGAAATACATGCTACATTGAGTTTAAAATAAATTTTACATACTTTTAAAATAATATTATTTATAATGAAATTTATGACATAACTATTGGAATGGAGGGTATGAATAAGAATAACTAAATTATGAAAATATATGGTTTACACATGTATATTAAATTAATTATTTGGTGGCCAATTAACTATAAATGATGATAAAAACTAATCAAAAATAAATGGAATGTTTTTATGCAAAAAAAACTATTTTTATGCACACAAATGTCTTTTACACAAATAAATTAAAAAAATAACTTTAATCATATTTTAATAATGAAATTTATATATTATAAATTTAATCAAATATCTATCATTAAACTTATGTGACTTACGGAGAGGAGTAATGAATAAATCCAATTTTATGTTTAAATCATTATTTTTATAAAAACCAATTTTGTCACTTTTTTATAAACATAAATCAAAACTAATTTTTTAATCATTTAGAAAAATAATTTGAAATAAAATTTAATTTTTAAAGTCATGATATCAAAATTAGTTTCAGGTGAATGTTTTATAATTTTCTAAAAATGTTGGTTTCTTATATGAATAGTGAAAAATATTAAATTTAAATTGAAAATTATTTTTTCATTTAAATTTACTGTAAAAATTGATTATAATTAATATTGATTTTAAATTAAAAATATTTAAATTCTTTTTCTATTGTTCCTATTTATGTTATTTTAATCATTTTTCTATTGAATTTCGATATAAAAATCTTACCAACTTAAGAACATTCTCTTTTAGAAAACAAGTTTTCTCATTATGTCTCTGAGATTAATTTTAAAATAATTTTTTTCAATAAAATGAATTTAGTTTATAAAAATTTATTTCATATTGGGAATAATAATAATTTATATTATATAATAATTTGACCTTAATTGTTTATGCATATGAATAGTGAAAACAAAAAATAATAATTACAGCGGTTAAGGTAAAAATGGGTTTTCCTTGGGTAAAACTAAGAAGATAACGATTAAAATGACTATAAATATTTTCAAATTCCTATTGGATGAAAATATTTAAATATTATTTTTTCCAAGTTAGAATATATAGTAATTTTGAAGCCTTTTCCTGTTAATGACTATTATTTTGGATTCTCTTGTGAAATTTTCAAGTAGTTTCCATATGTATTCATTTCCCCCCACTTACAAAAGTTCACCACTACCATTAACTTATTCATGCCTTAAAATAGTTTTATATTAGAAAAAAACTTCCCAAATAACATTCCAACTTCCCTCCTATTATTATATATTCTTAATTTTCGTTATAAATTCATTGTAGTAAGGATTTGGTGCAAACCAAAAGAGGATACCTGAAGAAGCAGTAACGTTCTTCAGTGATGATTTTTATTTTATTTCTTTCCCCACGTCATTCCATTATAATAAAACCATTATGATATAACAAACATAGTGTCTTAAATATACTTAAATGTTTTTATGTTAAGTTATTTACTTCAAATCGTCTCTAATTCCACCAAATGGGTTATGTAGTCATTGTTCATGTGTAGGGTGGACTACCGCATCACGAAACAATGCTATTCGCTTTTCCACTTAAACCCCTCATGATTGGTTATAATGATGGATACAAAGTATATATATAATATTTATAACATAACTATACATCTTTAATGTTACATCGTATATACCAATTTACATTCCATTCTGTATGGGATATAGTAATGTCACTTTTGTGTTTGGCGGAATACTACCTCATAAAGCGATGTGATTAAGTTCCACTAACACTTTACATAAAATATAATTAGGATAAATTTAATGAATATATGTTCTATACATGAAATTTTTATTATATCAGGAAAAAAAATTCATTCTAAAAATATTATATTCTTTTCCTTATGTTTTCACTCACTGAAAGATGATAACATCATTCGTGTACGTGTGGACTACCGCCTTAACAAAGAGATTGGATTCTATCATTTCCTCACCACATAGAATATATGATATGTGTAAGAGTATTTAAATAAATAATATTTTATTTATGATATTACGAGAATTATGGAATGATAAAATATTACTTAAATCCTTTTTATAATGACCATTGAAAAAAGGAAATGTTACTCATACATTTGTAGACCATACCGTCACCATGATCGCAACATACTTCTTTTCTCAAAACCATATTTCACGATTGGTATTAAAATTATAATTTATTTATAATATTATAATAATTTAATGATTATTATTTTGGAGATGATGGAACCGTGTTTAAAATAAGTTGACTAAATAATTAAAATCAATGTATATACAAAAAACAAAGTAATTATTACTCAAACTGCAACCATCAAAATGAAATGTTTATAAACTGGTAATAAAAGGAAATAACTAAATCATATATTGTATGATATTTGAAAATTTTGTTCTTTAATTGATTTATAATAAACATATTTTTTATCCATGATTTTATAATGAGTACAATGAATGTTGAGACATAGAGTTGGGGAATTCTAGTCACTCCTTTATTTTTTAAAGACATATAAAAATCCACCATTCATTTATTTTTTATGAAGTATGTAATCCAAATTTAAAATTTTATATTATTAAGACCATAATTTTCATGATATTTAAATTTTCATTTCATGTCTTTCTTTATTGTGGATTATGATTCAAAATATTACTAAATCAGTAATGTAATTTTTCTCAATTTTATTTCCTAAGGGAATATGTTATTTTATGCACCTATATTATTTTAGGAGGTATATATACAGACCCATTGACATATAATATCATGAATCAATATACTATCATGGAATTTCAAGTTTTATTTAGTGATATTCTTTCATTTAGATTACAAATCAATGTTACCAAATTCGTAGAGATTTAAGTTACAATCTTATTATTTATCGGCATTCTTCATGAACAAGTATCCAGTGTTGAAATCTTACAAGCTACCTCTAATGAATTCTTGTGAATTTTATTATCATATAGTAATTCATGATATTTTCAAGTAATATTACCATTTTAGCATTAATTAGTACATAAAATAACTGAGGGAATGTTTTTAGTAAAAAAACATATTTTTTCTCACTTCAATCAGAACCCATTTTTCTTCAAAAACCAGGTTCACTAAAAATTGTTTTCAAATATTTTTTTAACATACATAAAATTATTTATTAAATAAATTTTAAATTATGATTCTTTTTTCAATAAAAAATTAATATAATCTTTATGTATTTCTAAAAAGATGCCTGTTAGGATTTTATCAAAAATGTGAAATGGATAATTTTTTATGGAATGAATAGAATTTATACCCTCATGACCATTATTTTAATTAATGTTTCCTTTTTTATTTTTAATGTTTTTTTTAATAGTAATTATTTTCTATGTTTTTTATATTTTTGGATGTTTTTTCAAAGTGGAAAATATATTTTTTTTAAATGAAATTATTTTTAAATATTCCTCTAATTGTTTTAAATTTTATTTTCAATGAAAAGGATTTCAAGAAAGTTTCATGTTTTAAAAATAGATTATCAATGAAAAATATCATCCTCCAAAAAAATTCCATGTGATTTATCTTTCTAAATCATTTTCTATCTAATATGACATACTTTTATGTAATATATGATTTATTAGGGATATGAAAAAAGGATACCAATATAATTCTTTCCTCGAATGGTTTATGATGATAATACATTTATGAAACTCATTTCTCTTCCATTGGTTATACCATGAAAAAAATCATAGGAAAGCCATTTATTTTTTCATGAGTTATGATTTAATGATATGATAAAATGATTATTATACATGTCAGTTTTCCATAGGTTATGATATGAAGAATTGTTTATGAAACCCATAACTTTTCCATGGGTTATATTATGATAAAATAATGAGTTGATTATGAAAAATTTTTTATTTCTACAAGTAATTCTATGATGAAATGATTTATGAAATCCATTTATTTTCATGGTTATAATACGATAAATATTCTATGATCATTCATCACATAAATGTATGAATTATGTGACTGTTGGAAGAAATATATTCATCTAATGGATTAGGTAATTATTAATGTAATATGATCTTAAAGGTTACACATGAGGTTATCTGAATCCCAAAATAGGGTACAAGCACTACAAAAATGGAATTATTGATATTTGTTTTGTGAACTAGTGGCGGTTCAAACCACCACCTAATAATATAGAGGGGGTTATTAAAACTTGTGTGTATTTCCCAGTATCTATTCATTTAACGGTAGTTTTTTTATTTGTTCTGTTTAGATATGTGTGGTTTTTGGAGCATTTAGTGGAGATTTCTTGTATATTGAGTGGTGTTTTTTTATTAAAAAAATAATCATGGGAATATAAATAAAATGAAACTAACCACCACTGAACATGTTAGAATTAGACTGTTTTAGCATTATCTTAGCTTAACGACCTCTAAAAATATTTTAATTAAATTACATAAAACCAGTATCTAAAAACCACAGCTAAATCATAATTTTATTAAAGAAATATAAACAAATATGAATGTAATAAATATAACAGACAATAAACTAAAACATGAATGTATGAATAAATTATTATACAAACTTCATACATCCAAATTCATATATAAAAACATCCACTGTCATAATAACCTTAGTCTTAGTCAACACATGCATTTGGTAACGAATACCTCAGTCATCAATATATACAAATAAAATATTTCCAAAAAATATTCATGCCGAACAAACATCAACATCATAATCTCCACTACATCTCTCTGTATCTACATCATTTCATCAACTGACACTGACCATGCAATCTCATCAACTATAAAAAAAATTAAAATAAAAATAAAAACTAAAAAACATAAATTATAATTATAGTAAAATAATTGATTTTTTTAACATATCACAGAAACTAAGAATCATTATGATTTCCTTTTGAAGAATTTTGGGGATCAGAATGGCTAACATGCTACCAAATATTGGAATTTTTCACCTATAATGAAAAGAATAAAATTTTACGAAAAGAAATTCAAGATAGAAAAGACACAAAATAGATTCAGAATGATTCACATATATTTTTCATTTTTTAATCAAATATAAATTATTTTAACATATAAAATAATATATAAATAAAATAATTTTGGAAAAAATATACCTATTTATGATATGATTCAACACTTCAAACTGAAAAAGGATAAATAAATATTTAAATTAATTTTTAAATCGAAGTGGCGTGTGCTTGAAATTTACTTAATTAAAAATTCTATAGAATTTGATATCCAAAGATGAATTATATTTTAAAAAACCATAATTGTAGTTGTCCCATGATTACATGTCAATCTTATGTGTTTTTCTAGGGTTTTGACTGCTACACACACATTTTAGTGTTTTAAAAAACAAAAAACACCCTTATGGTCATAATAGGAAAAACATAATTTAGAATGATGTATTATTTGTTCAATAATTTGAAAATTAAATCTACATTCATTGTCCCATAATTTCAAAGCAATACGACATTGTTTTCCTAGTTTTAACACCCTAGTAATTGTTTTTTAATGGTTTTGTAACTTTTAGAAGTGTTTACCGAGAATTTGTGACCTCACTGCATATTGCATTGAAATTTGTTTCTATGCATTCATGTCAAAAATTTTCAATGGTGATGTTCCTAGGATTCCATATCTATCTGAGGTCATTTTCTATGGTTTTGACCATTCCACACATGTTTTAGTGTTTTAAAATAATAGAAACGCGTTTACAATCATCCTAGGAAACAACAATTCTGAATGATGTGTCATCGGTTCTTAAATTTAAAAATTAAAACACAAGTAATTTTCCTCAAATTTCAAGGCAATCTAATATTGTTTTCCGGGGTTTGACCACCCAATATATCTTTTTAAAGGCTTTTATAATTTTAAGAAGTGTTTACCGAGTCATTCTAGAAACAATGCACATTGAATTGATGTGTTGTCAATTTATACATATAAGAAAACTCATTGGTATTTTTACCATGATTTCACATCAATATAAGGTCTTTTCTATCATTTTAACTATTCCATGATCATTTTTGTTTTTTAAAACAATAATAACATGTTTATGATGATCCTGAGAAAAATTTTTGCAGAATAATGTGTCATAAATTCCTATATTTCAAAATTCAATCTAAAGTCATTTTTCCCTTATTTTAGGGAAATCTGCCATTATTTTCATATTTTCTACCCCCCAACACTAAATTTTAAATACTTTTTTACCTCTAAGAAGTGTTTATTGAGCTATTTTGAGAACACGAGACATCATATTGATGTGTTTTCTATGAATAATCACCACAAATACGATACTAGTAGTTTTCCCATAATTCCACATCAATATTTGGCAATTTTCTATGGTTTTGAACATTCTATACACATTTTAGTGTTTTAAAACACTAAAACCTATTTATCGTCATCCTGGGAAAACCATAATTTGGAATGAAATATTGTCACTTCCTACAGTTAATAATTAAATCTACATTTTATTTCATTTTATTTAATGGCAATCTGATTTTGTTTTTTTGACCCCCTGAAAATTATTTTTAAAGGATTTTGTACCTTTAAAAAGTGTTTACTATGTAATTTTGACCACATTGAATGTCAGATTGATGTGTTTTATATGCGTACACATCCAAAATAACATAATAGTTTTTTTCACATGATTTAAAAATAACATGTGGTCATTTGATATGGTTTTGAAAATTATACACAAGTTGTAGTGTTTTAGAACACATAAAAAAATTACGAACATCTTAGGAAAACCATAATTTAAAATGAGATGTCTTGGGTTCCTACTTTTCACAATTAAATCTATAATTATTTTCCATTCATTTTAGGTATATATGACATTTTTTCCTTGTCTTTACCCCCTGATACATTTTTTTAAATGGTATTGTACCTTTAAGAAGTGTTTACAGAGTCATTCTGACCACACCTGAGTTTATTTATCAGGTAATGTATTTGAAAATGCCATTGGAAACAACTTATCCATAAAAAATGTGAGTCAAGAATTTTCAATCCATGTAACTTTTATTATTTTAAGTCAACTCCCTTTAATATTCTACTTGAATATCCATATGGAACTTTTATATTCTTTATAGATAGAAGGAATATGTATTTCTAATGATTTTTCATTGTTAAAACAGACTAAGGATACTTTTTGTTTTCATTTTCCCAAAAACAATGATTTATATTCATTAAATCCAAATCATTATTAGTATTAAGGTGATCCTTTGATTTACCCTACTCATTAAGCATTTAATAAACTATATTTTCACATATTTTCTTCTCAATAAGTATTACATCAAGATTCTTATGTATCAAATTAAACAACCCATAATATGTCTAAAAATATAATCTTTTTCTTCTATTGTTTTGTTCCATCTACTTCGGATAATGTAACTCATACACTTCTCCCATTGTTTAAACAAATGACATGTTCTAAATTCTTTAGTGACATTCATTAATTGTCCCAATATTTTTGAACTATATAACACCTTCAATGACTTTATCATTTCAATATCTCCATTAAATTGTGTCTTTTTAAACCAAAATTTATGAGAAGCAACAATAAATAAATGATGACACATAAAACACCATTTTCTTCAATGTGGTAATCATTGTGTTTCAAAATAATATTTACATACTGGACAAGACAAACTAGTATGATTGTTCCAACCAGATAAATTTCTTAGTCCAAGAAAGTCACTAATTTTCAACATTAAATAGCATGAATTTTATATAGTTGTCTCATTGAAGCATCATATGTTTTCATGCCACCATCCCATAATTATCACAATTATTTGATTGGAGGTTGAAGCTATGATCAATTTCATTTCCAGACATTTTCATTCTAGAAAAATTCATCAAAATAATTAAAGAATCCTTATTTATACACATCTATGTTGGAAGATTATAGGGGATCAAAACAACAAGCCAAATTCGTTAATTGGTACTTAAATTACCAAAAGGGTTAAGACCATCAAAATACAATCCCAAATTTATATTCCTAGAATCCAAAGAAACATTTGGATATAGCGAATCAAGAATCATCTATGATGTGGAATCTTTTGTATGTCTTGTCAGGACATCGTTACTATCCTAAGTATGTCACTTCATCTTATTTTCTGTCTTAGATGACGTGAATAATTTTTTCAATTGTGATTTCAGAAGAAAGAAATTCCATATTATTACCAAAGTTTCTTTATTTTGTTTATTCCTAGGGTTACATTTATTTATACTCTCGTTTTTATTCATTGAATTTATAAGGCCCCGGCCTTAAAAATTACTTAATCTTTGGTTATTTCAAGAAATTCACATTGAGGATCTTTTCAGGTTTAGAGTTTTAGAGAATTAGATCATAAATCATGCATTACATTCCACATTTAAAAAAAGAGGGTACATCAAATACAATATTCATTTTTTCCACCAAAGGAAACATATTTAAAAGAAAACATGGTTTCATTCTTCAAACTTCCTCGACACTATCATCACATCATGTACTTTTCCCTTAACCTGTGAAAAACATTTCAAAAACTTGGGATGAGCCTAAAAAGCTCAGTAAGGGATATAAAAATACGGAAATAAAACATTAGTCCATGTATACATAAGAATCAATGAATTCATAATTTACTCATAAAACATAAGAAATTTAACATACCTTATGAAAAAACATAATATTTATGAATAACTTATAGAAATCATAAGACATGAAGGTAACTTTAGGCATTCATAACATTCTTACGTAGGGATTAACCCTCATGGTTACATTTGGAATACCCATCACAGTATATTCCCTAAATCTCTGTGGAAAAACCTTAGCGTTTAACTCCTTCGCGTTACCCAATTTATTGGAGAGCTTTCTCAGTCTCACCCGCCCTTAGATTATCATGGAACCACCCAACTTCATAAACAATGCCCAAGAACCCTAACATAATCATATCACATAAAACATGTATAAAGGAAACATAACATTTTCATATTTCAATCACAAAATACCAAGACAACACATTTATATAATCAAAACATTATCAAACCCATTTTCAATACCAAAATAAAATAAAATTAAAACATGGTATTTATTTTTCATTTAAAAAAAAGTTATGTCTTATAGATGAATTCGAAACTCAAATAATGGTCACAGCGGTAGAGAGGTTGTTGTCACCGCATACGTAAGACAAAAACATTCCTTTTGTCGTTTAGTATAACTCTTGATGTAAAAAGATTCCTTTCGAATGAAATTAAATGCCAAAAGGTTTTACTATTCAACTAATAAAAGAAGGTCGTATATAAATTGATGTATGCCTCAACGAAAGGAGATTGAGATGAAGTCCCTTACCTCAAGTCCGACTTGTCTTGTTCCTTTCTTTATATTCCTGAATAATAAACTTTGTTCAATTTATAATTTCTTAAGGACTTACTTTAAAGTTTATTTTTCAATTACTATCAAATATTATTATGTTATAATAATTAGTTATTAATTTGATTTCATATCGTACATTTTGTCGATGTTCGGTATATGAGTCAAAAATAAAATTGTTGGAAGAGAATTGTCCATGTAGTTATAAGTAAATAATCTATGGAATGGTGTTCATGATTTAAATATCATATATATCCAGTATATATTTATTTAATAGTATTCCATAATGTTTGGAGATAAGAAATTAAATGTACTGTTCATGGAGATGGTAGGCCGTACGTACGCATGAATGCTACTTTAATTTTTTGTCATATTAATGGGCTTTAAAACTAACTAAGACATAGATATATTATAATTTCAGTATAATATATATGTTATATAGGTAACATAATTTCATATATTATATTATTTATTAATTCCATGTTTAGCATGAATGAGGTACATCACTTGAGGGGGCGGTAGTCCCCACTTCCTTAGATGAAATTATCACAGTTTCACAACATGAAATGAATAATGATGTGGTTTATAAATAAAATCCAGAAGAATATAGAAAAAATAAATACCATATATATCACATATAAATATTACATTATAATGTCCACCATGAAAGGTGTTAAAAGAAGATTGAAAAATCATCATTTTGTGAGGCAGTAATTTTCCACCCATAGAAACAGTATATTCATTAACCATTAGACAGAGGTGTGTGTGAGTGTAGGTAGAATTGTTATCATAAAAACATCCTAGTATATTGAGGATAAGGGTGTTATTATGGGATAAAATAATAAGAAGATAGTGGTGAGTGAAGAAGGAAAATAAAAGGATGAAACTCGAGAGAAGACATTACCTCTAAATCAGGTAACTCTTTTTGATTTGAGCCAAAGGCATCCTTGGGAAGACATCTGCCCAATATGAGGCTTCTATGAGTAATAGAGGGATGTGGAGAGACAATATTAGTTGAGTTTGGATGATCCAAGGGCTTGAGAGGTGTGGTGAAGGGGGTAGAGGTGAGGGCCTTTTATAAGAGGGACGAGGGTCACTTTTGGAAAGTCTTGAAATGTTACTTTATTATAAAATGGTTTTCAGATTTTAAAGGTCCCACCATAATATATTTTGAGGATAAGGTGATAAGGTTTATAAATACAACCATCCAATAGGTTTTCGATAAGTGTATGTCTTAGATTTCACCTTATCTTTTCATTTTATTTAAATCGTTCATTAATGAGGTAATCACTGCATCCTCATGGTGTCATAAATAAATTTATTTATATAATGTCTAAAAATTTTAAAAAAAATACCATGATGTAGGAAATATTTTTAGCTTTCCAATTACTTTTTATATTCAGAAAAATAACTTATATAACCCCATGTAAAAATTATTTTAGTAAAAAAATACTTGTTTGTGACATTTTTATTTTGACTTTAAATAAAAAGTTATTAATGTCATTATCATAACCAAGTTGCTCCATGGGGTCCCCAAATTGACCCATGGATTGTCTTGGTCGGCCATGACTCATCCAATAAGGGTAGGACAAGTGTAAAGGTAATTTCATATTATTATAACATTTTTTTTACCTTAAATTACACTAATTACCTTTATTCGCGTTTAATTAAAGTCAAAAGTTACTATTCAACAAAAATTATTTTCATATCATTGAGTCACATTTTACTTAATAATGACAACCATGTATGTTGTATTTTTGAAATTAAATTCACAAAAGCGGTAATATTTCATTTAAATGAAAAATCCGTTTTTTAACTACCACTTTGTGGTTTCACTATTCACCCAAAATTGTTGTTTTTCATCAAAATACCAAAAAATATCCCCAAATATGTTTGATATTACGTATTAAAAAATGATCTCCATTTTACCAAATTCAAAACATAGAAGTTTCATTAATAAATTATATAGTATATTCCCACTGTCAAAACAAATAGTGTGTTTTTAAGAAACAATATATATCAAACGATTGACACTTGTTTGTGTCCATTTTCAATGTGAAATTAATTCTAACGACCACTATTGGATTAAATGGTAAAAATATATTCTAATTACACTTTTAATCCAATTAAAAAGATAATCTATCCATATAATTAAATTATATGAAAAATCAGTTTTGAAGTAAAATGTAGTATTTTTCACTATTCATTAAAAAATGAACATTGTCAGAAAGATACCAAAAATTTATCCAAATTAAATTTCAATATCCCAATTCTAAAGAATAAGTTTATTTTGACAAAGAGAGCTTATAAAATTTTCAAAATTTAGATTTAAAAATGGTTTTCCATTAAAAGGCGGTAAAAAATCTTTTAAAAATATTAGAGTATTATATGCTTAAGATTTGATTTATTCTCATTTTAAGCCTCTAAAACACTATCAAATTCATAAATAAAAATAGATATGAAAGTATATTATTCATTACTTACTTGGGATGTTACATCCTTCCCCCTTTAGTAAATTGCATCCCCGTAATTTATTTACTTATTAAATAATTGGGGGTATTTATCCCTTATTTCATTTTCTGATTCCCATGTTGCCTCTTCAACTATATGGTTTTTACATAGAACCTTTACTTGATGAATCAATTTTTCTCGGAACACATGCTCCCTATGGTCAAGAATCTAAACCGGTTGTTCCTCATAAGATAGATTCTCTTCCAGCTGAACTACCTCTAGACTCAAAACATGAGATGGATCTCGCATGTACTTCCTTCAAACTGAAACATGAAAAACATTGTGGACCTAAGATAAACTCAGAGTTAAATCCACTAGGTATGCAACAGATCCAACTTTCTCTGGAATTTCATATGGTCCAACAAACCTTTTACTCAGCATTCCTTTCTTACCAAATTGAATCACACTTTTCCATGGTGAAACATTGAGGAAGACATGATCACCTACCTCAAAAGAGAGATCCTTCCTCCTGTTGTTCGCATAACTTTTCTGCCTACTTTGAGCTGTTCTCATGTGTTTCTGTATCAGCTGGATGTTTTATATCATCTCTTCTACCAATTCTTGCCCCATCAACTTCATTTCACCTACTTCATCCCAAAAAGAAAGAGTTCGACACTACTTCCCATATAATGCATCAAATGGTTCCATCTGTATACTGGAATGAAAACTGTTATTATAAGAAAACTCAACCAATGAAAGATGTTGGTCCCAACATCCCTGATAATCCATCGAAAAAGATGATAACATATCCTCCAAAGTCTTAATTGTACGTTCAAAACTCCCATCTGATTGAGGATGAAATGTTGTACTAAAATTTAATTCAGTACCCAACGACTTCTGAAGGCCTTTCCAAAAGATAAAAGTGAACCTGGGATCACGATCAGTTATAATGGAGAGTGGAAATCCGTGTAACCTTATTATCTCTTTAAGATGCAATCAAGAAAGTTGATCTAGGGAAATAATATCTCTTATAGCAAGGAAATGAGCAGATTTAGACAAGTGATCAACAATAACCCATACTGCATTATTACCTCGATGTGTCTTCGGTAATCCCACAAAGAAGTCCATGGATATATTCTCCCATTTCAACTCTGGAACTGGTAAAGGATAAGGCATCCATTTCGGTAACTTCTGCTCTACTTTAACGTGTTGACAAGTCAAACACTTCACAGAAAAATCAGCAATATCTCTTTTCATTCTATCCCACCAGTAATACTCCTGAAGATCTCTGTATATCTTAGTACTACCGGGATGAATTGAAAATGGAGAACTATGAGGTTCACATAACAACTCTCTCTTCAACTGTGAATCACAAGGCACACACAATCTCTTCCCAAATGTCAAAACACAATCATTATCAATGTTTAATTCAGGTAACATACCCTTCTGAACCAGCTCTACCTTTTTCTGCAAATCACTATATTGCTTTTGTTCTTGCTTAATTCTGTCTGATAGAGAAGATTTCACTAATACCTGAAAAAACTCATGAATTTCATGCACCAATAACTTCCAATCCAAAATTCATCAAATCCTTAACCAAAGGATCACATTACAATCATAACATGGTTAATGAAGCATTACTTTTTTGACTCAAAGCGTCCAACACTTTATTTTCTTTTCCTGGGTCGTAGTGAATCATGCAATCATAATCCTTGATTAATTCTAGTCATCTCCTCTATCTCATGTTCAATTATTTATAAGGGAATATATAATTTAAACTTTTGTGATCTGTATATATTTCACACTTTACATAATACAAATGATGCCTCCAAATTATTAAAGCGAAAACAACAGTAGCTAATTCCAAATCATGTGTAGTGTAATATCTCTCATGAGTTTTCAACTAACGTTAAGCATAAGAAATTACCTGATCATTCTGCATTAGGATGCAACCAAGTCCTTTCAATGAAGCATCACTATAGATAATGAACTCACCATTCCTAGATGGTAGTTCCAATACTGGAGCATTCAAAAATCTTCTTTTCAATTCCTGAAAACAATCATCACATTATTTTGTCTAGAGAAACTTAATACCCATCCGAGTTAGCTTAGTCAATGGGCTAGACAACCGTGCAAAGGTTTTAACAAACCTTTAGTAATATCCTACCAAACCAAGAAAAATATGAATCTCTGTAACATATTTGGGTCTTGTCCATTCTTCAACAACCCTTTTTTCAGGATCAACAGTTATTCCATCTTTAAAAACAATGTGACCGAGGAAAGAAATTTGTTGTAACCAAAACTCACACTTTCTGAATTTCCCATACAATTTCATTTCTTTTAAGGTTAGAAAAATAACCCTTAAAATACTTTCATGCTCCTCCTTACTTTTAGAAAACACCAAAATATCATCAATGAAAAAACCAAAAACTTATCCAAGAACTCATGTAAAATTCTATTCATAGGGTTCATGAATACAGCAGGTGCATTGGTTAACCCAAAAGGCATAACTACAAATTCATAATGGCCATATCTTCTACGAAACGTGGTCTTCAGAATATCTTCTTCCTTTACCTTCAACTAATGGTACCCCGATCTGAAGTCAATCTTTGAAAAATACTGAGCTCCCTAGAGCTAATCAAACAAATCATCGATATGAGGAAAAAGAAATTTGTTCTTAATAGTGATGTTATTCAAGGCTCTATAATTAATGAAAAGTCTCATTGAACCATATTTATTTTTAACAAATAATATAGGAGATCCCCATGGTGATGTGCTAGGTCGAATGAAACATTTCTCTAATAAATCTTTCAATTGCTCCTTCACCTCTAAAATTTCAATTTGATCTATTCGATAAGGGGGTTTTGAAATTGGCTTAGCATCAGGAACTAAGACAACAGTAAATTCAACTTCTCAATCTAGTATTATTCCAGGAAACTCATCAGGAAAAACATCAGGTTACTCATTTATCACTGGAAAATCATTAATTTGAACGGTTCCTTTCTTTTCAACAATATGTGCAGGGTAAAATTCATTTCCATCTTTTACAAGTTTCTCAACCTCTTGATATGTTATCAATAGTAATGGTTCATTCTTGTACACAAACTGAAAGTCATTCTGAAAAGAAACTTCTTTAGCTCTACAGTCAATATTAGCATGGTAAAGAGAGAGCCAATCCATACCCAGGATAACATCAAACTCTACTAGAGGTAAAACAATAAGGTTTTCAAGTAGATTCTTTCCACGGATAAGTATAGGAAGATTCTTATAAATTATTTTTGCCTCAATATTTCCCCCAGGTGTTTTTACCATAAGTTCAGGATTCATTTCTTGAGATGGAATTCCCAATCTACAAGAAAATATTTCAAAGATGATAGAATGTGTAGACCACGAATCAAACAACACATTGCCATAATCTGAAAAAACAAACAATGTACCTGACAACACTTCATTTGATGGCCCAACATCTGCTGAAGTAATTTCAAAGGATTTCACCACACCTTTCTACTTGTAGTCTGACTGCTTTCCATCATTATAGCTCTTTTTCGAACACTCGTTTTCATAATGAACCATCTCATTGCACATTATGCATTTCACTAACTGTAAATCAACTTTGTTCTTACCATTATCCTGATCTTTTCCAGTGTAATCACGAGAATTATGTCCCATCTTACCACATCAGAAGCACTTTCTAGAATTCAAAAGACATTCCCCAACATGATTTTTACCACATTTATCACAAACTAAAAACTTAGTTTTCTTACCATCAAACCTTTTTGAAGGATTCTTCCCTTTCTTCTTCCACCTCGGTCTCTTCTTATGTTGGTTGTCATAGAACACTTGATCATCGGAAAACTTTATTTCCACCCTCTCAGCACATCAAAAAAGATTTTCATAACTTTTGAACTCACGAGAAGCTAATGCACATAGATATTTTGGCTTTAATCCGGACTAAAAATGATTGATTTTACTATCCAGGTCTCGGATAAAATTTGGAGCATACCTTTCCAATTGAGTGGACCTTTCTTCATAAGCAGCCACTGAGTTATCCTCTTGCCTCAATTCCAAGAATTTGTTTTCCATCCTAAGTCGAACAGCCTTAGGAAAATATTTCTCAAGAAACATACCTTTGAATTCATCCCAGTCAAGAGAATCAATCTCATCAGCATCCTTGATATTTTTAACCATCAACCACCACTGATCTTCTTTACCCTCCAAATGGTAAAGAGCAAGACTAACCTTTTGATTGTCTGAACACCCCATGACATCAAAAATATTCTCCAATGCTTTAATCCACCCTTCATCTAGCACAAGGTCAGATGATCCTATGAATGATGGGGGATATTACCTCATTAAATGTTCCACCACTGACATGTTCCTCTACGATTGATCTGGATGATCTCATTCGTGGATACCACCACCATTTACCACTTGAGTCAACTATGCCATTGCTGCAACAAACTGTTCAGTTCCAATTCCAACCATCTCATGATGCTGATTTGGAAGGTCATTTCCATATATATTCCTTCCTAGCACTGCTTCCCTATTTCTTCTGTGGAAAACCATTCTAAACAAGCATGTCTTAGATGAAGCAACATGGTAATCTTCAAATGATATATCATTTCAATTTGACCATAATGTGTAAAAAAATATTTTTGGATAATCATTTAGTATAATTATAACTCATAAAGTTATCTAAACCGACCTTTGATACAAACTATAAGGCCCCAGTCTTAAACATTACTTAATCTTGGGTTATTTTAAGAATTCACATTGAGGATCTTTTCAGTTCTATAGTTTTGGAGAATTAGATCTTAAATCATGCATTATATTCCACATTTAAACAAGGTAGTTTCATCAAAGAAAATATTCATTTTTTCCACCAAAGGAAACATATTTATAATAAAACATGGTTTCTTTCTTGACACTTCCTCGACACTATCATCACATCATGTACTTTTCCCTTGACCTGTGGAAAACATTTCAAAAACTTGGGATGAGCATAAAAATATCAATAAGGGATATAAAAATACGGAAAGAAAACATTAGTGCATGTATACATAAGAATCAATGAAATCATAATTTAATCATAAAACATAATCACGTAAACATACCTCATGAAAATCATAAGATTTATGAATAACTCATAGAAATCATAAGACATAAAGGTAACTTGAGGCATTCATAACATTCTTACGCATGGAGTAACCCTCATAGTTACGTTTGGAATACCCATCACAGTATATTCCCTAAATATCTTTGGATAAACCTTAGTGTTTAACTCCTTCTCATTACCCAATACATTGGAAAGCTATCTCAGGATCACCCCTCCTTAGTTTATCACGGAGCCACCCGACTTCATAAAAAATTCCCAAGAACCATAACATTATCGTGTCACATAAAATGTGTATAAAAGAAACATAACATTTCTATATTTCAATAACAAGATATCAATACAACAGCTTGATATAATCAGAACATTACCAAAAACATTTTCAATACCAAAATAAAAGAAAAGTAAAACGTAGTATTTATTTTTCATTTAAAAAAAATTTATGGCTTGTAGAGGAAGCAGAAACTCAAATAATGGTCACGTCGACAGAGAAACCGTTGTTGCCGCATACGTAAGACAAAAAAATTTCTTTTGTCATTTAGTAAAATGCTTCCTGTAAAAATATTCATTTTGAATGAAATTAAAAGTCAAAAGGGTTTATTATAAAACTAATAAAAGAAGGTCGTATATAAATTGAAGTATGCCTCCACGAAAGGAGATTGAGACGAAGTCCCTTACCTCAAGTCTGACTTGTCTTGTTTGTTTCTTTATATTCCTGAATAATAAACTTTAGTCAATTTATAATTTCTTAAGGAATTCCTTTAACGTATATTATTCAATTCATATCATATATTATCATGTTATAATAATTAGTTAATTATGTGAGTTCATATCATACGTTTTGTCGATGTTCGGTACATGAGTCAAAAAGAATCTTTTTTGAAGAGAATTCTACATGTAGTTATAAGTACATCATATCTGGAATGTTTTTCATGATTTAAATATTATATATATCCAGTATATATGTATTTAATAATTTCTATAATGTTTGGATATAAGAAATTAAATGTACCGTTCATGGAGACGGTAGGTCATACGTACGCATGAACACTACAATCATTTTTTGTCATATTAATGGACTATAAAAATAAATGAGACATAGATATATTATAATTCCAGTATAATATATATGTTATATAGGTAAAATAAGTTCATTAATTTTATTCTTTATAAATTCCATGTTTGGAATGAACGAGTCACATCACTTGAGAGGCCGGTAGTCCACACTACCTCATATGAAATTACCGCAGATCCACAACATGAAAAGCATAACGATGTAGTTTAAAAATAAAATTCAGAAGCAAATAGAAAACATAAATACCATATATGTCATATATAAATATAGTGACATAATAATGGTCACCATGAAAGGTGTTTAAAGAAGATTGAACAATCATCGTTTCGTGAGGCAGTAATTCGGCACCCACAGAAACAGTATGTTCTTTAACCATTAGATGGAGGTGCATGTGAGTGTGGGTAGAATCATTATCATAACAACATCCTAGTATATTTAGTATACTGGTGTCATTATAGGATTAAATAATAAGAAGATAGTGGTGAGTGAATAAGGAAAATAAAAGGAAGAAACTCGAGAGAAGACATTACCTCTAAATCGGGTAACACTTTTTTATTTGAGCCAAAGGCTTCCTTGGGAATAATTCTGCCCAAAGTGAGGCTTCTAGGAGTGAGAGAGTTATGTGTGTAGATAATATGAGAAGATCTTGGACAATCCAGTGGCTTGAGAGGTGTGGGTATGGGGGTAGAGGTGAGGGCCTTTTATAAGAGGGAGGATGGTCACGTTTCGAAAGTCTTGAAATGTTACTTTATTATAAAATGATTTTCAGATTTTAAAGGTCCCACAATGATATATTTGGAGGATAGGGTGACAAGGGTTCGAAATAAACCCATCCAATATGTTTTAGACAATTTTAGGTCTTATATACTACCTTGTCTTTTCATTTTATTTAAATCGTTTATTAATGAGGTAATCACTGCATTATCATAGTGTCACTAGTAAATTTATTTATTTAAAGTCTAAAAATTATAAAAAAAATAACATTATGTACGAAATATTATTATCTTTACAATTATTTTTTATAGTGAAAAATATAACTTACATAACCCCATGTGAAAAGTGTTTTAGTAAAACAATACATGTTTGTGACATTTTTATTTTTAATTTAAATAAAAAGTTATTAATGTCATTATCATAACCAAGTGGCTCCATGGGGCCCCCAAATTTACCCATGGATTGTATTTGTCGGCCATGACTCATCCAATAAGGGTAGGATAAGTTTAATGGTAATTTCATTTTATTATAACATTATTTTTACCTTAAATTACACTAATTCACTTTAATCGCGTTTAATAAAAGTCAAAAGATACTATTCACCAAAAATTATTTTCATCCCATTGAACCACATTTTAATTACTAATGATTACCATGTTTGTCATATTTTTGAAATTCAATTCACAAAAGCGGTAAAAAAAATTTAAATGGAAAATCAGTTTTCTAACTACCACTTAGTGGTTTCACTATTCATCAAGAATTGATGTTTTTCAGAAAAATACCAAAAATTCACCCTAAGCTATATTTGATATTAAAAATTCAAAAATTATATCCATTTTACCAAATTAAAAACATAGAAGTTTCAATTATAAATTATATAGTTAATTCCTGCCGTCAAAACAAATAGCGTGTTTTTAAGAAACAATATCTATCAAAAGATTGACACTTGTTTATGTCCGTTTTCAAAGTGAAATTAATTATAATGACCACAGTTGGATTAAATGGTAAAAATATATTCTAATTACACTTTGAAACCAATTAAAAAGTTAATCTATCCATAAAATTAAATTAGATGTAAAAGCAGTTTTTGAAGTAAAATGCAGTATTTTTCACTATTCATTAAAAAGGAACATTGTCAGAAAAATACCAAAAATTTATGCAAAGTAAATTTCAATGTCCCAATTCTAAAGAATAAGTTTATTTTGACAAATATATCTTATAAAATTTTCAAAAGTTAGATTTAAAAATGGTTTTCCATCAAAAGGTTGTAAAACAATCTTTTAAAAATATTAGAGTATTTTATGCTTAAGATTGGATTTATTCTCATTTTAAGCCTCTAAAAAATATCTAATTCATAAATAGACATAGAGATGAAAATATATTATTCTTTACTTACTTGGTATGTTACTGACTCCCATCACCTTGTATGAAATCTTATGGATTCTTCTTTATCAGACACTTCTCCCGACTAAGTCATGCAATCATTATGGAATGTATGTATCATTGTGTAATCAAGTATATGTTTTTAAATAACATTATTCATATCATAGAATGATTCAGAGATATATGCTTCACTAAATTAATCATTAAGCAACTCTAAAATCAAGCACATTTATTTTTCATTAGTTCCACATAAACACTTGATTTGATACAACTTCAGCATAAAATGCATCCTCGGATACTTGGTACACTATTCATATAGTTTGTATTGTTTGTATTAAAATAATTCAGAAAACTCATTCTTTTGGTCATTTAAGTTTATAGCATGATTAAAATAATGATGATCAACTGAATATTTTTTTGATCTACTAACACCATGGACATTGTATAATGAAAAAACCAAATACATCATTTAACATATTCAAAATTGAATTCTCTTCTACCAGATCACTTTTGTATTGTTGACAGTATTTTAACTGTTTTAACATTGCATAATATTGGATTCACCATGTTAAATCTAATATACATGTTGATCAGAAAATTATTTAAATTTAAGAAGATCATATACTTAATTTATATTCAACTATCACATGAATTTAAAATCATGATATATACATTTTATTCTACCATCCACTGATTGGTTTGAAATTTCATAATCTAAAATATATTAAAAACCCATAGCATATAAGGTTTTGTTACAATGTAAATTAATCCAAATTGTTTTCATTGACTTTTTAGTGTCATTTTTCTCCCTATAAATTTTTTATAATGATAAAATTGATTAATCAGACATGTTTAATCAAAATTAAACATCACCCACCTTTATCATTGACTAGGGTAGGGTCTTGATTTGACATAGCACAAATTCAATATAAAAATGAATCAATTCCGCATTATAACTCTAACTTCTATTCTTTTCATATTATCAATTTTTATTTTATATTTCAAAATAATGATTTTCTCTATAGCTAGGTCTTTATTTGATAATTAGGAAAGTAAATATTTCTTGTATCTCAAAATAAGAACATCAAATTGTGATATCTTGTGACATAGTATCTTTTTTTCTATCTTTCAAATTTTTTAATACATAAAACATAAAATATATTCTTGGTAAATGTAAATTCACTAAAAATCATGGATGAGACCCAAAGAATCACAATGATGATCAAAATTACTTTGATAAAAAAACTATTGATAAAACCAAGAACATCTCACCATCAATGAACTACCAAAAAAACTTCATCTACACAAGGATAACGAATAATAATGCCCAAAACAAATAACCATCACTATTTTAAAATGGAACTATACCTAGATGGACAAATGAATCACCCTATGGACTATCCTAAAGTAATAAATTTGTCCCTTTTTCTTAAGAACATTCTATGAAGAAAAATAAAAATAACACAAAACATAGTCTCAAATAAGTAATACACCATGAATCGAATCAAATAAATGCAAATTAAACCACGAAACAGACCTAAAAATAGAACCCATGTAACTTCTCAGATACAGATACCACGGAATTTTTGATCCGTACCTATTTGGTCACTGGGCCTCAAGTGCATTTCCCCAAACGCCAAATGCTCCCAACTAGATGTGAGGGCCTAGGGTGTGATAGTGGGGAAACTATGCCCTACATGGTAGGTTGTAAAACAATGGAACAATAATATACAATATATGAACCAGTAAATACCATGAAACTGAAACAAACAACTTAATACTGATAAAAAATATAAACAAAGGTCATAACATACAGAAGATGATGTTTCTTATCACATGTTCTAAGAATATAGACAAAATAGGATACACTACAGTCAGATAAAAAAATACCATACCAATCTACCAAAATAAAAAGAATACTCTGAAGCATTGTAAGCCTCGTCATGGTCCCATGCTCTCCTACTCCAAAACATAAATTCATGTATCTATAGATGGTTGTTTTCCCTTTGAAACTTAAAACATTATAATCTGTTTGGGACCAAAAGCATGACCCAAACAGGGTGTGAGAAATAAATCCCAGTAGGCAATTGCCCAAGATCTGTGCCTATCTATTTGTAAGAATATAAAATCAGAAGTGTACAAATGTAAATGTATTAAACTTTTAAGTACTGAAAATTAAACGATATTACATGTCATGATTCCATTTATATTCAGTTCATGTTCATTAAACAATTCAATTACATTGAATTGTAAACATCTAAATTTATGACCTTAGCTTGAAAATTCCCCATATCAAGTAAGCACAATAGATGTATCAAAATACCATATAAATAGTTATAGGTGAATACCGAATCCAATATTGTGCTTTTTATTTGAAGATGCCTCATCAGGCTTTCCACGAGATATTCAGTTCGAAACCTCACCCATAGTAATATAAAAAACCTTCCAGAAAACATATCACAACCATTCCCATAGGTACAAGAAATCCTCATCCATGGGAATAACCAATCCTCAACTATACGCATAACCAATCCTCTCCCATAGGCATGAGACAACATCGCTCGTAGGCATAGCACCACCTCATCTGAAGGCATAGAAAAACATCACCCATAGGAATATCACATAAAAAGTGAACATGTAGATTAAACAATTACATGGAAAACATTGATCAACTCATGTGGGAAATTAATAATGCAATACTAATATGTAATTGAACAATTAAAAGGATTAAAATTTATTTATCTCACATGGGTTAACATTTAATTGAGAAAAATTTATATTAAACAACCCTAAAACTAGACAAAAAGTTATTTCAATAGGCATCCTAGGACAAATAGCTAATCAATGGTCATCTAAGGTAAACACACCCATGGGGTGGCCCTTAATCAAACCCAAGGAGCTCAAACATGCTTCAATTAATTTAACCCATCAACTAATCTTCATTAGGAAACAACAGGGGTCAATTTACATTCAACGCTACACCCTAAAAATGGGTGAATGGCACTACAACACATATAAAAAACTCAAAAATGAGTGAATAAAACAAGATCACCTACCATGGCCTCGTGTGACTCTCCTCATCAAGCAGCAACCTCTAATTCAAGCTAGAAAGAAGTATATATACAGAAAAAGGTAAAACACTTTAGGTTAGATAACTTCATCGAGAGAAAAAATCATGAATAACATCATAAAAGGTATTGAGAGATTACCTATTCGTTTTGAACTCATTTGAATGAAATCGAAATGGTGTTCGGACGGACATAGAGTATCGAAAATGAGCATTGGCAGTGCTGCTCATGATACCCAGTGATCCCTCTATCCAATTGATAGAAAAATGATGCTATAACCATTTTAGCCAAAAGAAAATACATAAAATGTAATAATAGGATACACTCCATGTAAGTATTAAAATGGTACACCTCTACCGACTCCCCTTACATACCATGTTCAACCATACACGGGTATGTTAAACAACATGTACTAATAAGTACACAATGTGTATCCACAATCTTTAGTCGTGTAGGGCCTCAAGCCATGATTTAACCCCTTTAACGTTTTTCCTCTTATATGATCCAAAAAATATATTCATACCTCAAAATAATAATTGGGTTCTTACACACTTCCCCCCGTAAAGAAATTCGTCCCTAAACTTCCCTTCTATGGTTAGCGATTAAATATTTGTGAATAACTCGAACCATTGAGTATGTAGGTTGGTCTCTTGCTCCCAGGTCTCATTTTGCACTCATCCATGCTGCCATAGCACCCATACTAGAGGAACTGAACGGCCTCAGAGAACTTTCATGCTATGATCCACAATATGAATCAGATACTCCTCAAAAAACACATCAACCTAAAGCACAACCTCATTGGGATGTAAAACATGATATGGTTCTGAGTGATAGTGGTGTAGTTGAGATACATGGAAGATATCATGCTTGTCTCGATACCTCTAAGGTAACTACGACCGATAAGAAACCTGACTGGCCCATTCTAGAATATAAAACAGCCCGACATATCATGGTGAAAGGTTACCCAGTCTCCTGATCCATTGGTGTCCCAACCTTGGTAAAACTTGAAAGAAAACGCAATCCCCGACCTCGTACTCTATAGGTCTTATTCGGTGATCAGAATAAGATTTATAATGAGACTGCATATTAGACACCCACTTTTTAATAAACTAGATCTTCCTAGAAGTCTCCCGCATTAGAGGTTGTCGTAGTAAATCTGTCTCACCCACCTCCAGTTATCACAGTGGTGATCGGCATAGCCTACCATACAAAGCCTCATAATTCTCCATCTCTATAGTCTCCTGGAAACTGTTATTTTAGTAAAATTAAAATAGGGAGATATGCTTCTCCCAAGAGCCCCCAAATTCTAGGACGCATGCTCGCAGCATGTCCTCCAGCACATGTATCATATGCTATGACAAGCTATTAGTATGAGGGTTTTATATTGTGCTCAAAAGCATGTTTGTACCTATCTCCCTCTGAAAACTCTACTATAAACAAGATGTAAAGCGGGAATACCTATCTGAAATGTTATAATGATGGACCCCATGAATTAATACAACCTCATGAATATACAACATCCCAATCTCATAAACATCAAATATCTCCTAGATAAGCAAGCAGTGAGCGACCATCGTAATTCTGTCAACCACTACCCACATAGCATTGTTACCACTGAGGAACCCTAGTAACTGAGAAAAAAAAATCCATTGCGACATCATCTCTTTTCCAGTCTAGAATAGGTAACTATTGTAAAATCCCAATAGTCCACTGATGTTCCTCCTTCCCTTGCTGACGGGTGAAACACCTCATAACAAAACCAGCCACCTCTCTCTTCATACCTAGCAACTAGTACTGACTGCACATGTCATGGTACATATTGGTAACTCTGAGATACACTACCCATGATGAATCAAGAAAACTCCCACAGCAACTCCTCACATATGTCCACGGAAACCCATTCATGTCCATGGATATACAATATCACATAATCACATTCGGCCCAACAAGGAGGTGGATCCCCACCTGTTACACTCTACTGCAGGTCAAGGCCCTCATAATTTGATAGATGCCTTATCCTCACTCTATCTAGTAGGGTAGAAGTCACACCTGAAGGAGAATGGAAGGTCTGTCCTTGACTGCCGTGAACCTCCAAATGCATCTCAAATAACAAAGACATAATCTACCACTCACCACTAGCCCCCTGCACCACTTGTATCTGAGTCCCCCTACTCAATGAATCATCCACTACATTTCCTTTCCTAGGTGTGAAGGAAAGCTCAAAATTTAAATACTGATGGTATTACAACCACCTTCACTATCTCAAATTCAGTTTGTGCTGTGTAAAGATGTATTTGAGGCTTTTTTGGTCCGTTTACACCACAAAACAGTCTCCAATATAATAGTATCTCCAATAGTGAAATTATTGTACAACAGCAGCAAACTCAAAAATGTGTGTAGGATAATTCCTTTCAATACACCTCAACTGCTGAGACACATACACCACTACTAGATCATCCTACATCATCACTGCCCACATCCCACTGCATGAAGAATCATAGTAGAATACATAACTATTTCCCTGCTCTATAAGTATCATGACCAGTATTGATGTCAAACTCCCCTTAATCTACTAAACGGTTGTCTCATAAGCATCTGAAAGCTCAAACTTCATAACTTTCTTAGTCAATCTCATCAACGGAAATACTATGAATAAGATATCCTGTATAAAATTTCTATAGTACCTAGCTAGCCCAAAAAAACATTGTATTCCAAACACATTCTTGATTTGTTCAAAGGAAACTACTACCCACACCTTCACATGGTCCCCTAACACTCTTGTCTCTAAGATAATGTGTTCCAGGAAGTGAATCTTGCCCATCGAAAAGTGGCACTTTCTGATCTTAGTATATAAATAATGATGTCTCAGTTTATTCAAAAATAACTCAATATAGTCGACATGGTTGTGTCGATTTTGAGAATACAACAAGATATTTTCCACAAAAACCACCACAAAATAATCATAGTAAGGATTGAACACTCAGTTCATCAGTTCCATGAAAACTGCTAGCGCATTCGTGAGACCGAACGATATAACTAGACACTCATATAGACATACCTACTATGAAACGTGGTATGAGGTAAGTTTGTAGGTCGAATACATACCTGGTGATATCCTGACCTCAAGTCGATTTTTGAGAACACCCGGGCTCCTCATGGATAATAAAATAGGTCATATGTCCATGGAAAGGGATTTTGGTTTTTAAACATCAGATGGTTTAGCTTCTGATAGTACACTCTTAGCCTATGGGTACCATCATCCTTTTTTCAAAAAGGACCGGCAAACCCCACAGAGAAGTACTAGGTCATATAAACCCCTTTTAAATTAGAATACTCTAACTACTTATTAAACTAGTGAAACTCCATCGTATCCATCCTATAAAAAACAATAGATACCGGTTCCGCTCTTAGTATTAGCTTTATAATGAACTCTACCTCTATTACTGAAGGTTGGCCAGAAAATTCATCCTAGAAGATATCCCTGAAATGATCAAACATTGGAGGTAAATCATTCTGACATATCCCTCGGTCATCTAGATATAGACTCGAAATCTGGGGATGTTACTCAACCCAACCAAAATTGCTGGGGTCCAGCCCTGCTTGCCTGGACATCCCATTTCCCTTTGGGTAGAAATAATCCACCTTCTGGGGATGTGAAACTCAACCTGCAGCAATAGAAACTGACGAAGGCTCGAAAAGGAACCAACGTTTCCATTAAAAAATTACATCAAAGCCTAACATATCTATGATATATAGATTCCATAAGAATTGACAACCACTAACCTCAAGTGGGGACTCCTTACACTATCGCACACCTTCCAATGTTATCCCTAAAAGAGTGTATGGAATCGAAACATTATCAGAAGAGAAAACATGAAGCCCAATGCTCTCTACAATAGGAACAAATTTAAAACTATGTGAAGCCCCAATATCAAAGAGTGCAGAAGATAAAATAGAGGGGACAAGAATAGTACCTCTGACAGTTTAGCGTATGGGATCCTGCTCTTGTTGGTTTTGTCACACTACATAGGTCTGAAAAATACCACAACCCTGTAACACTTCATGGATAACCTAAGTTGATCCCCCTTCATATCGCTGAAACCATAGGGTCTGGCTACCACAGCCATGACCACCACCTCGGCCAGAATGCCTTGATGAACCATGACTACTAGTCTGATGAGAAGCCACTGACCCTACTTCTGAACATGGAGTTAGTGTAAAACCTCTCTCACTTGATGATGGTAGAAAGACCCTACATAAGCACTGTATATGCACCATCATTCCTCAATATCGACCCTCAATTGGGTTCGTTGGACACTACAGTCTCATATTCCCATATCTCCCACATTGGTATCACCTAACCAAGATACTAGAAGAAACATTCTGACAGCTTGTATCCCTGTGACAAAACTCCATACGACACTTCTTGTTCCCAGTCAAAATAGTACTAGATCATAGAGTCGAACATCCCTGGTTCGTACCTCAATATTCCCAAAGATTGTGCTCTGTAATCAATGCCTGATTCAAAATTTCATATACATAAGGACACCTGAAAACATTTGCAAGTGATTGGATGTCATACTCGAGACCATCCTCAAATCACCTAGCCCTCGATGTCTTTCCACCAATCAGAATAGGTGTGAATCACTAAAGTTTAGTGAAATGGGAAGAGTAGTCCATCACTCACATAACACCATAATTCAGATGCATAAACTCCTAGGATTTATTGGCCATTATCATCTCAATAAAAAATCAGTCAAAGAAGATTTTCTGAAAATCGCCCCACGCCATGTCTCGACGATGCTCTTTATGAGTGGTAACAACCCACCACCTCTTGGCCGAGTCATGAAGAATATATGTTGTGATCTTGACACACTTTTCTGGAGGTGTCTTCAAATTCTCAAAGATCATAAGAATACACTCTATCCATGAATCTACAGCCTTTTTTCTACCATCCCTTGAAAATATAGATGGGTACTTTTGCTAGAAAACTTGCTTTAGCTCTTCCATAGATGTGGAAGATTGTGGTTCTCCCTAAAATGATTGCATGAGCCTCATAATTCCTTCAAAGAACAGTGCATCAACACCTGTCTCTAGTATAACAGTTGGTGCCTCAACTGGCACGACTGGATGATCCACTGGTAGCCCCTGGCCTAGAGCCTCTCAGGTATGATCATTTTCACTCTCCTCGCACACAACTTGAGGTCGTCATGGAGGAATGACTCTGGAAGGTCAAGAACACAAATCAGTTCATGATCATCAAGTTTCACAGTTCAATAAAGAAAATAAATACACAAGAGAATAAAATCCTCAATTGTTACCCAAATAAGAGTACACGAGGTGTAGAAACCATACACTGTGTATACCCTCAATCTCCCATTTGGTTGTGTACTTCCACCAGCATGGGTGTGTAACAGTCCCCAGTACATGGTTTTTCAAAATGAGACACAACATATACTCAAGTATCCCCTCTTTCCCATGTACTCCCACACAGCCAGATTTATATGGGGTCTACCTATGTAAAACTACACAGTGTGTACCAAAATTACACAATGTGTTTTAATCAAAACACAACAACCTGTTTTCCTATCACATAGATGGTTTCATGGTCAACTATCACAAGGCACGTACATAATGAACACGGTTTGTACATGAAAAATTTCTTTCCTCCCAAATGTAAGAACACGTGGAAGGTGTTCCTGGACCCACAAGTCATGTTGTCTGGGTTTCTGGACAATAAGACTTAGAAATATTCATGAAACCCCTATTTATGAAAAGTAAAGAAACAGTGTGCCAAATTCCGATTCGCGGGGGCCTATACTCTCCCCGAATCAAAGTCTGGAATCATATACAGCACATAATAATAAAATTTCAGCTCATTGAAGAAACATGATCCACCAAATTCTGATCCAAGAGGGATCATACTCCCCAGGGATTAAATTTTGGAATCCATCCAATTTGAACCATAACATGTATCAATACACATATCACAATAGGAGGAATATATATCATGGTACTTATCACTATTGCATGCATATCTTGCATGAAAACAATCACAACAACATGAAAACTGTAATGCTTCCTAAATGGAAAGGAATTTATTAATGGCATGTGACTTATAACAAGTTACTAAATCATTCATGAGATGGCATAAACTCATCTCATCAGGATGAAAAAGAATATAACCCTAATAATATCAATAATAACAGTACAAAATAAGGGTGTCACCTAACAGTGAAACATAATCCACTGTAACAAATCAAAATCCAAAAATCACAAGTCAATTGTGGGAAATTTGGTTTTTCCCTATATTTTGTGTAGCTACTCCCGAGAATAGTTTATTACCAAACTCCATTTCCTTCCTATCCCTATCTAATGTCACCTAACAAAAAGGAAAACTGAAAAACAAACTTCCTTTGATACCACTTTGTAATAGCCCAGATCCAAATACCACTGAATAGGTTCTCCATACCCCATTGGTCATATGGACTCTAGCATATTTCCCCAAATGCTAGATGATGCTGACAAGAAGGGAGGACAGAGGGTGCGATATTGGGTAACATATTCCCTCATTAGCAGAGTGTAACACAGCGGAATAATAATATACAATAGAAGAAGAAGTAAATACCATACAACTAAAAAACAACCTAAGAATAATAATAAAAATTACCAGAGATCATAAAATACAGATGATGATTCATCATATCACATGTTATCAGAAAGAATCCAAAATAAGATACACTGTAGTAAAATACAATATACAATACCGAGGAATAGAAATAAAAAAGGAAACTCAGAAGTATCGCAAGCCTCAACATTTTCCAAATCTCTCCTGCTCAAAAATATCAAATAAACTACCTATTGAATGGATCTTCCCCTTGTCGACACCTACAACATTATAATCTATTTGGGCCCAAAATCATGACCCAAATAGGGTGTGAGAAATACATTCCTGTAGGAAACCACCCAAGATATGTACTAGTCTATCATTGAGTATATAAAACGTGTATAGTATAGAAGGAAAAGAAATAAACTAAGAATTACTCAAAATTAAATGATCCTACAACTATAGTTTCCATTTATATTTAGTTTTTGTTCATTAAACAATTCAATTACATTGAATTGTAAACATCTTGAGATCTGGTCTTAGCTAGATATTCTGACATATCAAGTAAGAAAAAATGATGTCTCGAAAGACCATACAAATATTTATAAAGGAAGAACAAATCTAAGATTTTTATTTGTCTCGGAAGACACATCATAAGGATTTCAACAAGATATTCATCTCAAAACCTCACCTGCAGGCATAGAAAAAAATACCAACAAGCATAACACAACCCCACCCGTATGCATAACAAGTCCTCACCCGCATGCATAACCAATCCTCCCCCGCAGGCATAACCAATCCTCACCCCCATCCAAGACAAAACATCTCCCATAAACATAGCACCACCTTGCTCATAGGCATAGAAAAACATTTCCCACAGGCATATCATATAACAAGCGCACATGTACATTAAACTATTTCATGGAAAACATTGATCAACCCACATGGGCTATTCATAGTACATGCATAATATGTTATAAAACAATTACATGGAATAAAATTTGTTTATATAATGTGGGTAAACATTAAATTGTCCAAATTCCATTTTAAATAATGCTAAAAAGAGGCAAAAGGCATGCCCATTGGCATCCAAGGCCAAATGGATAAATAATGTTCATCTGAGGGAAATGCACCCATGGGGTGGACCTTAATCAAACCAAACAAGCTCAAAAATGCTTTAATTTATTTAATCAATTACCTAATCATCACTAAGAAACAATATGGGTTATTTTCCATTCATGGCTACATGCTAAACATGGGATATTGACACTACTTCACGTATAAACAACTCGACATCAATCGAAAGGCATAAGGCCGCCTTATTTTCCATGTGTGACTCTCTTCATCCTGCTTCATCCTCTAATTCATTCCAGAACTAAGTAAATCTATAAAAATAGGTAAAATGATTAAGGTCCAATATAATTTTTTACAAAAAAAATCATGATGAACGGATCCAGAGGAATCGACAGCTTACTGATTGGGGTCAAACACATATGACGGTTTCAAAACGATGTTTATACGGACAATTGGAGCTAAAATACGCTTCAGTATATATCTCTGTGATACTCAGTGATCCCTCTATCCAAATGATAGTCAAAATATTCTACTTCCTATTTTATCCAAAAAAGGAAATTATATAGCATGTACTAATAACTTACATGCCATGTAATTACTAAAACCATCCCCCACTACCGACTTTGTTGACATGAAATATTCAACCATACACGGGTAAGTTGCACAATATATACTAATAAGTACACAACATGTAACCACCAGGTTTGGTCATGTAAGGCCTGAATATATCATTTGACCCATTTAACTCTTTTTCGTCTTATATCAAGGAAAAAAGAAAATAATTTATACCAAAAAAATAATAATCAGGTTCTTACAACCCCCCACATTTAAAACACCGTTAAAAATCTTCATGCTTCCCCTAAAAAGAAGGAAATATTAAATAAAGATCTTAGAACATATTTTATAAATGTAAATATAACATAAATTTTTTTCCCCACTTTAAACATAGAATATTTTTGTTTCATTTAGAAAATTGGGAAATTTTTATTTCAAAAACTTCACCGAAGGGTCCTTTGGGCCAAAAAATGGGATTTCAAGCCTTGTATTCAGGACACTTGGCCTTGGGCCTTCGGGCTATGTAATGGGTCCCCCTCTACCCAGTCTAAAGAGGCCTTTTCTTTAAAATAACAAATCGAGGATTAGGCCCCAACCTTTTAAAAAAATGTGCAATGACAGCTCTGGAAGAGGTTGTTAGGGCTAAGTTGGGAGCAACTGAAAGGGGAAAGTGAGATATGGTGAGCATAGCAAGGAAAAAGGGAGTGTTTGGTAACATAGACTAGGGAGTAGCAGCGTGGGGTAGGGGGTGTGGACTTAATAGTTATTGGGTGCAAGGGTGCTCGAGGGAGAAGGACTAAACAATCAGCAGTGAGGGGGAGTGGTGAGGGGGAGTAGTGTGGGATCAAGGGATAGGGGTGCTCAGGGGAGAAGGGGGAGTGGACGGTGAGGGAGTTGTGACGAGTGGTGTGGGGGAGGTGAGGTTTGAGGGGTAGGCGAGTTGTGAGGGGACAACGATCGGTGAGGGATCAGGGTGGAAGGGGGATTGGTGGTGGTATTGGGTGGGGAGTAGTGAGAGGGATAAGGGGGAGCATCGATGGTGAAGGATTGGGGTGTGGGGGGAGGGATATGTAGAGGGTAGAATGGGGGGATGGGTCTAAATATGGTTTTTCAAAAACATTTAGCAGTGGTTTTATAAAACTACCACAAAATGGTAAAATAAAAAATATATAGTGGTGGTTTACTATAACCACTTCTATATTATTAATTTTTTGAAAAGCGATTTATTTTGAGGTGGTTATTAATACCTCGTTGAATAAACCATCGCTAAGAAATTTTTTCATAGTGATTGGCGTTTCTACCAAGCCAGAAATAAGGTAAATGGGAGGTCAACCCAAGCCTAAATAAGTTACATGGGTGGCTTGCCCAATCCTAAAATATTTTGGATGTCTTGGTGGGTATCCATGACATAATATTATCTATGATTATTGGTACATGACAAATTTATTTATTATTCCAATTTTACTGTCCCATGGACCATTTTCTTTGATTTCCCTAGGATTCTTGTCTTATAAACTACCCATGTTAATTCCATGACTCAATATTATGATATTTGATATGCATGGTATGTTTTTCAAATGTTATGATCATGTTCTCACACCCTTTTTCTCATATTATGTTTACATATTTATTTTGTCTACCCTTACTGGGCATATGATATCAATTGTTCTTATGTTTCATTTACCAAGGTTATGAAGAAAGATTTTAAGTAGGGTAAGTTTATGATGATTACTAAAGAAGAAAATCATTATGGGAGACATTGAAGATCGTTCACTAAATTATAATATTGTGTACCCAGTGTATAAACACACAATATAATTTTGGTCCTCAAGTGTGTGTTTATGTAATGTATTGAATATTCATTTAAAATGACATAATATCTTTGTATGAAACTCTTTGGATAATACAATTCGTATCAGAGGATAGGTTTAGTTAACATTTGGAAACTAGGATGAGTAAACTTTAGTGATATCCTTAGGGATATTTCTAATTATATGTATAGGGATGCCTCAAATGATAGGTCAATGTATGAGTCAAAGTATAGGAAAATATCTTGTAATTTTGTTAAAGGATAAAGAAAGTGGTTTCTATAAAATTAAATCCATTTCTGGATAATATAAGTGGATGTGGATCTGAAACATATGTACCTAGGGGTAATAACCCTTAAATGGAACATTTACGTAGACTCTATCAACACTTGGGGAATGAAAAGAGGTCTTGATACACACATGGTTTGACACTCCTGGGGGATATGTGTTGGAAATTTAAAAAACTCATTGTAACAAATCATAAAGGATACAAATAGACTATGAATATGAATTACATGATATTAACATAAGGTTTCATATTTTAAAAATATGGTGTCATGATTTAGACATCATATAAGTGATTTTTTAATGATTATGTGGTTTTCCACTATTATTAGTGTTGTTTACACTATTATTTTTAGTTTTAGTCAATGGTGGGATGAGAAGGAACTGAGTTAACATTGAATGTGATGAAAAATTTACTGATGAGAATCCAAATGGGATTCTAACTAGAGTGAAGAATATTATGATTATTATTATTTAGGTATCATGGAATGTGATTATCAATATTCACCTTAACCAACTCTCAGAATCAATAATGAAGAGAAGGATAGAGTTCGCTGATAACTCCTATAGTGGAGACCATAGAAGAAATTATATTTTTTTTGTTGATAATGTGGTAATAATAACTCTAGTTAATGTCTCAAAGGAACAAGAATATGATTTGTATTTGTATAAGAAGGGTATAGAGTAAGTAATTTATTAGATAAAATGAAAAGTTCTGTTATTATAATGGATGGGACTATTTGTATCTCTAAAGTTATATCAAAGGATAATTTTTTTAAATATATAAAGTACAGTAATTATGAAAATTTATTTCCTTTGGGTAAATCTTCTAAAGATAATATGAAAGTTGGTATGATTAATGGTTATATTGATGTTGAGGAAGATACTATTAATGACATATTAATTGAAGGGGGTATTTAAGAATAAGACGACGAATACTATATAATGTGTTAAGGATAATTCAAAATAATTACATTTTTTATGTATTGGAATTAAATAAATATGTTATATAAATCAATAAATATATAAGTATTTTTCAGTAAAACATTTTCATTAAGGATATTAAATAATATGTTGAATAATAATAATGAATTAGAAGATTCATTTAATGGAAAGGTAATATTTAATAGAAACCCCATGATTAAGGGAAGATAACCCATACTATGTTCATGAGGTTGAGAAAATGGTGTTTGTTCTAGATAATGAGATAATTGATATTGTTAAAGAAAATTGGATTGTATTGAGGGCTCAGATAAAATAAAGGATTTGTTGAAAAAGTGCATCATGTTGTCATTGATGGAGTTTACAACATTATTATATATATGGAATATGTTCAATAATCCATATTTTTAATCAATTATTGTGGAATAATGGAATTTTCATTTAGTTTTTATGGTGATTCTAGTTATTACTAAGATTCAAGAGAATATTAGACCATGGCTTTCACATAATTGGAATGTGACCATTAGGAGCTACTTAAAAATATTTGGAGGATTAAGGTCGAATTTGGGAAATTTAGTGACCATATTTTTAAGTTAAGATGAATTTATTTATTTATTATTAATATTCTTTTCCTAGTGATGATTTTTTTATAAGGGGTGAATTTTTTAAAAATCAAGGTAAAGAAAACCTTATAAGAATGTAAGATTTGAGAAATAAATTGAACGATCAGTATTCCTTATTTCAAAAATCCAAAATAAAATTTTTAGACCAAGGAAATATTAATAAGTTTAGGTAAGTCTTGTTTTACCATTTTTTGATGTTGAAGTACCCATGGAAAAAATTAAGATGAATTTTGAATATCCAAAAATCAATCCATGGCCATTGCTTAAAGTGGTTCCTGAAGATAACATGTGATCTTATACAACTATAGGAGATCAACACGATTTTGATGAACATTACATAAATTTTTTTAAAGAAAAAAAGTTATATGATCTTACCATATTTTACAAATAACAATCATTACCTCTCTACCTCTCTATTGATATGGAAGAAGATAAAGAAATCATGCTAAAATAGAATTCCCAGTGGCTTTTCTTTAAGAGATCATGTTTCAAGATGACTTACATGAATGGGGAGATTTTGTTATTGATTCTTCATGTTTTAATAATATCAAAGTTGAATTGTTTTTTGACTTCCACTTTTCATAATTTTCTGAAACAACATCACATGATAAAACCAAGGATGTTGAAGTGTAAGAGGCCACAAAAATAGTGGCAGTAAACAAAGACAACTCATTCTTCTTCCATCTCCCACTATCAAATTTGTACTAAATTTAAAAGGTGGTGGAGATAATATACTCTATCCATGGGTTTATCCAAGTCTATTTAGAGTTTAATAGAACTAGAAGAAAGAGGTTCTGGTGGTTTTTAATTAAGAATCCCAACGGACCTTCAAATTGGGGTTAAACCAGTGTAGCTATCTAAGTAGTGGAAGTGAAAAACTAGTACCCACATGGGTGGTCCAAACTATGTTCTATCCTTTTTTCCCTTAATCATTTTTTTAAATTATTTTTCCTTGTATATGTTTTTATTTAATACATTCTAGGTTTAGTGGTTGTATCTAGGAGGTTAATTTACGCCTTCCACTAAAAAATTAAGTTAAGTTACATCTTTCCATCTCATTATAATTTCTACCCTTATATTTATTTATTTTTTAGATGAAATGAATGGAAATGAATCTAAGATTGGAGGATTGTCAAATTACATAGTTATCTTTGTGTTGTTTTTCATTTTGTTTTTCATTTTTAAAATTTTATTTTTAATGAATATTCTCTTCATTTTTCACAAATCAATTTCTTTTTGTGGGAATTAAAATGATTTTTGAAAAAATGGATTTCAAATGATTGTTCATGTTGAAATTTTTCCCTGAATTTGACGTTCAATATTTTCTATGAGTTTTAGTGAATTTTTAAATAAATTTACACAAAATACTAACTAAAAATATTTTTCCAGTCATATGAGATATTTTAAACTACTTTTATATATTCTTCCTAATACCTACACTTTCTTGAGAGGAACATTGATTTTTTTTGAAAACTATAACTTGTGATTTTTTTCATTCAAAGATTTTGGCTTCATGGAATACTTTCAACATGATAGAGACACTAGTTTTATAGAAATATTTCAAATTAAAACATACCTTCATAGATATACTTTTTCGTCCCTTTGATTCCATGAATTACTTTATAGGTTTATTCCACATTACCAACCTATTTTCCCTTACCTACCCTCACTCTTCATACTTTTGCTTGGATGTTTCCAGTTTGAGGGTGGGGGGAGGGCCTTTTTAGTGGTTTAATTTGTATTTGATTCATATTTGGGCGATGTGGGGTGTGTTTCATCATTTTATATAGTAGCCAATGTGAAAATTATGATTCATCCATCCTTCAATTGTGCTTTATTTATTTTATCTGGTTTTCTTTTTAAAAATTTAGATAAATGAAAAACAATATAGACCAAAATGGATATGAGTTTGGTTATTTCATTGTACATTATTTTATGAATTATGTCCCTCTAAAAAGTCAAGTAATTGAATTTTCATTCATTAGTTTTATTTAATTTTCAGCGATTCTTCCATGATCAAAATTAAACAAATTGGGTCGTACTTTTCTAGATCCTTTTAAAAACGAAAATAATAATAATAAAAGGAAGAACATGCATGATATCATTAATTGTAATCATTTCATGGATCATTTACCATTTAATAAAAAGGGGTGGTGTTTTTTTACATTTTCAAGGGGAACTGAGTGAGGTTTTTCCTGTTTTTTCACATTATTCATCCATTATACTTAAGAGTCCAACCTCCTCTTTTCAGCCTTAAATTTTTCAATCATTTAACCAAAAAAACTAATAAATAAAATTTTCCTAGAAAAATACCAAATGATTGAAAAAAATTTCATGATTCAAACTTTTGGAAAATGATAATATCACAAGCCTATGGTGATACATATAATTTCCACATATGATTATACATCCATATTCAATTTATCTTATGTGAAGACTGAAATAAAATTCAATATGTGGTAGGTTGTGATTAGGTCATGTATAGATTTATATGCTTTAACAAAAATAAATTTGGGGAATGAAAATGAGAAGGAATTTTTTCCATAGAAGATACATGATGAACTTTTTTTGAAAAGATCAGTGATGTTTTTTCCTTTTTTATTTATTGTGTCGATTTTGCTTTGAATATATGTTGATCGCATAGGAGTGGAATTATTAAATGTGGGGAGTGATGAATCATACATTTTAATATATATTATACATTAATTAAACTTTTATAATCCCACTATATTGTTAGTGTTATAGGAAATTGTCACATATTTTTGTTTTTATAGAATTTTGAGCTCAATTACCGAAATGGCCAAATTTTGGAAATTAAATATTTCATTATTATAATTTATTTAGGACATAACATTTTCTACACAAAATGAAATCATGGAAAAAAAATTTAGGATTAATTATATATTTGGATTAATTTTATTCAATTGGATATAAAGATCAGTCCTTCTTTTGGAAGCCCAAAAACAAATCACAACTTGGGCCTCAAAATAATTAAATAGATCGTGACACATTTGAAGATGGGATAATATCTTAAATATGGCCAATCCAAAGAAGTTAAATTTCTACATGTATATATATAAGTAATTATTAACGACAATTATTATGTAGTATGGACATTAATATTCTTTTTTCAATATTATAATGGCATTGTAATTTGATGTTTGTAATACAATGAGCCGGCCTAGGAATAATAAATTAACTGAGTAAATTGGGTAAAAATATCTCCGCACATGGACAATAAATATAAAATAATTTGGGTAGATAGAGAAAAAATAATGTAACAAATTTAAATAAGGTCACATTACCCAATTATTTCATTTATTATTTATAACAGTCAAAAACATTTTGAGGATACTTTTGATGAAAATTATGTCACCCCCTCTCCCTTTAAAAATATATCCCTTATTCACTTAAAAGGGTTGGAAACATGGGGTAGAATTTTTTGACCATTTATAGAATATTTTTTGTCTTTTACTTTCTATAATATTATTTTTCTCTTAATACATTATTCTTTCCTTCAATCTGTTATTTCTTCTATATTTATTTTTAAGTCTTCTCCCGTTGTATTTCCCTTGTCTACACCAGTAAAACGGAGAACTAACCTCAGAATTTGTTCGAAGGAAGGAATAATAATTAAATTTAGTTTTATTTTCAATCAATTTCATATCTATTTAATAATATCTAGTGATATTTATGGTGGTTAAATTTATTCTGTTGAGTGGTCACCCCATTTTCCTTACCACTAAGTTTTTCTTCTCGTTTATCATTTCCCTTCCCATCACCATTTGATTTATTCATATTGTGGAGCATGTAATGGGTATTTATGATCAATAAAGAGTTCTTATATATAACTTAAAGAACAGTATTACACCATATTCGGAGGTCTCAGTTTTAGGTGATTACATTTCGAATGAGAAGGTGAGATGTGAGAGGTCTTGATCAGCTTATTGTGTTGAATATTGAGATTTATTTTGAATAATGATATAAATCACCTAAACCTCCTAAGAAAATTCTCATTATTTAATTCTATCTAATTTAATTTTGTAATGAATTTAATATAAATATATTTTATTTTATATTTAATTTGTTTTAAAACCCCCATATATATATTAGTTTACATAATTTTGTATTAGTGAAATTATAAATATTGACAATAGAAACAATTTGTGCATTTTTAGTGGCTTCATTATGATCAACCGTAGGGTGTTCCAATATGGTAAATTATTAGGTAATTAATATTTTAATTGAATAGTGTTTCATGAAACACCTATTTCTTTAATGGGTTTTAATGAAGGTATTTTCATATATTAAACTTTTTATTACTAAGATGAATTTTAAGGGATAAATTCATTTTAAGGGGGTATAATGTAACACCACAAGATTTTGTAAAATATTTTTTGCAAATAAATTTATTATTTTTGATATTTTTCATTTCAAAAAACACTATTTTTATATTGTGTTACATGAAACACTAAGTGTAACTTCTGATACATGCTACACTAAGTTTGAATTAAACATATCATACTGTTAAAATGTTATTTTTTAATATGACAGTTATCACAAGACTTTGAAATGGTGGGTAAAAATATGATTAAATATTTAAAAAAAATATATGTTTTACCCATTTATATAAAATAAATTATTCGGTAAAAAATTAATATCAAATGAAGATAAAAAATATTTGAAATAGAAAAGGAAATCTTTTTCTGAAAACATATTTTTATGCGCACACATGTGTTTTATATCGATAAATTAAATGAATAACCTTTGATGAAATATATTAAAGAAAATTATATAGTATATATTAAGTAAAAAAATTCTTCCATCTTATTTTTTTATATAATAGATAACAATAAATCCAATTTTACGCTTAAAAACTGTGTTTTTCTAAAAAAACATTTTTGCCGCCTTTTAGTGCATTAGCTTTAAAACTAATTTTTGTCACTTATAAAAAATTTAATTGAAAAAATAAATTTTAATTTTGAAATAATAATTTCAAAATTATCTTAGGGTTAATATTTCATAATTTTCTAAAAATATTTATTTTTAATGAATAGTGAAAAATAATGAATTTTAATTGAAAATTGCCTTTTTATTTTAATTATTTATATTGTTTAATTATATTTTAAATTGATTCTAAAATAAAATTAGTTCAATTATATATCTATTAATCCAATTTAGGTTGTTTTAGTTATTATCATAATAAAATTTAATATAAAAACCAAGCAAACTTTTGAACATTTTCCCGTGGAAAAGTCATTTTATCATCGTGTTTGCTGGATTAATTTTAAATTAAATTTCCCAACTTCTATAAATTTATTTAGAAAAAATTGATTTTATATTAAGAGTCATAATACTTTATATAATATAGTAAGGTAATCGTAATTTTTTACCATGATTAAAATTGAAAATAGGAAAAATTAATTATTTTGGTTAAGGTAAAAATGGTTTACATGGGGGTTAAATTAAGAAGATAAGGGTTAAAATGACTATAAAACTTTTAAAATTACCATTGGATGGAAATAATTTAATATTATCATTAACAAGTTCTAATATATAGTCATTTTTAATCTTTTTTCATTGAGTATCTCTTTATTATTTTGGATTCTTTTTGGAAATTTTCAAGTAGTTTCCTAGTGGGTACAATTCTTCCACTTATAAAATCCCACCACCACACTACACTTATTCAAACATTAAAACCCATTTTGTTCGTAAAATTACTGAAAAAATAACTTCCTCAATTCCCACATCTCATACTATAAGGCTTATTTTTTTGAGAGGAATCCATCCTTGGAAGGCTTTTGGTGAAAACTGAATGAGGATACCCGAAGAAGAGGAAACATTCCTCAATAATAGTTTTTATTTTATTTATTCATAAACATCCTTAAATTATTATTAAAACATGATGATATAATAAAATAAGTATTTTAAATATACTGATATTTTGTTATATTAAGGTAATTAACTACAAAAATCTCCACATTATTCAAATGTGTTATGAAATCATTGTTTATGTGAATGGTGGACTACCTCCTCACGAACCGATGTTATTCATTTAAATTTTTCATTACCACATCTAATGGTTCGGTTTAATTATGCATATAAAGTATATATATGATGTTTATAACATTATTATGCCTATGGGATCATTATATCATATATACCTTTTCAATTTCCTTTCTCTAGGGAATATGATAACATCGCTCGTGTGTATGAAGGAGTACCACCTCAAAAAGTAATATGATTCGTTCCCACTAATGCTGTATAATGATGATAATAAAGATAAAACTAATGATTATATGTAATATTAATAAAAAATTATTATAGTAATGACATATTAATCATTATTAAATGATAATATATCATTGTATTTCTTAACTTTTCTCTCAATGAAAGATGATAATATCATTTGTGTACATGTAGACTAACGCCTTCAAGAAATGATGTGACTTTCTTTACATAACCACACCTCATGTATGATATTTATAAGTATTTTATAAGAATTAATTTTCTATTTATGATATTATAATAATTCCCTAAAGATATAATATTACATACCTCATTTCTTTAATGACTGTTGAAAATTGGAAATTTTATTCATGTGCATGTACATCCTGCCATCTTCATGACCGTAACTTAAATCATTTATCAAAATAATATTTCATCATTGGTATTAAAATTATAATTTATGTATAAATATTTTTATTATTTCATGATTTTTATTTTGAAAAATATTGAACCATGATTATGGTATGAGGAGCACAAAATAAAAATCAAACATTAATGAAAAGCAAGGTGGTTATTACCCAAAACATGAATTTAACACGAAATTGTTAATAAATGGGTGATAAATGGAAATAAGTAAATAATATATTATATGATATATGTAAATGTTTTTATATAATAAATTTATGTCAAAACATTTAATTTTTTAGATGATTCTTGAATGAGTATGAAGGGAGTGAAGAATTATGGTAATGGATTTCTAGTCTCTATTTTATTTGAGGGAGACAAATGAAAATTCACCACTTGTTTCATTACTGTGGTGTATATACATCCAATTTTAAATGTTATATAATTAATCTTGTTATTTTAATGAAATTTAAATTTTCATTTTAAGTTTATTCTTCATTTTTTATTATAATTTAAAAATATTATTTAAGCACTAAGGGATTTTTCTCTCAATTTTATTTCTTCAGACGAATGTTATGTTATGAACCTATATTATTTTATAAGGTGTATGTACAGACCATTGGACATTTCATATCATGAATATATATATTCTAATTATACTTGAAGTTTCATTTTATGTTATTACCTCATGGCTATAACAATTCAAAATTACCAATGTGGTAAGGATTTATGTTACAATCTCATCGTTTATCAGGATTGTTTGTGCTTTTGTCTCCAATGTTGAAATATTATGATCTAAAACTAACTAAATCTAAGAAATTTAATTATGATATGTTTATTCATAATATTTTAAAATAATTTTAAAATTTATACACTATTGTTTAGATAAAATAATTGAGAAAATATTTTGAATAAAAATCATCTTTATTTATCTATTCGATTGAAAACCCTTTTTCTTACAAAACAAGGATTCCAAAAAATGTTTTCAAATATATTTTTAACATTAATATAATAACTTATTAAAAAATTAACCATTTTTGTCTTTATACCAAAATAAAATAAAATGAATATTCATGTAGTTTTCAAAAAAAATTCCCATTTTGATTTTACAGAAAATTTGAATGGAATCACCCTGTACGGTATGAACGGAATTTTTCACCATCATAAACAAAATTTTCATTTAATATTAAATTATAATTCATCAAGTTTATTTTCAAATTAAATGAATTTGTAAATGTTTTTTGTTTTAAAAACCTATTTTCAAATTCAAATGTATATTTTCTATAAGAAATTTATAAAGGATTTTTAATTCTTTTTTATGTTTTCTTATTTATTTTCAAATATAAGAATTTCAAAAAAGTATTATGTTTTTAAAAGTTATTTTTAAAAGAAAATTTTTATACCTTAAGAATATTTCTGAGTGATGTATCTTTAAAAATAATTTTCCATCAAATATTACATAATTTATGTAACTTAGACTTTACTAAGGATATAAACCAATGATACTATTATTATTCTATATATGAATGGTTTGTGATGAAAATATGGTTATGAAACCTCTATCACTACTACATATTATTCAAAAAAATTCTTATGAACCCAATTTCTTCTAATATAGGGTAGGATTTAGTCATAAGATGAAATTATTATGAAACCTTTCTTTTTTCCATAGGTTTTGATGTGATGAAATGTTTATAAACCCCAAGTATTTTCTATGCATTATATTATGATGAAATAATGAAATAATTATGAAACCAGTATCTTTTCCATGGGTTTTTCTATTATGAAATGTTTTATGAAACCCATTTCTTAACATGGGTTCTGATATGATGAGATTTCTATGATCTAGTGGTATATAAATGTATATATTATATGAAGCGTGATACCTATATTTATCTTGTCATGAACCAGATCTTGTTTCCATCAAAACTAACACCAAACTAAGCCCGTGACAAGTCTTGAAGGGCATTACTTATCCCCACAGGATGTCACAAGTGCTTGGGTATCATTAAAATAAATTTGGGAATTATTTACTCGATTTTATAAACATGAAACAACAAATGAAACCAAGAAACCAAATCTGGATTTTTCAAACCAAAATATCTTTTTCTAAAATTCAGAACTGAATTACACAATTTAAAACAATGTTTAAAATCATTAAAAACGTGAAAAACCAAATAATAATAGCCCAAGAACCTCCACATGGCAAGAGTCACCCCTTCAAGCCATCCCTATAACACCGCATCATGATAGAACTCTAAAAACCAGAACCATTTGCACAAAATTGGTACAAAAACCTATGAAAAACTAACAAAGTATACTTAGACACAAAGGTGTAAGTAGGGTGTGATACAAATCCTAGTAGGATGCCACCAATAAGAGATTCCTTGTGATAAACATTCAATTAATAAAAGAATGAGTTTTCACAATAGTAAATTCTAGTAACAATTTTCAAAAAATATGCAACATTAAATTAAATAGTTTTCTGGTGGGCAATTTTATAAAATCAAAAATTTGAATAAAATACCCAAGATATTGAATTTTCTACCCAAATATACGTATTTATATGGCAAGCATATACCATCTAATGATAACAAGCAATGAAAAATTACCCATAGGCACTAGCTTGTGGTGGGTCCTAGGTACCTCATATCTTTGTGAAAGTAACCATCACAATATCTATTCTCATGAATAGGAGCCACTAATAGGAATCATACACATAATCTAGTGGTCCCCCAACATCATCATCATTATAGTTTAGTTAGAATTTTTGTTTTTAATCTTGCTACGTGAAATTGTGGCCAAACCCCATAGGACCACTGGCATACTAGTACACGTCCACCCACCTAGATACCCAGGCCTCCCTCTTGTTCTTAAACAAGTCCAACAAGCAATGAAATATAATTCACACATGAAAATACCACATCCACATCACACATTCACCAAAAATCCCACATTTTTATCACACATGTCATGAAATCCACATTTTCTTTAAAATGTATTTTTAAATCATACTCGCACAAAAATAACCCCCGACACTTTTCAAATCCCTTTAACACTTCAATTAATCCATTAAAAATTTCTAAAACCTTTCCAAGATAGTTCAAATCACATAATATCCCACGCACAATTCACATATTACCCTTTTCACCTTCAGATTCATTTTATTATCAAACTCAAATGAAACAAACCAAAAACATGTTTCTCACCCACATCACAATTTAATAAAACATTTCAACAAATTATAAAACATTTTAAAATTTTATTAAATATTAAATCATATATTTACCTATAAAACCCCATATTAAGGGAATAAAATCACTAAAACAGTACATGTACATAATTTTCCCTCTATGTTTAAGTCACTAAACCTTTTTCCAATTTTCATAAAACAAACCCAAGGGGTATAACCTTGTTTTGTACTCAAACCCATTTCAAAACCCTCTTGCAAGGCCAAAATCACACTAATATCACTCCAAAATAGAATTGTAATCCCTTTAAACATTTAAGAGACCACTCTCAGGTGTAATACAATTACCTCAAATGATACCACAAAAGATACACATGAAAAGCACACGTTTCCATAAACAATTTCAAGAAGTATAATAAGGTTTTACGCGTAAAACCCAGTCAAAACCCCTCTTTTAAACCCAAAAGAACACCAATACCCTACAAAAGCATAATTGGAAGTCCAAAAAACATTTAATAAACCACATTAATATGTTATAGAATAACCCAAATAATTCAAAAAGACTTACACATTGAAAAACACCCAATTTAAATCCAAAAATGAAACTATAGAAATAAATGCTTAACCAAAACCATGAAATACAGTTTTTTCACCCCTAATAAAATGTGAGGAACATGAAAAAGGAGTATATTTAGCAAGATAACTCATCAATAAATTCTTACACATGGAATCACCTACTGAAAGTGTTGAAACCATCTAAACTTGGTGTGAAACATCTACCGTCCCACCGCCGCACCACAAGAAAGATAACTCCATCCATAAAACACAAGATTGGACCAAAAAGACACCAAATCAAACCCTAGTTTCTAACCTGAACTTCTAGACATGTGGAACTTAAATAAGAAGGAAATAATACTAATGGAAGATGGAAGAAACCAAGAAGGAATTAACACACTTGAAAGATCTTGAGGTTTCTCCATCAAACCTCTATAAAAAAGGAGTTCCATGGGAGGTTTGAAGTGGTGGAGGCATCCCATAGAAAATAGGGTCCAATGGGAGTAAATTGGGGCAGATTAGGTTAATGTTTGAGAGGGAAAAAATGGAATTTCAAAAATATTTTTAATGACGAGGACACCATACACGGTTTGGCGGCACAATTTAGTAAACCATGCATCCAATCTATGCGGCCTATTATGGGAACCCAAAATCCTTCCATTATCCTCTAATTTAATAGGTTTACAAGAGGGAATCCATGGGAGAAATATATTCCAATAATATGGGAGAAAAATCCCCAAAAAAAGCTTTATTTTAAACACAAAACCCATCCAACTCATGGGTACAAACAACATAAACAACTTACCCCACAAGTGGTGCCACTAGAAGTGTCACAAAACCAACTCCAAAAAACTAGAACCTAATACCATTCTTCTGAAAAAAGAGAAGGAAGGGTATCATAAAATACCCCCAAGACCAAGGTCATAGATCAAGAACACATGAGACACCAAAATTTTAATCCCAGAACAACCAGAAACCAAGAAAAAGATAATAAATAAAAGAATATTTGAATCAAATCATGGAATTGAAAACCCATGTGTCAAAATTCTCCCCACCATAAAGATTTATGACCATAGAAAGCCATGTTATGGCAAAAAAACCAAACCCAATAGAAAAACCATGATGTACTCCTTTTCTAAGCTTTGGTCAACCCCCAAAAGTCCAAAACACCTCCAGTGATCAATTAAATAAGGGATACCCCCCCCCCTCTTAAAGAAAACATTAAAATACATTCCTAAAAAGATCATGAAAATTAATATTTTATCCCAAAATATAACTCATTAAACAATATCCCAACAAAACCCAATAAATTTACCCAAATGAATAATAACATCGAACAAGGTTTACTTACCTTACTTTAACTAAACTGTTGGGCATTCTCTAATCCCAACGTTTACCCAGAGAATGTGTTGATATATTAGATAGCTGCAAATAACAATACCTACCACCAATACATGATTAAGATCAAATCTGATTTACTAGTATGGGGAGACACAAATGAGCTCCCCACTATAAGAGACGCTTAAATTTTCCTGAGATAGAAATAGGACACTAATAAGGGGAGTACCAAACGGACTCCTGGTACAAGGTCTAGCCTTCCATTATTCATTTTCCAAAATAAATTACATGAGACTACTAGTGGGTATCCCCACCAAAAGAACCAACCATCTTAACTAAAAATCATGGTATGACATAGAAAGGCCCCAAAATGTAAAAAAAGTCGGGGAGGCCTCATAGTTAGTTTGCACGGTTTGGGAAATCATGCACTTGCCATGGGGATCATTTTGTTTCCATGGCTTCTTAGAACATGGTTTCTACTAATCATTAAAAATATATGTCCTCTACATATCCTCCCAAATTCCAAACCATACCCCCAACAACTGAATATAAATCAAAGGGGAAAAGAATTACATTGGGCGGTACCATGGGCACGAGGCCCTCCACCTCTTCCCGCCGAATAGGAACAACATAAAAAAGATGACCACGCCAGAGGTTTAAACTATCCCCATATTTTATATCGGGGATTAGACTTTGTACAAGTTTTTGAATGACTCTCGAATTCCCCTAACTACGAGCCAGCTTCACTCTGAGACCTATGGTTGGAGATCAAATGATTGAAGCTTCTTCGACCTCGCCGTTAGAATTTGGAAACCTTTTAAAAATGGAACTATTCCTTTCAATTCCATGAAAACTATACCCTGATCCCATATGGATTCACCAATACATAACACATTCCCAAAATCACTTTACTAAAACCTGACATTTCACTGAAATAAGGGATTAGATGATGCACACACATCACCCTTTGTTTTCTTCATATGAGAAATAGATTGAGGAAATGATATATATCTAGGAACACATTACTCTAAACAAAGTATGTCTAGATCTCCTGAAATGAGACACACATCTAACAAAAAAAGCCTCACAAAAGATTGTAACACATTACCTTTATATTCAAACAAGAACATGACAACAAAAGGTGTCACTGAACATGACCATTTTGACTGATTAAAACAATACATGGGAAGGGACATTATGCCATGTCCCTAGAAAACACACAATTCAAAAAGTGGCCACAATAGCCTCTCATGACCAGATTTCCCACACTGGTTGTTTAACGTGAACTCCTCCTTCGGGGAGACTATGAAGGACCTAGAGTCCCTCTTAGACACCCTCCAGATACCCATCCACACTAACAACCGTAGACCACTTCCACCTTCAACGAATCAAGTATCTTAAGAAACTAAGGTCTCTTTCAACATTCCATAAGAACTCTCTCACTATAATAGGATCCGTAAAACAATGAAAGGAAGAAGAGTAAACTCAATATCCAAATCTCAAGAAAATTATTCCTTATATTGATCAATTGGAGGGTCTTTCAATGGTGAAACAATCGGGGTTTCACTTCAGTTGTTCACTAACCCTTAATGGGTGTGTACCTCATCCAACTAGATAACCCATGGACCCAACAAATCTAGTCCATTGGTCAAAACGTTCCATAAACTAGATCAAATCACAAGATGGGAACCACCATAAATGATTCCCAAACTTTTCTCAAAAGAGACCATTAACCATCCATTCAACCCATCTTACCGACCAAACGCAAACCTAATACACCATAAAAACAAGAGGGGTTCTTGGAATCAAAATATCTAACAATAACATTTCTAAAACACATAAGAAAAAACAACCCAAACCATCCATCAAGGCATCATGTTTTATTTCAAAAACATTTCTTTGAAAACATAAGTTTCAGTAGTCAGCGTATCCACCGATGGTACCCCATGGGCCTCGCACATGCATGTTTTCGTACCACATAAAGAACCCTCCTCATATCTATCCCGACACTCATCCAACCATGAGATCAACAATCCATCATCCCATATAACCCCATTCATGTGGTCACTCATGAAAATACAAAAGTTTAAAACAATAATTCTTTACATTTATCAAAACCAAAAGAATCAACTGATACTTCCTTATTCTCAAGACCACTAACCACGAAATACAAATCCCAATATAAAGATTACAAAACTTTTCATAAAGGAACAAAAATTCAGATAAGAACCCAATTTCAATTTATTCACCTAAATTGAAAAAAATCTGATCCCATGAAAATACCTCTCAATAGTTTAGAGAGCTCTATTGGAAACACTATTTCAAAACCAACATTAACAGAATTGTTTTCTTTCAAAAGAGGTGTAAACACACCATTTTTCATTTCAAAATAATTCTGAAAATTCAGTTTCACCATTTCACAAATCAAACCATTTCCTAATTATTAGAAAATGATTTCATGAAAACTTTATTCTTCTTAAACCCATGAATTTTTTTGTGTTAAAACAATACTTCTAGGATTCCAAAATTAAAAGACACAAGACGATGCGAGAAGAAAGTAGTTTCTATGGGTTACTTGGACATATGGTTGGTGTCCATATTCCAATCACATCACTGTCACAAAGAGTGTTCTAGGAATATCCCTGGATCTACCTGGAATGCATGTCCCTACGAGCTCACTGAGACCATTAAACAAACTCTCTTTTCATTTCCCCTAATTATTATCAAATCAAGAAAACCAGAGGACTTATATAAATCTTGACTTCCCCATGGCGACTCGAATCCCATAATGTGGTCTGGTGATCAGTCACACTACCTATAACCAGAATACCAAGTCCTGATAATCTTAACTCCAGAATATCCCAAATTTTCCCCAAATAACATGACCTAAAGAGTAAACCCAAACCCCTTTTTATACCATTTTATCACGAACCGAATACGGTCACCATCAAAACCGGCTCCAAGCCCAGCCTATGACAAGGCACAAAGAGATTTCCCTATCTCAATGGGCTGGCACAACTACCTGGGTATCATTAAATAAAATTTGGGAATGATTTACCTGAATTTATAAACATAAAACCATAAACGAAACCAACAAACCAAATATGGATTTGTCAAACCAATACTTCTTTTTCAAAAATTCTGAACTTAATTACACATTTTAAAACAATTTATAAAGACCATTACAAAGGTAAAAAACCAAATATGGACATCACAAGAACCTCCACATGTAAAGAGGCACCACCGTCAAGCCATCTTCACAACACCGCATCACGATTCAATTCTAAAAAAATGAACCACTGGCAGAAATGTTGTACCCAAACCTGTGAGAAATATAACCAAGTCTACTTACACCCAATGATGTAAGTAGGGTGGGAGCAAAAGCCGAATATGATAACACCACTAATAGATTTCATGTGATAAGAATTCAAAGATGAAAATCATGCATGTATTCATTACATGAAATGCTAGTAATAATTTTCTCAAAAGTTGAAACATTAAAATAAACAGTTTTCAAGTGGGATATTTTAAAGAATCGAAACTTTTGAATAATATTCCCAAGATACTAAATTTTGTAGAAAAACATACCATATTCCAATGATAATCATAAATCATCCAATGAGCACAATCAATGGGAAACGACCTCTATGCACTAGCTCCGTGTGGGTCCCAGGTAACTCGTATCTCAGTGATAGTAACAACCATAATATCCATTATAATGCACATGATCCACTACTAGGGATCATTCCAATAACCTAGTGGTCCCCAAACATCATCAACATCATAGTTCATTTATTATTTTCATCGTTAATCTTGATACATGAAATGGAGGCCAAACACCACGGGATCACTGGCATACTAGTACACGTCCACCCTTCTATATACTCAGGCTTCCCTCTTGTGCTCAAAGAATTTCAACAAACCATGAAATATAATTTTCACAAGAAAATAACACATCAACATCCCACCTTTACCTAACATCCAAAATGTATATCACACAAGTCATGTAATCCAAATTTTCATTCAAATGCATTTTGAAAACCCCTCATTTAAACCCAAAAGCACACAAATACCCTACCAAATCATAATTGGTATCCCAAACAACATGTTATAAAACACTTTCATATGTTATATAATAACCCAAATAATACCAAAATATTTACACATGGAAAACACCCAATTTAAAGCAAAAATGTAGCTATAAAATTAAACGCTTAAACAAATCCATCCAAAACAGTTATTGCACCACACATAACATATGAGGAACATGATAAAGGATTAAATCCATCACGATAACTCATAAATAAATTCTTACAGATGGAATAACATACCAAAATTTTTGAAACACTCAAAACATGGTGCGAAAAATCAACCGCACCACCGCTGTACCACAAGGAAGATAAATCCAGCCCTAGACAACAAAATTTGACAAAAAAGACACCAAATCAAACCCTAGGTTCGAACCCTAACTTATAGACATGAGGAGCATAAATAAAGATAAAATAAAACTAAAGCAAGATGGATAAAACTAATAATGAACTCAAAGTTCAAAAATATTTTTAATGACCTGGACACCTTGAACGATTTGGCTGCACAGTTTAGTAAACCGTGCGGCCAAACCATGCGGCCTATTCTGGGCACCCAAAAACATTACATTATCCTAAAATATTAGAGGGTTACAAGGGGGAAAAAGGGGGGAAATATTGGAGAAGTATAGGAGAGAAAAATCCCCAAACCAAGGAATACTTTTCAACCCAAAACTGATCCAACTTGAGGGTACAAACCTCCTCAACAAATTACCCCACAAGTGGTCCCACTAAGAGTGTCACAAAAACAACTCCAAAACACCAAAACCTAATAAAATAATTTTTACAAAAGAGGCGGCCAAGTGTCATACAATACCCTCAAGACCAAGGTTATAGATCAAGAAAAGAGGATATACCAAAATATCAAACTTGGAACACTCGAAAACCAAGAGAAAGATAAGAACTTAAAGTGGATTTGAACAATACCATGGAATTGAAAATCCAGGTGTGACATCTATTCAAAGTATTGTTTAATTATTAATGTTATACGTGACAAAAAGGGTATACCTGAGGTCAAAAAATCTGAAAATAGGGTACATGGGAGGTTATCACAATCCTGAGAGAGGGTAAATTGGAGGTCATCCCAAGCCTAAAGAAGGTACATGGGTTTTTAGCCTGTGTATAACAATTTATGAATTTGTGGGTGGTTAGCATCGACAAAAGATTTTATATTCTTATTTTTAAACAAAATATATATATCTTATTCCAATGTTATGATCTCAGGGATCATGTTATTTTATATCTTTATGATTCATGTCTTAGGAACTTACAATATTAATTTCGTTAATCAAGATTATTATTTTGATATGCCGGGTATGGTTTTCAAATTTTATGATCATGTTCGCATACCCTTATTTACACATTTTGTTTATGTAGTTCCCAAGTTTACCCTTATTTGACATTTAAACTCACAATTTCTTATGGTACATTTCATCTGGTTATGAAGAAAGGTTTTCAGTAGGCTATGTTTTTGAAGATTACTAAAGTGGAAGATATTTATGGGAGACATTTAAGATCTTTCACCAAATTAGAATATTATATACCAAATCTCAAAATAAACTAAAATATTACTATTCTCATGTTTGTGTTTTTTGATGCATTGAATATTTAGATAAAAATTTTAATATATATGTAGGAAAAGCCGGGGATTTTATAGTTATTTTCTCATATGTGGATTTTATTTTCATATCTAGTTCTTAAGTTGTAACTTGGAATCTTAGTATTTGTTAATTAAAAATTTCTAAAACTATGTATCTACAATTATATGACACATAACTCTAAATAGTTTTCAAAAAACACACCTGGATACTTGAGAGATATCTTCCACATAAGTCTTCATATATTTATCACCCTATTTCTTCATTTTGAAGGGTTCTTTTACTATCGAGATAAAGAATATGAAAAAATATATTTACTTTTATTTCATCCAATAATCTTAATTTTATCTTTCTATTTTCATAATTATTTTACACCTTGGCTTCATCTTATATTATAAATGATAAATAACCATATTGATTTTTTTAATTCATGAAGCATAAAAATAAACATTCAATAAATCATAATATCCTTATAATAATTGAAGGTTATACCTTACTAATTTAGTCATTTACAAAATAATGGTCATCATGTGTTAAGATAATAATAAATATGGATAAAACATCAGGTGAAGAAGTAATGTAATAATATCTGAAAAATCAATAACAACACCCAATGTTTAAATTAAAAAAAATCTAAAACTATTAAAACTATGATTTAACAAATTAAAAACACAAAATTTGAAAGATTTTATCATGTATTATTCTACAATAAACTAAACACTTACCTCAATAAATTATTTAACTCTAATAATTATTATAAAAATATTATTTACTATATTCTAAACCCAAATATAATAGAATTATATGCTCTTAGAAATATATTATTTATCCCCATAAAAACTAAATCACTTTATCATAAAATCAAAATAAAATAATAAATTCTTCTTAAAGTTAACTCAATCAATATTCCTCAAATAATATGATCCACTTAAACACTAGAAAAAATATATTATGAACCTAATGTATGGTAAACATATCCTTGATTTACTTTTTCATAAAATTAACATCCAATCCTGAAGGTTATCAATATGTTCCTATAAATATTATTACCCTCTAAATATCCATAATAACCTTCTTTTAAATTCATATACTAACCCCAATGGTCATCTACACATTGATATTTTCCCCAAAAAATAAATTTCTTATCTAATAAATTCTATACTAAATCAAATATGAAACCCAAGGTTTATATTTACCTCAATCATGTATTCCCATAAATGATTCTAGTAATATCCTAAATTAATAAAAAATTTATCATCCATGACTTAAAAAAATTGTCTATATATATAAACCTATACCAAACCTAAAAACTATCAACCTTTAATAATATTTATGCCTCCTGAATTATCATTAATCTATAACATCCTAATTTCTAATGCTACCTAAACATAGCTCAAATGACAACTAAGACCCTCCAAACCCACACTCCCAGATCTGGGGTTAAAAACGTACCTTTTAAATAATGTCTTTAATACCAACTAAAGAAGCCCATTTTTAAACATCAATCATTTAAATATCAAAATAAATTTTCTAGTCAATTTCAAGGTTTAGATATTTAAATAATTATGACAAATAGAAACTTTGTAAAATCTATGTCTTCCCATCAAATGAACAATTTTCCCATTATAACAATATTTCCATATTCCATATTTATTCATCAATATATCCAAAAATATATCTATACATGGTATAATTATATATATTTCATATATATTATATTTATTCATAACTTATAGAATAAAAACATGATAGAGGGGTCTTAAACACTCAATAAAGGTAGCACACAATGGAAGATTTTATAGAGAAACAAATTTGAGTAATATGGATGAGTAAATAATCAATAAATGTTCCTTATAATTAGTAACGTGGTCACAAAATATCCCCATAAATAACACAACATTTTAAATAATAACATTAAAACCAATGCATATCTTCATTGTAATGAAGTAAATACTGTGTGACATCATAATTGTACCATCAAGGCCTTAACCAATAAATATATCATACTATAAAGGCCTCATAAAAGCCATATTTCAAACCCTAAAGGCCCCAACCAAGACATATTTCATACCAATAAGGCATAATCTAAGAAATATTTCATTACATCAAGGCCTCATCCAAGACAAATTACATTTTAAGGTTAGGTATATAGTAAGATATACTCATTATTGTTTTCAAGAGACCATATCTCATGTGTTGAGGGTCTATAACGGACCCCACCTATAGATACCCCAACCCAATTTTTGTAATGTTGGGACCTTAAATTAATACATTTGAATATACACAAAACTTAAATCCCAAAATACTGATCAATTTAGTAGTTTTTGAAGACATATTACATACAATAACTTTATATTACTACATTAAAGGATAAAAGAACAACATATAAACTCCATTTTAATCACCCATAAACTTTGAGATTATTAAGGAAAATCATTCATGCTATACATGTTCACATCTAAGGGAAAAATAAAAAATAATAAAGGAATGATCTCATATACTCAGTAAGGGTAAGAAATATAGTGTAGCCTATCATAAATAAACATAAATAATTAGTTATCGTCAATAACTACAAACACATTCCAATACAACATAATCTTGATCATAATATGGTAGAAGTAAAAGCTGATTAAATATTTCTATAATAGAAAATAACCTTGGATATTATACATGTCAAATAACCACACGGAATATTAATTACTAGTTTCATAATGATTTAATCATAATGTCGTATATCATAAACATGCCCTCATGGATTCACCCAAGACAATATCCATGATGGGTAAAAACCTGTTCTAGTTTGTCCCGTGAGTCCTACCGATTCATAGAAGGGATATAGCAGGGACCACCCATCACTTACTAAGTAAAATTAATTCATAATGTGAATGGGTTTAAACCTAAAACACATATTCATATAAAATATAATAACTTTCTCCAATCTGTAAACATAATCATGAACTATTCTGAGTAGTATGGTCAACGGTATTAAGATAACACATCCATAGTCAAACTAATTGTTGGATCAGATTACACTAAATATACACAAGAGGGGGGTGAATTTTGTCTTATCAAAAATATTTGTGTGATTGTGTTCTGCCTTTTATCTTTAATCAGATAAAATGATGCAGCAAAAATTTAAATAGCAGAAACACAAGATGTATAGTGGTTCGAGGAAGAGAAGGCCCCTAGTCCATTCCACCAAAACTCTATTCCGCGAGCTTGGTTATTTTCACTATCTGGTCCTCGTTTCAACAGACCGGTTCACAAATGAGTACAGGAAGTTGACACTTTACAATCCAAGGCAAAACAATGCCTTCTAGTTCACTTACAGAACCTACACAGATTAGTACGAGAAGCTGGTTACTCATGATAAAAAGAATTTTAGAAACAACTTTTCAGTTGATCTTCACAATTGAAACTGAATTTAATTGACAGTAGATGGGTCGTTGTCTCTAGAAATATTGATTTTCAAGTTGAAGCAGTTCTGAGTCGATCCGGTTGTAGTAGATATAGAGATATAATTCACAACTTCAGCAGTAGTAGATCTACAGTAGATATTTGATGTATAAAAAGTGAATTATCTATCGAGTTCCTTTTTCTTAAATAAACAGAGCTTTGATGCTCCGTTTGAATCAGCAGATCAGTGTAATTTTTGTTGTCTCTGTTTTCCACCTTTTTGAATAATATATTGATCACCACACACCTACGCCTGGTGTTTCAGAGAAAACATATATAATAAAGCCGAGCATATCCTTTTCACATTTAGATCCATAAAAGTCGCATTTTGATTCGCGATATTCAAAAATATGAATTTACATAGCAGTCGTAACTTCCCTTAAGACTCGGCATAAAAATATCCTTTTAATTCGATCTTTAATCCATTGATAAAACAGATTTGACTCGGTCAAAGTCATATTTTTAAAATCGACTTTAAATCCGGCTTGAAATCAGCCTAACAATCTACTTGCTGACCGTTGCATAAAAATATCCTATGTAAAACATTCCAAAGCTAAACGTAAGGTTGATGATGTGGCCTCCAAAGGTAGGGTTGACAACGTAAGGTTGAACATAAACGTAGGTTTCATGTTACTTTCTTAAAACATAAGGTTGATCATAAACGTAGGGTTGATCATCCATACTTTTTCATCAACTCTCAGATAAAAGATAAAAGATCCATTCAAAGAACGTATGGTTGTTTACAAAAGTAAGGTTGATGAACCATACTTTTGAGAAACAAATATAACATTTAATATTTATGTATGGTTCTCCTTCCATACTTTGTTGATAACACAAACGTATGGTTCTTTCCTAACGTAAGGTTCTTCTTCCATACTTTGCTGATAATTCAAACATAAGGTTCTTCTTCCATACTTTTCCGATAATGCAAATGTAAGGTTCTTCTTCCACACATTGCCGATAAAGTATGGTCGATTAACCATACTTTTCTATTATCTCAAAAAGTATACATGCTTTTCATCCTTACACTATGTCTATCCACGTAGGGTTTGAACAGTGATTCCGGGTCACGCTAAAGCAGATTCTGAATAAGTAGTGCATGAACAGTGTTTCCAGAACATGCTAAATATGAATACTTTAACAATAAATTTCAGTAATTTCAAGAGTAAAATAAATTAATAAATTCCTGAAAAATACTAAATAAAATAATTAGAAAATAATTAAGGGTATTTGGGAGCATCAAAATTATCATAAATAGATATAGTATTATTTTCAATAATCTCCCCCTTTAAATAACATTATTATGTATTGTTGAAAACAATACTTTTCTCAAAAATATCCCCTTTTTGGTGATCACAAAACCCATAAAATAATAAGACTAATTAAACGAAATTAACTTCCAAATTAGTTACATAATGTTTTATAATTTTGAGAGGATAAAACGATATTTCATTTTAACAAAATCATTTCAACAAATATAAATTTCTCCCCCTTTATGAAAATAAACTAATTTTTCATTAAAAATAAAAGTTTCTAGTGTTGTCCAAGTTTCTCCCTCTGAATAAAAAGAAAAAGAAAATTTCCCTTTAAAATAAACGACTATTAATAACTAAAAATAGTTTTCAATATATGTATAAATCTGTATAAATCCAAAACATTAAATATACAGGAAATCATATAAATAAGGTTTTTAAAATTAAATGTTGTGTTTATCCAAATTCCCCCCCCCCCCTTGTGATATCAAAAGGAATGAAAAATCATGGATTTTAACACAATTAATGTTGCATTGAACTATAGGCAAATGCTATTATTAATTGCTTATCAATAATTAAATCTGGAGAACTAGAATATCAAAATAAAAACAGGAAAACAAATTGAATGAAAGAAACAGAGCTTATTAAAAATTAAAAATAGATACAAGTATGATAAACAAAGGAATCAAGGTTTGGGCAAGATAGTCAGTAGGCTCTATCTCCTCTGGATTGCAGACTTGATTTCTGTAAACTATTCCCTGAGTATCTTCATCATCCCATCTCCAATTTTGATAATGAGATCTCTGTTATCCTGATTCATATGAATATCCTCGATTAAATTGACCCTGAAAAACTCATGCATCCTTTCCTATTTTTATATAAACATTGACAGCTTCTCTGACATATGATTTAACATTGTTTGGATTGGTGGCTCACTAGATGTCAGTTGATCCACTAAAAATTTATGATTTTCTTGCAACACTGATGAAGGAAAACTGTTACATTGAATATCTTGCAACCAGTCATTCATGTTGCTCATCTCGGCTGTGATAGCTTGAAATCGTCTGATTAAATGAGGTGAAGTACCTGATCCACTAATAGAACTATTTGCAACTGATGCAAATTGGTGCTCCATAAACAATTTCAGATCTGATAAATCTGTCTTCATAAACATTTCAAATTTCAACTTGGCAACTGCATTCAATATATCCTCTTTAAACATTTCAACTTGTTTCCTTGAAACTGTACTCTCCTTTAGCTTTTGAAATCTCAATTGTTCTAAGTATAAGGCATTTCTCAGAGTGACATTCTCATATTCTAACTGAGACAACTTTTTGTACAGTTTATGAACTTCTTTCTTCCTTGAATCAGAGGCACCATGTGCTTGATTCGCATTCTCAGACTCTGGATGATGCAGTAGTATCAAGGGTAATGATTCAGCATCGGATTTTTCTTCTCCTTAGCATGAGTAGGTCGGTCCATATATTTTTCCTCAGAGTCCTTTCCAGACTCTTCCATATAGAAATCCTCTTGAAGTACCTATGTTGGAGCATCAGGGAGATGTTCATCACAAATATCAGCATCTTGGTCTTCCACTTGAATTTCGAGAAAAATATATTCAGGATTTTCTGGAGGTCTGGCCACTTCCTCACCAGGCTCTGCCTCCTTATCTTTTTCATGTTGAAGTGTATCTTCAACATCAGCTACAATCTGTTCTAGAGTCTCCCTTTGAGCTTCTTCTTGAACTCTTGATCCCTCTACTGGTCCTGTCCTTTCACTAACATCTTCCTCGGTCTTATCAATAGAATCCTCTATTACAAAAGTATAAGAAAATAATGCTTCTGTTGTTACCAAAGCAGGGGAAGTAATTTCCACATTAAAAGGTCTAGTTCTTAGAGATTGAAGTCCCTCCTGTCTTCTTTCTTCCTCAGCATCTTCCACTTCAAATCAGATTCTTCTTTTTACATTTCTAACTCTTGATTCAGCTTGTACCTCCTTGGACTTAGCAGGTTGAGCCTGAGCACTATATGAGTCATCGTCAGCTCCAACTGGCAAAATTTTCCTTTGATAGTGCTCTAGAAATAGCCAATTTTTCTTAGAGTTGCATCATTGAACACATTGTTGTGATGACAGTGCATGCAGGCATCCAGTAATCTCACCATGTCCTTCTTATGAAACAGCTTGGAAATGAATCGACCAAAAGGATAAATGTTCATCCAAGAATCACTTTGACAATAGTAATTGAGTTACCTTACCATGTACCTTGGAAAGTATAATTTTATATCACTTAACATAAGATACATTATATACATATCGGGATATAATATTTTTTCCATCTCAGACATCCTCGGTGCAATTCCTGTTTGCACAAATTTGACCAAAATTTTCTGATCAGGCTCCAAATCCTTGATAAAAATTTTCTTTATAGTCTTAGTACCAAAATGAAAAGACATTATGTCCTCTGATTTATGCACAGAATCTCCAATATTTTTCAAATCGAAATGAAAAACTCCCTCATGAGAGCAGTTGAGAATCTGAGCAATTTCTATTGACGAGATTGAGAAATCCCTATCCTCTATATTAGCCATCATTCTATCCTCAGTATCTTCCAGAGTAAACTGTATAGATTTGAAGAAGTATCTAAGTTCTAACTCATACATAAATTCCATATTTTCACTATTGAACATCTGTTCAAGGTTTAGAAATGACAACGCTTGTTTCAACAGTAGATTTGTCTGAAATAACCTGTCGGGATCGATTACCTTGCCCTGTAAGATTTTTCTTCCTTCAGAGCGTTGTCTCTTGGAATTGTGTGTCTTAGATTCACTGGCCCTTCTATTCCTCACCATCTCTGGGAGAATCTCTGAAGGTTTGAAGGATAGGGTTTTAGAGGTTTGAATATTAGGGTTCACGAGCAGAAGTACGGTTTGCGGATTCGAAAAGGTTTCGATAGAAATGAAACGGTTTAGAAGTCGAAAGGGTTTCTTACAACCTTGATACCCGTGTTTTTAATAATCATTACATATATTTAGAAATAAATAAAATAGATTACACTGTGAAAAGAAAATTATTCTGTTTGAAAAACAAATATAGAAAAAATATTTTAAGCAAAATTAAAATAACGAACTAGCATTGTAAAATAAAATTTTATTTAAAATAAAATAAACCTATCTCCCACTTAATAAATTCAAACATTACAGTGGGAAGTGGTTTAGTAAAAATATTTTCTAATTGAATTTCTATATTTATAAATTCTAAAAATATATCCTTTTTAATAACATGATCTCTTAAAAAGTGATGACTTATATCAATGTGCTGAGTTCGAGAATGACTAATAGGATATTTTGAAATATTAATTGCACTTGTATTATCACATAAAATAGGTGTATTATTAAAATTCAATCCGAAGTCTATAAGAGGGTTTTTCATCCACAACACTTGTGCATAGAAACTACCAGCAGAAATATATTCTACCTCGGCTGTTGACAGGGAAACTGAATGTTGTTTCTTACTAGACCATGACACTAAAGATTTTTCTAAACAGTGACATGTTCCTGTGGTACTTTTTCTATCTAATCGATTACTTCCAAAGTCAGCATCAGAATGTGAAATAAATTTAAAATCAGAAGTTTTAGGATAATAATGAGATTGAAAAACAGTTCCTTTTAAATATCTAAAAATTATATTAATAGCAGTTAGATGAGATTCTTTATGATTTGATTGAAATCATTCACAAAGACATACTGAATACATTATATCTGGCCTGGTAGTTGTAAGATATAATAAACTACCAATCATGCCTCTATATAACTTGTTGTCATCTGATTTTCCAGTTTCATCCAAATCAAGTTTTATATTTGTACACATAGGAGTTGTATATGTATTGCTGTTTTCATGTACAAATATCTTCAACAAATAATTAATGTATTTGATTTGATTCAAAAAATTTCCCAAATCTTTTTGATAAATTTGAAGTCTTAAAAATAAATTTAGTTCTCCCATCATACTCATTTCAAATTATTTTTGCATTATCTTTGAAAACTCATGACAAATGGTTTTCTAGTTGATCCAAAAAATTACATAATCAACATAAATTTAAACCAATAAAATATTATTTTTCACAGTTTTCTTAAAGAGTGTTGGGTCTTCCATTCCAACAGTAAAATCATTTTTCAAAAGAAAAGAACTTAATATTTCATACCATGATCTAGGTGCTTGTTTAAGGCCATAAAGAGCTTTAGTAAGTTTAAAAAGAGAATCAGGTTTTTGAGATTTTTCAAAACCAGGAGGTTGCTCAACATAAACTTCCTCCATTAAATAACCATTTAAAAAGATATATTTAACATCCATGTGAAATAATTTAAAGTTCATATGAGATGCTTAGTCTAAGAGAATTCCAATGGCTTCTAGACTAGCTACAGGTGCAAAGGTCTCATCATAATCTATACCTTCTTCCTGATTTTATCCTTTAGCAACTAATCATGATTTATTTCTAGTTATTGTGCCTTGGTCATCCTATTTATTTATAAATACCCATTTGGTTCCTATTACCGGATAATTATTAGGACTTTCCACTAATTCCCAAACTTCATTTCTTTTAAACTGGTTTAATTCATCTTGCATTTCTATTACCCACCTTTCATCATCTAAAGCTTCTTCTATAGTCTTGGGTTATTGTTGGGATAGGATGGTAGAGAATTCCACTAGGTTTCCTAAGTTTCTTCTAGTTTGAATACCGGTCTCTAAGTCACATATCACAGTTTCTAAAGGGAGATTCTTTAGGGTTCTAGACTATCTAGGAAATACATTTAAAGGTTCTTCAGTATCATGTTCTTCTGAACTGGACTGAATTTCTTTTATATCATTTTCAAAATCATTCTTTCAGTTCTCAAGTCTCATGTTATCATTACAGTCATCTTCACCCATTTGATCTGTCCTTTTCTCAAAGGGATCAGATTCATCAAATTTCACATGAACTGATTCTTCAACAATCCTTGACTTTTTATTATAGAATCTATAAGATTTGGAGGTAGCAGAATAATCTAAGAAAATACCTTCATCAGATTTTGGATCGAACTTACCAAGATTATCTTTGGTGTTCAAGATGTAGACCTTGCATCCAAAAACATTAAAGTAATTTACTTTAGGTTTTCTGTTGTTCCATAGTTCATAGGGTGTCTTTTTCAAAATAGGTCTAATTAAAACTCTATTAATTATATAGTAAGCTGTATTTATAGCTTCTGACTAAAAATATATAGGTAGTCTATATTCATTTAACATAGTTCTAGCCATTTATTAAATTGTTCTATTTCTTATTTTTAAAATCTCATTCTGTTGAGGTGTTCTTGGTGTAGAGAAGGTTTATTTAATACCCATGTTTGAGCAAAATGAATTAAATTCATGATTCTAAAATTATCCATCATGATCACTTCTCAATTAGATTATATTAAAACCTTTTTCATTTTGAACAGTTTTGTAGACACTTTCAAATAAAGTAAAAGCTTCATTTTTAAATTTCAAAAATAAAATCCAATTAAATCTAGAATAATCACTAACTGATACATAAACATATAATTTACCAGCTAAGCTTGCTACTCTGGAAGGTCCAAACAAATCCATATGGATAAGTTCTAGAGGTTTAGTTTTAGCAACATTATTAACAGATTTGAATGATGATTTGTGTTGCTTGACAAGTTGGCATACATCACATAATCTGTCACATTCAAATGTGAGACTAGGAAAATCAGAAACTAGATGTTTCTTAGATAATTTATGTAAAAAATATACATTTCAATGTCCACGTCTCTTATGCCAGATCCAAGATTCACTTACTTTATCAATCAAGCAGTTTACTTGTTGTTTACACAAGGAATTTAAATCCAAATTATAGATATTATCAGTTCTTGGTGCCTCAAATTTAAACAGATTATCTTTAGAAATAGTACAGCAATTGTTAGTAAAATCAACAGTATATCCATCATCACAAAGTTTAGAGATACTTATCAGGTTGTGTTTCAATCCTTGTACATAAAGTACTTTATTAATTGAGATAACTTTTGTATCTCCAACTGTTCCAATGCCAACAATTTTTCCTTTGGCATTGTCACCAAATGTGACAAGTCCTCCTTCCTTTTGAGTGAGTGAAGAAAAATTTAATTACTTTCCACTCATATGTATTGAGCAGTCACTTTCCATGTACCATATATCTTTTCTACTCTGGTGTCCTGCTACCTGCAAACTCATTTAAACAAATTGCTTTGGTACCCATATTCTGTTGGGTCCAGGGGTGTTAGCTAGAAATGATCTGGGTATCCATATTTTATTTGTTCTTTTAAAATATGCTGAATCGTATTAGTATTTTGAAACATAGGCTTTCTTAATACCACAAATTTGAAGTTGTATTAAGAAATAGTTTTTAGCTATATGTCCCTTTGTCCCACAAAATTTACAATTAACCTTTTTAGTGCTAGGAACAAAATAATTTTTATATAGCTTAGGTTTTTCTCCTTTACTGTCAATTCCAAATATCTCATTTTTAATGACATTTTTTCCAAAAATTTCATTTAATGAATTATCTACTTTTGTAAAAACCAATGCAGCTTGTTTGTAAGACTCTACTTCATCCAGCAGTGTTTTTATTCTTGATTCAAAATTAATATAGTTAGTGTTAATAGAATTGTATTTATCAGTTAATTCATTATATTGTATCAGCATTGTATCTCTTTCATCAGAAACAACTTTATGAACATTCTTTAATGACTTATGCTTCTTAAATAGAGAGTCATATTTTTCTTCAACCATATTGCAGTAGGCTGCAAGTTTTTCATTTGAGTAATTAGATTTAGAACTAGAATCAGAAGAGTAGTGATATTGTACATCATTTGTTTCTTCCATAAAACACATGTTGGCTTTCATATTTGCATCTTCTTTCTCTGATCTTGATTCAGGAGAGCTACTAGAGTCTTCAGATACACTCCAAGTGGACTTTATAGCTTTCTTGTCTTTCTGCAAATAGTTATTTCTTTTAAACAATTTCTTCTTCTTTGAATCTTTCAATTGTGGGAAATTTGGTCTTATATGACCCCATATTCTTTCACTCATAGCATCTTACTTCCTTATCATATCTCTTAAAATATTTTTTGAAGACTATTTTCTTGCTGTAGAATTTTTTAATTTTCTAGCTAGCTGAGCCAGTTCTTCATCTGAGTTTGATGAGTCAGAGCTTTCTGATTTAGCTTTTACTTCTTTGTTCTTCAACTTTCTACTATTTCTCTGTGATAATGCTTTCAGGGTAGTATATTCTCTTTTAATAATAACTTTATGTTCATTAGCTTCATATTCCATCTCAACTTCCTACATTATTAATGTTCAAATCAGTTCTCCCATGGTTAAATCTTTGACAGGTGTTGACTGTCTGATTGCTACAGAGATTCCATTCCATTTTTTAGGTAGTACTCTCAACACTTTTAAAGCTTGATCAGCTTGCTTACTGGGATCTCCCAAGGTAGTTATGTTATTAACAATTTATATCAATCTCCCATTCATTTGGGTAATTCTTTTGCTTTCAAACATTCTGAAAGTATCAGATTTCAATTTGGCAGTGGCATATCTCATTTGTCTGACATTTTTTGTTCCTTCATATGCCACATCTATTGTTTTCCACATCTCATATGCTGTTGGGCACTGAGATACTCTGTTAAATTCATCTAGTCCTAGACGGCAGATGATTGCATTCAAAGCCTTCGAATTCATATCATATTCTGCTTCAGTAGCTGCACTCCAGGTTTTAGGTTTTTCTGGTATTTCATATGGAGTTAGAATCTTATAATAGACTCTGTATCCAAGATTTTTCAGATAGCTGATAATTCGAGACTTCCAGCATCCATAGTTTTCTTCATTGAAGTATGGTGCTCTGACCATAGACATTCCCTCTCTTGTATCAGTCATATTACTCTGTGTATAATCACTTTCATCTTGTTAAATATTGGTTAGAAAGTTTACCTCTGATACCAATTTTTGGATCAGATTACACCAAATATACACAAGAGCGGGGTGAATTGTGTCTTCTCAAAAATCATTGCGTGATTGGGTTCTGCCTTTTAACATTAATCAGATAAAATGATGCATCGGAAATATAAATAGCATAAACACATGATGTATAGTAGTTCGGGGAACAGAAGTCCCCTATTCCACTCTACCAACGCTCTATTCCACGAGCCTGGTGATTTTCACTATCTGGTCCTCATTTCAATTGACCGGTTCACAACTGAGTACAGGCAGTTGACACCTTTACAATCCAAGGCAAAACAAAGCCTTCTGGTTCACTTACAGAACCTACACATCTTATTTCGAGAATCTAGTTACTCAAGATAAAAAGAATTTTATAAAGAACTTTTTAGTTTATCTTCACAATTGCAACGGAATTCAATTGAAAGAAGATGGATCGTCGTCTCTAGAAATATTGATTTTTAAGTCGAAATAGTTCTGAGTTGATCCGGTTTCAGTAGATATAGTGATATAATTCACAACATCAGTAGTAGTATATCCACAGTAGATATTTGATGTAGAACAAGTGAATCTCTTATCAAGTTCCTTCTTCTTAAATAAACAGAGCTTTGATGCTCCTTTTGAATTAGCAGATCGGTGTAATTTTTGCAGTCTCTGTTTTCCACCTTTTTGAATAATAGATTGATCACCACACACCTCTGCCAGGTGTTTCATAGAAAACATATATAATAAATCCGATCATATCCTTTGCACATTTAGATTCATTAAAGTCGATTTTTGATTCGCGATATTCAGAAATTTTAATTTACAGAGCAGTCGTAACTTCCCTGAAGACTGGGCATAAAAATAACCTTTTAATTCGATCTTTAATCCATTGATAAAATGGATTTGAATCAGTCAAAGTTGTATTTTTAAAATCGACATTAAATCCGACTTGAAATCAGCCTAACAATCAGCTTGCTGACTGTTGCATAAGAATATCGTCTGTCAAACTTTCCGACGCCAAACGTAAGGTTGATGACGTGGCCTCCAAATGTATGGTTGACAACGTAAGTTTGAACATAAAAATAGGTTTCATGTTACTTTCATAAGTCGTAAGGTTGATCCTAAACATAGGGTTTATTATCCATACTTTTTCTTCAACTCTCAGACGAAAGATAAAAGATCCATTCAAAGAACGTATGGTTGTTTACAAAAGTAAGGTTGATAAACCATACTTTTGAGAAACACACATAACGTTTAATATTTATGTACAGTTCTCCTTCCATAATTTGTTGATAACCCAAATGTAAGGTTCCTTCCTAACGTAAGGTTCTTCTTCCATACTTTTCTGATAATGCAAACGTAAGGTTCTGCTTCCACACTTTGCTGATAATGCAAACGTAAGGTTCTTCTTCCATAATTTTCCGATAAAGTATGGTTGATTAACCATACTTTTATATTATCTCAAAAATTATACACACTTTTCATCCTTACGCTACGTTTATCCATGTAGGGTATGAATAGTGATTTCAGGACACGCTAAAGCAGATTCCGAATAAGTAACTCATGAATAGTGTTTCCAGAACACGCTAAATATGAATACTTTAACAATAAATTCCAATAATTTCAAGAGTAAAATAAATTAATAAATTTCTGAAAAATGATAAATAAAATCATTATAAAATAATTAAGGGTATTTGTGAGAATTAAAATTATCATAAAGAGATAAAGTATTATTTTCAATAATCTCCCCCTTTAAATAACATTATCATGTATTGTTGAAAACAATACTTTGCTCAACACTAATCACAACCCATTTAATCAAATTGGTATATTATAATCATAATATATCAATATGAATAACGAATAATGTTCAAAATAGTTTTTTAAATAGATTAATATACTCTAACAAAATCATTGAGGAATTGTTTAGAGAAATACCCTTTTACCTTTTCAAAGAAGAGTTCTTTTAGAAAAATAATATGTATTGGTAATAATTATTTATATAAAACCAGAAATTAAAATATGTAGTTTTACATGGTAAAATATTTTATTTTATAAAAATAATGGTTTCTTAAAATAGATTATGGGTGGTAATTAAAAATCGGTAAGAAATCGAGAAATTACATTTAATCGAGCCTGTGTATCAGGATAAATCGTGAGAGGAACCTTGTAAGACCTGTATTTCCCCAAAAGAGAAAGATAAACTGATTTTTATACATTATTTTTTAATATATACAATTAATTTTGTATAATTATAAAAAAATAATGAAGATCACATTGGGGTAAATAGGGAGAATTCATAACCTGGTTGAAAATGGAGGTTTTGGGAGAAACCATTACCTTATGTTTGAAAGTGTACTGCACTTGACCATAATTCCCTAGAATATGAAATTAAAATCAATAATAAAATAATTAATAATATTTTATAAATGTAGTTTATTTATTATAATTTTATTAATTTTACTTATGGTCTTGTTTATGAGTTATAAGATGCAATTTAACGTTCAGGAATGTTTGTTTCTTTGGTTTTCATGATCAGTTTACTTGTATATGAGTATGGAATGTCATATAAATAGGAATAGATACCCATAATTTTACATAAATTTTATTTCTAAAAATATATAAATATAATTTTTATATATTTCATTTTTTTATATAGGGTGATGATGAAGCATTAGATGAGAATTAGTGATAACCATTTAGATTATTTTGGTTGGTTTTCGATCGTTACAAACTTGTTTTGTTTTTTTAATTAACATCATGTATATATAATGGATAAAGAACATTAAATAGGTTTTAATACATTTATTATAATATTTTTTAACCATATAAATGGTTTTATGACCAGTCATTAAGTCGGAATTGAAAAAAAAACACATCATCCTTAAAGGTAGTAAATCAACACCTTGCAAACAATGTTTTCATTATTAGAGTAAAAGGAGAGGGAATAGAATTGAGTAATGATTATATAATAAACATAAGTAAATTACCTTATATAAAATATAATAGATATATCATGTCACTTTTTTATACTTAAGTGATAAGAATATAAAAAAATAACTTGAAAAAAATTAACAGAAAAAAGTGGTTTTTACCCCTTGATTTTATCCACCTTGAGAACCTCATTAAAAAAATGGTTTAGGTATTTTAATGATACCAAGGGATACTAGATGTGGGGAATCACATTTAGAAGAGTATTGGGTATAAATTAGTCAAGTCTCAAATTCTTGGAAGGTGTGAGGAGAATGGGTGGTGAGGGTGGTATTTATAGTGGAAGAGATCGTTGTTTTTTGAATATTTTAATCACTTGTTTTCTTATATTTTTACAAGAATATGAATATTGTCATAATTATCACAAAATATATTAAAATAATTATGGTTTTGTTTGAGATTATGGTGATTACATCTCCAATGACTTGATTAATAGTGTATTTACTTTATATTGAATTTATACCATAAATTACTGTATTTTACTATTCCCTGAAAATTCATGGATTCCGAAAAAATCCCAAAAAATGAACCAAACCATTTTTTCAATATGTAGGATTAAAAAATTTAATTCATTTTATAAAAAAAATTAAATATGATAAATTTATTTTTTAAATAAAATTATCATTTACTTGAAAAATAATGATTTTAATATTATAACTATTTTTATAATACTTTCAAAAATTAATCATAGTCTCATAAACTTATCTTATAATAATAATATAACAAAATATTAATTTATGAGTCTATGTAAGGAAAATATATTTTCTTTTAAACCATTTTATTAACAATACAATTTTAAATAAACATTTAATTTTCGCAAAAATACCAATACATAATTTATCATTTCTTTTAAACATTTTTTTACTTATTCTATGATATAAATATACAATATTTTTATGTATATGATAACAACATTTTATTAATTCTTTAATAGGTGATGTTACAATTCTATTGGTTAACTTACTATTCTTAAGGGTCACATTACTATTAAAAATATCAAGTTATTATTCCATTGGTATACGTTCCATTACTTCTATAAATACCTCTTATTTCATTCATTATTTATTTATAAAGTTTTTATCTTATTCTCTAAGTGAATTTTTGTGATTTATACTATATGAAATAACAAAAATAAGGGAATTTCATTGATATAATTCTAGGCCATTACATTCTACCTTCCTAAAAAAATTCTTCCATGAAATTTATAGAATGTCACCTCATAAAAAGATTTCGGTAGTTATTTATCATAACTTCCTCTGCTTCCCATTACACCTCTTTAATTTTATTATTTTTACAAAGTAACTTTAATAGCTGAGTCATATAATTCCTTATAACCTATTATCTAGTCTCCAGAATCTAGATAGGCTCTTCATTGTAAAATAAATCTGGTTTCGATTCTAATTCTTTGGAAGTAAGAACATGTTTTGGGTCTGGAATGTACTTCCTTAACAAAGAGATGTTGAAAACATTGTTTACTTTAGAATGTCTATGAATCATATCCAAATGATAATCCAAAACTCTAACTCTCTCCATGATTTCCAAAGTTCCAATGTATATGGGGCTTAGTTTCCCTTTCTTCACAACTCTTATAACACCCTTACTTGGAGATACCTTAAAGAAAAAATGATCTCCCACATGAAATTACAAATCATTACTTTGATTATAAGTATATATATTTTTCCTATATTGAGATTCATTTGATATGGTATTGAATAATATTCACCATTTTTTGTTTCCTCATATACCTCTAGGCCTACAAGATTCCTTTCACCAACTATAACCCAACAAGTTGGTGTATGAAATATCTTTTTATACAATGTTTCATATGGTACCATTTGAATACTTGAATGGAAACTATATTTATTGTAAAACTCTACCATAGGTAAATATGGATCCCATATTCCTTTAAATTCAAGTGATCATGATCATAGTATGTATTCTAATGTTTTGGTCATCTTTTTTGACTTACCATCAATTTTAGGGTGATAAAACGTTTTCAAATGAAGAACAATATGAAAATAATTTTGAATACTTTTCTATAATTTCTATGTAAAAAAATGTATAAATATCAGACACATCTAAAATTGGTGCTCCATGAAGTCTTAAAAATTAAATAATATAGAGTATTTCAAGGATTTCTAGGGGAAAACATCCCTTTTAGTGATGAAATGTGTAGATTTGGTAAGTAGATCAACAATTACCCCTATTGTATCATTCTTTCTTGGATTTTTTTGGAAATATAATTGAAACATATATAGAAATTTAATCTAATTTACATGTAGGAATAGGAAGAGGTTTCATGAATCCTCTAGGATATTTTATTTCATCCTTCACCTATTGACAGACTAAACGTCTTGATACAGAATTTGTAATTTCCCATTTCATATTATCCCACTAGAAATGTTACATCAAGTCTCTATAATGTTATTTGGGAAACCAATTGAAAAAGTAATAATGTTTCAACATCCTTAATAATTATCATATCAATATTTTCTAGATCCGTGTACACGTGATCCCTTTACCTCATGTTGAGTTCTTTCTATGTTAAGATATATTTCAAACTATTGTGATCTGTATATATTTCACATATTTCACTATAGAGATAGTGTCTCTATATCTTCATAGTAATGATTATATACTCTAACTCAACATCATGAGTTGTACGGTTCTGTTCATGATTTTCTAACTGCCTTGATTCATTGGAAATAACTCTATCATTCTGCATAAGGACACAACCAAGTCCTTTCTTTGATACATTACTATAAATCACTAATTCACCATTTCTCAATGGTAGATTCAAGATTGGATCATTCATTAATATCCCCTTCAACTCTTCAAAACATTCTTTCCATTATTTTTTCCATAAGAACATGACCCATTTATGAGTAATATTGGTTAACAGGTTAGCTATTTAGGAAAAATTATGCATGAAACACCGATACTAACATGGTAAACCAATAAAACTACGTACCTCAGTTATATTCATTGGTGTAGGTCGTTCTAAAAACATCATTTCCTTTAGAGGATCAACAAAGATTACATCCTTATAGACAATATTTCCATGAAAAGAAACTATTTTAATACATAATTCACACTTTTTAAACATACCATATTACCCTTTTCTCCTTAATATTCTTTATAACAACCTGCTTGTGGTTCTCAAAGTCCTCATAGATTTTTGAATATATCAAGATATCATTAATAAATAACACAAAAAATGTGTCATGATATTCCATGAAAACTCCGTTCATTATATCTATAAAAATATAGGGAAAATCAATTAGTCCAAATGGAATTACTGTAAAATCATAATGTCTATACATGGTTCGAAATACTGTATTTAAAAAATCATCATTCCTCACATGCAACTGATGATATCGAGGTCTATGTTCAATATTCTAACAATATTGAGCGTATTGAAGTTGATCAAATGAAGCATAAATTCATTGTACATGGTAATTTTTATTTATAATAATAGAATTGATTTCTCTATAGTTGATGCACTACCTCATTGATCCATCTTTCTTCTTGATAAAGAGAAAAAATGCTCTCTATGGAGAAACACGAAGGTGAATAAATCCGTTATCACTCAATTCAACTAGTTGTTTCTTAAACTCCACTAATTCCATAGTGGAAATTCTATAAGGATACTTTGATATAGTTCTTTCACCCGTAATTAAAACAATAGAGAACTCAACTTCTGACTTTGGAGGATGTCCAGGTAAATCCTCTAGGAATACATCAATATATTCATGCATAATAGGTAAATATTCCATTTTAATATATCTTTCCTCATCCATAGACAATGTTTCATCTTACTCCCAAAGAATTTTATTTTCAAGAGCTACTGGGGGTGGATCTAGATATGACTCATATAATGTATTTTCTTCTCTAATAATAAGGGGTTATATATCATCCTCACCAATTAAAATTTTCCTATTCTTACAATAAATCATCACATAATATTTTAAAATCTAGTTCATATTGGGAATTTTATCAAATACAATCATATGTATGATGAAAAGGTTAGAAACTAAAGCATGTTTGTGTGTCATAAAGGGGATTAATTGACACATCATTATTGCAATGAGACTTTTCTTCGTATTTTTGACTAATTACACCTTTATTAAATCGAAATGGAAATGTATAATTTTATTAGAAAACTAGGAAGATATAAAAAAAATTGATGACCCCAAATTAAATAAATCATTGGCTAAGTGTGAGGAGACTATTAAAGTAAATTCCCCCATATCATTTGGAATTTCAACCTCATCAGTTGTGATCACATAAGCTTTTCCTTTCTCTATTGGCCTTTTTTAGGGGAATTTTCCTTGAAACATAGTAAAATAAATTGAATAATTTACCATATCTTTCCAATGATACCATTAAATATTTTTAGATTCCTTATTTCCCTTTCAATCATGGGAATTGTTTCTTTTTTTTCCACACTTATAACATGCACCCATTCCATTAAATAATGTACCTGGGTGTTTCTTCCCACAATTATCATAGGAAGAAAATTCAAATCGTCGATTTTTTCCTTTTTATTTATTTTCTTTTAAATTGTGTTTATAATCCATATTATTCTTTTTCTTTACATTAAATTCATAAGACTTAGAGAATCCTTTTTCTATTTTTATGGCAGATAAGACTATATCTTCAGATGATGAGAAATTTTGGGAGACTAGTGACCTTTTTGTTAATTGTTTTATCATATCAAAGAATTAATATATATTTTTATTTGGATTTTATATATAATACACAACACAAATTTATAACATTATAAATTTGGCTTTATACTTGTCAACATTCTTATGTTCCTTTTTTCCCAGATTCAATAATTTTCTCTATATATGTGGTCTTTGGTCAAGAGGGAAATATTTTTCTAAGAAAATTTTCTTTGAAAAATTTACATTACATGTTTAATATTTTTACCTCCTCCTTCATGTATTCAATCAATGAACACTGTTGATCATCATCTCCTAGGAGATGATAAATTTCCAGGTCAACATTATCCCTTTCGTTACTTCCCAGAGTGAGAAAAATCTTATTTAAGGAACTTATACACTACTCAGCTACAAATGGTTTTACAGTCCCATTAAATGAAAGATTATGTTGTCACATTAAGTTTTCTAACATTGTTACACCGCATTATGGACCATGATGCTCCCTAAAGGTAAGGTTATTGTTCATAACCTGATTCAGTTTCCTGAGTATAGCTATAAGTTTTTCAGCACATGTTACATCTTTGATTGAAACATCATTATACTAAAATGATGGGAAATCCTTGTATGTATTATGTGTGTTGTTTTGGTTTCCATTCCTTCCACTAGGCTTCATTTATAAACAATGACATACACTTCATTAATTTATGAATCATTTTTCATAATTTATAACTAGAAAAACACTTAACATAAATTAAAATTTATACATGGCTAATCTAATAATCATAAATATTGTTTATTTTGTGACATATTTATGTTTAAATCTTTCATAATGTTTTTTAAAGAGAATGTTAATTATACTATTAATAAAACCCGAGAGTTTCAAACTAGGTGCATAGTAAGGCCCATTTTTGTGTACCAGGTTACCCTGAGTTAGGCCCTTATCATAGTTGTTACCCCTAGGAACATCTATTTCAAAACCACATCCACTATTAGTATCTAGATATGGATGAATTAATTTTAAGACCCATATAATTTCTAAATTACCATAATTATAGGATTTTCTTATATTCTTATCCTCAAAGTCTATCTCAGGGTTAAGTTCTCTAATCTATGTTTTCTAAATCTAGTTTCCAAGGTTTATACTAAAATTAATCTAATACCAACTATAGAGTCCTCAACCCAAGTAGACTAAATAAGGTAAATTAAATTAATAAATAGAAATATATACAAGACTCAAATCCCAGTGGATAGATCATTTTAGTAGTTTTGGGTTCCATATTACAAAAATGAACTTTACATTACAACTTGAAAGAAAACACAACAAAGAAACTCTATTAGAAACACCCATAAACCCCTAGATTGTCCCTACAAATCGTTCATAATATACATCTTCACATCCTGGGGGAAAATAAAACATAGTAAAGGAGGGATATCAAAGGATTTTTTAGGGTAATAAATACAGCAGAATCTATCATAAAACAACATAAACTATAAGTCATGGAGAATAAGTAAAAAACATGTCAATAAGACGTAATCTGGAGCATATATGGTAGGAACACAATACGATTAAGTAATTACATAATAAAACACAACCATGGATATTATACAAGTCGAATAATCACATGTAATATCAATTACAAGTTTCATAATTAGGTAATGCATAATTTCTGACATCATAAACATATCTTCGAGGCTTCAGCTAAGACACCATACATAATTCATAGAAACTCAGTCTAGTTTGTCTCATGAGACCTATCGACGCATGGAGGGGATATAAGAGGACACATCCCTCAAAAACTATGTCCAATGAATTCTCAATATGAATGTTTTTAAACATAAACAATATATAAATATGAAATTTAAATAACTTTCCCCAATATATAGATAATAATAAACCATTATGAGTATTATGGTGAATGGTATTATGATAAAACATTCATAGTCAAAATGATCATAAAATATTTAATGAAATATGGTATATGAAATAATTAGAGGTCAATATCAATAAAGAATAAGATTCAACAGAGGTATTGAAATATATGAAAATAATATAATAAAATCATTGATGAATTTTTGAGAGAAATAACCTTTTTAATTTGCGGGAATATTTCTTTTATAAAAATAATTTCTATTTGTTGTAATTATTTATATAAAACCTGAAATACACAAATATAGTTTTTCATGATAAAATTTTGGATTTTATAAATATAATTTTTTCATCAAACAGATTATGTACAGTACTTGAAAAAGGGTAATAAATCAAGATGTTTCCTTTAATCAGGCTTGCGTATTGAGGATAATTGAGAGGGGAACCTTGTAAAACATGTATTTCCCCATAAAGAAAAGATGAATTGCTCTGGATACATAATTTTGGAACATAAAAATGTAATTTATAAGAATTATATAAAAAAATATGAATTAAATTACTGTAAAAATGTACGAAGCATAACTCAAAATAAAATAGAGGTTCAGGAAAAAATCTCAACTTATATATGAAATTTTAATGCACTTGACCTTAATTACCTAGAAAATAAAATTTGATTCATTAATAAATTAATTAATAACCTTTTATACATTTATTTTTATTTATTATAATTTTATTAATTTCACTTATGGTCTTCTGAATGGGTTATAAGATACAATTGTGTCATTTGGGAGTCTTTGTTTCCTTCGATTTCATGATCAGTTTACTTGTGAATGAGTATGTAAGATAATGTAAATGGGAATACATAACAAGAATTTTATATACAAGTTAATAATTTAAATCAATATAATTAAATGTTTATATTATTTATTTGGTTATTTTATGTGTAGCCGAATCATTAGACAAGATGTTAGTGATAATTGTTTATATTATTTTGGCAGTTTTCAATCCTCTCAAACTAGTTTTGTTTTATTAAATAAAATCATGTATATATAATGGTTACAGAACATTAAATACTATTTAATACATATATAATAATATTTTTTATATATAAAAAATTGTTTTATGACCATCCTTGTAGGTGTAATTGAAAAACAAAAACACATCATCCGTGAAGGCGGTAAATCAGCACCTTACAGGCAATGTCTTCATTTTTAAAATAAAAGTAATGGGAAGATAATTGATTGTGGATTTTTTCATAAACAAAATAAAATTATAGTATATAAAATATACTAGATACATCATGTCACTTTTAGATAGATAGGTGATTATAAGTTAAGAAAATAAAATAACGTGAAAATAAATTAAAAGAAAAAGAAAGTGGGTTTTACCTCTTGATTTTCTCATATTTGAGAACCTCCTTAGGGGAAAACGTTTGGTCTCTTTATGAGACCACAGGATCCTTGATATAGAATATGGGATTTTTAATATTATTATTTATACATTGGAAATGTCTCAAATCTTAGAAGGTGTGAGTTGAAGAGGTGGTGAGGGGCGGTATTTATAATGGAGGAGATGGGTGTTTTTTGAATATTTTAATAATTTATTTATTATATTGGCTCAATATTATGAATAGATGGAGAATTTTCAATAAATATATTAAATAAGGATGTTTATTTTTATATTTTGGTGATTATTACATCAATGACTCATGTAATAGTGTATTTTACTTATAATGCATCTATACCGTGAAATGTCGTATTTAATACTCAATGAAAATTCAAGTATTTTAGAAAAACAATTAACCCTATACATTTTCAAGATGTAGAAATAAAAAATGAACTCAATTTTATGGAAATAATTTTCTAAATATGAGAAATTAAATTTCTAAATAAAATTATCATTTACTTGAAATTTTTTGATTTTAATATTGTAACTATTTTAATAAAACTTTGAAAAATTAATTAAAGTCTCTAAAAATTATCTTATAATCATAATACAACAAAATATTAATTTATGAGACTATTTTATGAAAATATTTTTTCTTTTAATCTATCATATTAATTATAAAATTGTAAATAAACATTTATGTTACCCAAAAATGTTGATACTTAATTTATCATTTTCTTTCAACCATTTATGTACTTATTCCATGATATAAATATACCGTATTTTTATTTATAATATAAAAAATTTATGCACACCTTCATAGGTGAGGTTACTATTATATTGTCTAGTTTACTATTCCTAAGGTTCATAGTATTATTCCAATGTTCATGATACTATTCCATTAGTATAGGTTCCTTAACTTATAAATATACCTCTTATATCATTCATTATTTAATTATTAGGTTTGTATTGTATTCTCTAATTGATTTTATGTGATTATAATATATGAAATAACTATAAGAAGGTAAATTTCATTGATATAATAATGTTTCATTACACCACCCATCATTGACAGATGTCCAATAAATTATTCAAGTATTTAATATACAATACAATACATAACAATATGCTTTAATAATCAGTAAATATCTATATTAAGTCATATAATATTAAATATCAATATTTCTATAAAACATAATCAACCTTCTTTAATAGTCAATAAACATACCCATAGAAAAAATAGTATACAAATAGTTAATAGTTTACCCAGTAAATAAATGAGCCATCTTTATTGGTAAACACTGACAATGAAATTTTTTCAAAATCAATTATTTATATCATATAGAGTATTGGGTATACATATAAGTAAATAATATAACTAATGTAGAATAAATCCATGATAATAAAGAAAATATAAAATAAGGATACCATAAATTCTTAAAAAATAATTCAGTTTTACTGAATATAATTTTATTAGGATATAAAGAGGAAAATTTAAGTGTAACTTTAAAAAAATAAAGTAATTTTTTTATAACATTATTATAAAAAAGTAAAGTTGCATTTAAAATTATTTATAAGATATATCAAGAATATCATTAAAAAATAATTTAAAAATAATATATACTAATGTAATAATTATAATAAATAATGCTTATGTAAGAAACTGTGGAGTGGTAGTTAAAAATAAATACATGTTAAATAAAATAACTTTCAACTGATTTATGAAAATATTGTTTATTTACTTAAATAAAATAATAAAAAATCCCAAAATAATTGGAATAAATATTACGTTGTAAAACCATCAAAAATGGGGAAGGATGATAAATAATGTCTAATGGTCATAATGATTGTAAATTCTTTTTATTAGGAAAATGTTTGAAAATAGTTTGTTTCAAACTTTCATATGTAAATTAAAAAATAATTTTTGAAAAAATATTTAAAAGATTCCTTTTATGTTTTGAGAAGAAATTAAAAGTTAACAATAATTTACCTTAATTACTCATTAAACTATAGAAAAACATTTCTTGAAAAAATATAAAAAATATTATTATTGAAGATAAGAGTTATTAGTGAAAAGGGAGAAATAAGGCAATAATTTCTTATAAACATTCTCTCAGTAGTTTTGAGTACCAAAAATTAGAAAATGTAAATAATGAATTAAAAACTATAAATAACTATAGTAGAATAAAATATATGGGTTTTTTGAGGGAAATGTCATATAATTCTTCTAGATAATATTCAAGAAAAAAAATATTGATTAAAAGTGAGACTGAAACATAAACCCTTACAACTTTGATAACCATCGAATTAAAAGCCTTCAAAATTTATAACATAATATTATTGTATAAATACAATGAATTGAATAAAATATTAATCCAAAATATATTAACGAGGTGGTAATTAAACCATTTAAAATAAATTATAGTCAATACATGGAACATGTATCAGGAAATTGATGTTAACATAAGGAAACGTTACAGATCATATAACACTTGAATCCATGAATCTTGAAAAAGTAAAATTGAACTAGATTGTTAACTACCATGAGTAATCATTTTATTATGATATAATATTTCATCTATGTAGTATAAATACCATATAAAGGAAACATGTGTGTAATTCAAAACATGTCTCGAAGAAGGGAGTTTCAGACAAAAAAACCCTTACCATTGATTCATGCATAGTAGAAAAAACTCTAAAATCCATGTAAAATGAATTTTTATTCATTATAAATCAATAAAAAAACCATATCTATATTTACCTTGATATATACTATTAAATAATAATTTATTATTACCCATTTATTAATAATTGTTTTCAAATCAATATTTTTATGATAATTATTCAGTTTTTATGTATATTTTAATTCAGTGGTTCCAGTATTTACCATTATTCTTGGTTTAATTATAACCAAAATTTTAATCATAGTTTATAGTATCTTTTACATTTAATTATATATTTAATTGGCCACTTCATGGAACTTATGGTGTTGAATCACATGGAAATCATAAAAATCTCATTTTTTGGAAATTTTGGTTCCCAAAAATGAATTGATTTTATTAGTGAATAAAAATATGTATATAACCTTTACAAACCTTAATAATGTTAATAATATTATATTTATACATTTAATAAAATTTTACAACCATCCATGTCATGTGGTGATGGAAATTATAATATTTTATTCGTAGAGTTGGTAGTTCGTGCATACGTACAGACGTTATTTTCAATTTCCACTGAATTATATGGATGGAAATTAGATATTGGTTTATATTTAAATTATAAAAATTATTTAATAAATGTGATATTTTTTAATTAAATAAAAATTTTATAACATTTCATGTCATGAAGTGATGGAACATGACATAAGGCATTCATGGATCCAGTAGTCTTAACGTTTGTAGGATTAATGTTTTCATGTAACAATGGATGGAAAGCTAGTAGATAATGGTTGTTCCAAAAACAAAATCAAATTTTAGAAATCTAATGATACTTATATAAATATATTAATATTTTTATATAATATTTTGTGTATTTAGAATAAGCTAAACTTGAATTAACTCGGTTAGGATGATTACCACTTCTTTTGGTATCCTCCTTTGTATATCTCATTAGTTCTTCTTGGGATGGTATTTTGGTCAGACCAGAACCTCTAGGTCTTGTATAACTATGTTTACAAAAGAATTTGGGGTATATTTATTGAGATACAGTGCTCAATTTGTGTGGATATTTTATAATAGGAGGGGTCCTTTTATTAGTTTTAGGGGTGTAAACTTCATAAATACTCTAAACATTAAAATATTGTAAGTGCCATTATAATTAGAAAGTGAAACCATGTGGAAACAATTTAACATATATGATAATATAAAGTACAAATCACAAAAATGATAAAATTTATATAATTATTTAAGATATTTCAGGTCTTGACCCATTTTTAACCTTCTCTTTAACTCTTTTAACCATTAACATAATGAATAACGTTTACTATAATAACATGAATTCGTGACCAAAAATAAAATTGAAACTATAAAATAATTTTAATGCACTAAATATGTAATCTGTTTTATAAGATTAAATTTGTAGAGGTGGTAATAATAAATTTAAATATATGTAAATTTTAATGAAAAATAGTTTCTAAAAAATGAATTTTTATGGATAAAAATGAATTGACAGCAAAATAATGTAGAGAATTGACCCCCATGAAATTTAACAGTTTATGTATAAAAAATGATATTTATTTAACTTTAAAACCAATCAAAAATATTATTTAACTATGTAAATAATGTATTTATTTAAAGAATCAATAAAGGATCTTCTATTAGAATAAATAATCACCTAGTTTTTAAATTGTCAAATAAAGGTTTATAAATTCAACATATCATTTTATATGTTTTATTTTAATAATTAAGCACATATTATTTCTAAAAAGGGTTTTATAAACCATTAATTTTTTATATCATGATGATGTCTTAGAAGTAATGGTATTTATAAAAATGGTATTCTCTCTAATTTACCTAAAAATAATCATTTTTAGAATATTCCCCAAAAATCAACCTAAGATAATAATTACATGATAATTTTAATAACAAACTTCATTTAATAATGTTAAAATTGTAAAAAATTATAATTTATCTTTAAATAAAAATATAAAATATATTGAAAACTGTTTTATAGGAAAAAAATTTAAAAATTATGTACTCTTAACATTATTTCATATAAATTACCAATGAATGTTAATTTATTTGTTTCAAAATTATACATCCATAATTTCTTAACTTATACCTTTTATTTTAATAAAGTATTATTTTTTCAATTTGGTTTTTTTATATCATATTCTATTCTACGTGATTTTTATTTAAAGTAATTCATACTAAAATTTTAAGGTGCTACACCATTCGTATCCTTACAACCCTAGGAAAATATATATCATGAAAACATTATTAGGCCACTCACTAGACATCATCGCTTTGATTTTCTCAAGGTGTATTAAAAATATTCTCTAATATAACAAGATCTATGAACAATAACTCACAAATATAAAATTGGCATTTGGAATGATTTTTATATAACAAGTGAATCTACAGTGTCTTTGGAACAATTTTCAATTGCATTTCATGATTATCCACTGATCCAAAATAAATAAAACAATAATAAAAAACACCATAGTAAATTGTTAAATATATTTATAGATGATTTGATTCATCATGGAAAGAAAGATATTGAACAAAATAATTACCCCAAATATTATTATAAAAAACACAATGTTTATACTTTCTCATGAAAATAGGCTTAAAATGTATGTCTAATTTAACCTTAATCCATAATATCCCATCCAAAAGTCCTTTATAAAAAAGCATATTAACTCTTTTTAACTCATAAAACAAATCATCTGCAAAATTTATTTGATTATTTTTCATTTGCATATAATTTCACTTCTCAATGTTAATGTATAACCATAGTTACAATTATCCTTTACAGAAATAATAATAGGGGATTATTATGGAAATATATATTATTAAATAAATACCCTCTCCTCAAAATCTTCTAATGTATTTTCAAATATTTAGTATATAATTTTAAGGAAACAATATCATAATTATCCCATGAAATGGGTTTGTAGATAACTCTGTATCCCTCTCTTGTGGGGCTCTAGAGAAGTAATCAAGAAATGCATCACAAAAATCTCTCATCACCTCCAAAAACTAAGACTGAATTACTAAATATTTTGATATAAGAACTAGTCCAATAAACTATCATAGTAAATATATAATTTCATTAAAAATAATCCCTCATTGAATCCAAATGATATCCCACTCCCTTAGAAAAGTATGAACACTCCAATATAGAATATTAAAATAAAATAGATTTTCATTGAAATAAATGCAAGCCTTGAACTTCATTATCCAATCCATTTTAATTATGTGATATTAAATATTCATCTATGGAAATATGATATAATATAAAATTTTCATGTTAAAAAATGGAACATGATAGATACTTAAGTCCTCATTCTACCCATTATTTAATAATAATCTCAATTTTCATTGAATATGACATCATCTCTATGTGAAAATTCAACTATTTCATTACTTATGTAAAAATGAATCGATGATATATACTCACATCAAACATATAAGTGATCATTGTATAAAGAATTGGAATATTTCCTCGTATTTTCATTGGTCTTGTCTTAGACTTCTCTAACATGTTGTCTTGAACAAATGGTTGTCTTAGATTCTTCTATATTTGAATCTTCCACATATTAACACAAGTATTGGTGTGCGATTTAGCTCCAAAATTATTTAATTTCTATATAGTAATAATCTATTATTGTAATTTTTAAGAAGAAAAAGATTTTAAATTTCAACTAATGTTAATATAGGCCTTATTTAGATAGTCATGATTTCCACATGGATGAAATTTACATGGCTCATTAAGATAGTCCTACTTAAATTTTTCAGTTCTGTCCCAATGGTAACACCTATGTTGTATACCCCCCTATGATAAACCTAATATAACCAATTTATTTTAACTTCCACTCTACAAAGAGTCACCCATATTCCTCTTCATCCTACCAAAAAATGATTACTTCAATTTTTATAGGAAATAAAATATGTTTTCACATTGCATCCATTAGATCTACTTCTTCCATAACCTACAAATTAAATATTGATTTATAGATGGGTAAAATGAATATAATCTACCACAAAAATATTTAAATAAAAAAATCATCTCAAAAATTTTCACTTTTATATTTTCATTATTGAAGATCTCTACGGAAAAAAGTACCAACTTCATAAAGAGAGGAGTGTACATTAGCATTTTTTTATTCTCCCACTCTAATTCAATGAATAGATATTTTTTCTATAGTTTCAATATATATAAGAATAAATTATTGATAAGTAGAATATACAATCCAATAAATATAATATTATTATATAGATTCACTTACAAATTTATCAACAACCTCTTACGATTTTCTCCCTTAATCATGTAAGTCTAGAAATCCAAATTTGACATGTCAAGAATATGAAAAAAACTAGAAGCTAAGGGTTATCCTCTCAAACCAATACAAATTTTTTTTTAATTCTTCTATTACCACTAAATGTCGGTGCATTCAGCCTCTAGAACTCTTAGACTCAATATACTTTATTATTTCACATTTTATCCATTCCCATTCCCAAAAAAATTGATTTCATTGGCCAATGAACTCAAGTGTTTTGAAACCCTTTCCAAATTCTTAGAATATTCATCATGAAAAAACTAATTATTTATAGTAAACTCTATAATAGAATAAAATAAAAGATAAAATATGGCTCTTTACATTAATTCCCTTTACTTATATAAAACAGTTTAAAACTCAAACAGGAGATTTTTATTTTATGACTTAGTAGTTTTATTCACCTTCCATAGATTCATTTATTTTTTTAAGTCAATATTCACACAAGAAATCACAACTAATTTTAACTAAAACATATTTTTTACTAATTTTTTTAGAACCACTATAATTAATATTTAAAAATAAATTCTCTATATCTAAAGAATTTTTAAAAATATGATTTATTTTTATGACCTATATAAAAATGATAATCAGGATCCATAAAAAATACCCATCCCAATCCATAATGTTCACAAAACCCTAAAGGGAATAGCTAACCAATATCATACAAGGGAAACTAAAATCACTTAACTCACTCAAACTCCATTGTAACTCAAATTGTTCAATAAAGAAATTTTATAAGCCTTTCTGTGTGTACCATATGAGTTTTAACCATCCTATTATTCATGACTTTTATATTTTAAAGACTCATAAATTAAAAATTATATCATATACATTTTTTCAAAAACCCTAACCTGATAACTTAAATCCTATAAAACAAGATTGGATTATCATAAGTTTTCAAGTGTATTCCTCAATTTATATAGTTTGAAAAACTGTACTGAGGTAAAAATCCACCCATGGGAATAATTAAATAATTGGGTAAGGGTTTTATTAGTGGTTAAAAATTTATTTTATGTTTAACCATATAAAAAACTAAATTACTTTTTAGATTAAAAAATAATTTATATTTAAACACACCCACACACACATGTAAATAAGGAATAATATATTTCACAAGGTTCACCACTGAATAATAGTAGCTAGTTCTTTGTATGATCTAGAAACACCAAAGATTATAAGACCTCCTAAAAAATAAATTGGATTAATCAAATAATAGGTTAAACCTAAAACATTAAATACACCATAGTATATTGGTGGTGTAATTATTTCATTCATGTTAAGGATAATTCAAATAGTTTCACAACAATAAAATATATTCTCAAAAATTCTTACTTTGAGTATATAGTTACTATGTTACTTTGTTCTTCAAAACTCATAGTAGAGAAAGTATTATTTTCCCTCCATGTTCAATCTCTTGTAGAATAATCATTATGTACAACATTTTATTCTTCTTTATCTCTCTTATTTCTTATTTGATATACAACAAAGATTCTCATGGGATTCAAAATTCCCAAAAACAACCATATTCTCCTTCTACTATAAATATATATTCATAAAATAATATTGAGAATAGTAATTCCATGATTCAATGAAAAATCCATGAATGTAGGCAGTGATAAGTCCTCTTATTTATACTTTTTAAACCTTATTACAATCGATTCAAGGCTTCCGTTTAAATATCTAGAGGACCTAGGATCAAAATTTTCATTTTATTTTTTAATATATGTGAACTCATTTTATCAAAAAACTATATGGGTTTAATTTTTTATATATCCCCATGTGCATGGAAAAATTAATATCGTTCCATGTGGAACATCCTTATAGAAAACACATCAATCATCCATGAATAAAATATCACATGAAGAAACCAAAATTATAGACAATGACATTTACTATGATGTAGAGCATCTCAAGAATACTAGTTTTAATTTTGACTGGAATATATTTAACCTCAAGGATATCCTTAGGTTTTACGATTTGATTCAAAATAATGTGCATAATGATCCATTTGATAAAAAATGATAATTGAATCAATGAAATACATCATAATAATCATATAGTTTTTATCTCTAATAGTTTAAAAATAATATCCTATAAACACAAATTTCAACATATCCTATATCATAAAACATTTATATATGTGTGGAACTAATAGTGAGGTAGATCGATCGTGTGTAGTAGACCAATCAACCATTCCAAAATTAATAAAATTGAGTATCAAATTAAAGTACAAATAAATAGACCATGAATGTATAACAAGCTATAAACATTGACCACATGTATAATTGACTAATTGTATGGATCAACCATGTGACATGGATATACCATGGATCAATTTATTGAATAACCACATGTATAACCAATATGTTTTTAATTAATCAACTACAAGTTCAAAGTAATGAACGTGTGAATAAACAGTCAATAGATATTCCACGTGGACATGTGACTTCATGAATTTAAAATTATTGGATCAGCGATAAGGCTGTATTAGTCTAGAAATTTAAAAGTCAATCAAATCAATCCAACGCCTTCACAAACCATATTTTCCTTCATTAAATAACTCAAAATATCTTCTAATATGTTATAGACTGTGTATCTGCATCATCTAAAATGTTTCATTAGTTTCCTTTCAGAATAGCTCTATAACAATGAAATTTTCTTTTAACATGATTTTTCCATTAAAAACAAAATCCAACACAAAAGACCATATCCAATTCAACCTTCTTTTAATGAAAATTTTCTCAATCAGGGGGTTAACAATCTCCCCCTTAGAATTTTTTCTGAGACCATGGAATATAAATCACCTTCCAAATTAACCAACATAGGATTTAATCATTATATAATATTTTTAAATCCTACTAGAGAAAATGGGGAGTATAAAATAATAACACTGAATAAAAATATCAATTTTTCCATAAAAAAAGATATTTTCATTAAACCTCTTCATGCTATAAGCTTGTTCATTCAACCTCTTTAAACCTAATAAATAAATTTTACATGTTCTTCAATAAAAACATTTAAAATGGTTCACTTATTCATAGACTATGTTCAAATCATACCCCTATTAATCCCTCTAAGTACATGCTACCCCTAAATTGGTGAGACAAAAATATCTAGAATTACCCATAAATGTTTCTCTCCCAAATTATAAATAAACATGATAAATACAAATAGTATTAAAAAATATATATGAAAAATTATAAAATCATATTTATGTTTCCATTTATCCCCCTTTGACAACAAAAGTATAATGAAAAAGGTGATCGAGGGGAGATTGAAATCCCATGTACAACTAAATTTTTCTCAAATGCATTCTATGATAATGGTTTCATGAACACATCAACCATTTATCCTTAGTGATAAAAAATATTTCTTTATCTTAATTATATTTAAGATCCTTGGTGAAATGATATTTTATATCTAAGTTTTTTCTCCTTGTATGAAGAATAGGATTATTTGGTATGTTTATGCACTTTGATTTTCATAACCCAAGAGATGTGGATATTGTACTTTTACCTCAAGGTATTCCAACATATTTTTCAACAAAAGTAATTGATTAATGTATGAACATGAATAAACATACTCTACCTTATAAGTTCTCAGGGTCATAGAATCATGCTTTTTTGTGTTAGAAAAAACACACATCTCTAGATGAATTAATATTCCCCTGTTGTTAATTTTCTATCATTTACACATCTTACCCAATCTTTATCTAAAAAATCAGACTGGTTTAACACTAATTTTATGTAAAATGTTAACCCAAAATCATTTTATAAATTTATTTCCATAAGGATCCTTTTCCCATCCAATAGATGTGACATTTTTAGAACACTTTGGAATCTATAATAGAGGGTAGAACATAATCTATATCTATCCATGAATATATAATGTATAATGGACTTCCAGTTAGTTTTCAAAATTCTCCTTGATCAACTTATAATCCATTTTTATCTTTATATATATTAGTTCTTACTGATATAGGTGTATAAATAGATATTAAATCTTCCATGTCAATCCTTTTAAGTAGTTCTCTAGAAATAATTAAAAGAAATATATTTTTCTTGATAATTTTTTTGGATAAAGAAAAATCCCATCACATTAAGAATGAAAATTCCAAATAACTCCATCATTTTTTTGGAAAAATAATCACAAAATTATTCATTTATAAATTAATAATAAATTTCATTAAAAAAAGGAGATACCAAGGTCCAAACATGTCAAGGAGGTATATAGTAATGAAGGCCTAGGGTGTCTTCCTGAACAAGATTAACGCACTCCAGGGGAGGGGATGTGATACTATTATAAATGATACATGAGTTATTAGATATTCATCCAAAAACCAAGTATTCTATGACCATGTTTCCCTCTCTATATATGGGTAATTTTGATGTCACTAGTAAGAAAAATATTTCACTTATATACTAGATAAATGGTAGCTGAATGGATGTGGTCCACTTCCTGAATGTACCTTTGGATTATAAAAGAGTTTGTCTCCACCCATTGAAAATTTATATTGTGAGAGGAGAAAAAATCCATCCCTTTAAGCATGGTTATGGATTCCACCATAAGAGCGTCTCTCAGATAAATAAAGATGATAGAAGTTAACAAAAATGATCCATAATGACCCTAAAAACCCCTCCTCGACAAATGTATAACTCTATGAAAGATCTATCATTATTCAACTTGAACCCTCTTTGAGAGGGATTCCATATCACCCATTTACCTAGGGTAGCCACTCTAGAAACTGAGAAAATTCCATTACTATCCATGATCCTTCAGAATGGGGGAGATAAATCACACTTCTTCATTAACATAATAATATCTACCACTAGAATTCTCCCCCTAACCTACATTAATATGTGTGAACTAGAGACTAAAATAGTTCTGGTTTTTATGTGCCTTTAGGATTCCCTAACATCCTACCTAAAATAATAACTCCCACTCCATTATCTCATGCATGTTTTCATCCAATCCATGAAACTATGGGAGGAGAAAAGTGTCTCCAGAAAGACCCTGGATATCATATACAAAAACCATAATAATGATACATACCATATTTCCATATTTTATGTAAATATTTTTGTCTACTCTCACTTTTAGGAAAATTATATTATTCAACAAGGTTTACAACATAGAATACCAAGGTCTTGCAGCTTGGTTAAACACATATAATTCAACTAACCAAAAACATGATTTTCATATTATATGGGTAAGAAACCCTATGCTTTATTAATAAAAACATCATCTTCTAGCTCACCATTAATAATGATTGACTTTATATTCATTTGAAAAAATCGGTATTTCATTTGGGTATAAATATCAAGAAATTTTATTATGGTTACTAGTATCAAAACTAGTGAATAATTATCATCAAAATATAATCCTTCCACGTAATAATAGATATTACACACTAGTCTTGCATTATTTATAATCACTTCACCTTATCATTCATTTTTATATGAATATACCTTTTTGTTCCAATTGTGTTCATATATTTGGGTATGGGTATCAACACCCATGTATAATATTCTGTTATATTATCTCATTCATCATTTGTATAATTAACCCATTCTTAATGTTCCATGGATTCTTCCACATCAATTAGTTAAACTTATGGAAATATTATGGTATGTGATATTTTTTTCAATTTTCTCCTAGATTGAACTTTATTTCCTTGATCTCAACTTATATATTGAAATTATACCTACTTTCTCAGCCTTGGATGAGATGAATGGTGTTTTTACGCATCACTTGAGTCATTTGAATCATCATCTTTAAGCTAAAATTTTGCATAACTTCCATCATTTTCTAAAACATTATCCAACTATTTAACTAAACTAGAATCATCTTTTCCACCTATAATACTTATTATTTAATGGATGTCTTCTTTCATTTCTTATTACAAAAATTTAACATGAGTAGTATCTAAGGTATTATTTTCCTTTGTGTTTTTGAATGGGTGTACCCTTCTATTTGAATTATAACCCATGAAAAATCCATCCACAACTCTTCTATTAAACTTCACAAGATTCTCAACATTGACATTATTAATACAAGAACACCCAAATACTCTTGAATACTTTAAATGTGGTGTATTATTATAATATATCTCGTATGGTTAAGTGTTATAGTTTGTTCTACATAATAATATATTTTTAAAATGAACTAATTCTCTAATAGCGTGTCTCCATAAATACTAAGAAGTTTTGTTATCTATGAATATTATTCATTCCACCTCCACTAAGCTTCAACTGTTCTATTATACTAAAGTATTTTTTTGTGGGTATTCTTGAACTATTTTCATAATGAATACCATGATTCTCTAGGTAATCTAAAAATCTTATATTTTTTAATTCAATACTTTTTTTTGAATCTTCAATAATGGATGATCAAATTCATTTTCATATTTTTTCCTAAAACTTTTGAACAACTTAAGGGATAAAATTTTAGGTCTCATAAACATGATTCATAAAATATGAGTAAATAATTACTTATAAAATAAATACTTATCTTTATTTCTATATTAATTTCACATGGTCCCATAGATGTCATAATGAATAAGCTTCAAGGAATGAGATGTGTGAATATCCACATTCTTATGTGACGAATTATAATTCTTCCCCTTTTGGCATATGGATCATATCTATTACCTATATCAAATCATATTAGGAAAATCATGGAGAAATTCCTTTTATCTAATAATACTCATATTTATCTGATAAATATATCCCAACATTCTATTCTATAGTGAATTTTCTTATTTCATACGTAGGTGGCATGAATTTGGACTATCACCAATATGAAACAAGTTTTACTTGGTTCATTATCCTCTTGTTACAAACATAGAATCATTAAATATTTTCACAAAAAAGAATCTATCCAAAAAATATAATTATTCTCTTCATCACATATGTGAGAAACACTTGACAAGTTGAGTTTTAATCCTTCAACAAACCAATGATTTTCTTACTCCCACTTTTCATTTCCAATAATAACTAAACCAACTATTTTTATATTGATTATCCCATAATTGTCAAATTTTATTGGTCCTTCTTATATATCATCAATATTATTCAAATTATTTAGGTCTCCAATCTTATTTAATGAAAATACACAATCCAAAATCAATGAGTATTCCTCTATTAAAGCTTGAGAGTGAAATCAATAATAAGGGCACATGATTTATCTTTACTCTTTATTTCTTCAGGCTTTAAGAATTTAAGTTTATAATATGTTGTGATAATAAAAGTATAATATATTCATTTTAATGATGAATAACTTGGTAAAATATATTATATTTTTTTCATGTACTTGAAACATTTTCTCTGATTTATGTCTAGAATTCACTAATTTCCTCTAAAATGCCTCTTTTGAGTGGGTTGATTCCTCCTCGTGATTCTCTTTATATGACCTCAATATTCAGAGTAATTCTTATAATTAGACCAAAAATTTCTTATTTTATGTTTTAACCCTCTATAGTTCTATAATTATCCATAGAAGGCATACTTTTCTTTGTAATCAATTTTCTATCTAGAATATGTCACTTCCCTTTCTTAAATCTTTTGACCAGAATTTTTGGATTTTTTTAAAAACTAGATTTATTATGATAACTTGACATATTATTTTCTAACAAGTTATTCTTTCATCCTCTTTAGTTTCATTAGTTGTAGTGGTTTTTCTATTTTGATTTTAGGATTCTATAATTTCTATATTTATATGTTTCTCATGAGATATGCCAAAACATAGTGTTATAAATTTTTTTCTTATTTTTAGACTTATAACCAATATTTTCAAAAAACAATTATCCCTATAAATGTGTTTTTCTAATCATGAGAACCCTTTCCCATATTTGATCATTCCCCAATATGGCTTATAGAGTATTTGAAATTGGATCTGGATTGTGCAATTATTCTCTTGCTTTGACAAATATTTATTGAGTAATTTCCAGCTACTTCACTTAATATTTTATTTTCTCTTCCTTATTTATCTTCATATAATTTTAATAATTAACTAATTTAATTATATCATAAATTTATTTTAGCAACATGGAATTCCCTTCAATATATTTAGATTCCTATCTATCAAAAAGTTTATCATCCTTTTCCAGATTCATATTCTCTTTTTCTAGATATAATTTTTCTATATAAATTCATTAAATACTATTTTTAGTATAAAATATATATGATTTTAGTCTTCTTAACTTCTAGAACCAATAATTTCCTAACTTGTGAAATTTTTTTCATTCACCTTGGAAATAAGTATCTTTTCATCATCATCACTGGATGTTTCAAGTTACCCTTCATAATCACTACCATAACATCCTTTATTATTTGATAAGAATTTTATAATTTTATATATTGAGAACACCCTAAATTTCCTATAAGGGTATTATTTAAATCATAAAACTAATTTTTAAATTTATTGATAGTTATCTCATCATCTCCATAAATATCTTGTTCCTCATTCAATATTGGGTATTTTCTTGCAAATTTTCGTATGGAATCACAATTCAATCATTTTAAAGAAATATTCCCCTTGTACATTCTTGTTTTCATTACCTCTTTTAATCTTTTAAGATATAGGTATACTATATAAGTTATCAATAGAGATATAAATTATATATTTATAATACAATATTGAAACATTTACATTAAATTTTTCTATTATAATCTATATAATCCTCTCAACCAAATATGAATCATTAAATTTTTCACTAAAGATCCTATAGTGATTATTATATCATTCCCTCATTAAGAATTAGTCTACAGATACATCATTTCTCAATTTCATATCATTATATTTCAATCTCTAGATTTATAACTTTTATTTCTTCATATTAGTCTTCCCTTCATAATTTTTTTTATCTTATCCAAAATACCTTTAGTCATGGAGATTCCTTTCACCATCAAAAATCTACTCTCTAAGAGAGAAGATAATATAGAATTTATAGCATTCCAATCATTTTCCAGATTCCTCTACTAATTTTGTTGTTATATAATTTCCTTTATCATGAGGAGTGAAACCATCATTATTATCTTTTCTAACTTCATAACTAATATCAAATACATATGAAGACATATTATCATTTTAAATATTGTAATTATTATAACTATATGTGGGAATACCCTTTTTTTAATTAGATCAATTTATCTAATCTTGGAAAAACAAATCAATAATAGAAATTATCCTCTTTCAAACTTCAAAAATCAATGAGTAAATAATGGAACCTTTCATAGATGAAAATTAAAATACACCCAAAAGATCAATGGAATCACTGGGAGGGGTGAATCTTGGATTATTATTTTTATGGTTTTCATTTCAAACAACCTTCAGTACTATTTAATGTAAAAAATATTTCATTGTTCAAAATACCTAGATGAACACATAGATAAGAAAAAATAAATTTTACAAGGTATTCTACTTAATAAGAGTATTTAATACTGGGTATGTTCCTGAAATACCCATGATCATAAATTCTACTAGAAAAAAACTTGTGGATTCCTGCAAGTGGGGGATAACCATGAATCTGAGACACGAAATGGTCTCCTAAAGGTCTAAGTGCACCCCAATAAGTAAATATAATTATTATAGTTTCACAAATATATGAAATTATCTCATTAATTCACACTTTAAGTATGTTGTTACTATGTTTTTTACTTATTCAAAACTCCCATAGAAGGAAGTATTATTTTTCATCCTAATTCAATATCTTGCATAGAAGTGAGTAAGAACATATTCTTCTTGTTTATTCTATCTCTTATTTCTTCTTTGATATGCAATGAAAATTCTAAAGGGTATCAGTAGTCTCAAAACCTACCCAATTTTACTTATCCTAAAAATACTTATCCATAGAATAATATTGAGAATAGTATTTCTACAATTCATAAAAAATCATGATTATAGGAAGTCATAAATCCTAATCTTTGAATATATTCAACCTTATTTGAATAAAACCAATGATTATGTTTAAATATCTTTAAGCATTGAGATCATAATTGTCAAATAATATTTATATATATGTAATCTCATTCTCTAAAAAATATCTTTAATTATTTTAAATATCCTCACGTGTAAGATAGCATGCATCCTTTCCATAGAGAATTTTTTTCTAGAACATGCCTAACCCATCCATGAAAAAAATCTCTCATGAAATGTTCAGCACAATGACTACAGATAATTCACTATGGAATGGTGAATCTCAATAATAATATATTTAATTTTGACTAAAACTTCTTAAATATCAAGAATTACCTCTGGTTTGATGTTTTAATTCCTAGAATCATTGATCATGATCAATTTTAAAAATTAAAATTCTTGAATCCATGAAGAACACAATATGAATCATCTTATTTGCTTATGTAATTATTCAAAAATAATATTATGGAACCTCATAATTACACACAGAATATTTCGAAAATAATTATCTATGTATGGAACCATCTGTGAGGTATGTCATCCATGTTAATCTCACTAATCGGTTATGCCTATTTGACAGACCTTGAGGATAGAACACATGTAAAAATAAATCAACCATTTATGTATAATTGACCATGAGGATCAATTTTATATAAACTTAACTGATCATATTTATCAATTGGGTAACATGGATCGAACATTCATCTTAGTTTGGATTTACTTCATTTACAACTAAGTAATCATTACTATGTGGACCCTAATAACAATGTATCAACCATGTGAATAAATAGTTAGTGGATCGACCACATAGAAAAGTGACTACATTAAGATATTGTTAGTGTATCAATCATAAGGTAATATCAATATAGAAATTCATACGTCATTATAAATTATATAGGTCCATTTTAAACTATTTTAAACCATCCTTAAACTACTCAAAACCTATTCTGTGATTTTATAGAGAGTGTCTCTATATCCACCAACACAGTAACTTGATATCCTTTAAGAATAAATCCACAATCATCACAATTAATTGGAATATGATTTATGAATTGATAATAAACTCTAACACAAAATAACATATCCACTTAAACCATCTTTATAAACACTTTTAAAATATGGGCTCAATATGGGGGATAAAAAGAAACATTGGGAGATAAATTTCCCTTGAAATTAATTTATTATCTCTATGAAAATTAATTGAATATTTTATGTAAAATTCACATATAAATTTTTAAAATAAACATTTTAAAATAAATTTTTAAACTAAAATGATTATAATATAAATAAATACTAAAATTTATAGCATGGAATGGTTAAATAAGTAATTTAACTGGGCCATTTTATATAGTTCAACACCTACTAAAATATATAGTCAAACAAAACTATGTATTCCATTAGAATGATTCCTAATATCTATCTTTAATGAAAAATATATTATTCAAATGTATCATGAATAAAATACATCTACATTTACATCATGATTTGTGGGTAAGGGTAAGTATGCGTATATGTCCCCATGTGATACCCATGGATTCCCTTGTATGATTTATTAAAAACTAAGCAATCAATTAAATTTAAAATAGTTATTATATTTTGGAAGAAAATAGTTGATCATGAAATTGAGATAAAATCAATTTATTAAATGAAAATAACACACTATAATGATTCCCAAATAATAAGGGTTACCCATCTTAGTTCACCCTAATCATTCGGCTATTGTTTTTCTTAAAAATTTATTATATACCAGAGAATTTCAAACATATGCCATAAATACCTACTAGTGATCATTTTTTACACTCACTGTAGATCATTCCCCACCTATGAAATTCTAAAAATAATAACCATATATCTTCAACACACATAAAAGGTCTTTTAATCTAGAATATACATTACCTTTTTATTTATTCTTGAAATGTCATAATCATTTTTATAACCATTTTCATTAAATACCAAAACAATTTTTCATTCTGAAAATAGTTTCCAAAAGAAAACCTATACATAGACATTATATTCAGTTAAACCAGTTAGATTTTAACCAAATCCAAAGGTTTTAATTAAACTTTTGATTATCCAAAATCCATAAATCCTTAATTTTTACCAAATAAATTCTATAAAATTATAAAATAAATATTCACTTCAATAGAATGGTCTAAAAGAACATTAAGTGCATAATAACACTACTATAAAATACACTTATACCAACTATTTTGAAATTTTTGAATAAGAATAGGAACCATTGGTATAACTAATACCAATGGATCCTTCAACATTTATCAAGTGATTGATTGGTATACTTATATATCAATGGTTTTAAAGAAACTGATGGTATGGGGTGGTCCAAATGAGAAATTACCAACAGTTTATGTAATTTTCGGGTACATTATACCATTTTTCATAGCTAAACAATAGCATAAATTCACACCCCAATCAGTATTAGACCAATATATTTCAAAATATAAACACATTAATGTCTTAAAATTATTATAATACATATTTAACACATCACATATATTGTATATTTAACATATAATCAATTTATCATTTAAAAACAAGTCATAAAAACATACACAATAATTTTTCATCATCAAATAGATTTCATAGACTAGTTTCACAAATATAAATTTATAACATTAGGGGATAAATATATCCTTCATGACCACCAAAACCATCATGACCATCATGGTTATCACTTTCATCATGAGTAACCTCACTAGAATTATCACCTCCTTAATGTTTATCTCAATCAACACTATAAATGTCATCCCACTTATCACCACAATGAAATTAATCACCATCATTGAGTGTATCTTTTAAGGATAACATAATTGGAATGCATGTTTCAAAAACCATAGTGGTATCTGATGGAAGTTATGGATATAAATCTTCTATAGATTTCAAAAATTTCTTGTTGACATTTTTACCTCTTTCATAATCCCACATGGTTACATTTAAGGACTGTGATTACCCTATATATCCCTATACTACCTCTACATAGGCCATTTACAAATCAGTGCTACTAGAGATGTTAGAGTCACATAAAGTGGCTGAATATCAAGTGGGGATGATACTCTACTCATGATGACAATGAACTCTTCCATGATTTTCATCCCCTGATATCTTTTTCAAATGATTAGTTAGCCAAATATTTTTATCCTTTTTTATATCAAGGGACTCCAAATAATATTTTTGAAAATATAAATAAGATATTTAGTTACAAAAGAAATATTAATATTATCAATAAGAATAATATAACATAAAATATTTCTTCTATATGTTAATTTATAGTACTCCCTTCTTTCTTATTTCTTCTCAAGAAAGACAATTTTTTTCAAGGAACATTCCCTTTAATGTTCTATAACACTCACTAGAAATAAAATTGTATGTAAGAAAACATTATTAAATAATATATTATTGATGATTAAAATTACCTTTATAGAATTTCTCATAAACAGTTTAATATTTTGGATATTGGGTGAACAAAAATGATTTGTTTTGAGTTAATTTTTTTTGAAATTGACTTGGTGATTTAATTAAATCTATGTAAGGTGTAGAAGTATAGAGATATAACATAATAAAGTTATTATTTTGAGAATAATTGAACTACTATTAATGAATTCATTTAAGTTTTGGTAATTGTTTTTATTAAAGGAATGAATAATCATAAAATGAGTTTATTTTTTTGTTGAAGTTATATATATTGGTTATAATCATTATTTGTTTTTATGAGTGTGTTTAGATTTTTTATTTGTATAAAACCATTTCAAATGTTATAATGTCATGAATTATTCATTAAATTGATTTCATGATTTTTTTGTATTCTTTAGGATAAATTAAAAAATTAAACTAATCTTTAGAATGATTAATTTTCAATTTATAAGGGTTGTATTTGTGAAATTTTTTATTTTAAATGACTGTACTACTTCAAATCCATGAATTAAATTTAAAATAATGACTTTCACAACAAATCTATTTCAAAACATTGTTTGTTTAAACTAATATGGATTATGTGAGATTTTGATGTTTGTGTGGTTAAAAACATGGTTGATATGGTTATTCATTTGAATGTTATATATTAATTGATATTTTGTTAAAATGGTTTCTTTTTGTTGTGATTTTATTGGTTTGTTATGATTTGAAAGGTTATTGAGTTATTACATTATATTGGATATAAAAATGAAATATGGGAACTTTATATTAAGTATAAGGATGATGATGATTTTGGTCCAAATGTGTGAGGTGGATATGGGAATGATTTATTTAGGATGAAACCATTATATATGGTTTTTGGATAGAATTAGGTAGATGTTTTTTTGGTGATTTTATATTTTATACCTATTCATGAATTTTTTGGGGTATAAATGGAAAGGGGAAGTATCTTATTTTATAGATGACTAGTTGGATTATAATATGAGTTGAATTATAGTAATTTATAGTTAAACCATGTTTATTTGATCTTGAATGGATGATTGGGATATTATTCAACAATCTTGGGATACAAATTGTGATTTTTGGTATTGAGTTTACCAAAGTTTTTTAGTTATAAAGACTTCCATTATACCATAATAGTTTAGTAAAAAAATATTTGATAATATAATCACTATTTTAGTCATAAAAACCATGGCCTATTTATTATATTGGTTGTTATTGTTCTGACGAGTGATTGAGTTATTACGTTGTATTTTATATGAAGATGAAATTTGGAAATTTTATTTTAAGTAGAATGATAGTTTTATTTTCGGTTATATATCTGATCTATAGTTGTAAATAGTGTAAACCATTATATATTGTCTCCTTGGATTGAATTATTTTGGATTGTTTTGGTTTTGGTGGTCATTTTAGATTTTATCCTTTTTTTTTATGTTTGGGGATATAAATAGAATAGGGAAGTAGTTTCTTTGATGGATGACTTGTTTGATGGTAATATAGATTTAATTATGGAAATTTAGGATTTAATTGTGTCTATTTTACATTAAATAGTTGATTGAGACATTGTTTAGTAGTCTCAGGATGAAAATTTTGTTTTTGGAATTTGATTTCTCGGTGTTTGGTTGGTTTTAAAATCATTCATTATACCCTAAAAGTTTTATAAAGGAATATGTGATAATATACTCCTTATTATAGTCATCAAACTATGTAAAATTTATGGATTTATTATGAAAATATCATATATATATATATATATTCTGATTATTTTATGTATGTTTAGTTTGATTTGGGATGGGTCATATCAGTTGGATAAGGGATCAGTTAGTTCTTCCTTTTTATATTCAATTCATGACAGCTTTTTTGGTTTATTGCTTTTTATATTAGTTCAATTCAATTAACATTTTTTGTTTATGTAAATTAATGTTAGGTGGGATAGGTATATAATTAAACTCATTTAGAAATAAAAATAACTAGTTAATCAAAAGCTCCTACATAATAGATAGCCCCTATGTGTGCATGTACATTGTAGCATCTTTGTTTTTTTTTATTTCTTTCAAACGATTCATTAAAAATAAAATTCATTAATACAAATATAGTATTAATAAAAATAATAATCAATTAATTTTAAATAAAAAACTATTTAGTTTTTATAATACTCCCCTAATAAACAATCATTTCTTGGTATTCGGTAATGAGACAATCTTTGCACATGAGCCTCATCCCAGTTGGTGAGGACTCCTTAAGTGTATCCACAAGACCCAGGTTTGAAACAAGGAAGAGGCCTATTTCTAGGGTACTATAATAGTACTGAAGTAGGAACTGTAGCATTTCTATAGCATGTACTATAGCAGTTACTATTCGGTACTGTAGTAACCAGAACTATTCACCTTGGCACACCAGTTTCGGTTAGGATCCCTTAAGGCCTTTTGGACACCTAGGCCTTCGGGTCAATAAGGATTTTGAGCCACATTTAATCCCTTTGGGTCACCTCAAGGCCTTCAGGCCACATGATTAGTGCAGTTACCCCAGACAGACTCTACAAAAAAGGAGCATCCCCATAGGAGGATTCAGAGAAAGTGTACTCACCAGAGCAGAAACAATTGGACATGGAAGAATGATAGGGCATGGATACGCCATCAGGACCATCATGTGCTTGCATGGGAAGCATGTCCAAATAGCCATGAGAAGGTGGAGAGATACCATCACAATGCAGATGCTGGGGAGGGGTAGTTCCTTGTAGTTATAGTTTGGTTTAATTCCATAATACCTTCGGGTCATATAATCTCTAAAGTCTACAGGCCATGTAATCTCTATGCCTACAGGCCTTGTAAGGGTTCCCCATCATCCCATGGAATGGGGGTTATCAAAAATCAATAAATATTAAGGCCTTTGTGCCAATTTGGTAATGGTACAATCTTTAATGGTTGGTATAGCCACTAACTCGGTGATGAGTCTAATCGTCTAACCAGTATACAGATTTTCTTATATCATCACCATAGTTCTCTTAATTCCATAAAGTATGCTTATTTTTCATTTTTAACATCAATAATATTAAAGTGAATATTAGAGTAATGAATTAATACATATAAATAATTTAATAATATTGATTTAAATTAAAAACCCAATATCTTAGTCCATTCGTTCTCATTTATTTTTTGTTATTAAGATGCCACTATAAGTTTGGTTTAAGAGGAAGGATTTCACTATATTAATCTAACATCACTAAAAAAACTTCTACTTTTTATACCTCTTTTACTGATCCATTGTTTGTATTCATAATTGAAAAGACCACTAAGGGATATACTCAACCCGGAGAGGGGGTTGAATCAGTGGTCGGAAATTTTATTCAAATTTAATCTTTTTTATACCTTTACTTATTAGGTACATGTTAGGATATTTATTATATAATTATCTAACATTTCTTTTTTTTCTTTATCACAAACATAAAGTGGATAAAAGATTTAAAAGCTTCACATTTCAATAATAATGGCTAGTCCATGTTGGAACAGGGATATAATCCTCAATCACACGAGACACAATAATAAGATTCCTATTATGGTGGGATGGATTGAAAATAACCCTGAACGTGAAGTTTGGTACCCTATAATCAATATGAGGGATTGAAAATAATCCAAATACCTTGGTTTGGTTATAAAATTATACATTTATAGCTCAAAATTGTGTATTTATACTACCAATGTAGAGAGTCTTCAACATCCTTAGTTTCATTGAAAAACCAAGACTATCATTCACCATATGTGACTCTTCTTGATTTTTAGGAATTTCTTTATTCCTCTTCTCCTCATCCTTCTATTATTACTTTCATAGTATCATGAAAAAAACTCCTTCTATTTATCTCCTTTATATTAAATCTGATATGCAAATCACTATGTTCTCTTCTACTGTCTTCTCATTTTTCTTCTTCTAAGTCAAGTGCAATAGATATGAATATTACTATCGTATATTCTACTTTATTATCATTTATAATTAATTGTATTTTCCTAAAGTTATGGATCATTTTTTTAATTTATATCCTTGGTTTAAGAATTTTAAATGTGTACAGTGGCCGAAGGAAGGTCTCACGGGTGTCCAGAGGTTTTTTGAGCCCGTAGTTCTAGAAAAAGGTAAAAAGAACTAGGCCGTATAGTTTTTTTAAACCATGAAAACCATGCCACATGGGTAGTTTTGACCATTTGGTTATAGATAGTGAGTACCTATATCCTACAAGGTTGTTTTGAAACTATGTGCCCTTAGGCACATGGCTATACAATAATTAATGGTTATGGGGCATTAGGCTTTTTCATGATTTGTGAGCGGTTTGAAAATCATGAACCAAACATTTTTGCCCCTTTTTGGTGAAAAGTCCAAATTAACTCTCTTTTAACTCTTAATCCTTTTTCTTTTCTCTCTTGTTACTCAAGCAAATGAAAATATGTATTCTTCACCATTGAGCTCAAAAATCCATCAATATAGGAATCCAAGAAACTCTAACATCTAGTATCTGATTCATGATCAATTGATAGCATTGAATATGTCTCATCACTTTATTCAATCATCTACCATCCTATTTCGGTTTTACATTGAATCCATTACACTATGTAGGAGAAAGCTTATTTTCTATCTTTTTAGGGTGTTTTAATGTTTCTTATATTCTCATAACCTACCTTAAATCTTAGGCTGATATCGAGCAAGGTGTCATCTATAACGTTGAGGTTGTTTGTCAAGTTGTTTTCCCTTTTATTTTTGATGTTTCATAATTTAGTCATAGTGTCACACATCAGATTTATCTAAATCCAACATTTACTTGATCCCTTTATATCAATTTGATCATTACGCCCTAACACATGCCTATTGATCCTTGTTTTGTAGTTTAAAGGTTGATTCCATCGATTATGGACACCCCATGGGTGTGCCAAGTCAATTGTCCCATAATGGTTAATTTCTAAATTTCCTATAAACCCTATTTAGCCTTCTTCTTAGACATTAAATGGTTTTCCTCCACTTATATAATTATTTAATGATCCTAATCACCTCTTATGTGTTTTCCCTAGATTGATAAGGGGATTTTCCATGTAGTATTTTCTCCATTTGACAAGACCCCTTCCAATTGACACCATGATCCTTGTAAATTAATTTCCCATGATTAGGTGAATTTTAATTGTTAGGAACCTTAGGTAATGGATTTACATGATGGTTTCCTTTATTAAAAATATGAATTTCATAAATTAAATGAAATGGTTCGTAGTAGATTGTAAGGTGATGCCTTTGTTTGTGCTTTATTAAATGATTATTGTTAATTGTAATGCTATAAATTGGATTTAACTTGGATAATGTGACATATGATAGGTAATTTCACATGCGTTATATTAAAAACATGAATTTGCATAGTGCCTTGTTTATATATATGGTCCATATCAAAGTGATGCATGGGAGGTAATTCCCCATTCCAGTTAAAATTATATTACACCTTTATAGTGGTTGTGACATAATGGTAAGGGATTTTTGAGCATGGTGTTATATCGCTCTCTTACAATATGTGTTGGGCATGATGTCTCTCTCCATTGACACTAGTTGGGTGATGGGATTTACGCATCGTGTCCCTGTTTCGATTGATCACAATAAAGCTCACCCACCATCATGAGTATCATGCATGATGTCTCACACTTTTAATGAGATATAAGGCATGTACCATTTAGCTTGATCAAATAGGCTCATTAGACTGGTCATGGATGTCTGACTTATGCCCTGATCGAGCTAGTACTAGTACTCTAGGTATATGGCCACTTAAAATTTCATGTACTTGGATCACATAGGTGGATTCAATATATATAATTATGTTATATATATATTATTATGATATATATAGTGAATGATAATAATACATTTAGTCCATGAGCCTAAGTATGTAGAGTTATCATGTGTCCTTTAAGAACCTAAGAGGCTAGGCTATTTATTTATTTAGCATTGATTTACTAGTTTGTTTATACTTGCACACTATTTAGTAATGAGAACTGCTTGGATTACACAGAGACAGCATTAGTGGTAGCCTACTAAGATTTATATCTCACACCCTACTTAGAATACCTTTGATACATGAGAATACTATCTTCATGAAGGAATGGATAAGGTAAAGCACCATTCTAGAAGATGTTGATTTTCTTACCTTTTGATGAAGATATAGAGCATGGGACCGAGCAATCACTTGAGATGCTAGTGGCTCAGATTGTTTTTATAATTTTTGTATAGAATGGTTATTTTCACGTTCCCTTGATCCATTTTTCTTTATTAGCAAGCCATGAATCCATTTATCAAACATTACCTAGTGGTTTTTGACATATAAATTCAATAGTTTTATTTATTTTCACTTCCACACTTTTCTATTATATACTTTTATTTATTATTCCACTGCATTTTTATTCTATATGTTTATATTATGCTCTCGTTTTTTAATTTTATATGTTTTGTCCATTATTTCACTTTGATAAGATGGTATAGTATCTGCACCATACCACCTTTACACCCTCACCACTAGTCAACACCGTCTGGTTTATGGGGAGGCATGCATGAGGCCATGTGAGCCACTAACTCGTGGCACGGGTTAAGTGGATCCTAGGTCTGTATGTTACAAACCGGAATCAGATTAGTTCCTTTCTTGATTTACTATTTGGATATAATATATTTTAGATTGGGAATGCTTGGGAAATGGTCATAATCTGTTCTTGGGATTCGTGAACCCATGATTGTGGTAAAGTCAAAGTTTCCTAAATTCAAATTCTTGTTCTTATATTAAATATTATAGTTGATGCCATTTCATTTTTGGGTGACACACATGTTGTGTTGTGGTTATTGTTATTATTTTGATTGAGGACTTATTTCATCATTGGATAGATGATGTGATGGAAAAGAGTAATGTAACATACATCATTATTAGAAACACTAGGACTAATATGCCATGAATTTTTTCATGACATGTATTTTTTTAGCATGCATTTTTCTATTTCATATTGATAATTCCTTGAATGTGTAATGAGTTTTGATGACACTTATTTCATGGATTGGAAAACATAATTGGGACTTAAACTGCTTTCATTATCTTAATAGTGTTTTACTGAATAGGTTAAACCGGACATCTTAAGTATTCAATTATGGAATGTTGGGCCATGGACCATTCATCGCATGGGATGGAACATGTTATGGTGTTAGTTTAATGGATATCATATTTTAGTTCATAAATAGTATGGGACATTATGGATCAAAAGTGTTATATGATCTATTTCAACCATTTTATGTAATTTACACAACTTAACAAGTACAAATTTGAAATAAATATTATAGCTAATGTTAAATTGGTTATACTATACATGTTAAAAAATACTTAGACCCAAAACCAATATTAGTAGTGGGTATTGGGGTATATGTTACATTCTTATGTATTTTTATGGTCTCTTAGACTATCTAGAACTAGATATTTTGGACAGAAGAGAGCCATGGTTGTTTCTTTAAGAATGTTGTCCTAATTACATAAATTAAATCTTCTCAATTTCTTAAATCTTCTTTGAGGAAAGTGTTTGTAATTGTAGTATCATTCTACCGGGATGTCTTCATGTCATACACTCTATAGGTGGTGACGACCTTGCTCCTGAGGTGGTGGGACCTGATCATCCAGTGCTTCCTCCTATACTGCCACATGCCCCACCACATCCCATACCAAATATGGTAACTAACACCCATTTTTGTGAGGTTTTTCTATGTATTCTTTAGAATATACAAGGTTTCATTCGACCTTCCCCGAGTATGGATGAGTTGAATTAGGAATTTCAATATCATCATCCTCCCAACATTTCGACGGATGGAAGAGCTAATTCTATGGAGTCTTGGATCAGGGAAATATTATCGTTATTTGATCATCTTGAGTTTCTCCAATATAGAATGGTTAATATTGATTCATATATACTATGTGAATCATCCAATCGGTGGTGGGATGTAATTAACTAGCCATATTGATATAGAGATGTAGTCTGGGAGGATTTCAAGTCGATCTTCTATGATTATGTTTTCCATGAGACTCTGAGGGAAAACAAAGCCCAAGAATTCATGAACCAATAGGATGGGATAATTCCAGTTATGGAATACTCTTATCATTTAACTAAACTACAACAGTTCACTCCTAATCTGGGAGACAATGATCTTATAAGTTCCAAGTGATTCAAGGATGGCATGGTTTACTCCATCTGGTCATAGGTCAATGTGTTTAGGTTGGAAACTATTTCTAAATTCATCAAAAATTTCATAATTATATAGAGGAATCTAAGGGAATCTGATGGGGTGAGTCAGCGTGGTTCGGAACCTAGATCTAGTAGTGGTTCTTCTTCTGGGTGAATGTTTCTCTTCGAGGTTACTCATGTGGATAGTAGCATACATTCTCCTTACATTGATATCTTCTTGATTTTTCACTAGTGTAGGATGTTGGAACACACAAAGCCTCGGTGCTTATGGGATCTAGTGGAGTGTAGAGGTTGTGGTAGGATGAGACATATCCATCATTTTTGCATGAATTTCTCATTAGTTTCTTATTGAGTAGGGATCTAAGCATACTCCACAATAAGGATTGGGGATAGTAGGATCATGACAGGAAAGAAAATGGAATACCATCAGCCAATAAGACTGAGGTGGCAGTCGAGGCAGAGACAGTCAGACTTTTGATTCTCAGTGCCAGTGGAGTGGGATTTCTCAAGGCATTCAGGAAGTGACTCAATACCATAGAACTAGCCAGTTACATGTAGTATATTTTATACCTAAGTAGAATAGAATTGGACCATCTATTGTACAAGTTACTTTTCGAATAGCCTCAAATTTAGTGTCTACATTATTTTACACAGGTGTGTCTCAATATTTTATATCTGAGTCAATAACAGAGAGTTTGGGTCTCGAAATCAAGCACTATTATGGCATTATGATTATAGAAACCCCATTGAGTATCTTTTCTGAGGGTGTTTTCCATTTTAATAATTTTCCTCTAGATATAGTTGGCTTCATTTTCATGTGGAATATTTATGTCCTTGGCATGACAGGCATTGACGTAATTATCGAGATGGATTGTTTAGTTCCCTATCAAGATCATATTGAGTTATATCATTGGAGGGTGACATTTGCATCATAATAAAGAATTCAGACCATACATAAGGTTGACTGGTATGTTAGTGTAACTTGATCTGGACCCAAGTAGCATAGGTTGTGTAATGTGGTAGATTATATTGACTGTTATTTCCTCAATGTCCAAGGGTTACGACCCAATATTTTTTTCCCTATAGTGAAGTGTTTTAGGGATGTATTTATTGATGACTTATCTAGTCTGCATCTGGAGTGAGAGGTATATTTTTCTATTGAACTAGTATCGAAAGCATCACGAGTGACAATTCCTCCTTATAGGATTACACCTTAGAATCTTTTAGAACATAAAAATCAATTGGAGGATCTAGATGAAAATGAATCATATGTCACATCACTTCTCCTTTGGGTTCACTGGACAATTTCACAAAGAAGGAGGATAGTAACCTCAATGTCTACATTGATTACCATCATTTAAATCATCTTAGGATAAAGAATCAGTGTCCATTTCCTATAATAGATGACCTCTTTGATCAGATCTGAGGGTTGGGAGTATTTTCAAAGATAGATTTGAGGATGGACAATCATTATGTGCATGTCGTAACATTGGGCATATCATTAATAGCCCTAAAGAGTATGTATGGTCTATATGAGTATCAGGTTATGTCATTTGGACTCAATAACACATCTTTTTTCTTCATGGATCTTATGAATTAGGTGTTCTGCCCATATCTAGATTCGTTTTTGTTAGCCTTTTTTGACAATATATTACTATATTCAATCTCCAGACATGAAAATTCAAACCCATATTGATATTATGTTGAATACATTTATATAGCACCAATTATATCAAAAGATCAGTAAATGCCTCTTTTGGATCGACCAAGTCCACTTCCAGGGTCAAATCATCTCAGAGACATGAGTTTCATTAGATGAAGAGAACGTGAGATCTGTAGTTTCTTGAGAGTATACCAAAAACAACTTTGAAATTATGTGTATCTTGGGGATATCTAGAAATTACAAATGATTTATCTTAGATTTTTCATTCCATGAATCATAGCATACAATTTTGAAAAATAAGGGTGTAAAATTTGCTTGGTCATATGCTTGTGAAGTAGTCCTTTAGGAGTCCAAGGGTTGTTTGACTTTATCACCAATACTGATTCTTTTAAATCAAGTTAGGAGCTAAATTGAATATTGTGACACATTAGGTATTGGAAATGGATTTCTCATATATAGGAATAGAAATTCATTATGTATGGTTCTCATTAGATGAGGCCTCAAGAGCGGAATTACTTAATGCTTGACCTTAATATCACTCTTGTTGTGAATGACTTATGATATTTCAGACACTATCTACATGGATAGAGTTATTTTTTATATTCACTATCAGAAAAGTCTCAAGTACATCTTCACACAATGGTATCTCAATCTAATATAGTGAATGTGATTTGAGTACCTACAATAATTTGATTTTATGTTTTCTTACTTGCTTGAGAAGGAAAATTTAGTAGTCAATGATCTAATCCATAAGAATCAGTCCCAGGATTTTCATGAATTTTCTAGAGAATGGTATCTTATGGCATTATTATCATATATAAATGTTGAGGTTCAAGTTTACCATGTTCATACTATCCACTTGGCCTTATTAATGACTTCTACTCTTACAGAACAGGTGAGAATGAAGTAACTATCTGATCCTGAAGTCCTTTTCCTAAGGGAAAGTGTTTCAGATAATGATACATATTCAGGTTGGATCATGTATGGGGATGAAACTTTATTATTATATTGGTGTTTATGGGTCCTTGAAGACATCATAGTGTATATTATGTAGGAATTCCTTACTTCAGCATGGGCAGTTTGTCCTTGTGTCACCAAAATGCATGAAGATCTACGATGCCAGTATTGGTCGCCCAGTATGAAATGTGATATTTCTAGAATCATCACTTGGTTTTCCACCTATTAGTTGAGAAGGTAGATCACCAGTGACTGGTAGGTATTTTTCATCCATTTTTCATTCCTGAGTGAAAATAGGATGATGTATTGAAGGATTTCATGACTGTTTTAACGAGACCACCTCAAGGAAAATATAAAGTATGTCATATTGTTTATTTTTTGGTGAAGGTGTCACACTTCTTACCTAAGAAAGATAACTTCATGGTATATTATCTAGGAAGGTTGTACATTAGAGAGGTTGTAAATATACATGGAGATCCTCATTCTATTATTTTTTACAGAGATGATCTGTTTATGTTAGGGCTCTAGAAGGGGATAGAGAAGGCCTTGGGTACCCAGGAGATTATGAGAACATCCTGTCGCCCACAAACCAATGGATATACAGTGCGTATGATTATTTTAGTATAGTAAATGCTTCATTCATGTGTCCTTTACTTTTGCGATTCCTAGGAGAAACAAATTCCCCTCATCGATTTCTCTTATAATAATAGTATTCATGATTCCATCCAGATAGATCCTTATGAAGCCTTATATGGTAGATTTTCTCACTCACCTCTATGTTGGCTAGGGGTGGGATAAGTAACTATAATTAGATCATATCTCGTGAAGGAGACTGAATAATCGCTCAAGTTGATCAGAAAGTGAATGTTGAAAGCTCATTCCATACTGGAGTCGTATTCTAATAGACTTCGGCGACCTCTTGAGATTGAGGATAAAGACTAGATTTTATTATGAGTCATTCCCATGTTATGGAATAGACATATTTACAAGTAGGTTAAGCTTTCAACATTCTTATTTGGACCCTTTGAGGTTGTGAAATGGATCAGACAAGTGGATTACATGTTGGAGCTTCATTAGAGATATTGATCTTTGCATGATTTCTTTCATGTATCTTATCTTTTCCAATATTATCCATACCCTTCACAAGTCTTTCATCCTAATGAAGTTTAATGGGATGTATATGTTTCATTCTAGGATTATCCAATGTGTATTGTTGATCGGATAATGAAGACACTCCGAGGAATGTTTGTTCCTTTTATATGGGTACTATAGAAGCATGGTTTATTATAGTAAAAGTCTTAGTAATAGAAACCTCATATAAAAACTCAATGGCTGGAAATCTTTGGAAACAATACATCTTTTACATCAGAAGGCCAACTTTGGGATGAGTTTCTTTAAGGAGAGGAGTTTGTAAAGACATGTCTTTCAATGAAGGTACAGAATTTTTTTTAAAATGTTAGTCCTTGGTTTAATATTATTAAATGTGTAATACAACTAAATAAAGGTCATGGGATTATTCCAGGATTTTTCGAAGCATAGATTTCTTGGAAATGGTCAAATGAACTGGGTCACACAGGTTTTTTAAACGGTGTAACTCATTCCACACTTTTAGTTTTAACCGTGTGGTTGTAGACAGTGGGAACCTCTAGGATTCATGGTTTTTCTAGAATTATGTGACCTGAGATGCACAGCCATGTGAGAATTATAGGGTTTTTGAACAGTGGGGTTTTACACAATTTATGCATAGTTTTCAAACTCTGCACTTGAACCTTGCACCCCCTTATATTTAAATTCACAATTCCACATTAATTTAAACATATTTTTAAATTAAAAATTCCACATTAATTTAAACTTCTAAAACCATATTAGAATGATATATAAATCTCATTATATCCCACTTAATCTCTTTATGAAAATATTATGAATTTATAGTTTCATATGAATATTCTTTCATGATGATTTCTGATGCTTTATATATGACATAGAATATTATGAATGTTTTACCTTCAATAAAAATTATGAATCATGAATTTATTACCATGATATCAATTTTTCATTAATGAAGTCATCACCTAGAATCAATTGATTCTTTTTTCTTCTCCATGTCATTGTTTCAGGTAGCTTATTCTTTTATGAGCTTTTATTATAATCACTATAGTAAGTCTTTATACCCGAAATTCACATGCCTACTTTAAGATATTATGTAGCATGCCCTTGGGAATGGTAGTATGCATCCTGTTTTATTCTTCCCATTAATTATTCATGTATTAAAATATAATTTTCATGCATGTAGTATTATTATGATATAACCAAAAAATAAATAGATATTAATAAATGGATAATGTGAGATGGAATTCATTGAATACACATGGAATAATGTTTCATAGTCATTAACTCTCCTTATACATGATAATCTGAATACAGTGTTCTTCACCACATACTATCTACAACTTTCATGTTTGATTGGATATTTTTTCATGTAGTTGATTTAAGAAACACTTATGGTCGATAATTATACACGAGATCAATAAGAATAATTTATATAGTTGATCTAGAGGATTTTGTGGTCAATATGATTATCGTGAAGTCAATCCCATTCTCACAACATCACCATTTGTCATATAATCAATCAAATCTCATCATGTGGTTCCTCAACCGCAACATGAAGTTACACTAATACAATTGGAAATCACATGGCCCTCTATGTGTTCAATTGGAATAACACATATATTCAATCACAATGCCGGTGTGCACTCGATCAAATTATTTGTGCGCAAACATTTCACAAACCCCTGAAATCGTAAAATGACCTTTTACCTTAAAAATAATTTTCTCTAGAGCTTCCGAATTCAATAACACCATCAATCCGCCATGACGTTACATGAATCGATTAGAGACTTCTTTACAACACACTTGGATCGTGTATAATAAATTTTTTATCATCACCATAATCATTTAACATCAAATATATTTCCCATTCATTCACATATTAATATACATTTACAATCATATCCATAAAAACAAATACAACTCGCACCAAGTGGTCTCAACAATCCACCCCCCCCCCATCATATTTTTTTTAAATGCCTTCTCAATGATACCTTAATATGTGTTATGCATTCTCTCCCATAACATTATAATCAATATTTCATTTCAATTTATCTATCATTTTTTGATAATAAATAAAAAATAATTTGGAAAAGTGGTATAAATTTATACATAGAAAATATTCATAAACCATTACACTCTATGTCTACCTAAGCTATGTTCGATGCAGAAAAAACAAAGGGTTTGATCCAAATAACAAAGTTCTACCTTATAAAAAAGAATGATATTATATGAAATGAGAAATAATAGTCTAATATTCAAGGGTTTTTAAGATGTATTCAAGGATGAATATAAAAATTATGATAATAAACTATTATAGAATAAATCCAATATAAACTCATACACTTACTTCAAAAAAAATAAGTTAAATGCATTAATGTATAATTAGTATGACTTCTGGGAGCCTTGTAAATTCTTAAAACAATAAATTTTTTTATATAACTGATTAATTCAATTTATCCCCCATAAATATAGAACTTGATCTTAATTATCAAGTATTGGAGAGAAATAATATATACTTGTTCAATGACTTGTACATCACGCACTATACATAATAATTAGATTTGAATAAGATAATAATTATAGAATATTCTTCAATATATTCCACTTCACTCCCCTCATGGATATATTCCTCTTGATATTCATAATTATTAATCTCTTCAATAGATATAGGTTAGGATCTATATGTTGAGAATAAACAAAATTATATCTTATGATTTTGGCTATCTATATTTGAAAACTTCTTCAACTTCACCAAGGATGTTCTTATTTAACACATATCCTTGGGAAGTATAAAATATGATATCAAACTAGGATGGTATCATATTCACTTTTATTTCATATGTTGTTAAAACCCACTTCTTTTAAGTTCATCAAATATGATAATTTAATCAATTTTTATAGAATATTTACAAACAGATGAATCTTAGATAGTAACTTCATCATCTAGACTAAACAGTTTTGATATTCATTACTCATTATTTTATTCCCCCAAAAATAATGATTCAACTCTAATTCCCTAAATATTATGTAAAAATAAAATACACAGATATTAAGGGAATAAGGTTATCTTCCTTTCTTCTTAATGTGAACAACAAGTTTGATTGAATTTTCTCGACCAATTTTCTCTATTATTTATTCTTCAACATTTTTTTATCACATCAAGTATTGATTTAATGGGAAAAGATCTAGTCACTTATTCAACTCATTTATGTGGAGAGTATATCTTCCCATTAGACATTATGTTGATTTCATTCCTAATTCTTCTTAAGTACCTTTATAATTCTATAATAATATTTAAACAACCTTTTCATTATGTATAGCTTTATTACAACTCTCACTCCAAACCTATTCATCACAAGAGTTTTTATTTTTTGTACACCTCTCATGAAGCTCAGGTCCTTCATATGAACCATCTTTTTCTCTTTTAGAACAAACCTTTTCTTGTGCCACTTCCAATATTCTTTCTTTATCCAGATCTTATGAGCAAATGACTAATATTTCTTTATATACATTGGTAGTCTTATTAGAGTTGGCCACACCCCTACCTCAGTAACTCTTTTATTTTATTCTTCTCTTGGTATAAAATCCTTTCGGGTGGTGCTCGGGTTGAGTCCTGGTCAAAAAATTTCTATTTTAAAAACTCTGGGTGGGTTTTCTATCGGGCGTACAGGTACCGTATGGTTAGTAAAAATTGTGTGGCCAAATCATTCAGTATGTGAAGGGTTGGATAGAACCTACCATATAGCTAGTTCAGGGATGTTTGGTAGATGCTAGGTAATTGTGAACAAGATTTTATTTGGTGTAGAGGCACCTGCACGGTTTCCTCATAGTTTGTTAAACTGTGTAGCCAAACTAAGAGGTCGTGCCAGGTCATTAAAAATCCTAACCCTAAAATCACAGCCCTCTCTTTTTCAAGCCAAAACTCAGGCTCATCCTTCTTCGTCCGACCAATGCACACTAGGGGGTCCTCCCAAACCCCAAACCCGTGTTCCCCTTTCCCCATGGAAGATCCATGAAGGTTACAAGGTTATGTTTCTTGGATTTTTAGTCCTTTTTCACATCTTTCTATTTATCCCTTGGTTTATAGGGTTTTTCTTTGGGGTTTATCCTGTTGGTTGAACCCTAATGGATAGGGTTTGTGCTTGGATTGATTTTCTTTAGATTTAGAGCATGTGGAGCATCATTGGGACCCTAATCTTCCATTATGGAGTGTTTTGTGGCATCCACTAATGGTTGTGGTAGGTATTTTCATGACTTTATTTTCTGATTCACTCCATATGATGCTTGGGTTCTATTAATTAATTTTCTAAACATGATTCTCACCATATTAATACTCTTGGTTAAATTATTTTGTTGTTTTATTAGTGAAATTAATTCTTAAAAATATCTTTCGAAGTGAACCTTTAATTATGCATGTGTTTTCTTATGCGGAATGTGTGTGGTTAATTGTTAGTTGGTCTTTAATAGTGAATTTTGGTGTTTAGTGTGTTGTTTTCCTTTATAATTACTGTGTTAAAATTCATGGGTGTAAATTCAAGTTTTTATTTGAATCATAGTAATTTTGTCGGGTGATTTGTAAGTTTTTTGGGAAAGATCTCTTAGTTTCTGAAATGTTCATGTGCACTTTTTGAATAATGTGGAATTTATGGGTTTGGTTTGAAAATAAATTGATAGTTTTATAAATTATTTTGGGTATTTTCATGGAGTTTAGAGGCTGTGATTGGATTATGGCACATCCATGGGTTCAATAAGTGTACACATAGGTGTGAAATCAAATGAAAATGGGACTCTAGAATAAATTATCCTTCAAGAACTCCAGTTCTACCCCTTTTTCCACTTTCCCTAAAATGGTTATATGCTTTTCTAGAAATCGGAGAATTCATTATTCTTGTGTTTTAGAAATGATTCTAAGTTTGTTCCATGATGTTTGACATGGTTTCCCTTGAAACATGTTTTGGTAAGTGGTTGAAAAGGGTAAGTTCCATTTGGAAAATGCTCAATGAAAGTGGGATTTCACATTATTAGAAATGGATTTGAAGTATTTTTGGTAAATTTATATTATTACTATAAATATTGAGGTCTTCTTTGGTTTTGTGTATTTAAAATATATTTTTTGCATAGAATTTGGAATAGAATGTGGTCTATAAAATGTGTGTGCCTTGTTGGAAACCTAAAGTGTTTTAGGAAATGGCTTGAATGTTTATATGCTAAGGCAGACTGATTGGAACCTTGTGAGATTTGATGTGTATATATATGTATATGGGGAACCTCTACATGAGGGATTTCACTTTATGGGTTATTATATATTAGAGTCTCTGTGTGGGGTAGGGAAGTGAGATGATGGAAGGTAAGATGATCCATGCATGCATTGACCGCTTACTTACACAGTTTTACTAGCACCATGGGTTCCTGGGCATCTTTTAGATGATCGAGTGATGGTAGCTTACCAGAACTGATTATTTGGTCTAGTACCCTCTTGTAGTTATAGATAGGTTATGAGGTTTGTTCCACTAGTGAGTTTAGGATAGATCATCTAGTTGGTTATTGACTTAGGGGCTTCACTATACACCGGTAGGTGGTTCCAAACTGGTCACGTCCAGGGGTCTTCTATTGATGTTTAGGAAATCCCATGGAAAATATATTTACCTAGTTATTAGTTTTTTTACTTATATTTCTATTTAACCTACCTTTATTTATTTCATCACATCCCTGGTATCATTTGGTTTGGGTTTTATTTATAAAATGGACGTTTATTTTTGAAATGGAAGGTGGCGCGTGTTAGATTTCAAAAACACGAATGTTGTGAATGTTTATTAAAATTTAAAAAACTTATTATTAAAACTGAATTCAAAAGTATTGTTTATAGATTGTTATGGGAAATTAAACATATATATTCTGTCGTGATTTCCTATTGAGCTATCGAGCTCACACCCTACTTGTACCACTCGGTGCTGGTAGGCCCGAGTTGTTTTGCAGGTTCAGATTCATGTTCTGGTTATTTAGTTCAAGATGGATCTTGCATCGATTTAATCTTCAGATGGTGGTGACCCTGATTTCAAACATAGATTTTTGGTAGTATTTTAGTTTTGTTTTGTTTCATTTTAAGTTTTGTTTCCTTTTGGTTGTAATTTGTATTCATACCAAATTGTATATTTATTATGATTAGTTGTTGGTCCTTGTTTCTTTTTGGATTACTTTATTTGATCCTGGTTTTTATTTGGGACAAAACCATTCCCACCTGTTTTATTTCTGATGCATGGAAATAGTTTCCAACCCATGCGGATTGGGAATTCCCTTTCAAGCCATGTCACAGACTGGGTAGAGTGTTGGGTTGGATGACATACCAAGTTGGTTACTGACAGAGTCTTCACATGGAAACAACTTAGTGACAATCATCACATCAGTCATTCTACATGAAATACTCTATATAAAATTCATTTCTTTCAAATAAAAGAGTGTACCATTATAATTATTAGTCATTTTCATAGGATAATTCTTATTTTCATCTCTCTTATATTTATTTTCAATAGCTATAACTTTATTCTTCTCTTGTGGCCTTCTATGTTTACTTGAATTTGATACAGGATGAGATAAGAATGAAAAACTGTTGTGACCACCATAATTTCCAACATCACAAAAATGTTTAAGTGATTTGAATATGTTTGAATTGTAAAAAATTTTATTATTATGTGAATGTTATATATAGATGATCTATATACCCCTTGAAATGATATTTTTTTATGATTCACCATTTAATGGATTTCTCCAGTTGTCTAATGCACAATTCCCAAACCTGTTATAGCACTAAAAAAACACCTATAAACATTGATCTCTTTTTCTTTATTTCATGTTACCTAGAATTTCTAGATTTTGGAGAATGATATTTTTAGGATTTCTCCACCACTGGTTGGGTTTAACTTGGGGAACCATATTCTATTCCCTTTCTTAATTCCACCATGAAAATGATTGTTGTATTATCTTCTTTTTTATTCATTCAAACTTGTATAGATTTTTTTCATACCTATATTGTTGATTAAAAAAGATTTAAATCAATAATTATAAGTAGGTATGGACGGTAAATTTTCCTTTATATCGTCTTGAGATAGCTCATCAAAAGACGTACTAATCCTATTATAATATGATGGAGGTCTTTTATTAGCAGAAACCTCCTATGAAAATTATATGGAGGAAATTGTTATTCAATAAACTTCTTGTAAAGTCTCATCTTATATTTGTTTCAAATTTATCTCATGCTCTTGGAAATTTATATTAATAATGGTATTTTCATCTTAAACTACCTTTAATATTTCTTTACCTTCCTTAATTATTCATTCAACATCATAATTATTCAATTTGATTCTTTCATAAAACACTGTGTCAAGATCCTTTTTTCTATTATCCTTGAAATTAATTTGAACATTCTTGGTAGAAATATATACTTCAAGATTATGGACCGTTTTATCAAATTATTTAGTGGTCTAATCATTTTCTTTTATTTTTTTAATCCAATCTCCTTTAAACATTGAGCAATCTTTTTCAAGGATCACATCACTGGCTTCCTTTTGTTTTAACCTTCATGGAAATATTCTCATAAAATAAAAATTCATATTTAAGAACCTTCTCCAATACCTCTAAAATCTCCTCAAGATAAGTGATTTCATCCTATATTATTTAAATAACACTATAAAAATATTCACTAGTTCTTTGTGGAATCTATGCATCATATCTTTTAATACATCAATTGAAAAATCAACTAATATAACATCACTCCCAAAAATGCATAGATAATATTTTAGAAAATTTTCAAAAGAATTTTCACAAACCTCAAGATAACTAATCTTATTTGATCCTTTATATGTTGAGGGTATTTGAATTTACATGGTGGTAATTTAAACTACCATTTCTTTACATTTTAAACATGATCTTCCTTCTATGTTATTATGTCTTGGAGATACTGATATTTATTCATCATGGATTAAGAGGGAAATATTTTTCAAATTTATTTTCCCTTTATTTTTAATGTTCATCATAGTCTTCGTAGAAATATATTTATTCTATGAAATAGATGAATATTCACCATAACTACACAGTATTATGAATTTAGAGAAGAAAAATAAAATCTTTAAAAAATGAAAAAACCTCAAAGTTAAGAATCCAATATTTGATAACTAATCTCTAATACAAATTTAATAGACCATTTTGTGATATGTTCATCATAAATAGGGAGAGTAAATAATCCATGATCACACAGGCGACCATAATGAGATATTTATTAAATTAGTTCATCCATAAAAAATCATTAACCTAAAATGTGGTACTCTACAATGAAGAGGGGGGATAGAAAATATTCTTATGTCACTAGACTGGTGATAAATTAATCTAGCTACAACTCATCATTGAGTATTCATAATTCCTAATATGATAGTATATATTTTATTTAATTTATTTTAAATAACTAGAAATTCCTCCACCATATGTTACTTATATTGATTGTTATTATGCAAACTTATTCTTCTCATCCTCCTTCTTCTATTGTTTCTCTAAAAATAACCTTCATGTAACTCCTTTTATTCTTATCCTTTCAATGAAAATAGATATTTTCATCCCTCTATTCTGATATTTTCTCTTCCCCTTCTCTGGATTCTTCTTCCTATGAAAATGATATATACAACAATCTCTTATCTAATACTTTCTTCTATTTATCCTAATTTTCCTTCCCACATTTTTTTAATGAAAAATATACTACACTAGATCTCTTTTCAATATTCTGACTCATTAGAATGTATATGAATTACCAATGTTGTGTCTCTCTATTCTCCTTTCATATCGAGAAAAATATTCTATCTTCTTTTTGTGTCAAATATTAAACTTTTCATTTCTTTGAAATCCTTGATTATATATTTGTGTAATAACAATAATTACAGTATTGGTTACTTACCTTATTTAAATCTTCTTCTTTTCTATATTTACAAAGACATATAGATACATGATTTTAATTACCAAATCTTATGGTAAAAAAAATACTCCTGGATCATCATCCCTCTTCCATAAACTAGACTCACAAATCATGACATTGTCTTCTTCACATAAAATCTACATATGTTTAAGTCATATATAACTATAATAACAAATAGTAACTTTTATGGTTAATATCCTTTTTATCCTTCTTGCATGTTTAAATTACCAATAATGAATTTATTTAAGCATAAAAAACTTTTTTTGAAAGATTCATAAATATATGTATCCATTACTTCATATCTCCCTAAGAATCCCATGAATTTATAGTTACATATGAATATGAATTCATGCATATCATGGATACTTCATCTACATAATAAAATAATATTCAAATTATACCTTCAATTTCAACTTCCTTAATCAATAATATATTAATATTATTATTGTTTTTCAATAATAGACTCATCACCTCGCATCAACTGATACTTTATTCTTCTTTTCATGATGGTTACATATGGATCCCTCTTTTATGAGTTCTTATACTAAACACTACATCAATCCTTTATATCATTGATTCCCAAGGCATCCTTAAGCATTTACCTGGTATGAATTCATGCATGGCAGTATGCATCATGTTTTTTCATATAATTAATTCTTCATGCATTCCTAGTGAAGATTCTTTCATATAGTGTTATTTTGAGCTCACTAGTTCATAAATTGACCCTCCTCAATGGAAAACATGAGATTTAATTCCTCAAATATTCATTTAATAATGTTGCATGGATCTCAAACTCTAGACATTCTTGTTGATTTGAATACTCAATTGTTTACTATATATAGTAGCTTCATCTTCCAAAATTGATCCAATAGTTGGACATGTGGTCAGTCATTATAACACTTACAGTATATCATTATAAAAAAGACCAATAATCATAATTTGAACAGTCAATCTAGATGATTGTATATTTGATTCGATGGCCATGAAGAAAATTTCATTCTCTTAATGACTCTACATAATTTATAGCTGATCCAGTCTCATCGTATGGTCACTCAAACCCTTCGTGCAGATGCACTATTTTAACATGTGGTATTCAAGCCTTCATTTGGTTGATTTTAATTATACTTTTGATTGGTCACTAAGTGGGTGTATATAAGATCAATGTGTTTGTGCACAGACATCTCACGATCCCTTCAAATATTCAAATGATGTTTTACCTTAAAAAATAAATGTCTCTAGAGAATCCAAAGGAAATAAGAGCTTAAATATTCCAAGATGTGTGACATGTCACTTGGAGACTCCTTTTCCACATTGATAGATCATTCAAGAGTAATAACTTATCATCACTATCCTTATTTAACATCTATAAAATTTCTTTTTAAACAACATATTGACAAGACATAACAATTATTCCTTGAAAAAAAATATCTCACACAAATTGGGATCAATAATTGTAATCAACTAAGATTTTTGTAAGAATGTTCCACACTTCATGCATACAATTATAACCACATCAGATATTATAAATCCTATTGTAATTGAAAAAAACAACAGTAGATTTAGAACATATTATAACATAAAATTAAATTATTGAAATATAATTTAATAAACATAAAAATATATACACCTTATCCAGACTTATCATTAGGCGTGGATGGAACCTTGGGTTGTGGCTGATCAGTGGCCTGTGATGTATGAGAATACCCATATGCGTGTTATTAGTCATCTAAAAGCTATAGAGTATAATTTAAAGGATTGTGATCATAAACTCATGGATGGGAATGAATGGGAAAAGGAAACGGTATAGAAGTGACGGGATAATTATATAAGGAATAAGGATCCATCATGGTATATGGAAAAGGTATATGAGAAGTTGAGACTTTCTAAAATAATGATATAGGCATAGGTGGTAATATCCTTGACAACTTAAGTGGAGTAGGAGGAGGAAAAAATATTGCATATGGGATACATGGTCGTGTGTCTAGCGGTGAACAAGAAATAAGGATTCTTTGAATTCCTCTTCAAGAACCCCTCTTGTAACACCTCAAGATTTTATGATTTATTTTAAAAAATATATTTAATTTCCTTAATAACTTATGTTACATGCAACATCGGGTTTTAACAAACCATGAGTTATGATTAATATTATTATTTAAACATGACCATTATAACATATCCATTAAACTTGGTGGTATTAATAGCATTAAATGAATTTTTAAAATTAATTAAATTTTTTAAATATAAAATTTATTGATAAAAATTTAATTAATTTTTAGTAAAGTCTTTATATGCTCTGAAAATATATTTTTCTCAAAAAAATATTTTTAATTTCTTTTTGTGAAAAAATAATAAAATTTAATTTCCTCCACAATTATAAAAAAAATTAAGAAAAATTATATTATTTTTGAAATCAACATGTAAAAATTATCTTAGTATAGATTTTTTGGATTTTTCAAAAATGATTAAGTTTTTACAGAATAGTGAAAATAATGATTTTCTTTTAAAACTTCTTTTCTGTTTAAATAATTTACAAAGTTATAATTTGTTTTAAAATTTTTTGAAAGTTAAACTAGTGAAATTATTTTATTATTCATTTATTTTAGTTCATTATAATCGAATTCATATTGATTTTTATTATAAAAACTTGTTATACTTACGAAAAAGTTTTTTTTAAGATAATTTTCTCATCACGTCTGCATGTTTAATTTTAAATTAAATTTGGCCACATCAATGAATATAATTTTTTAATAGTTTATTATGTATTTTGAATAAGAATAATTAATATTATAAAATATTTTCACCTTAATTTTTTGTCTTAATGAATTGTAAAAATAACCAAAATTAATTACTGTAGTTAAGGTTAAGAATGAGTTTAACAAGGGGTTAAACCAAAATATAAGGGTATTATTGGAATTAAAACTTGTATAAATAATATTTTATGGCCATAGTTAAACTTTATTCTATAAAAAATTAAATTCCTTGGAAATATGGAATCATATTTCTTGGTAATGACTTTATCATTTGGGATTCTATTGGGAAATTTCCCTACGGGTTCTATGTGGGTTCCTCCCCATAATTATAAAATAAAGTCTCCTATAATATCATATTCACAGTCAAATATACTTTTATTTGGGAAAATACCTACCCAAAAACCTTCCTTACACCCCTCCCCATTTTTTTAGATGTGCTATTTTGATTAGGAAACCCTCCAAACAATTCTTTATGTGTAAACCAAAAGAGGGTCTCCAAAGAAAAGTTATAGTTCTGAACCCTAATTTTTCATTTTGTTAATTATTCCAAATACTTAAAATATTTTTAAACTATAATTTTATAATAACATAATTATCTCCAATATTATTATATTTTATTATGTTAGTTTCATAACCTACATCTATCTCATCTTCCCACGAATGGAAAACGAAGCTCTCAATCATGTGTATGGTGGACTATTTCCTCGCTGGCCGATATAATTTTTTATCTATAACTTATAATCAAGGATATATATAATGATGTATTAAATATTTATATATTATATTTATGACATATTTATATTATTCTAATTGTAATATCAAATATCGCTTCTTATCTTTCAATCTTTTGAAAACACTCACTCATGCGTACGTGTAGACTATCGCTTCCAAAAAGAGATATGATTCATTATAATTTTATTTTTACATGAATTGAAATAAGGATATATTAAATGAATATAAATTATATGTAGGAACTATAAATTATTTTTTTTTATGTTCATATTTTTTTTTCTTTTTTTCATTTCATGCATCAAGAAAATGGAAACAACATTAATGCGTACGTACAACCTACCGTCTCCGTGAATGGTGTAATTGATTTTATATATATATAAATATATAACTTTAATAAACTAATATAACTAAATTTATAATTAATATATATGATATTTATGTTGAGGCTAAAATTTTTGAGTTGATATTACCATGTTAAAAGTAAATGGAAAAAAATAACAAACCAAAACATACATTAAAAATGAAATAGTTATTACATGAAATGTGATTTTAACAAGGAATTATAAATAAAAGAGTAATAAAAGGTCATAAGTAAATAATATATGGAGTGATATATATGAGTATAGTTATGGAATATATGTATAATAATATAATATTTATTATACAAATGGTTAAGAAAAGTATAAATAAATTCATGACTTGTGGTAAGGTATTCCCATCTCACTTTTATTTTCATCAAACACATGCCATATTCACAACATGTTTCTTTTATTTTGTGTGTATACTACCCATAAATGTATTTTATAGTCATTATCATGAAAATTATTTAATATAAATATCTATATAAGTGTATTTAATTCATGGTGCTTGTCATTCAAAAGTTACTAAAGTGGTAAAGGTTGTATAATACAATCCCATTCACTACAGGAAACTTATAATATGACAATGGTTTAAAACTATTGGTATAGGATGGAAAAACAGTGGTATAACCTATATAAATGGTTTCCAAAAACATTGGATATATAGGCATGTGGATAGACATATACCAACGGTTATTCAATAACCATTGGTTTATGTCATCGAAAAACACATTATACCAATGGTTTGTAGTAACTATTGCTATAAATTTTTTACAACAGCTTGATACCATTGTAATATAACTCACCATATATCTATACCAATGGTTTCTGATCCATTGGTATAGACCTTTACCAATGACTTGATTTAAACTGTTGGTAAAGATTTTTTTTCACAACTACACCAACGGTTTTTAAACTGTTGGCATAGATTTGATACAAATCTAGCAGCAGGAAGTAGCCTACCTCCCCCGTATGTGATTACCTACCAGAATAAAATCAATGAAATTACCTATAAAGAATTTAGGTTTCATATTTATAGGTAATTACCTGCAATTACCTATGTAATTACCTGTGCAATTACCTACAATTGTAATACACTATACATAATTAAGAATAACACCAACACAGACAAATATGATCAAAATAGTATTCTATCCGAATAAAAGCAATGAATTTGTAGCACACTATACAGATTTCATTATAACATAAATTCAGAATAACACCAATACAGCCAATAGAACACCCCACCGGAAACCACAACACCCCAACAAAAACATCTCCACAAACAAAACACTTGCAAATATGATCCAAATAGTGATGGAAGTTTATTTCTCTCATTTTAGAAATTGATGCAACAATCATTATATAATATTTATTCAATTTGAATAGATCGAAGTATATAGATTTGGGCCAGTAAGGTTTGTCAGCAATGGTGTCTCATTAGAGAAAAAAATTAAAATCTTGTTTATAAGTAATATATAATCATTGATGATCACGTTCCAAGGTATTATTGGGATAGTTCCTAATCTGTAAAGAGTGGAAACCCACATTATAGTGCGGTGTAATATATAGGGGTTTGATATACCATTAATATATTATAGTATGGTGTCATATATAGTGGTTGATTGATGATTTTAGAAATGAAAATTCATGTGAATTTTGTCCATGAGTTTTGAATGGGAATTTGAAATGTACATCCATGGTAGAGAATATATTGGAAATAAATCAGGTTTTGTTAAATAATTTACTTTCTATAGGGACTTGGAACATATTGTCCAAGAGAAATAGTTTCAAGAGTTGTAAGTGTATTTTAATGGATTGGGAGTAGTGGCATGCAGCAATGATAACATTTGAGGTGGATCTTGAGGTGTAGTATAAGGTAAGGAATATAGTAGCGAGTTTAAAATTGGTGGTTTGAGGTAATGAAACTCATTATATATAGAATTTGTTTAGGTTTCTCACATAATGGTCACACTAAATAATGGATAGGTCATTGGATATGATAGCCATGAGCTTGATATAATGATTCAGGAACTAAGACACTCTTATAGTGGGTATTTTTATTTCATCCATGGTAATTTAACCATCATGATAATAAATCATGGATTCATGGAATCAATAGTTGCAACCTATTAGGCATCTGATGAATGAGGGAATCATGATATCTTTATGAGGGGTAGGTTGTCCTTATATAATTGCATAGATTATAGTTGTCTTTCATTTTTTGTTATAAACTAATGTTTTATCTTGGTTTAGGTTGGGGACTATCATTATAGATTTGGTAATGAAATCCATGTGGGGTATGGTCTGTTAATTAATGAGATGTGATATTATTAGAGATTATTGTTTTATAATTTCACATTTTTTTCTTTCTAGTAGTATGAGAAACCTAGAAAGTTTGAATAGTTCTTTGTTTTGAGGAGAAATGGATGAGTCTTCTGAGAATGAAAATTAGGTGATTAGCATGGCATAGATTAAAATTTTCATCAAACAGTTTCTCTCATAACATCAATCATGATTTAGAAATGTCTCTAATGGGTAATACCTTTGTGAAACTACACTAATAATGTTTTTTCTATGAATATTTGGATATTTTAGTGGTGAGTTTATGAAGAGTTTTATGATGGTGTATCGTTAAGGTTCCCAATAGAATCCAATTATATTCTCAGTGGATTACATGAGATCTATGGTGGTTTATGGGTGATTCCCAGTGCATTACCTCATGAAACTCTTCCATTGGAACATCAACTGTTGGAAATTATGATTCAGATTCTTCATCCTCAAACATAAGGATAAAATACCTTATGTATTTCAAAAAATCATTGATAAATCCCATATATTTTTCTATGTGACATAATTCAGATACATGGTTGCCCATATTTTTATATATAATAGAATTCAGTTATGTGGTTCTAACTTCATCACTAAAATAGATATGTGAATCCTTTTGTCTTGGTTTCTTAAATTTCTCAATGTTTTTAGGTCATATATATGATGCTATCCAAAAGTCCTATACAGAATATTTGGATATGTGTTTCAGATATGTGATATATTTGTCTATATGAAATTCTTATGTACAGGAAATTCTTACATGAATCTGGAAAATTCCATATTTCACTCAAATTCACTCATATCTTCCCAATATTACTTCCATTAGACCTCAAAAACACCTTCTAGGATCATGAAATATTATACCATGATGTATCAATACAAACTAGATCAAGAATATACATAAGTTTTCAGCAAATCAAAACATTTTTGGTAACAAATACAATAACACAAAGTATCAAGTACAACATTATTTGTGAATGATTATAGATCAAAAATGTTATCCCATAATATAAATCATAAAATAGAAAATTAATCAGAGAAAGATAACTAAGAAGTTCAATAATGAAAATGAATAATCTCAAGTTCTTCATCCAAGAGTTTGAGTGAATGTAAAAAATAGAATTGTGAAATATCTTTGATACCATGTAAAAAGAGAATTCATAGAATCCATACCTTAAGGTCAGGTAAAGTTTTATTATTTGATATAATGAAATAAATATAATGTGAATTACCTAATCACACATATATTCAGTCATAGAAAATCATCAAACATCAAATCTCAGTAATATCAGTCAAAAATGTAACTGACCAATCTCTCCCTCATCACCATCACTATCATAACCATCATCATCAGCCTCATCCTCATTCTCAAACAAATCCCCATAATTTTCCCCACCATCATACTAATCCTAATCCACATCCTCATACCCATCCTCATCACCATACTTATCCCCTTCCTCCTCCTCACCCTCCTCCTCTCTCTCAGCCTCCGCCTCTGCCTCCTCCTCACCCTCATCCTCGGTATCATCCTCGCACTCTGCCTATTCCTCTCCATCACCATCACCAGAAACCACATCATCTTGAACACCACTAGAACTAACACCCGTTTCACTATATAATGAACTCATCGATGAAATATATGCATCACAAGGAGTTCTGGTCTATAGTAGAAGTAATGGCCATAAAACATTCATCAATTTAATAAATTCATAATTTTCCCTTTCAACTCATTCTTCTAATTGTGTGACCCTTTTTTTATTCTGTGCTGCCCGTGTATTAACCTTTTAAAACCTGGTGGAACTAAAACTGATTCCTGAAGAGGTCCAATACCTCGTTGTCACTATACACTTCCTAGGTCAAGTGTGTACACTTCTGGGGTGCTCATCTCCCAACACCTGATGTAAGTGATAATTTGACTATAAATTATCAAGTTACTAGGCATGAAGGGCTTCTAAAGTATCCTATTTCAAATTAAAATATATTATTAAGTTACAAAATAGATATTCAAATTTTAAATCATCAAATAATAACTCACAATCTCATTTTGTGTCAGTTCATTAACCACACTTCCATGTTTTTTCATTCTACTTGAGAAAAATATTTTCACTCATGGCACACATCCTTCAATATTAAATACGTATATCTACAATGACATTGAATTTAGGAAACCATAATAGAAAATAAGTAACCAATAATGAATTTTTTAATTAATTTTATATCAAAACACTGTAAATTGAATAAATTATAGAGAAATAAATAGAAAGTACAAGTCATAAAAAAATATTATAAACAACTGTCGTACCTTCCTCTTCTCATGATCTTACATCATAGTACACCCCAAGGTGTGAAGGTATTTTTTAGCATCATTTTTTTGTTTAATTTTTGGGTATTATTCCTAAATAAAATTCAATAATCAAAAATATATTAGTATTGAAAATCATGAAAATTTTCATTTTAAACCGTCAAATGTGATTAATACCATAAACTAGTCATCCAATGAGTAATCATTTGTCAATACTATTTTATTGGACAATCATCCATGAAATATACTACCTCTAACCATGTTTCAACTATTTCATGCCATCTATTATACAAATCATGTTTCTAGTCCCTCCAAACCTCACCTAATTTTATAGACATGTTGGTCGTGCACCCTCACCATCGGTAAAATTAAATTGGAGATGACAAAAAAATATTAATTTATAAAAATACCAAAATAAAATATTACATTAAATACAGTGGATTTTTTTACCCATATCTAGGCCCATTAATTATCCTTGACTTTGTTTGGAAACTGTCTCTAAGATAGCAATCTGACGGAAATGTTGTTGGAGTATTTAGAATGTGTTTCCAAAATACCCTGATATTGTTACCCTATTTTTCGATCAGTTGATTTTCTTTGTTGTACTCGGCCATCAAATGCGTGTATAGGGTCCACACCATACATATTATTGCATTCCCCTATCCCCTGCCTCTTATTATTATATGTATCTGTTATTAAATAATAACAAAAATTATATCATTTCATGTTATAAGGAAAATAAATTGTGGTATTAAATTTTTTAGGGTTCTTTAAATATACCTGTGGAATTATGATTAATGGGCATCGCTGGATTTTCATAAACTAAAGGAACACCATGTACAGTTGGAGTGGGTCTGCGTGTATTCTCTGTAGGCACAGACTATGGTGGAGCAGAAGTTGAAGAAGATAGAATGTAGAATCTCAAAGAGAATGAAAAAAAAGTAAAATAAGATGGAATGGATGGTTTTCCAAAAGCCTGATATAGATGAGGAGTGTGAATCATCATCTTATATGGTAAATATGGGTTAGGAGGCTCATATATAAATGGTGGTGAAAAATTGGAGTCCTAAATAACTAGTGTGTCCTTAACAGTATGCTAGGATCGGAATGTGGGATAGATGGTACCTCAGTGGCACTGGAAAGGTATAATCGGGTAAACTGATTACATCTCCTCGCTCTTGTACCCCCCCCCCCTTGTACCACTAGCCTAATTACTGGGACCACTACTAAGATGCTCATCGAATAACTATCGCCTAATTGGTGGATCCTATAAAAATGTTTAAAAAACATTAATCACATGACATTAGATGTTATTTAAATATATATATATATGTGAAATAAAATAACCACTATACACACTAGTGTAGGAACTCCCATCTCAATCATGCGATGATTGTTTTATGTTATCCTTTTTCACCGCATCTTTTTAATAGGTTTCATTTCCGACATTTGAAAATAAATATGGAAGGAGTAAACCCTTTTAAGGAAGGAACAAATAGTATCAGAGTAAACCCTTTGGAAGAATAAGATAAGTGATAAGTAAATATACATTAAATCACAACTCAAATGTAAAATGAAACACAGAGGGTGAATAGTGTATTGAGTTTTTAATGTAACTCTATGTTAGATCAATTTTTTTGATGAATTAGGTTTATATATATACCACATATAAGATTAAAGGATCCATTGAATCATTCTCTTAGGTGAGGTAAAAATCTTAGAATAAAATTTGTTGTTTAGAGAAGTAAGTAACATAGTACCCTCATATATTACATACACCCATTTTTTTTAGGCTTTATCAAATTTATACTTGACTACTAAAAAATTATCCACTGAGGAACAATCATAATTAATTAATCATATTGATAAAAAAAATTTAAAATTATTAAATTTTATGATATTCATAAAACGTTAAGATATTCATTAATCATATTAAAATAATAAATAGTGTAAGTTGATAAATATTCAAAAACATAAACATATCTATAAATAAACATAATTCATTAGTAATAAAATATAAATGATTCTAAAACATTAAAATAAAAAATCATTATGTTTTAGTTTAATGCACCAATGTGGTTGTTGTTTTGTTAAAAATAACCTCATCTTTTTTCCCTTAAAATAAATTCTCCCAGATGAAAAACATGCGCCACTAGATTATGAGTGTATTAGTAATGTTCTAAATTCATTATATTAGAAAGAAAATAATTAACTTACATGATAAATCAAGGTATAAATACATGAATGTTTGAGGTCCTCTCCATGATAATAAATATAATTTTTATAGAGGTCTGCCAAATTTTAATAAAGAAACCAATGACCATATATGTCCTCCACATGGTGAATAATATATAAAATTCACATAGTTCCTCATGAATAAAAATAAAATTTCAATGAAGGTCATCCCCTTGATTAAGAATAAAACTAACATAGAGATCCTCTCTATATTGGAGAATCAAACAGTAAAGGTAGACCACCCTATAATAAATAATATAATCACCTTTGAGGTCATTCTCCCAAATTAAGAATCAAATGGTCATAGAGGTCCTTCCTATGATAAAGAATCTGACCGCAATGGAGGCCCTCCAAATGGGAAATAAATTAAAATCCAGGGTGTTCCTCCCCCCTAATAGTACAGGAAACCACCATAGAGGTCCACAAAAAGATAATAATGAAGATATAAAGGGGTAATATCTACTATATTATTAAAGGAACGTCTATTCATTGATTTGATCAAATTAGAAGAAGAGTTGCACACCTTTCCTAATACCCTTTATATGTATATTTTCATGAGAATTCATAGATAGTATTTTAAGTTATATTATTTTGATTCTAAAGGTTTATTTTCTAGTTTTTTTCACAAAAACCCATTCTCTGGGTGATAAATTTAAATACACCCCAATTTTAAGACAAAAAATAGATTCTATCATTGAAAAGATAGATGTCTACATTATGGAATAGAAACCCTTCTTATAAAAGTCTCACCTAAATCCAAGACTAGTATTACCCAATGCTATGATATTAAATTATAACAACTTCTTTTATCGGACTGAATCATTATGAAAAGAATACCCAGTGGTCCCTTTATTGATACATTTAATTTTGATTAAGATAAATATTCCTAACGAGGTAAAATTATATGATGAATGACCACAGTAGTGTAAGGGATCTCTTATTTAGGCCAAATAAAAACACAAATAAAAAAAAATTGATTCAAAACATTAGTGCTTACAAATTTGAATTGTATAAAAAATGACTTGATTGAAGATGTATCTGTCAGTGGGAAGAAGTTTTGCAGGTTGGGGAAGAGGTAGCTTTGATTTAGGGAAACAATAATAAGGAGGGGGAAACTGGAGGGTCGGTCTATATTTGGGGAAAACGTTTCTAGTGGTTTTAAAAAACCATTGGGATATATTATATATCAAAATGGTTTTCATAAACCATTGGGGTAAATTTGTAGATGGGAGACTATCCCAATGGTTTAATCAATATATTGGGATAGATTTTGTATAAACAGACTATACTAATGGATTGTGAAAACATTTGGTATAGTCTCCCTATACCAATGGTTATTTCAAACCAATTGTATAAACGCGTTAGTATAGAGTCTATTTCCACTAGTAATTATTTATTGGGATGGTTTATAATTATTCATAGGATGATGAAATATTATGATATATCACTCAATAAACTCATTTATTTTATTATTATCTAGTAATTTATATTGAATACATGTTTCCCAATAATATTCCTCTCTTTACGTACTCAAGAAACTGAAAGATTGTTTTCAATATAAATCAACTTTATTTTTTTTTTGGTTGAAAAATATTTTTTCTCCCATGTCCATGATTTACAAAAATATTTTAATAAATGTTTTTGAAATTATAAAATGATTGTTTAAATACATTTTTATCCATTTTTTACCTTCAAAAAATGGTTTAAAAGGAATATTTTTTTCATTTTCAGAATAAAGATCTTTGACTAATTACCAAAAATGTGAAAGGAAAATTCATTAGAACAAGTAATACAATAATGTTATTTTCTATAGTCATGATTGATAAATTATTTAAATATTCTATTAAATTAATAAAATTTTATTTTCAGAGAAAATTTTTTCTTTAATATTTGAAAGAAAATTAGATTTGAAATAAGTATTTTCAAATTGGAATGGTTATTTTTCTCAGGTAATGTTCAAAGTGATATTTCAAAATAATTTTATATCTAAGATGGTGTCATTTGATGTTTCTTAATATTTAATGGGGATAACATCCAATGATACCATATTTTCTCCTTCTATATATGATTTATTATAATGATGAAAAATGTTTATGAAACCCATTTATTTATAATGGGATATGCTATAATGAAATAGTTATAAACCTTTTTCCCTTTCAGGAGTTATGATATGATGACTGTCTTAAGATAAAATGGAAAACAAATGTATGGATTATTTAATGGATTTTAAATATATATCCCTCCAATTAATTGTGTAATGGTTAATTTTTTATAATCTCAAAGGGTACATGATAGGTTATACCAATCCAAGTAGTGGGTCCACTGGAGCATAACATAATCCTGAAGGATGGTAGATTAAAGGTTATCTCATGACTAAAAGAGGATATATGGGAGGTTTTCTGAATCCCAAAAGAGGGTACACTAGAGGTTATCCCAATACTAACATGTTTTTAATTCCATGGTGGGTAGCCTTGACAAAGTATTCCATACGCTTATATGTATGACACAAATCTATGTCTTATTCAAATAAAATTTTATCAAGGATAATTTTCATTGATTACATTATGATTCATGTAATAATAAATTCCATGATTTATTCCATGACTCACGTTTATGATATATGAAATGTAGGGTATTCTTTTCAAAAGTTATTCTCATGTTCTCATACACTTATGCTCATGTTCTGTTTATATCTCCCTTGTTTAACATTTATGAGCATCTAAGATCACCCTTTTCGATTTTTATTTTTCCCTGGTTATAAATAAAGATATTTTGTATGATATTTCTAAGAAGTGTTATAGTTACGAATAATAAGTGGGTGAGGTCATTTCTCACTTATTAACTAGTTTATTATGTGTACAAGTTTCGAGAGGAACTAGACCTATATGATTATAGAATGGATCATTATGTTATATAATTAATATTAATCTATTAATAAGGAATATTTATGTACGAAAAATTTTATTCTCTATATTTATAATCAGAGACCAATTTACTTAACCTTTGGAAACTAGTATGAGAAAACTTTAGTGAGAACCATAATGATATGTCTACGTATATGGAAATAACCTAGAATTTTTTATAGGATGTATTGAATGGTGCCCAAAAAAATATATCCATATCTAAATACTATAATTATATGTGTATCTTGAACAATTGTACCTTGGTGTAATAAATATTCAAAGGGTTCATTAGGATTTAACTTTATAGTCACCTAGTGCATGGTAACGGGCTAGCTACAAACTTGGTTTGACCCTCCATGGGATATGTCTTTAAAATTAATAAACTCTTTATAAACTAACATAATGGGTAAGAATAATGACCATGAATGACCTAGGTTAATCCTAAGGTATCAAATATTGAAAATAAGGTGTCATGATTTATACATCCTATGAGTAATTTTTCATGAATATGTGGTTTACCTTTATAATTATTGTTACTTAGAAAATGATTTATTATTTTAATTGACGGATAGAACCAAAATAATTCATGTTAATGCTAACTTTTGTGGATAATTAAATTATTTTACTCCTGATCAACCAAACTTTATGGGATCAGTAGTAAAAAATATCATTTTTATGAATACACAACTTTATCACTCTATGAATCATGTTGAACATCCAAATAAGAAAAGGACGGAGAAATGTTCTATTGAGACCTTCATAAGGTAATGTACTAAATCTATTTTTAGTTTCATTAATCCACTTGTTATCGAGTAATGGATTTGTAACATTGAAAATTTATTTTACATCCTCCAGTGTTTGGAGCGTAAAAAATTCATTTCAGCTGCCTATCATTTAGCATGTGGGCGGATCAATGGTGGACTCATATTAAGAATATGAGACAATAAGAATAAATTTAATCCATAGAGTTGGACAAATTTAATATATGATTTTTCAATAAATAATTTCCTCAAATTACTTGAATAAAAATAGAGAAGGAATTACTTGAACTAAAGTGGAAGGATGATGAATTGGTTGGTATATATGAGGAAAAGTTTACAAGCCTTGCTAGGTACTCTTCTAGTATTATAATCTAACCTGAATGTAATGTTGTTCAATTCTTCAATGGCATAAAACCAAGTCTCTGAATGGTTTTATCCATAAGATACTTTTGTTGATATTAAGAAATCATTTAATATTTTATGAAGGTGTAAATAGAAATTTGAGTTACCAACCAATCTCAAGGTTTTCATAATAAAAGAAATAGGGAATTTAAAGGATACTTTAAGAATCAAGGAGATAATAAGATGAGATTTCTTTCATGATCAAGGTGTGTAAAAAAACATAGAAGAAATTGTTTTAAGGGGATTAATAATGTATTAGTTATGTAATGTAAATTCATAAAGTGGTTGAATTATGAAGTAGTGGAAGGAATTTAGTTAATGGTGTGAATAGAGGGAAGCATACAAAGAATCCCCCCCCCCCACACACTCCAATGTTTCAAATGAATGGAGTAAAGGAATTGTGATAAATAGTTATAAAATATAAAGGTTATGGTGATGCTTAACATCATCAATATCCTAATTTGAGAGACAAAGTAAAATATCATGTGATCTCTATTTCTAATGATAAGTATGATAATGATGTGTAGAATGGTAAATCTACCATAAAATCTTGTAATTATAATGTCATATTTTATTCTCAATCTTCCCACTCTTTTATTTCTGAATAATTTTGTAAGTTAATCTCATTACCACCTCAATGATTATATGTTGAATTAGAAGTGAAAATCCCTAATGGTGTAATGATCACATCTCAAGTATATATGGTTTCTCTCCAATTTTTGTTTTTGGGAATGTGCTTCTTACAAATAACATTATTATACATATAGTTTAATTTTACATTATCTTGTTCTTGGATTAAATTTATATACATAAATCCCACATCAATTGTGTGTGATAGGAATTCAAATTTTATTTTGAAAACTAACCTATAATCTTCTATCAATGCAATGAAAAATATATACATCTGATAGAAATCAAATATATTGTATGGGTCTTAGTTCCTATTCAAAAGTGGTGTTTATCTCGTATAGTTGGGGAGAAACTAAAAATTTATTATATACCTGTTTTTTTGGAGTTTTCTATGTCATTTAAAAATATTTTCCTAGTCTTCCATCAAAATGTGAAGTTGAGTTCTCAATAGAACTCATTCCCTGTTGTACACCTATTTTAATGACACCATATAGAATATACCCAATTGAGTTGTAGAAATTGAGGAAAAGAATCCATGATAATTTTGAAAATCGATTCATTCTAAAAGATTATCACCATGTGGGGCACCAATTCTGTATTTTTACGAGGAATGATTTATTGATGTGACTTTTCATTTATTACCTGTAACTTAACAAGATCGTAATTAAAAAAGGTATCTACTACCCCTATTTATGACTTGTTTGATAAATTTTTGAAAGATCAACACTTTTTCAAGGTTAGACTTCATTATGGATTTCAAAAATTAAGGGTGAAGAAGGAGAATATAGCCAAGAAAAAATTACATATAGGGAATGGACACTATGATAATTTAGTTATACCTTTTGGTCTAATTAATTCCCCCACTATCGTCATGGATTTAATGAATAGTGCCTGTTGAGATTAACTTGATTAGTTCATGGTAGTATTTGTAGATGATAGTCTTATATATTAATAGATAATTTAAGAGAATAAATATCCCCTAAGGATTGTAATGAAGTCCCTAAAGAAAGAGAATCTATAAAAAAATTTATCAATTGTGAATTTTGGCAAATGAAAGTTTCAATTTTGGGTCATATAATAACAATTGAGGGTATGGGGATGGATCCATTAAAAATGGATTCTATTTTCGTTCTCCTGGACCAACCACTAGGTTCAGATGCTAATTTTTCTTGTTTTTTTAAGATATTATAAATATTTGTCGATAATTTTAAAGGATTATTAAATCTACTCACCAAGTTAACTCGAAAGGGAGATGAGATCCTTTGGATAGATGAATGTGAGGAAGCATTTCAAGCAATTAAAGATAAGGTTATTCAATGCACCTATACAAACAATACCCTGTAATGGATAATGGTCTATAATATATATTTATGTATTTATCAAGGGATTTGGATGAATTCTCATACCAAATGACACGATGGTTGATTATGCCTCGTGACAATTGATGGTGCATGAGAAAAAATACCTAACTTGTGATTTGGAGTTAGTGGGGGTAAATTTTTCATTAAAAATATGGATTAATTATCATTATACAAACAAATGTGTTCTATATATAATGATCATAATATTTTAAAGTATATATTCACACAAAAAAGAGTTGATCATGCACCAGAAAATAGGATTGGAGCAGATTAATGAATATGACTGATCAACACATTACCACCCAGGGAAAGTGAACAAGGTTGAAAATTCATTGGTTTAAAAGGATCATGGTATCATATATATTATAAGGATTACAAAAGATCTAATAATTCATGATTTTAATAGGCTAAATCTATAAATTGTAATAGAGTAGGGGAGTATTATCTTTCTCAAATGAGTGTTCAACCATCTATTCAAGTAAGGATTAAAGTAGAACATAAGGAAGATGAAGATCTATATAATGAGGTAAAAATGATCCTCATTTTAACCTTGATTAAGATGGAATGATATGTTTTATGAACTATGTACGTGTCTCATCCATACCAGATTTGAAGAAGGATCTGTTAGAAGAGGATCATAGTTCTTCATTCTCTATTCATCCTAGAAGTATGAATATGCATAGAGATCTAAAAGAGTATTTTCAGTGGGATTACATGAAGAGATATATTATAGATTTTATATCTTGGTTCTTTGTATGTCAAAAATTTAGGATAAGTGATAAATTTTATGGGTTTGTTACAACCATTTCCCATACCATAATGGAAATGGGAATACACCACCTTCGATTTTATTTTCACAATCCCAAAAAATATAAAGGGAACAATGTTATATTGGTCGTATTCAATCACCTTACATATTAAACACACATAATCTCTATCATATACTATTTTTCTCTTAATTAGATTTATGTAATATACATTAATGAAGTGATCATGTTTCTTGGAGTACCATATTTTATTGTATTTGATTGGGATTAGAGGTTTACCTAAAATTCATGGGAAAGTATTCACAAAGTTCTATATATAGAATTATGTTTTAGAAAATCTTATTATTCTAAAATAGATGGTTATTATGAGGTAATATATTAAAACATATATGATATTTTGAAATCTGGTCCTCTGGATTTCAAAGGTAGTTGGTATCAATACCTTCTACTTGTTTATTTTTCTTTCAATAATATGTTTCACATGAAATTCAAATGGATCCTTATAAATACCTTTATAGACACAAGTGTTAAACTAAAAAAATTTGGATGAAATTAGAGAAAAAATATATTGGTACTTGAGATTGTTGAGGAAATTGTAGAGAATGTTCAAGCCAATCAATATAATATCAAGGTAACTTAGAGTTGATATAAAAGTTATGATGATAATCACTCGCATGATCTAGAGTTTGAAGTTAGTGACAAGTTCTTCTTATGAATTTATCCAAGGAATAGGGTTATGAGATTCAAGACAAAATTAAATCTAAGCCCTTGGTATATTGGACCTTTTGAGATTATTGGATAAGTAGGAATGATTTCTTATTTATTGGTTCTTCCATCAAACCTCTTTCAAGTCCATGAATTGTTACATCTATCTCTCTTGAGGAAGTACCTACCTGATACATAACATTTAAAAAACATAGATGTCATAAAACTAGATCGTGATATCTCCTATAAGGAAAAATTAATGGATATTATTTTTCATGGAGATAAATTTCTATAAAAAATAATACTCACAAGTTCGAGGTTCGGTGGTTAAAACACCAACTTTGGGACGATATATGGGAACCTAAAGATATGATGAGGTATAGGTATCCTTTCTGTTTTATGTTTGAGTGATGGATTTTTGAAGGATATTTAATTTTAGGGTGGTAGAATGTAATAACATAATATTATATCAAAACTGTTTCCCAAATAAATTTAATTTCATCAATAGCATACATTATAGGTAGCACCGAGTTTTAGTAAACAGTGATAAACCATTAATATTATTATTTAAACATGAACATCATAAACAAGCCATTAAATTTGGGTGCATGTATAAGAATAAATTAATTTTTTAAAATTAGGTATAATAGTTTTAGATAAGTAAAATATATTGATAAAGAAGTTATAAATTTTTAGTAAATTCATTATATTCTTTGAAAAAACATTTTTTTCAAAAAATGATATTCATTTATTTTTGGGAAAAAATCATAAAAATAATTTTTCGTGATTTTGATAAATTTATCTGAAAAAAATTAACATTATTTTTTTGGTTCAAAATTTCAAAATTATCTTAGGGTGATTCTTTTGGGATTTTTCTAAATAGTTGGATTTTTTAAATAAATTGTGAAACTACTGATTCTTATTCAAAACTATATTTCCATTTAATTCATTAAAAAAGTTATAATTTGTTTTAAAATATTTTAAAATAAAAATTAATTACATTGTGTTATTATTAATCTATTTTAGGTCATTGGAATCAATTTTAAGACTATTATTTATATAAAAACGTTCTATACTTATAGAAACTTTTTCTTTGGAAGACCGTTTTCTCATCGCATCAGCAGATTCAATTCGAAATTAAATTATTCCACATTTGTTAATTACATTTGAAAAAATGGATTCTGTAATTTTAATATAAATAATTAATATTATATAATAATTTTAACTTAATTTTTTGTCTTAATTAATATTAAGTATAGTAAAAAATAATCATCGCAATTTAGGTTAAAAGGGTCTACCAGGAGGTTAAACCAAAAGATAAGGGTAATTTTTCTAATAAAACAAGTATAAATCCTATTTTATAAACATATTTCAAAATTTTACAATATGAAATTCTAATACATGTTAATTTTAAAACATTTTTCTTGGGAGTTACATTATCATTTTGATTTATTTTGGAAACTTTCCAAGTGGTTTCCATGTTGGTTCCTCTCCCCACTAATAAAGAGACATATCCTATCTTGTCCTCTTGACACTCGAAGATCCAATTTTTCATAAAATAAATGAAAAAACACCTCCTTTACTTCCCATCCCACATCATTGAGGCCTTATTTTTATTAGTTAACCCTCCTAATAAGTATTTAGGTGTAAACTTAAAGAATTTTTCCAAATAAGAGGTATAGTTCTAAATCATGCATTTTCATTTTTTTATTCTTCCACATAATTAAAAACTTATTACATAATATTTATATAATAAAATAATTATATCATATAAACCAGGATTTTATAATATTAGTTTCATATCTTACGTTCATCTCCCCTTCCATCAAATGGGAAACCAAACCGTTGATCGTGTGTACGGCGGACTGTCGCCTCCCCAGTTAAGGTAATTCATTTCCTACCACCGCCTCTCATGGATAGAGATAATAATGGATTTAATGTTTATATATGATATTTATTAAATATTTATTCTCATGTGACTATAATTTCACATATACCTTCTTACCTACCAATCCACTGGAAAAAATGATAATGTTGCTCGTGCGTGTATGTGTACTACAACCTCCACGAAGTGATGTGATTCGTTTTTCATTTTATTTTTAAATGGATGCTAAAAAGATAGATTAAATGAGTATATATATGATATCAATGACATAGAAATTATTTTCTAAATGTGATATATTATTTACTTTTTCTCACTCTTATTGTCGGGAAAATGGATACAATGTTCAAGTGTACATATAGATTACCGTCTCCATGAACGAGGTAATTAATTTTCTATATATAAATTTTTTGTATTAATATAAATACATATTTAGTTAATATTTATTATATTTAAATAATTTTTAACATTAATAAAATTTTGGAACCATGATTAATAAAAAAGGACAGAAAATACCAAACCAAAACAGACATGAAAAAATAAGCAATTATTACCCGAAATATGACTTTAACAAGGAATTGTTATTAAACGGGATATAAAGGTCATAGGTAAATCATATATGGTATCATATATATGATTATGCCTTTTTGATTATATGTATAATATACTTAAATTTTTTATAAATAAGTTTGAACGTGTAGGAATAATTTAAATACATGATGTAATGTATTTCTATATCGCTAATATTTTCATGGGAAACAAGCCATATTCACCACTTGGTGTTATATATATATATATATATATATCCCATGAGTCTTTCTTATGATTATTTTCATCAAAATTGTGGGATATACTTATATATATAAGTTTCATTATTTCATGGGGCATGCGATTCAAATGTTTCAAAAGTGGAAAGGTTTTTATGATAAAATATAATTGTTTATCATGATTCTTTATGATTAGGCTTATATTGATGAAATATTATAATATATATCTCAAGAAAATCATGTATGTTATTCTGATATATTTATTTTTGTGAGAATATATGTTTCCATTTAATTTTACTCGCTTTAAGTACTTAAGATACCGAAATAATTTTTCATAGAAAAATTCACATTAATTCCTTCTTTAGTTGAACAATATTTTTTCATCCATTTCCATTTATTCTAAAAAAAAATTAAAAAGAGATTTAAAAATTATACAATTATTTATTAAATTAATTTTTACACATGGTTGAATTTTTTAAATATGGTTTAAAAAGAATATTCTTGTCATTTTCTGAACAAGTTTCTTTAAAAAAATTTAAAAAATGTAAAATGAATCATTATTATATCATGTATGATATGAATTGTATTTTCTTTTGTCATGAACACTAAATGATTTAAATGTTTCTTTAAAAGTTTCCAAGTCTACCTCTAAATAAACTATTTTATTTAATATTTAGTAAATTTATGTAATTTAAAAAAAATCAAAGTGGAAAGTTTATTTTCCAGAAGAAATGTTACAAGTTATCTTTCAAAATCATTTTCCATATACGATAAAATCATTTGATATAACTTAAGATTTATTGGGGATATTATCAAAGGATATGATCCTTAATATTAATCTAGATGATTTATTATTATTATGAAAAAAATTTAAGAGTCTAGTTTTTTTCGGTTTATGATATGATTAGATAATTATGAAACATGTTCCCTTTTCACAATTTAGGATATGATGAATGTATTGTTATATTTATAAAACAACTTATGGATTATTTGATATATGGGACCTACGTTTACCTCTCAATAATTGAATAATGATTAATTCTCTATGATCTCAAAGGTTACATGTGATTTTATCTCAAACTTGGAAGAGGGTACATTAGAGGTTATCCCTATCCCAAAAGAGGGTACACCGGGGGATATCCTAAGTCCAAAGTAGGTATATGTGAGGTTATCCCAAGAGTAACATATTATGAATATATTAGTGGGTATTATTGACATAAGATTTTGTATTATTATGTGTATGCCGTAATTTTATTTCTTAGTCCAATTTTATGTTTTCATAGATCATGTTCATTGATTCCATTATGGTCCATATCTTATGAACTACCAAGATTTATTCCATGACTCAATCTTATTATCAATGACATGTGTGGTATGGTAATAATATTTTATTCTGATGTTCTCATACCCTTATGCTCGTGTTATGTTGATATCACAACGGTTTACCCTTAAAAAACATTTGATCTCACAGTTTATTATGTTTTTTTCCATGTTATGAAGAAAGGTAATGTGTATAATAATTATAAGTAGGGTTATAGTTATGAATAACATAGTGGGAGATAATTCAGTACACTTATCAACTAATTTTTTATATGTCCAAGTTTCTAAAGGAACTGTACCTCTATTATTTTAGCATGGATTTTTATTCTATGTATTGAATATTAATCTAAAAATATATAATATTTATACATCAAAATTGAGGGTCTCTATACCATCATGATATGGTATGATACTAACCACCAACAATTTTCAGACTACAGATAATCTCTGGAATGAATGAGTTCCTCTAAAAAAAATTATAAAAATAAAAAAATGAAATTTATTGTATTGTAATTAATATATACTAAAATTATTATACTAAAAAATGGGACCATAGGAGTCACTCCCATCACACTAATCTATCGACAATTTTTAAGCAATCTATTTTTTTTATTTCATCAATATCATACATTTTCATTATAATAATGAATTATAATTTTTTTCACATTTCAAATAAAAATGATAAATGAATATAATGAAAAAATGGTTTTAAGGGATAATTATTTTTATTATAATTAATAAGAAAAATAATTAATAATATTTGATAGAATATAATCAAATCATACAAATTAAGAAGTAAAAAAAGGCATAAAATATTACATAATATAATAAATCCATACAAAAAGTTTTTATAGTATTCAAGAAAAGTAATATTACTTTTTACATGTAAACTGATTTTTTAGGTTACATGTAAATTTATTTTTCATTTTACCTATAAACTATAAAATAGTTTAAAGATATTTCAAATATAGAATATGAAACTATAAAAAATTCAATCTATTTATATCTATTTTATGAATCTCTATAAAATTTTATTTATTTAAATAATTTTAAAATTGTTTTACTGGAGTTTAGATTTGTTTATAAATGTTTTACTGACGTTTAAATGAACTAAAACCTCTTTTAGAAAAATTTATTCAAGTATAAATCTATATAAACCGATTTATCTTATCGACATTCTTATTGTGATTTTTGGTACGAAACCTAAACTTGTAAGATTTTATTTTAAATATAACTCTTTATTTTAAAACTAAAATTTTAGTTTAAAATGGTTTTTAAAATGAATTTTTTTTGTTGAAGTGAAATACATCTAATTAAATAAAACATTAGCAGAACTAACCTTAAAAATTCAATCTAAATTAAATAAATTTAAATAGAACCAACCTAAAAGACAATATTCAAGTTAAACTAAATGTGTTGAGAATACAATGGTTTCTTTTATACGTTACCCAACAAAACATCAGGTTAAAAATAAACTATGAAACTTGGACTATTTGAGTCATCGTATGAAATATATTGATCAAGAAAAATGGTAAAAGTGGTTATGAAAACATAAACCCCACTATCATACAAAATATGTTTTATGATTACTTAACTAATAACACAAATTTTTTTTCTTATAAGATCTTTCACATAAAATACTATTTTCTTTATTGACACTAAAATATATGGCTCATTAGTAGCTTAGAAGAGAATCATTTCAATAACCCTAAATCCATAGTCATCAATAAATTCTCCATTTCATTTCATGGAATAAATCCACTTTCATTTAATCATAGTAACTCAGTCATGGGAGTAGTTATAAAATTTTAGTATTCTCTTAACAACTCTATAATAAGACAATTTTTTATCAATTCCTAGTATCTAATTCAGTGTAAAAATGGTATGTCATTATAGTTATCATCATACTATCTAGTTTTGGTCTCTTTTTTCTTCTCAATCTACTATAAAAAATTACCCATTAATAACCAGTTATTTTCATTTCTGAACGAAATTATTTGGAAAAAATCCAATGCACTTTTTCTTTAAAGATAATAACAATTGGTAAAATCTATACCGGAGATATAAATGAATAGTAAAATTATATGAATAATTAGATTTTATTTTTTATTAAACTAATCTGCACACCTTTAATTTCAACCAATAGGAAACTCTTTTCTATGAAAATAATCTCTCATTCTTAAACGTAACAAATGATGAATTCTACATATAATTTACTGATGTTACCTATAAAAAATAATAAATTTTTAAGATATATGAAAAAAAATACTTAGCATAATCAAACATATTCATATTTAATTTACTTACATTATATATTTTTTGAACAAATCATAGTTAAACAAGATTGGGTAATGTAAAAAATATCAATCTTTAAAGATAAATATAGCCAATGTATATGATCAAATTACTCCCCTAATATGGGGATGTAATAGAAAATAGGGTTCAATTTTCTAATACTACTCTTTTTCATTTCTTATTGGTCATTTGTGTCTCATGCTCACATCACCCATATATATTGAACATAAATCCATACTTTCATGATCCAAGTAACCTTTCACGATAGAACTTTCATGAAGATTCTTATTATATAAATTAGACATTAATTTGGACATATATCATTCATTTGGATACATCAAATAAAAATAAACAAGTCCCATAATTAGTATTTCATGCAAAATATGGATAGTTAGAAGTAGCGTGAAAGTGAAAAAAAGGTAAAGGAAAAGTTTTTTTTATCACATAGAATTAACAGTTCCACTCCTTCTAATTTTTTCAAGAAATACATGGACAAACTTTTAAAATATAGATCTCAATAAAAATGAAACAAAAAAATAACCATCACCCTTATGTTATTGAAATGTAAATGATCTCTTACTATTGGAATCAATCCATATTGAAGGATGTAGTAGTCATGTGTTTTCAATGATTTCGATTTCATCTCTCTTATGTTGAAAAATTTTGATATATTTCTAGAATTTCCCTCAGAAACCAAGACAATATCTAGTACTTATAGAAATTGATTTTTCAGTAAAGTTTTCATAAAATAAGAATAATAGGGAACTTCATCTTTAATTTCATCAATAAATATAGGATTAAATTTGAGTTTAATATCCCAATCCACCAAGTCAGGTCAAGATCATATATCATTTTTAGTCTTCCCCTTTATATTTAGAAGAATTAAAAACAATGTTTCATATTTTTTTATCAATGTTTATTAGGTATATACAATGATATAAAAATTGTTTTACCAATAAGGAAATTGAAATATGAGACTTTTCCCATTTTAATTGTATATTGATTCAATGGAAACATTATTCTTATTTTTATATTTTTTGACCTTTCCCAAATGAAAAATTGACATCTAGAAATTATTTAAGCACATCAGTTATGCACATATACCGAGTGGTATTCTTAGTATAAATTTTATTTTCAAACCTTCAATGATTATTCTGGTATAGGTGGTTCATTGGAAAAATCAACAATGTATCATGAAACTAAAACTATGATGATATTTATGCGTGTTAAATTCATTTATCCTTCATACAAATAATAAAAGATAGTTTTCCCTTCATGAACCAGCCAAAAATCATTATATAAACAAGAATAATCATTTATGATCCACATAAGCACAACATGTATCTAAAATATTTCTCTTGAAGAATCGTCATATGATTATACACCAACATTCAAAAATTAATTCAACTCTTTAAATAAAGGTTATGACTACATATCTATTTCATTTATAGGATCAAAAAGTCTTGATATGAGTATAGTTAAGAAATTAAATGGTTTTATCATACACATACTTGGAGAAAGGTTATAAATGTGAAGGAAAAGTGTCCACATAATGTGTGATTTACGAATATGACAAAATAGATTAAAACTATCACATGAAAGATCCAACATGAAATTAAGCAACTTAGAATAAAAAATTGAATATCATGCATCAAATGTATACAATGATCATACATAAATAATATTAAAAGATCATTATAATGTTTAATTATCAGAACACTATACCATCATATATTTGATTATATTTCTTCATATATAAAAATATTTTAGATCATGAGAATCAATGGAAAGTTTCACATTAATTTTTGTTGAACATGAGATGGTGTTCCATTTATTGTTTTCTTCCTTCATGATGTACCATGTTCTATATAATAATTTAGACCAATGATTTACTCCTACAAAAAGATATAATATTTTAGGAAATCCTGAATTTTAATTGTAGAAAATCAAAACTTATCAATAAAATTGATTTTCATTTATAATTTTAGGGAATATTTTTATCATAAAAAATTTATACCACCAAAAATGTATGAATATAATCAATGGAAGTATTAGAAATCCCATATATGGTTTTCCTATTATATAATTACATCAAAAATTATATTTTTTCATTTTACCACATTCCTGATATACAGGTTTCCTATAATCATTAATCAAATTTTTCTGTCCCTCAACATCACCATTTTCCTTAGTTACCTCATCTGCAATCAGAACATTCATTTCATAAATTCAGTCTCATGATTATGAATTAAAAAAACATAAAAAATATTAAATTCTCTATTCCTCTCCTATCTTTTTTATCATTAATAGTCTAACCTTACCTTTTCTCTCCATTTTGATGCTATATATAGTATTTTATTTGAAAACTAACTTTTTTAAATGGCATCTAACTTCATCCTGACTCAACAATGATCTTCCAACACAATTGAAACAAGTAAAGTGTATAGAAACTCTATTTAAAACATTCTTAAATTAAAAATCTAAAAGAATGAACCTCTTTTGAAATTTGGTTGAGATCCAATAAGTTTTATATATCCAACTTCTATCCGTTATGTTATATAAATAAATTTTTTTATTAATATCAACATAGTAAACAATAATTACAAAATTATAGAAAACCGTGATTATTTAGAATACAAATTCAAATAATTTTAGATATTTTAAATTTTATTTTATGCCATTTTAATCATTTTTCATCAACTAAGGTTATTTTGAATGGTTTTGGATAGAAATAAATACAATTAAATTCATATGACTTTATGAAGGAATTTTTTTTAAAATAACATACTTATTTTGAATGTGAAATAATTCAAATTAAATTCATATTACATTATCATGAAAAACATTTTTCCAGGAATAAATACATTTTTTCACCCAATATGAACAATAATGTTTTTGATAAACATGTTTTTATCAGGGAAACATTCATAATACCATCAATTCATAATTTGGTATTCCATGACTACATAAACTTTCCAATAATATAATTCATATACTAATTTTAATATGAATACCATAAAATCATATGAGTAGTTAATCGAATAAAGAATAATATATGGAATATTTTATAATTGACATATACTTATAGTGACCTAAACAAAGTGCACGAAATATAATAAGAAATAACTCATACTTGCTATTATATTTGAGGGAATTATTTATTGGTTATTAAATTAACATTAATTAATTAATAATGTGATTATTCAAACATTTCCCCAGACAATAAAATGAAATTGATTATAATATTTTTTTGATCATTCAATAATTAAAAAATGGATAATTTCATAACCCCCTAATACATTAACAAAAACAAAAAATTACTATAACAACTAATAAAAAAAATCACCTAATATATATTACACAAAAAAAATTATATTACATTTATACAAAGGTAGTGAGTAACTAAATTAAAATAAATACATCAATTATGATCACCATTATTATGAAGTACTATAAAAATGTAATCTAAACAAACCTTCATTCAATGAAGATAGAATAATCATGACCTAATATATTTTTGGTTAGTTTTTGACACATGAATATAATGAAAATGAATCCCAATATAATCAATAATGAATTCAGAACTCACTAATTCGATGTTAAAGAATAATAGAATCAAAAACCAAATGAGTAGGGGGAGGTCACCAAGGAGAATTGATGGGGGTTTGTCTGGCATGGTAGGGAGGAATTGAGAATCATATGGGTGGAGGGTTCAAACCTCATAAGTTAGAATACTATATAAATGGTTTCATTAAATTATTGGTATAGATTAACTGATACCAAGAATTTTTAAAAATTATTAGTATTTGGTTATGGAATTCAACATAATTCAATGGTTAGTCTAAATCACTAGTATTATGCCCTTTATTTCAATGATTTTGGAAAACCTTTGGTATATATTTGGGGGTATTTCATAAAATTACAATAAAGTAGGTAATAAAAATATATTAAATATTTAATAAGATGAACTTACCTTATATTTTGAATACATAAATATTGATTAAACCTTATATTTGGCATCAATGATCAAAATTTGATCTATCAAACCAAGCATCAAAGGCATAAAATCTTGGTTATTTTATTCATGATTTAAAATCTAAAATTATAACACATATGTTCCAATTAATTTTTTTTATGGTTCATGATATAAATAATAAAAAATAAATATAAATATATAATCTCAAGAATTAATATGATACTCTAGATATGTCATTTAATTTGATGCCATTTCCACCATTAGAGAAGCACTAAAATCACTCCCAATGAGTCGTAGGTGTGTCTAATTTTGTCATACAGTATTAATAAGGGTTTTTGGAGGATAATAATTATAAGGACCTGGCCTTAACACATTACATAATATTGAATTAAACGAATAAATCACATTGAGGATCTTTTCAGGTTTAGAGTTTTAGAGAATTAGGACATAACTATTACATATCAAAAGATTAAAGGGTAGACACTTCTACATAGTTTCCATTTTTTTCATAAAATAAAAACTCTTAAAAAAAGTCATGTCTAGTTACATGTTTTAGACAGCATGACTTTTCCTTGATCTCATCCTTGACCCTATTCATCTTTAAGTCCTGTGAAAACATTTCAAAACATAGGATTAGCATAAAAAGCTCAGTAAGGGTTATAAAATAAAGAATGAAAAAATTTGTTCATAAATACATACAAAACATGAAATCTTTTACTTAACTCATGAAATCCTAAGATTTATGAAAGACACATAGAAATCATAAATCATAAAGGTAACATGTGGAATCCATATCATACTTACATTGTAGCTATCACAGAAACATAGGGAGTTACTTTGGAATACCCATCATGGTATATTCCCTAAATCTCTTAGGATAAAAATTCACGTTTACCTCCGCCACATTACCCAATTCATTGGAGAGCTATCTCGGGATCACCCACCCCAGGTTTATCACAAAACCACCCATATACGTAAATAATGCCCCAGAATCATAACATGATCATAACACATAACATAAGCATAAAGGAAATATAACATTTCCACATTGCAATTAAAAAATCTAATTTCAAGATATTGAAATAATAAATCGATTTTCAAAATCAATTTCAATACCAAAATACATAAAAATAGTATATGGTATTTATTTTTCCTTTTAAAAACATTCTGGCTTGTTAAGGAAGCCAAAGATCAAATAATACTTGCGGCGGCGGAAAGGTCGTTGTCACTTCTTTCGTAAAAAAACTTTCCATTTTATTGTTTAGTAAAACGATTATTATAAAAATATTACCTTTAAATAAAATTAAAATTCAAAGGTGTTTATATAGCATATAAAATAAAATCATGTATTAAAATATGATATGCCTCAATGAAAGGAGATTGAGATGAAGTCCCTTATGTCGTGTCTGACTTGACTCGATCATTCTTTAATCTCTTGAATAATAAAATAAAGTTACTCTGTACTTGATTAATAACCGTTTTCAAGTTTATTATTCCTTTTATATCACTTATTACCATGTTATAAATAGTATGCAATCATTTAAGTTAATAACGTTCATTTTGTCGATATTTGGTACTTGAGTCAAAAATGGACTTCTTATAATTAAATGTTGTTCATGTGGTCAAAGGTTCATTATATACAGAATGATATTCATGATTTGGGTATCATATATATTATATATATCCATCATATACATTTATTTATAATAGTATATAACATTTAGAGGTAAGAAATGAAATGCACCGTTCATGGAGACGGTAAGCCGTATGTACGCATGAACACTACTTTCATTTCTATTTCTTATTTTAATGGAACTAAAACATAATGATACATAGGTATATTATAATTCCAGTATTATATCATATATAATATTATTAACTCCATCCTTTATACATCCTAAATAAGGAATTAACAAATCACATCACTTTGAGGGGGGCGGTAGTCTGCACTTCCTCAAATGAGATTATTGTATTTACCCACTATGGAAATCATAAAGGCATTCTATAAATGGGAAGTACAAAAGCATAAGGAAATAAAACACATAATATATATCATATATAAATATATTTCCATCATAATGGCCTCCATGAGAGGTGGTAATATGTAATTGAACAATCATCATTTCGTGAGGCCTTAGTTTGACATCCACAAAAACATTATGTTCTTCATCCATTAGATGGAGGTGTGTGTAAGTGTAGTTTGAATACTTATCATAACAACATCCTAGTATATTGGGGATACTGGTGTTGTTACGAAATAAATAAATAAAAAGAGTTTAGGGGTTGTAGATGTAAAATAAAAGAAAACAAATTAAGAGAAACGGTTACCTTTAATTTGGGTAACTCCCTTTGGTTTGAACTGAAAAGACATCTTGAATCTCCTTCTGCCTAAGGTAAGGCTTCTAGGAGGAGTATAGGGATTTATACAAATTAATTGGGTAGAGTTCGGATGAGTGAAATGTCTTTAGAGGTGTGAGGAATTGGTTAGAAATGGTCTTCTTTTATAAGGGGGAGGAGGGGCTCTTTAGGAAAGTGTGGAATTATTATTTTATAAATAATGATATTCGGTTTCTAAAGGTCCAAAAATCATTATAGTCGAAGATAAGATGACTCATGGTTGAAATAAAATAATCCAATCAGAATTGGACATTTTTTGGATAATATTTTAATCAGTATAATCTTATTTATTTAAATCATTTATTAATGAGTTAAATAATACATAATAATTATGTCATAAATGATTTAATTTATTTTTTGTCTAAAAATTATAAAAAAATACCATGATGTAGGAAATAATTTTAGCTTTCCAATTAGAATTTATAGTCAAAAATAGGACTTATATAACACCATATAAAAATTAATTACTAAAAGATATTTTCTTTTGTCATGTTTGCCTTTACATTAAATTAATTAATCTAAAGTGTCATTATATTTCACTTGCCACTTCGTGCTTCTTTGGGAACAGGGATTTCAAGGTTGGAGACCGTGTCATTTTCCAAAATGTTGATGGAGGAACCTGACTTTCTTGATGTGGTTAGGGAAGCGTGGGATTTACAGAACCGCAGAAATCCATGGGTTACTCTACATAACAAGCTAAGACGGCTTAAATCTCTTCTCCAACCCTGGGTAAAGAAGATCCCTACTCGCGATCAGGATTTGAGTGAAATAAGTAAAGAGGTGGAAACCATGGAGAATCGTCTAGAATTAGAGTGGGATGATGTTCTGTTTAACTATCTTGGGATCAAAAAGGACAAGATTATTTATAGTCTCTTACGTCAAGAAAGGATGTCCAGGGAGGGAGCTAGAATCAGATGGCTTCGTGAGGGGGACCGAAACTCTGGGTACTTTCAGGCTTGCATCAGAGAACGGTGTAGGGTCTAGCGGACAAACCTCCTGAGAGAATATGGGTCTTACTCCAGTGACCGTGATGAGGTAGGGGGCCTGATCAGTGGGGCTATTAGATCCTTACTCACTAACCCCAATCCAAATATGGAAGGGGGTTACCCGTGAGGAGACTCTGATCTTTTTGGAGGGATTAATAGATGTATTTAAGAGGGTGTTGATGAATATTTGAGCAGGATTCCGAAGTTTTCTGAAATTCATGAGGCGCTTTGGTCTTTGAACCCGGAGAGTGCTCATGGGCCAGATGGTTTTCCTTGTTCTTTTTATAGGGTGTCATGGGATTGTATTAAAGGGGATCTTGTGAGAGCAATCCAAGACTTCTTCCGGGGGAAACTTTCCATGGATTTCATGTGCTACAAAGATTGTTCATCTTCCGAAGGTGTGTAATCCTCAGTATGTTAACAATAATCGGCCCATTAGCATGTGTAACATCTCGTACAAGACTTTGGCTAGAATTCTCAACAAACGTCTAGCCCCTCATTTGGATTCTTGGATGGCTTTGGAACAACATGGGTTTATAAAAGGGAGGTCTATCCAAGGTGCTATTAGAGTAGCCCAAGAAATGGTAAGTGGAATTAATAACAAGTCGTTCGGGGGAAATGTGGTGGTTAAGTTAGACATGAGCAAGGCCTATGATAGAGTGTAATGGGGTTTTGTGCTTAGAGTCTTGAATTGCATGGGGTTTTCAACATGGACTTCTGAATTACTCTTCCGGTGCTTTTTATTGGATTGGATTTATTCTTCGTTTATGGGTAAGAAATTTGGTTTTTTCAAAGCTTGTCGTGGTCTTAGGCAAGCTGATCCCTTATCTCCCACTCCTTTCATTGTCTCCCAAAATGTGCTCTGCAGCTTTATCAATCAAGGTCTTACCACGGGGACAATCTTCCATTATCATAATAGGTCGGCCACTAGGGGGATCTCTCATTTCATGTTTTCAGATGACACCATCATTTTTATTAATGGAAGTATAGGGTCAATGCAAGGTTTGAATGATCTTTTAGGGGAATACTACAAGAGGAGTGGGCAGGTTTTCAATAAAGAGAAAAGTACCTTTTACATGTCATGGAATGTGTCGGAAAGGAGGTGAGGACTGTAGGGTCTATTCTGAATATGGAGCGAGGCTTATTTCCAATGGAATATCTCGGGGCTCTGGTTAGTCCTTCTTCCCTAAGGGTCTAGCATTTTGATAGTCTCATCAACAAAATTTTGGGTCGTATTCTCAACTGGAAGAACAGGTTTTTATCCTTTGGAGGATGTATAACACTTGTTCACAGCGTTCTGGTTTCCATTACAATTCATATTCTTTCCACCCTGAAGGTTCCCAAGTGTGTAACCTCCAAATTAGATAGGATTTTGATATCCTTTGTATGGGATGGTCAGATGGAAGGAAATAACTACTGGGCTTCAGGGAAACGTCTTGCAAGGCATCTTGCTGAAGGGGGTATTAATCTGAGGAGTGCTTTCTCAACCATGAAGGGACTTCAAGCCAAGCTAACATGGGAGGCTATGGAAGGTAGATCCCTATGGGGAAGGACTATGCAGGATATTTATGGGTAGGATCTATGTGCATAGAAATCGATAACCTCTATGATCTGGAAGGTGATTCACCCCTACATGGAGATTCTGCATCATCATTCCAGGTGGCTAGTGGGTAAAGGGAAGTTCAATTTCTGGAAACAAGATTGGGGTCCAGGGAGACTATACTTCCTGGTTTTCCCCACTTTGAACATGTACTTTAGAGAGGCAAGTGAGAATCCCAGATTTATTCAAGCTATTCTTGATGAGGATCAAATTTCCATCTTCAATAGTGTTGTCTCCAACGATGTCCCAAATATACTTATTTTCACAGCTTCAATGTTAGGTATCTTCTCCATTAATGATTTTATGCACATCACGAGAGATATATCAAGTGAAGATCAGTGGGGGGTCAGCTGTGGTGCAAGGAGATTTCATCTAATTACAACTTCCTTTTTTGGCGAGTGAGGAACAAAGCTCTGCCAACTGACGAAAATATAAAGAGGATGGGCGTGAATCTGGCTTACAGGTGCTGGTGCTGCAGGCTCCCGAACCAAGACACAGTGGAGCATCCTTTTTATAAGAATGAATGGGATATCATACTTTGGACATATTTCGTGGCTTCCTTCGGCTGGGTTCCGTCTGGAGGGGAGCATGAAGATTTCATGGTGTCGTAGTTTAGAGGAGCATGTTCACACGATGCATAGAGGAAGACCTGAACTATTTTTCTGATTGTAGGCTGTTGGACGCTCTGGAAGGTCAGGAATTAGGTGCGACACAATGATGCACAGGGATCGCAAGAAAGAATTCACTTCAAGATGAAGAATACCTAGCTCGATTTGCTTCGCCTCTATCCTGACTGTCACCATGTGCCGTCTGCGAGTCCTGTTGCTCCTTTTCTTCCAACTGCTCCTCGGTCTGGATGTACAGAACAGGGTGCCTGGGTATGTTGGATTCCCCCTCAACATGGTCTGAAACTCAACACGGACGGATCTCTAATTTGGTGGGAGATGAGCGGGGTGGGTTTGTAAGTGATCATAGGGGTTCTATTGTTGCATCGTTCACGGCCTTCTTCGGGCAAGGTGATGTGTTGTAGGCGGAGGCTCTGGCCATGGCCACGGGGTTAGAAATGTGTAGTCAAAGATAGCTCGAGGTTCATATGGTGGAATCTGACTCTTTGCTGCTCTGTAATGCAATTCTTGGAAAGGGTGATATTCTTTGGAATATCTCATACACCATTAGAAAATGCAACGCTTTCATGGGGAAACAATATGACGGTGTCTCACACATGGAGGGAGGGGAATATGGTGGGGGATTATTTGGCTTCCATGGCTTCCTCATATCAGATGGTAATTTATTTATTTTTCTTGGGTGTGTTTCCTAAGGAGGGCATGAAATTTGTGGCCAATGATGTTATGAGTTTTCACTACTTTCGACCACATTGATGTGTTTTTTTTTGTTCCTTTGTAGTATGGATTTTATTTCTATAAAAATTGCAGCTTTTAGTCAAAACTACCACAAAGTGGTTTCACTATTCATCAAAAATTGAAGTTTTTCAGAAAAATACCAAACATTCAACCTAAGCTATATTTTATATTTCGAATTCAAAAATGATGTCTATTTTTCTAAATTCAAAAAATATATGCGGCATTAATTAATTTTAAAATTAATTTCTATTATCAAAATAAATAGCGTGTTTTTAAGAATCAATAACTATCAAAAGATTAATACTTGTTTATGTCCAATTTCAAAATGAAATGAATTCCAATGACCAACATTGGATGAAATGGTAAAAATATATTTTAATATTACTTTAAAACCAATTAAAAAGATAATCTAATCATATAAATAAATTATATTAAAAGACGCTTTTGAATTAAAATACAATATTTCTCACTATTCATTAAAAATGAACTTTATCGGAAAAAACCCAAAAAATTGCACAAATTAAATTTTGATGTCCCAATTATAAAGAAAGATTTTATTTGGTCATATAGAATGTATTAAAGTAACCAAACCTATATTTAAGAAGGCTTCTCCATTAAAAGGCGATAAATCAGCCTTTTAATGTAAATTATGCTTAAAATTAGATTCATTCACATTTTAAACCTCTAAATTTTATTGGATAAATGTAAATACATTTTGCATACATGTATAATCATATTTTAGTTAGTTTCATTCATTCCTAACAATACAACGGCTAGGAGTTAACAACCATTTAAAATAATAATATTATATTATTAGTGTGCAACGTAAGATTCCAAAGAAACTCGTTCTTGCGTATTGGGTACGCTATCGAACATAGAAACCCCTTTAATGTAAAATTAATATTTAATTAAAAAATATTAATAAATATGAAATATGTCTTATTCTTCATTTACTTGGGATGTTATATGCTTCCCCCCTTTTGGGAATTGAGTTCTCACAATTTTTTATTCACTTATCAAAATATGTTGGGGTATTTATCCCTAATAGCATTTTCAGATTCCCACGTTACCTCTTCAACCATATGGTTTTTCCACAAAACATTTACCTGGTGAATTACCTTATTCCGAAACACTTGGTCCCTATGGTCAAAAATCTGGACCGGTTTTTCCTCATAAGAGAGATTCTCTTCCAACTGAACTACATCTGGGCTCAAAACATGAGATGGATCTGGTATATACTTTCTCAACATCGAAACATGAAAAACATTGTGTACCTGGGATAAACTTGGTGGTAAAGACACTTTATACACAACTAATCCAACTTTCTCCAGAATTTCATAAGGTCCAATGAACCTTGGACTCAACTTTCCCTTCTTACCAAAACGCATCACACTTTTCCATGGAGAAAATTTGAGAAAGACATGATCACCTACCTCAAAAGAAAGATCCTTCCTCCGGTTATTTTCATAACTTTTCTGTCTACACTGAGCTGTTCTCATGTGCTTCTGAAACAACTAAACTTTATCTGCCATCTCTTCTACCAATTCTGGTCCCATCAACTTCCTTTCACCTACTTCATCCCAAAAAGCTGGAGTTTGAAAATGATTTCCATATAATGCCTCAAATGGATCCATATGTATACTGGAATGAAAGTTGTTATTATAAGAAAATTCAACCAATGAAATATGTTATTACCAACTTCCCTATTAATCTATCGAGCAAGCATGTAACATATCCTCCAAGGTCTGAATTGTTTGTTCTGACTGCCTATCTGATTGAGGATGAAAAGCTATACTAAAATTTAATTCAGTACCCAATGACTTCTGAAGGCCTTTCCAAAATTTTTAAGTGAACCTGGGATCAGGATCAGATACAATGGAGAGGGGAAATCCATGCAACCTGACTGTCTCTTTAACATACAACCGATCAGGTTGATCTAGAGATAAGGTATCTTTAATAGGAAGTAAATGAGCAAATTTAGTCAATCGGTCAACTATAACCCAGATTGCATTATTACCTTGAGATGTATTTGGTAATCCCACAACAAATTCCATGGATATATTTTCCCATCTCCACTCTAGCACCGGTAGAGGCTGAAGCATCCCTTTCGGTAATTCCTGCTCTGTTTTAACCTGGTGACAAGTCAAACACTTCACAGTAAAATCAGCAATATCTCTTTTCAGTCCATCCCACCAGTAATACTCCCAAAGATCCCTGTACATCTTAGTACTTCCAGGATGAACTGAAAACGAAGAACTATGAGCTTCACATAACAACTCATTCTTCAACTGTGAATCACAAGGAACACATAATCTCTTTCCAAATCTCAAAACACAATAATTACCAACATTGAAATCATGAAACTTACCCTTCTAAACCAACACAACCTTTTTCTGCAACTCACTGTCTTCCTTCTATGCTTGCTTAATTCTGTCTGATAGAGAAGATTTCACTGACACCTAAAACAAAACAGAATAATTTCTTGCAACAACAACTTCTATGCTAAAGTTCATCAAATCAAAAACCAAAGGATCCCGTTTTAAATGTAACATGGTTAATGATGTATTACTTTTTTGACACAAAGTATCATCCAATTTATTTTCTTTCCCCGGATGATAAAGGATCGTGCAATCATAATCCTTGATTAATTACAACCATCTCCTCTGTCTCATGTTCAATTATTTCTGAGTGAATATATACTTCAAACATTTGTGATCAATATATATTTCATACTTCACTCCATACAAATGATGCCTCCATATTTTTAAAGTAAAAACAACAACAGCTAATTCCAAATCATGTGTAGGGTAATTTAACTCATGGGGTTTCAACTGACGTGAAGCATAAGCAATTACCTTATCATTCTGCATTAGGAAAAAACCAAGTCCTTTCAATGAAGAATCACTGTAGATAAAAAACTCACCATTTCTGGATGGCGGTGCCAAAACTGGAGCATTCACCAATCTTCTTTTCAATTCCTGAAAACAATCATCACATTATTTTTTCCAGATAAACTTAACACCTTTTCGAGTTAACTTAGCCATTGGACTAGATAACTGTGCAAAATCTTCAATAAAAATCCGGTAATAACCATCCAAACCAATAAAACTACGAATCTCGGTTTTATTTTTGGCTTTTGGCCATTCTTCAACAACTTTTTTTTAGCAGGATCATCAGTTATGCCATTTTTTGAAACAATGTGACCATGGAAAGAAATTTGTTGTAACGAAAACTCACACTTGCTGAATTTCCCAAATAATTAATTTTCTTTTAAGGTTTGCAAGACAACCCTTAAATGAATTTCATGTTCCTCTTTACTTTTGAAATAAACCAAAATATCCTCAATGAACACAACCACAAACTTATCCAAGAACTCAAGGAAAATTCTATTCATAACATCCATGAATACAGCAGGTGTATTTGTTAACCCAAAAGGCACAACTAAAAATTCCTAATAGCCATATATAGTACGAAATGCGGTCTTCAGAATGTCTACTTATTTTACTTTCAACTGATGATACCCCGACCTCAAGTCAATCTTCAAAAAATACTGAGATCCCTGGAGCTGATCAAACAAATCATCGATATGAGGAAAAGGATACTTATTCTTAACAGTGATGTTATTCAATGCTCTATAATCAATGCATAATCTCATTGAACCATCTTTCTTTTTAACATACAAGATAGGAGCACCCCATGGTGATGGGCTGGGTCAAATTAAACCTTTATCTAATAACTCCTGCAATTGCTTCTTTAACTCTAAAATTTCAATTTGAGCCATTTGACAAGGGGGTTTTGAAATTGGCTTAGCATCAGGAACTACTTCAATAGTAAATTCAACTTCCCAATCAGTTATAATACCAGGCAACTCATCAAGAAAAACATCACGGTACTCATTTACCACTGGCACATCATTAATATGAACAGTTCCTTTATATTCAATAATATGTGTAAGGTAACACTCATTTCTATCTTTTACTAGTTTCTCAACTTCCTGATATGTTATCAACAGCAAGGGTTCATTTTTTTATACAAACTGAAAATCATTCTGAAAAGAAACCTCTTTAGCTCTGCAGTCAATCTTATCCTGATAAACAGAAAGCCAATCCATGCCCAAAATAACATCAAACTCTACTAGAGGCAAAACAATAAGGTTTTCAGGTATATTCTTTCTTCACACAAGGACAAGAATGTTCTTATGTTTTCTTTTTGTCTCAACATTTCCTCCAGGTGTTTTTACTATAAGTTCTGTATTCATATCATGAGATGGAATTCCCAATTTACTAGAAAACTTCTCAGAAATGAAAGAGTGTGTAGACCCTGAATCAAACAACACATTGGCATAATCTGAACAAACAAACAGTATACCTGACACAACTTCATTTGATGGACCAACATCTACAGAAGTAGTTGCAAAGGATTTCACCACCCATTTCTACTTGTAGTGTGGAATATTTCCTTCAGTTTTGTTCTTTGGTAGACACTCATTTACATAATGACCCATTTCATTACACTTAAAACATTTTACTGACTGTAAATCAGATTTTGTCTTACCATTACCCTGATCTTTTTCACTGTAATTTCGAGCCTTATGCCCCATTTTACCACATTGGTAGCACTTTCCATAATTCAAAAGACATTCCCCAGCATGCTTTTTACCACAATTTTCACAAACTGTAAACTTATGTTTCTTACCATCAGACATTTTTTAAGAGTTATTCCCTTTTGCCTACCACTTAGACCTCTTATTCTATTGTTTGTCAAAGAATACATGATCATCAGCAAACTCCATTTGCACATTCTCCACACAACAAACAATTTTTTCACAACTTTTGAACTCATGAGAAGCTATATCCCTTCGATACTTTGGATTTAATCCTGATTAAAAATGGTAGATTTTATAATCAAGATCTCGTATGAAATTTAGAGCATACCTTGCCAGTCGAGTGAATTTTTCTTCAAAAGAAGCCACTGATTTGTCATCCTGCCTCAATTCCAGGAATTGTTTTTCCATTATAAGACGAACCACCTTAGGAAAATATTTTTCTCAAGAAACATACCTTTGAATTCATCCAAATCAAGGGCATCAATCTCCTCACTATCCCTGATATTTTTCACCATCAACCACCACTGATTAGCTTCACCTTCACAATGGTAAACAGTAATACTAAACTTTTGATGTTCTGAACAACCCATGACATCGAAAATCTTTTCCAGCGCTTTAATCCACCCTTCAGCTAGTATAGGGTCATATGATCCTCTAAATGATGGGGGATATTGCCTCATGAAATGCTCCACTACTGACATGTTCCTTTGTGGTTGATCTGGCTGATCTCGTACATAGATACCACCGCCATTTATAGCCTAATTCAATTGTTACATTGCGGAAACTAACTATTCAGTTCCGATTCTGACCATCTCAGGTTGCTGATTTGGAAGTTTGTCTTCCTCCTGATGTCGTCCAAACACAGATGCCCTATTTCCTCTGTGGAAAACCATTCTGAACACAAAAATATCTTTGGCAAAGCAACAAGGTAATCTGGAAATTCTATATGATGTCAATAATAACATAAATTACTTTATAGATATTACTTTAACAATACCCTAACACCTATAGTTATCTAAACTGGCCTCTGATACCAACTATAAGGACCTGGCCTTAAAACATTACATAATATTGAATTCAATGAATAATTCACATTGAGGATCTTTTCAGGTTTAGAGTTTTAGAGAATTAGGACATAACAATTACATCTCAAAAGATTACAAGGTTGACACTTCTACACAGTTTCCATTTTTTTCATAAAATAAAAACTCGTAAAAAAAATCCATGTCTAGTTCCATGTTTTAGACATCATGACTTTTCATTGATCCCATCCTTGACCCTATTCATCTTTAAGTCCTATGAAAACATTTCAAAACTTGGGATAAGCATAAAAAGCTCAGTAAGGTTTATAAAACAAAGAATGAAATCATTTGTTCATAAATACCTACAAAACATGAAATCTTTTACTTACCTCATGAAATCATAAGATTTATGAAAGACACATTGAAATCATAAATCATAAAGGTAACATGTGGCATCCATATCATACTTATATTGTAGCTATCACAGCAACATAGGGAGTTACTTTGGAAAACCCATCATGGTATATTCTCATAATCTCTTAGAAGAAACATTCACGTTTACCTCCGTCGCATTACCCAATGCATTGGAAATCTATCTCCGGCTCAACCGCCCCAGGTTTATCATGGAACCACCCGTATACGTAAATAATTCCAAAGAACCATAACATGATCATAACACATAACATAAGCATAAAAGAAAGATAACATTTCCACATTGAAATTGAAAAATATCATTTCAAGATATTGAAATAATAAATCCGTTTTCAAAATCATTTTCAATACCAAAATATATAAAAAGAGTATATGGAATTTATTTTTCCTTTTAAAAACATTTCGTCTTGTTAAGGAAGTCAAAGATCAAATAATACTCACAGCGGCGGAAAGGTCGTTGTCACCACTTACGTAAAAAAACATTCCTTCTTTTTTGTTTAGTAAAACGCATGATATAAAAAGATTCCATTTGACTGAAATGAAAATTAAAAGGTATGTATATATCATATAAAATAAAATCGTGCATTAAAATACAATACGCCTCAATTAAAGGAGATTGAGACGAAGTCCCTTACCTCGTGTCTGACTTGACTTGATCATTCTTTAATCTCTTGAATAATAAACTAAAGTTAATTTATACTTTCTTAAGAACATTTTTCAAGTTTATTATTCCTTTTATATCACTTATTACCATTTTATAAATATTATGAAATCATTTAAGTTAATAACGTTCATTTTGTCGATATTTGGTACTTGGATCAAAAATGGACTTCTTATAATTACATGTTGTTCATGTGGTCAAAGGTTCATTATATCCAGAATGATATTCATGATATGGGTATCATATATATCATATATATCCATCATATACATTTATTGTTAATATTACATAACATTTAGATGTAAGAAATGAAATGCACCGTTCATGGAGATGGTAAGTCGTACATACGCATGAACGGTACTTTCATTTCTATTTCTTATTTTAATGGAATTAAAACATAATTATACATAGTTATATTATAATTCCAGTATGATATCATATATAATATTATTAACTTCATCCTTTATACATCCCACATAGGGCATTAACGAATCATATCACTTTGAGGGGGCGGTTGTCCGCACTTCCTCAAATGAGATTATCGTATTTACCCACTATGGAAACCATAAAGGCGTGCTATAAATGGAAAGTACACAAGAATAAGGAAATCATAAAAATAATATATATCATATATAAATACAGTTCCATCATAATGGACACCATGAGAGGCGGTAACATGTAATTGAACAATCATCATTTCGTGGGGCCTTAGTTTTCCATCCACAGAATCATTATGTTCTTCATCCATTAAATGGAGGTGTGTGTATGTGTAGTTAGAATCCTTCTCAAAAAAACGTCCTAGTATATTTAGGATACTGGTTTTGTTACAAAAGAAAGGAATAAAAAGATTTTAGGGGTTGGAGAAGTAAAATAAAAGAAAACAAATTAAGAGAAATTGTTACCTTTAATTTGAGTAACTCCATTTGGTTTGAACCAAAAGGACTTCTAGAAGTTCCTTCTGCCTAAGGTAAGGCTTCTAGGAGGAGGATAGTGATGTATAGATACTAATTGGGCAGAGTTTGGACGAGCCAAATAGCTTTAGAGGTGTGAGGAATTGGTTAGAAATGGTCTTTTTTTATAAGGGGGGAGGGGCTCTTTAAGAAAGTGTGAAAATATTATTTTATAATATAATGATATTCGGTTTCTAAAGGTCCAAAAATCATTATAGTTGAAGATAAGATGACTCATGGTCAAAATAAAATCATCCAATCAGAATTGGACATGTTATGGATAATATTATAATCATTATAATCATAATTATTTAAATCATTTATTAATGAAGTAAATATTGCATCATTATTATGTCATAAATAATTTAATTTATTTGTTGTTTAAAAATTAAAAAAAACACCATGATGTAGGAAATATTTTTATATTTCCAATTAATATTTATAGTCGAACATAAGAATTATATATCACCATATACAAATTAATTTCTAAAAGATATTTTCTTTTGTCATTTTTGCTTTTACATTAAATTAATTAATCTAAAGTGTCATTATCTTTCATAAGTGGCTCCATGGGGTCCCAAAATCGGCCCAAGTATGCCCATGGTCGGCCAATACTCATCCAATAAGATTAGGATAAGTGTTAAGGTAATTTTGAATTATTATAATATTATTTAAACCTTGAATTAACCTATTTACCTTTAACCGCGGTAAATAAAAGTCAAAAGTTACTATTCAAAAAAAATATTTTCATCTTAATGAACCACATTTTACTTCTTGATAACAACCATTTATGTCGTATTTTTGAAATTAAATACACAGAAGTTGTAAAATTTCACTTAAATGCAAAAGTCAGTTTTTTTAACTACCACTAAGTGGTTTCACTATTCCTCAAAAATTTAAGTTTTTCAGAAAAATACCAATAATTCATCCTAAGATTTATTTAATATTCCAAATTCAAAAATGATGACTATTTTTTAAAATTCAAAACATAGAAGTGGTATTGATTAATTTTAAAATTAATTCTCGTTATCAAGACCAATAGCGTGTTTTTAGGAATCAATAACTATCAAAAGATTGATACTTGTTTATGTCCAATTTCAAAGAGAAATAAATTCCAATGACCAACATTTGATTAAATGGTAAAAATATATTTTAATTTCACTTTAAAACCAATTAAAAATATAATCTAACCATATAAATAAATTATATTAAAAGGCACTTTTGAATTAAAATACAATATTTCTCACTATTCATTAAAAAATGAACTTTATCAGGAAAATTCCAAAAAATTGCGCAAAGTAAATTTTGATGTCCCCATTGTAAAGAAGGATTTTATTTGTTCATATAGAATGTATTAAAGTGACCAAAACTATATTTAATAAGTTTTATCCATTAAAAGGCGATAAATCGGCCTTTTAATGTAAATTATGCTTAAAATTAGATTCATTCACATTTTAAGCCTCTAACATTTATTGGATAAATGTAAATAAATTTTAAAAACATGTATAGTCATATTGAAGTTATTTTTGTTCATTCCCTCCAATACAACGACTAAGAGTTAACTACCATTTAAAATAATAATATTATATTATTAGTGTGCAACGTAAGATTCCAAAGAAACCCATTGTTGCGTATCGGGTACGCTGTCGAACATAGCAACCCCTTTAAAGTAAAATTCATATTTAATTCAAAAATATTAATAAATATGAAATATGTCTTAATCTTTATTTACGTGAGATGTTGCAATAATAGTTATAAAATAAAAATTACATAACTTGTTTCTAATATGCAAGGTTAGGTCAAATAGTCTAAGTGACCATGCATCTAACCATGTAACCCCCCCCCCCTTCATGGAATCCAATTTCACATAATTAGGATGAATTGTATAACATACAATGTACCTAGTCATGTACTTTTTTATACATATGTTTTTACTCATGTGATTAGAATTCATAGTCCATGAAAAAATTCCCCAAAATCTATACTCTTCGATTCGTCTCGAAAAAACTCCAAATTTCAGCCCAATACCACCAAAACATTATGGGGACATACCAAAAAAGTTTACAGTGTCATATTTTTCATCGATATTAAAAAAATACCTCATATTATTCAATAGAAACCATTTTTTAGTATCCCCATTCAAAAATTATTACATTACATCCATTTTAAATATCTTGTATTTTTTTGTGCACATATTGTAAGAATTGTTTTAATCATTTCATTTCTTGTAACTACAAAAAATTTAACATCAAAAGTTTACCCAGAATTTGAGAGTTTATTTAAAAAATAAATTATTTTTTTCTTTTGTGAGTTAATGTCATTAATTTCATTTATCTCTAAAAACACACTTTTTAAAAATAATATTCACTTACTTGGTCAATGGAAAAACTTGCAAGTTTCATTATTATTATTTTTATTAATTTTTTCTTCCATAGAAGATTATTATAACTCATATTTTACCGATTCTATTATATTGTTTTCTTTGATATGAAAAAATAATCTTTTATGATTGAAATTTCTCAAAGTTAAGATATTTTAGATATTATCACTATAGTTTTTAGTGATTTGTTTTTATTTTATATGTTTTTTAAGTCATATTTTCTCTATTTCACTTAGATTTTTATTTTCTCTGTGAGGATTTTCAATCATATCATTAAATGATAATGATTTGATTTGATGCTAATTTTCCTCATGGATAGTTACATCAAAATAGTGTATTTTCTTTTTGATATATTTTTAATAACACCTTCTAATGAGTGTATAAAAAAGAAACAGAAAATATTCAGTTATTCATACAAATTATCCAAATTAGTTTAAAAAATAGACTTTATTAATTGAATGTGGTCAAAGTAACCATTAATTTTAAATGTAGACTACTGTTATTATGGATTGTCTTCAAAAATACATTGACGATACATTATCCTATAATTTTTTATTTTTTTACTACGTTTTTTAATGATTATATGGAGATCAATATAAATTATTTTACCCATTAATTTCATAATATACCTCAAACACTTTATTTTTTTAACAATAATTATTTTTGATTGAATATTTCATCATAGAAATCTTGAATGGTTCTTAATACAGCTTCAAAAGATTATAAAAATTTTCAAAGTACTTAATTTCTAAGATATAAATGAAACATTAAATATGAAATATATATATAAAATATTTTCTAAAATACATATCTTAGTTTATTTTAGACTTTTAATCCCACACACATTCATCTGTATGAGTTCAAGTTACCTTCTTGTTTTAATCTCTATCACCATGTCTTTTGATTTCAAAATCTTCCCGTTCTGAAACCCTTTAAAATAATATTACATTTCCCAATATATACATAGAATATATCTCAAATTATAATAATATAATGTTAATTTTATTTTAATCTATATTAAATTACCAAGTTGTAACACCCCAAGCTACTAAATTACTTTTCCCTTTGAATAATGCAATAGCATGCACTGTACGCAACTTCGAGATTCTAACAGACCACGACCAATCAAACTAGCCGTTATGAATAGTAATACAAACTTTTTAAAATTTTATAAATTTTTTTTCCAAATGGACTTAATTTTTGGATTCAGAATATCAAAATTATCTTAGGGTGAATTTTTGGTATTTTTCTGAAAACATTCAATTTTTTATGAATAGCGAAAAACATTAAGTTATTGTTTAAAACTGAATTTTATTTTAATAATTATTATTTTATTTAAATTTATTATAGGTCAAAATAGATACATAATACCTATATATGTTCAATTTAATTCATTTAAGTCTGTGTATAATAATTTTAGATATATAAAAACTTTACCAAACTTTTTACCGTCTTTTACCCACCTCCTAGGAGCATTTGCAAATTTTCATAAAACATAATTTTACCACTTCTATGAATTGAATTTTAAAAATATGAGAGACACGGTTGATATCAGTGAGTAAAATTTGGTTCAATGAGATAAAAATAAATTTTGGTGAATAGTAACTTTTGAATTTTATTTACCACGATTAAAAGTCAATAGGGTAATTAAGGGTAAAAATGATATTATTATTACCCTAACACATGTAATAATTCTATTGGATAAGTGTAATTAGACCCAAAAACCTTACTAATAAAATATTATCATTTAGGTACCCTTGGATTAGATTAGGACATTTATTATTTTTTAATTCAAAGAAGAGTTAAAAGTGTTAAAATCAAAGTTTAATAAATAAACCATTTTAAATATAAGGTTATACAAAAGATAAATTCGACTATAAATATTAATTATAAATATAAAAATATTTCTTACATTATGGTATTTTATTTATAATTTTTAAACATTAAATAATTTAATATATTTATGACACAATGATGATGCAGAAATTACCTTATTAATGAAATATTAAATTAATTGATATTATAAGTACCCAAATAAATGTAATTTGAGACTTTTTATGAATTACACTAATTATATAGGTTAATATGACAGGTTAAGGTTGATTAAATGAATTTTTTTACTAAGAAATAATTATGTTATAAATTTGGCAAAAAAAATACCAAATAGTGTCAAAATTGACATAAAAGAGTTTTTTAAACAAATATTATATTATTAATTGATATAATATTAATAAAAATATAAGGTTCAAAAAAATGACTTATATAAGCTTATATATGTTAATAATGAGACACTTGGGGTTATCTTGGAGTTTTATAGTAATTTTATTAACCATATAATATAAAAGTACAAAGAGACATGATAAATGTTAAACTATTTAAGTAAGAGTTAAATCTTAATGATAACGTTAAAATGGTGAGCTAAACTTGTCTAAATACTATTGGTTGATAGTATTTCTATTCATCCCCACCTTAACCTCAAGATAAATCAATTTTCATCCATTTAAAACTGAAAATGATTTTATTATAAAATAATATTTCAATATTTTCCTAAGGTTCCCCCACCCCTCTTATAAAAGGGAACTTCCCCTTATCTCAAATTCACACCTTCAAATACATTTGTCTCGGCCAACCCCTGCCCAAATATCCTCTCCATTTTTCTCCCGTCATTCTAGAGGCCTTCCTTTAGTCAAAAAGCTAACCTAAGGGTTTATTTAGATCAAATAAAAAAGAAGAACTTGAAGAAGAGGTAAATATTTCATCACCTCTTTCAAGTTTTTTCTTCTTCCACTTATTATTTCCTTGTTGTTTCCATTCTAAAATAATAACTTATGTATATTATATATATTTTTATGTCATTATAAATATGTTACAACTATATTCATTATTCTATCCATCCTTTGAATGACATGTCACTATATGTGGGTACGTTCGGCTTACCGTCTCCACGCCGTGGTATAGTTGTTATTCAATACATTATTATTTGGATGGGTATAATAATGATGTATAATTGATTTAAATAATAAATATAACATGATATTGATTCTCTATATATGATATACCATCCAATTATATACGATTTTAATATCAAAAGAATGATATTGTCGCTCATGTGTATGAATAGATTACAGTCTCCACGAACACGATGAGATTCATTCCCCATCATATCCATTCAAGACTAATTTTCATTTGAGGATTAAAAATAATTTTTAAAGACTTAATATCATTCTGAATTTGAATTGTATACATCCTATCTATAACAAACATTACTTACGTAACAAAACATATAAAGGAAAACAAATCAGTTAACACCCGAAACGATGATAATACTAAAATATTATTAACAAAGAAATATTAAAAGATCATTTATGATAACATATTAATTTATATGGTTCTTATATAATTTAATAACAATTATTTCACCATCATACATGAGGTTAACCTACCCTCGACCAAAGAAAATGAAAAGTAAAGTGTTAATTTTACAATCTCTTTATTATCCGAGGTTGTTTTTACGTAAGTATCTACTGGGACATATTTATTATCCATGTCCATGTTTCATAAAAGAGTTTTCAAAAGGATTTTTTAAGGGACTTTTTTAATAAAACATCATTTTAATTGTTTTAAATATTTATTCTTCTAAATCATTCCCATTAATGTCCATGTTTTCAAAATGGTTTTTAAGGATTTATTTATATGGACATGAATATTTTTAAAATTTTAATTCCATTCAAAAGTTTCAAAGTGGTATGGGAAAATTTGATTCAATAATGTATTTAAATGTATTCCTTTCTAAATTGTGTGAATTTTAAATGTTTTCATGAAAAAGGGATATTTCTCTCAAAGACTTTTACAAATCATTTCCATCTATGTCAACATCCTTTGAAAGATTTTAATCTTATTTGAATTTGATTTATTATAATACAAATAATCCATATTTTATTGAAGGTTTTGTGATATGTTTGATTGTGGATGTGTTATTTTTATATCATACATGGTTTTTGGTTAAATTATCGACATTTTGTATTATAGTTCTAAAACTAATGTTTATGTTATGTTTCAACATTTTAATATGAGGAATGTATTGGACTTAGTAAGTGACAGGTGGATCCAACTATAGCTCCATGAAGCATCGGTAGGTCTCATGAGACAACTAGACGTGGAATTAGCCGAGGTCGTTCCCAATTTGATATATGGTTTTGGATGAGGCCTTAATCATTTTTAAACATCTTGGCTGAGGTCTTGACAAAATGTTTCAGAATGTCCGGCATTATAAATTCCCTCATTATGAAAATAATATTGACGGTTCATGTGGTCATTCGACTAGTAGAATACCCATGATTATGTTTTATTATGGCATTATTTACTCAACTCATATTCCTGCCATAAAATTGTTCATGTTTATTATTTGTTAAGGCCTGAGTTTTCAATTATTAACCATCCCAAATATTTATGTTATCTTCCACTGTATTACTTACCCTTACTGAGCATTTGATCTCACACCTTTCTTATGTTACATTTTCCAAGGAGATGAAGATGTTAGTTATGAGTGACTTTAAGTCATAATCTAGTAGTATTGGATTTTTCGAATGGAATAAATTAGTGTGCTATTTCTTTTCAAGTTGTAAAGTTGAACTTATGTATGAATCTTGTTTCAAATAATACTAAAATGATTGGTCTTTCGGGATATGATTTCCTTGTGATCATGCCAATGTTATGTAATAATGCACCAAATCTTGGTAACTAGGGTCAGGGAGTTACACAAGTCTTCGATTTCATTTATCATTCACTTCATTTAAACTTTAGAAACTAGAATTATCTACATATCTGATTTGGAGGACATTTTTGGTAGTTTATTAACCTATCATAGTAATAGTGTCATCCTTAAATATTCTTATAATGCATTTATTTTTATATAAACTCAAATTTATTTTATTTTCTCATAAATAATATATAATTAGAAATTTATGACTCAACACATCACAAAAGAGGTCAATTTTAAAAGTGACTTTATAAAAAAATTGGTTTTATACCTTTGATATTCTGGAATCTATCATTCAAAAAAGTTACAAAACCGATATCATACATCTTAATGACTTGATAAAACTTTTATTATCCAACATGTATAATAAATATCCACTATCCAAAAAATATGTATTTACATACTTCGATTATTTTTAAGTAACCTTAATCATTATTGGTTGTTCATGATCACTCCTCTTATTATGAAATTTGGAGGTAAAACATTTCATTTAATTAACCTAGTATAATAGTGATATAATCATTAGTAGTATTCCCTAGTTTTTCATAAATTATTTAAGGATCCTAAATATATTGAAATTTTATTTACCCTTTCACCTATTGTTTGGGTTGTTCGTTTCATTTCATATTTGGGTTTTGAGGTTTTCCTCCCCATTGATAAAAATACCATTGGTTATCAAGGAAAATTAATTTCATACCAATAAATGTGTTATTTTTTTATAAACACCACATCACCAATATATCCCTTAAAAAAATCATCATTTCTCAAAATTAATATTGAACAATTCTATGTACTACCTTTCAACTAGTTTATCCCTTTATTTATTTTTTATAAAAACAAATTGTGTCATTTTACTTACATTCTAATAAGATTTTCAATTTCCCTAAGACTTTACTTATTCATTCCTATATAAACAATTTTATAACATTCATTTATCATAATAACTAGAAACAATACTATGTTTAACATAATTATTTGGAGATAAAACTACTTATTTCCTCTTCTTATGGATAACTCGTTTACATAATTCTATTACGTATGTGTCTATAGAATCTAGTTTATATTCTTTCAGGTAAACATTAATTTTCTTTATCAATTAAAAAAAATTATTAATTTATATAATAATCCTGGTACTTCAATATATTTCTTACTATAATTTTAAAACATCATGAAATAATTTTTAACTTCATGTGACTTCATTAAAATGATTGAACCTCGTCTTACTTCATGACCAATAGATAAGTAATTTCAAAAATGATGGTAGTTCTTTTAGAAAGAATAAAATGTGTATCATTAATTTTCATCAATAATTCTTCATCATTATTGATACCCATTATGATATGATTTTAAATAATAGTTTTCTATAATTATGGTCTCACTCCTTTTTATTAAATAACGTTTTATTACATTATAAAAACATTAGATCTTTAAAGTTTACTGTCTTGGAAATAAGGAACGTAATACATGAAAACATAAAACATTATTTTAATCCAATTTAAAGTATTATTTAAATGTTCATATTAAGTAAAATTACTAAATATCAAAACCTGGGGACATATATCAAAGGCAATGGTGAGTATATGGCCTAGTAAGAGAAAACGAGGAAAATAGTTTACATGTGAACTTCAGCAATATCAATAAGAGCATGAAGAATATCATAAAGTCATGAAAAAAGAGTCATATAATAATAAAAATAATAATAATAATAATAATGTGAATTAAAACATTAAATTTTGGTTACAACATTTAATTTAGACATTAATAAGCATATCACCATGTGTCATCCCCAAGGTGTCTTAATCATTACCAAGGTTATTCACCAAGGTATCATAAAACATGTCATCTCTAAATATTAATTTCTTTACCCATTGCATTAGAGTGAAATCAGGGAACACCCTTAATATGTATTTATTTTAATTTGATCCACATATATCATTATAAAACATTTTATATATAACCCAAAAGAATAAAATAAATTGGTGTCATATCAAAATCATGGTGTTTTAAAAAGTTCTTAAAAACATGATTATTATGTCATTTAATACCCACAGAAAGGGAATAAGGGTTTTGTGTATGCTAATTAAAAGATAAAATAAATAATTTTATATCTTGATGAATAAATATGGATATTAATGAGTTTTTGGTATTCACATAAATAAAATAAAATAATTCCATGAGAAAAAGATAGAAATTTTGAGACAAAATTTATGCAGCAAAAGGAGTATGAAACATGGCTTTATAAACCATTAAAAAGAGAAGGGGATATATTAAACCATTCATAAAATACACATAATATAGTATTGGGAAATAATAAAATGGAAACAAGAATGTGGTATGGAAATATGAATGAAAAACCACATAAAAGAGGACTTGAAAGGAAAAGAGAAGTTCGTAATTCTCTTACCCTGAAGAGTAACTTCTAAAACATCATGATCGGGACCTTGAAAGATTGGGGACACCTTGGGAAAACCCTATTAGTGGTAATACTATCATATATTCTAGTTTTATGGTTTTGGAATTAATGTAAACGAAGAAATGTCTTGGTATTTATAGTAAAAGAGAGGGAGTTTTTAATTAATTAGAAAGGACAACCCATCAGTGGTATTTGCAAAACCATGTGTTTTTTCAGGGTATTTACCCATTTTTTTGGACACATGGTACACATAATATCATATTTTAATCCATGTTAGTCTAACAGGATTTTAAATTAATTATTGCATCATTATGATATCATTAAACACACCGAGAACTCAAAAATATATTTTTACTATTCATTATAAAACAAAACGTTTTATAAAAATATCATAAATTCAACCTTACCTAATATCGATGTTTTGATTTAAACAATGAAATCAAATTTGTGAAAATAATTTTCTAAATATGATAAATTTAATTTTTAAGTAAAATCACTATTTACTAAAAAATATATCAATATTTAAATAATAATTTCCTAAACAGTTATTGACTTATAATTTTATATCACATTACCATTCAAGATGCCTAAATTATATTTATGCATCCTTATGTGAGGTTACTATTCAATTTGTTATATTACTATTTATAAAGGTAATATAACTATTTATAACTTACTATTCACTAAAAATTATGTTGATCTTATGAAACTCTAAATTTCATACTGATCACAATTGTATATGTCTGTTTTTTGAAAATAATTTCATAGTATCAATTATTTAAAGTATTAGAGTTTTTTTTAATTACATGTTTTTCAATATTCATTGATAATATAAAACTTCTTAGAGAAGTACTAAAAATTCATCCTAAATTAATTTGGCATTTAAAATTCAAAAATGATTTTTATTTTACCATAATAACAATTTTATTTATACAAATGGGTTAAAAAAGTAACTAAGGCCTCATTACATAACCCCTTATAACACCTGTATATGACCTAAGAGTAAGGTGTGCAATGGTGATAGAATCATGGGGTGTCTCAGAAAAAATTTCCTAAGTGGTGATTTCTATCAGCTTGAACTTCTCTTGTATGTGCTTTTGTTCAAATTTATCATATAGATGATCAGCTTGGGCTTGGTCCAGATCAAAGCCCAGTGACGATCCCTCCTTCCCAAGCTCGGATAAATGGGATTTTTATGTCCCGAGTCTACTGGATGAGGCCATCGACTCTTATTTATGCATTAATTATCCCTTATCATTTCTATTTGTAAATAATAATTAGGACATTCATTATGGTTTCCAACTGTCATATTAACTAACATTCATATTAATCAATGGACATATAACATTAAAAACCCAATGGTCACATTTCATTTATTCTTATATATTCATATTGATAATGACATAGTAAGACATACATTTTCAAGAAACAAGATATTATTCAAAAAATTTGAGTCGTCACACTCTTCCCCCTTATGAAATTTCAACCCTGCAATTTCAACTCATAACCGCATAAGAGAAAAAGTTTGGGTACTTCTACCTCATAGTCTCCTAGGATTCCCACGTGGCTTCTTCATATTTGTGGTTCCTCCATAACACTTTATCAAGGCATGTAGTCTTATTGTTTGTAACCTTGTCTCTATGATCTAAGGCCTCCATTAGTTTCACCTCATAATAGATGTCATGTTCCAGTTGTACCACCTCAAAATTTAGTACATGTGAAGGTTCAGGTATGTACTTCTTCAAGATTGATACGTAGAATACATCATGAACTTGATCTAGATTTGGAGGATGGGCAAGCCAATAGGCCACTGCTCCTACGCAATCAAAGTTTTCATAGGGTCAAATGTACCTGGGGTTGAGCTTCCCTTTTATTTCAATCTAAATGACTCTCTTCTATGGAGAAATTTTAAGGATGACCTTGTCACCAACATAAAACTTCAAGTCCCTTCAGTAGTTGACGGTATAGCTCTTATACTAACTCTGACCAGCCTTAATGTGTTGTTTTATGGAAAGAACATATTCGATCATCTATTTCACAAGATTAGTCCCAAGAAGCTTTTTATCACAAGATTCATCCCAACAAGTAGTAGTTCTGCATCACTTCCCATGTAGAGTTTATACGTTTCCATTTGTACTCTCACATGGAAGTTGTTGTTCTAAGAGAAATCAACTAGTGGGAGATGTTGATCCAATCTACCTTTCAATTATATTGATCATATTCTCAACATATCCTCAAGTGTCTAAATAATCCTTTAATATTGGCCATCATTTTGGGGGAGATAGACTATACTGAAATTCAATTCGATACACGGAGCATGTTATAGAATTCTCTAGAATTATGAAGTGAACCTTGGATCGTGATCTGATATGATAGAAAGTGAAACTATATGTAGCCTTACCACTTTCTTTACGTAAATCCTGGAATTTTATTTGAGAGAAATATCTTCCCAGATATAGATGAAATGGGTAGTTTTAGTGATATAGTCCACTAAAACCCATATCGCATTGTTTCCTTTGAAATTTATCAGGATATGGGTGAGACGTTCCATAGTGATATTGTCCCACATCCATTTTATTATGTGTAGTGGTTGTAATACCCCTTTAGTAAGTTTTCACACTTCCTTCACATGATGACACACCATGAACCTTGTGGTGTAGTCAACAATATCTCATTTAATATTATCCCACCAATAATGATTATGAAGGTCCTTATACATTTTCATTCTTCCAAGATATATAGAGAAATTAAATCAATGAACTTTGTCTATCACCTCCTTCTTTATTTCTAGAATAGATGGAACTCATATCCTTGTAAGAAATTTTAGTACACCATATTGATCAATATTTAAATCAAGAAAATTCCCATCCTTTGTAGCATTAAACTTATTCTACAACAAAGTATATTCTTTCTAGGATTTCTTGATCTTCTCTAGTAGTGACAGTTAAGAAATCATTTGGGATAGGGTTAATGATGTCTCTTCCCTTAAAATTTCCATGTCCAGTTTAAATAGGTCTATGATAAAGGGATCTCATGGAATCCCCATCATTTCCAGCCCAACATGGTATTTCCTACTTAATGCATCAACATCATTTTTTTCTCTTCCAGGGTGATAATGAATTGAAAAATCATATTCTTTAAGAAGTTCAAACGTTATCCTCTATCTCATGTTAACTACCTTTTGTGTGAAAATATACATCAAAATTTTAAGGTATGTGTATAAATCACATCTCTCCCTATAAATATAGTGCCTTCATATCTTCAGAGGAAAAAAACCATATCCATCTCATGATCATTGGTAGGATAATTCTTCTCGTGAAGCATCAACTATCGAGGTGCATAAGAAATTACTTTTTTATTTTTCATGAAGATGCACCCAAGTCCTTTTAGAGATGCATATCTAAAAAATAATTCTCTAATAGATGGTAGAGTTAACATTGGTGTTGGAACAATTCTGTTCTTCGGCTCTTGGAAACATTCCTTACACTCCTTTGTTCATATTAACATGACCCCTTTTCAAGTTAACTTGGTTAGTGGATTGGAAATTCGTGAACAGTTTTTCACAAACTTCCTATAATATCCTTTTAAACCAAAGAAATTGTGAATCAAAATTACTATTGTAGGATGAGTCCACTCCTGTTTAACATTTTTCTTTGTAGGTTCAACTGTAATTCCTTCCTTGGTTATAATGTGCCCCCAAAAAATTACCTTTTTGTAACCAAAACTCAAACTTGTTGAAGAGTCTGAAATTTAACCCTTAGATTATCCACATTTTCCTCAAAACATTTAGAATATATTAGGATATCATCAATAAAAACATCCACAAATTTATCATGGTGGTCCTTAACGACTCTATTCATTAAATCCTTAAATATAGCAAGTGGGTTACTCAAACTGAAGGGCATAACAACAAAATCAAAATGACCATATCTTGATCAAAAGATAGATTTTTGAATAACTCCTTTATTCACCGTCAATTGATAATAACCATGTAGAAGATCAATCTTGGAGAATAATTGAGCACCACAAATTTGGTCAAACAAGACATAAATTCTTGGAAGTGGGTATTTGTTCTTCACTGTGATCATGGTCATTTCTCTATAATCAATTCAAAACCGCGTTGATCCATCCTTCTTCTTCAAAAATGTAACATGTGCTCTATATATATACACACTTCACTGGATAAACCCCTTCTCCAAAAGATCTTGGAGTGGTTTATTTAATTACTTTATCTCCAAATTTTCCATCCTATAAGGTTCTTTGATATCAGATGAGATCTTGGTATGATTTCAATGGAGAACTCTCCCTCTCTTTCTAGGGGAGGTCTCGGTAACTTCTTGGGAAATATGTCAATGTATTCTTGGATGATGGGGACATTTTCTATCCTTATACTCTAATTTACTTTTTCATCTTCACCGATAAACTCCATAAATAAGGCTATAAGAGGTGCTTCTAGAGAAACACTTGTCGATAAATCTCTCCTTGGAAGATGATTGTTAGTTTCCCATTCAAGACTTCTGAGATTTCCTTTCTTCTGTATTTAATATTGGAATTATACTTTGAGAGCCAGTCCATTACTAGTATAATTTTAAGTTCAAATAGGAGAATGAATTCTTGATTTGCGATAATATTATTCTCACAAAAGTAAGTAATACATTGTATAAACATTATTGATTTTTAGATAATCCCTCCAGGATCCATGACTGATAACTATACTTTCAGCAGTTTCGGGATTGATTCTATATTCTTTGCAAACTTTGAGGAAATAAAGGTATGTGTAGAACCATAATTAAACAAAGTACTTAATATCTTTGAGATAACAACAAGAGTACCTTCCACCACATCATCCGGAGCTTCAACTTCAACTATCGTGATAGAAAAGTCATGACCAAGCTCCCTTGGCCTTTTTTGAGGCTGATGGCGATTCCCCTCCACCGCCCATAGATTTGGATGGTGATTATAAAATTTCCCAATCTACCCACACATGAAGCATTGGACTCCATTTATGTATTTCACCATCTTCCCTTTGTCGTTAGTGTTGGTAAGTTGAGTATTCACTTCACTAAGACAATTCTGAGAGACATGGTCATCTCTTCTACAAAATGTAACACTTACTGCTCCTGAGCAGCCAGTTCCTTAAATGGTTCTTCCCACATTTATTACATGTTGGAAGTTGAAATCTCTTTCCACATCTTCCATGATCAATGTTCCCCCCAATATTGGCGCTATTGATCTCTTATTTTCATTGGATTTATGATACCAATACATATCACCGAACTCCAGTTCGATATTCATAGCACTCCGCATAATCTTCTCATATCTATCATAGTCTTGGTTGGATAGTTTCTTCCACAGATGAGGTTTTATTTCTCTACAGAATATATCAACCCTCCCATTAGAATCCATGAAAATGATTGAGGTAACAGGAAAGTCTTGTGAATTGTATCTCATAACTTCCAACAGATTCATTCTCCTTATACTTCAGCTTGAGAAATTAGTTCTCCATTTTCATTCTCATCGAATGAGGGAAATATTTATTGAATAAGACCCCTCTAAACTCTTCCAAATCCATATATTCAATCTCCCCTCCTGGATACATTTTTTTAACCACTTCCAACCACTGATCATCTTCTCCCTCTAAGTGGTATATAGCTAGGGTGATAATCTTTACTTCTGAACAATAGAGTACAGAACATATCCTTTTTATAGAGATAAACCATTTTTCAGCAATCAAGGGGTAAGTAGATCCACTAAACATTGGTGGTTTTGATGCATAAAGGACTCAACATAAATTTCTTCCCATCATGGTGAAATTGATCTCTCAGTATGCTTCAAGTCATTTCCCATAATATGAGCCAGTTGGTTTATCATTCTCATGGAAGTTTCTATTCCAGCTTCCATCATCGGGTCATTAGTGCATGGTCTATTGCTGTCATCATTTTCTTGGTTCCACCTATTTCCTAAAAACTTATAAAAGAATAAAACCTTAGTGAGAAACTTATTACATTTACAAATATTTTAACTATAATGTATTTTTATGTCTTAAAACTTAATTCTTAAACAAAATTACATTTCTCAAAAAATCCATCAAAATTATTTATAAAAAAACATATGATTAACCAAACATATCCCCCAGAAGTGTCAAACTATGATTGTAGCAAGCCATATTTTCATGCGCCATTTCCTATTCGAGTATTTCTCAAATGGGGTTTTTAGGTTTTACCCTTAGATACATATGTTCCAGATCCACATCCACTTGTTCGTATCCATATAGGGACTTATTTGTTCAGAAACCACTTACTTATTATTTAACCAAACTATCAGGATGTTTTCCAAAACATAAACTTTTCTATAGGGTTCTTACGAAAGTATTCATATCCTAATTTCGATAAGTAACTGTACTATCCATTGATACCAACTATGTAATCCTTCATTTTTATTATATAACTTTTCATTACATTTTACAAATAGAGGATCTTTAGAGTTTAGTGTCCTTGAAATAAGGTATATAGTACATGAAAACATGAATCCTTATTTTAATCTAATTGAAAGGCTTCTTTAAATTATCATCTTGTGTAAAATTAATGTATCTTATAACATGGGTATGTACATCAAAGGAAAGGGTGATTAAAATACCTAGTATGGGAAAACATGTAAAAAAGTTTCCATACAAATTTGATTTATAGAAAATTGATTTTTAATGATGAAAATTTGATATCGGTTTCTAATAAATAGATATAAAATATGTTTATGAATACTTTTTGGAATCGGATTTTAAAAAAACAAATGCCAAAAAGATAAAAAACTAAGTTTGAGGATTGTTGTATTTAACTGACAGAAAAACATTTTAAAAAATATATGCTTTAAATAGGATTTTAAAAAAAACTGATGGCAGTAATTATAATTTTTTTAATATTTTTTATACTATTTCCCAGTCTTCTATTTGACTGGTTGTGGGGATAAAAAGGAGTTACAGATTAAAAGTTATGGATTTCAAAAGTTGGTCTTCTCTAATAGAATTCCTAAAAAAGTCTAACATTCTAGGGCCATAACTTTTAATTTTTAACTCTGTTTTAGCTCCGCGACTAGTCAAATTGAAGCTTAATAAATTATCTAAAACATTGAAAGAAAAATTTCATTTTTGGAATTGTTTTTTATGAAAACTATTGCAACAAATATTTTCTTCCATTTTTCACATCGGTTTTTTAACCGAATCCAAACCTATTTTTTTAGTTTTTGGCGTCATTTTTTAAAAAACCAATGTGAAAAATAATTTTTCTAAACTTTTAATCATTGGTTTATTTGATAACCAATGCCAAAAATCACATATATTGGCATTTTTGTCATCACTTTTGTTAAAAAACTAATGCCAAAAGACCAATTTAAATACTCTTTTGTGTCAGTTTTAGAAAAACAATTGACACCAAAAAGTATTTCCTAATACAAGGGATCTGTATTTAAATTTTTTTCATAATGTACGTCTAACATTTAAAGATATTTCCTACATTTTCATACAATGATATTGAAAAAAAAATCATTTACTATATATAAATCCATTTTCTCTTTCATTCATCATTTTCGACCTCTTCAATTCAATCAAGTTTTCAACGTGGCTTCAATAGTTGATTAGAACACAATATATATTCTAATAATTTGTTTCCTTTATTATTATTTTCCTTAATTTCTAAACAACTTTATTATATTTAGTATAAAGATGATTTTTTCTTATGATCTAGTTACAAATATAATACATATGAATGAGATTTACCAATCATGGTGTATATTTAATTATCGATCTCCTTTTTCATTGCCGCAAGAGTTATAGACTAAATATAAGAGATATGACAATGGGAAACATATAATTTTGAAGGGAACTAGTAAAAACATTGAAATATGTTCCAAATATTATTTTTATTTTATTTAACTTTGTGTAAGTTATTTTAATTCATGTTTATCATGTTTTCTTTGAAACAAATTGTATCAATTGAAACATTGATAAGTTTGACTTCCGACGGCCATAAATTTTGATCTCTAACCCTATTTTAGCTCCATGACTATTAAAATAGAAGATTATAAAATGAAATAAAACCTATAAGAAGAGAAAATTAAATTTTGGCATCAGTTCTTGTAAAACTAATGCCAAAAATATTTTTTTAAACATTTTGGTGTTTTTTTTAAGGAAACTAACACCCAAAATTATACCTATGGGTTTATTTACATCCGTTTTTTTCCAAACCAATTCTAAAAAACTAATTCAATTTTATTTTGGCATAGTATTACGAAAACTAACATCAAAATTAATATTTTTTATGTCAACATCTTCAATTTTGGTTTAAAACAGATGTCAAAAATAAAAAAAAACTGATATTAAAGACCATTTTTCTACTAGTGTAAATATTAATAAGAACATGAGGAATATTTTAAGGGAATTATAAATTAGAATATAATAATAATATTATAATTAATAATAACGTGAAAATTCTTTTACAATATTTAATTTAGACATTCATAAGCATAAAACTAAGGTCCATCCCCAAGGTGTCATAATCATTACCATGGTTATTCACTTAGGTATCATAAATATCGTCATCTCTAGAGATTAATTTTTCTTTACCAAATTCATTACATATATATCAGAGAACACTATTATTATATCATTATTTTCATTTGATCCACATATATCATCATCAAAAAATTGATAAATTATCCAAAGAGAATAAAATAAATAGGTTTCATATCAAAATCATGGCGTTTTAAAAAAATGTTTAAAAATATGATAATTATATAATTTATAACCCATAGAAAGGTAATTAGGGTTTTATGTATGTAAATCACTAAATAAAATAAATAATTTTTATGTATTTATGGATAAATAAGTAAATTAAAGAGGTTTGGGTATTCACAAAAATAAAATAATATAATTTTCTGAGAAAAAGAGACATATTCTGAGAAGAAAATTGTGGAGCATAATGACTATGAAACATGGTTTTATAAACAATTAAAAATATAGGGGAATGGGTTAACCCATTCATAAAAGACACGTAATATATTGGAGGAAAATAATAAAATGGAAACAACAACATGGTATGGAAATTTGAAAGACATACTACATAAAAGAGAACATGAAAGGAAAAGAGAAGTTAGGAATTCCATTATCGTGAAGAGTAACTTCTAAACCAATAATATTGGGACCTTGAAAAATTTATGACACCTTAAGAGTACTCCCTTGGAGGTAATAATATCATATATTCAAGGGGGTGATTTTGGAATGAATGGAAACAAAGGAATGGCTTGGAATTTATACTAAAGGAGAGGTACTTTTTAATTAATTTCATAGGACACCTTATCAGTGGTATTTTCCAAACCATGGTATTGCCAATGGTTTTTTCCACATGGGAAACCTCATATAATATTCTAATCCACATTAGTTTAACATAATATTAAATTATATATGACATCATTCTGATTTAATTAAACACACCAAAAACTCAAAAACTGTATTTTTACTATTCACAAAAAACAAAACATTTATAAAAATGTCATAAATTCACCCTAACCTAATATAGATGTTTCGAATTCAAAAATAAAATTTATTTTCATAAAATAATTTTCTAAATATGAGAAATTACGTTTTTAATTAAATTCACTATTTACTCAAAAAATATTAATACATAACAAATAATTTCATATACAAATATTAACTTATACTATTATAACACATTACCCTTAGAGATGCCTAAATTATATTTATACTTCCTTAGGGTATCTTACTATTCAATAGGTTATATTACTATTTATATGGGTAATATTTTTATTCATAAGAAACCATTCACTAAAAATTATTTTGATCCTATCAAATTGTAAATTTTTTACTGATCAAAACTGTATATGTCTATTTTTCAAAAAGCATTTCACAGTATCTATTTTTTAATGTATAAAAACTATTTTAAAATACCTTTTTTCAATATTCATCAATAATATAAAATTTCTTCTAAAATTACAAAAAAAATCATCCTAGATTAATTTTGACATTTGAAATTCAAAAATGATGTTTATTTTACCATAATAGTAATTTTACTTATACAAATGGATTACAAAAGTAACTAAGGACTCATTACATAACCCATTATAACACTCGCATATTACCTAAGAGTAAGTGGTCAATGGTGATAGAATATTGGGGCATCTCTAAAAACATTTCTCGAGTGGTGATGTATATCAACCTGAACTTATCTCCTAGGTGATTTCATTCAATCTTAACATGTTGAAGTTAATCTTGGTCTTAGCCCAAAGCAAGTCCCAGTGATGCTACCTCCTTCCCAAGATCTGATAAATGGACTTCATATGGCCTAATTCTAGTGGATGAGGTCATCGACACTTCTTTCTGCATTAATTATCCATTTTCATTTCTATTTATAAACAATAATTACAACTTTTATTATTGTTTCCAACGATCATATAACAATCAAAAATGAAGGGTATCATTTAATTTATACTAATCTATTCTTATTGATTATGACATAGTAAGACATAAATTTTCAGGAAACAAAATATTATTCAAAAATTTCAGTTCATTACAACAAATATCTTTTCTCCTTATCATGCTTTTCATTATAATTAATAAAAACTATGATCTCTAATCTCAAAAAATAATATCACTATTTTTATTATTATTCATCATCCTCTGATTCATTTTCAGCTTCACTAGAGGATTAATTAAAAAAAATTGAATTATCTGTGAAATCATGATCATTTTCATCATCTAAAGTTTTCTATTATAGTACACATTCCTCATCACAGGTAGAATCTTCCCTTTTAAAGAGAATATTCCACTTATTTAGTGATATAGGAAACTTCCCTTTTAAATCATAGATTTTTATTCTTCTGTGTTCATTATTTTTCTTATTTCTGTTCCTCATTGATGATCTTTTGAGTTGATCATCTTCATCTTCATCATAGTATTCTCTATGAAATTTGGAAAAAATGACATGTCTTTCTAAAATTGATATATTTAAACAAAATATTTCACAAGAACTTATATTTTCATTTATAAAGTATTTTGAGTTAGGTTTCATAAACTTATTATAATTCATTTTATTCTCTTCATTTTCAAATTAATCATTGTGATATATCTTTGGATCATTAATCCTATATCCTTTAAAAGTATTGAAAGAAATCTATTCATCTACTAATCTATTTTTCTTCAATGTTGGGCCTCATCTCCTCTCATAAGTTATAAGGATAATTTTCAATTTATTGATTAAGAAATAAAAAAATTATTCTCTATTGATAATATTTTTGAATCACATTTATATGGATGAATTATCATTAATTATCGCAATGGTTTATTATTCAAGAATTTACACATATCTATTTATCATGTTAACAATTTATGGAAATTTGTAATACATTATTCAACAGATTCATCCTTCACCATTCAAATTTATTTAAATTGAGTATAATGTAATTTTTATTGGGATTCTATCTCTTTTTTACCACTATCATAAATACCATGGAGTTTAACTCATAAATCATTGGTAGTTTCAGAAACTGTTACTTTTGTTTTTTCCTTATTATAGAGTGATTAAAAAAATTAATTATGAGAATTTTTAATAGATTTGATATTATTATAATATATTAAATAATATGTAATAATTAATTTGGGCGGTATAAATTCCTTCACAGTGATATCAAGAACATCCAATCCAAATGAAACAATGTACGGAATTATCATCTCCTTTCATAGTTGATATACATTTTAAATAAGCATACAAATTCCATTATTGTGGATTGAATTAATGTTATAAAGGAATTATACATCAGTTGAATGATATATGAATGATAGAAAAAAAAATTCCTTCAAAGTGAAACTCTGTGTTGATACCATCTAATGTGTCGATGTGAATATGAGATTCTTTGATAAGAGGCCTAATTATTTCTCGCATAAATAATTTCCCCAAAAAAAACTATTCTATTTTTTATGGTTAGTCTATATGATAAACTACTCAATTAGATGAAATTTAGTGTATGATATTATAATAAATAAATTAAAATAATTTTAGGATTTTTTTACAAGGTATAACAAGTCATTATGATTTTCTAATACTTAGTGATCGGTATATGATTCATGAAAATAATTCAACATATTTCATTCATAATATCTTTATTTTATTACCTCAAACCTGTTTTAAATAATAATTTTATAATTTTTTCCAATTTAATGCATCATTTTATTGGATTTGATTAATATTTATTAAATTTTAAAATTTAGAAACATTATTGGAAAATAATTTTTTAGGAATAAAATGAATGGTTTATTCTACATAATCCATTGTTTCATGGATGAGGAGGATGAAATTTTATTGTAGAAAGTTTATAGAGTTGAATAATGTTTTTTATCTATTGAAGGATGAAAAACTGGTTCTGAGTATTCAATAATACAAAACTTGAAAAACACTACCCACGTCAAGGTATATGGTTATGTCATAAAACTAATGTTAGGTCTTTCTTTTATATTAGGGTGTGTTGGTGATTGTCTCTTTAAATATTAGATGTCAAGAATTTTTCTATAGGTTATCATGATCCTATATTTTTCCTATTAATATTATATACTACACTAACATATTTTCTTAAATAAAAATGAAGATACGCTATGGAAAATGAATCCCAGTATTAGATACTAGGATTATCTTGGTTCTCCAATATAATTCAGTGTTTTCCATCATGATAATATATATGTACTCTAATTTAAGTTATGTTAACATAACAGGACTACACCGTCTTCAATGTAATGTGTTTGAAACACTCAGAATGTCATCATATCTCACACTATCTCATAATTGAAAACATGGAATGAAATCATCACCTAATGGATTTTTGGGAGCCAATTCATGTTAAAACCTGAATATAAAGTTATCTAAATTAAAATACTTTCCCTAGATGAGTCCAAAAAAAATTTATCTAAAGATCAATTTACAGAAAACAATGTTCGGTTTTACACCCCATATATGACAACCCTGCTTTTTTATTACAACATAAATATAATTTATTACATAAAACATCACTTGATACAACAAAAAAGATCGAGAGGTTTAGTGTCATTGGGGCTTAGGATCATTACATAAAAAATTAAAACATGAAATACAACATCTTTATTGAAAACTTCCTTTACATGACCACTACATTCCCTCGTACTTAGCATTGCATGGGATAACCTGAGGACATGCTTAAGAAAAGGGTGAGCTATAAAGCCCAGTAAGGGAGTACACATGTAATAACATGAGGATTACAATACATGTTAGACAATAGGCATATCAATAGATCATAAAAGAAACATGAACATAAAGTCATGATAAATCATGATAATCATAACATGGAAATGTGGAAACAACACTTAACATGGAATTAGCATGAGCCAAGGCTCATTGCACATAAAGCATGAGCAAGCCCTCATTTCACATGAATCAAGAGTAAACCCTCATTGCACTTGAATTATAATGATCCAACACTCATTGCACATGACATATCATGATACTATACTTTACCCAATGCATTGGAGTGCTATAAGGGCGCACCCTTCTTAAACATTTCATTTCATGCATAAGTGTGCCACATGGATCATAAAACATGGATTCATAAAACATAATCATTTATTCCATGATAAAGGAATGTGGAATTCATACATGAATCTATACAATAAATAAGTAAATTTTCATAGAGGTGAGTACCCTTGATGGAGAAATGGTCATGGTATTCACTACACAATGACATTGGATTAGAAAATCAGTGTGATTTTGACAGTGTAACGGCGTGACAAAAGAATTCATAAAAAAGGTTGATGAGAGAGAAAGGGGTTACTCATCATATTTACATGTAATGGAATGTAAGGAGGTCATATAGATACATGTCCCAACAATTGAAATGGAATTTATATTAATGATACAAAAGTATTACTTGAATGTAAAAGAAGAGAGAGAAGTTCCTTTCGGAATTTCGGCATAGTAACGGGTGTACATGGGGGGAATTAAATGAGAGAGAAAGGGATATCCCATAATTCAAACATAAAGATGGAAGTATGAGGTAGGTTCAAAACCATTCCCCAACATTCATAATTGAAATTAAATTTCCAATACAACTTAATGAAAATTGACAAAAATGAGAAAGGTGGAAAAAAACCCTTACTTGGAAGTGTGCTTCCAAAGGCTAGAGAGAGGCTTGTGAGAGGCTTATTGGGAGCTTGGGGCACCTTGGGAGGATTCTAGAGAGAGTTGGGAAGAGGTTGGACGAACTCCAAGGGATTATAGTGAGGAGGAAGTGGGATCTTGCGTGGGTTTATATAGGAAAGGTGAGGGAATTCTTTATTATTTAGGTTTCGGTCCCCTTACATTAAATTAAACCAAACCACAAACCATCCCAGGGTTTTTGCCCATGTTTTTTGGAAAAGGGAAGAGGAAAAAAATATTTTATAAGGCCCAAGTCTAAACTTCTTAAACTAATAAGGTTGCTTATGTGGAGGTGAGTCACACTCCCATGGAAATTAACATAAAAAAGCAAAGTGTTGAATATGTCTTGAGGGGTCCATTAATGCTTTGAAAAGTAAGTCAAACAAACCCAAAATCACATTATTTTAATGATAAAACATATATTAGCCGAACATAAGGATTATTGTATTTTATTACATCACCATTGGGTCATTATGATGTCATAAAAAACATTATATATTTAAACTGTATTTAATTTTTACCCAAAAATTTGGTTGTCTCAGAAAATTATGAAAAATTCACCGTTGGATAATTTTGACGTCCTGATTCCAGAAATGAAATTTATTTTATCTAAAAAATTTCTAGATTGGTTAATTTTCACTTTTAAAATAAAAACCAACATTTATCGAAAATTCACGGGTTTTGAAAGAAATGGCTTTCAAAACTAATATAAAATTTTAATTGCATTCATAAAATTATAAGATCATTTATATTTAATAAAAATTAATTTAATAATAATATTATTATTTTTTAAAAATATTATTTAATTCGAAAATCCCTTAATTTAATAAAATATATTTCATAATTAAATAATAACTAAAAACACCATTTGTACTTTAAAAACTATTTACAATGTATCAAAAATGACTAGAAATTATATTCATTATTATATACAAAAATAATGTACATGAACATAGTACTACTTATTTGTTACATAACCCCTTAAAATAGCCTCATAAGACCTATGGGTAAGGTGTGCGATGGTGACAAAATCTTGGGGTGGCTCGGATAACATCGCTCGAGTGATAATCTCTATCAACTTCCACTTTTCCCGTTGATGGTCTCGTTCGAGCTTGACATGGTGAAGCTCAACTTGGGCTTGGTCAAGGGCGAAGCCCAAGGATGCCACCTCTTTTCCGATCTCCGACAAATGGGCATCTTACGGGGAAATTCTACTGGATGAGGCCATCACTTCTTTTGTCTGAGTAAATTTGATTTGTTGAGGTCCTATATTTATACTAATCATGTGATCACTGTTCAACAGCTATATTAACAACGGTCAAAATTCATAACATAAAACCAAAGAAGTTGACATCTTATAAAAACATTTTTCATAAAGAGACATTTAACTGGATCAAGAGGTATTTTCCATTAATGAAAATTTGGGTCGTTAAAATATTCCCCCTTAAAAAATTTCGCCCTCGAAATTTTTCTTTTCCCACATTAAAACAAATGTGGGTAACTCAGCTTCATCATATCCTCTGATTCCCAAATCGCTTCTTCAAACTTGTGGTTTCTCCACAACACCTTGACGAGGGGCATTATCTTATTTCGTAGAACATTTTCTCTAAGATCTAAGATCATCACTGGTTGCTCCTCATAAGAAAGATCATCTTCCAATTGTACCACCTCAGAAGAGAGTACATGTGAAGGGTCCGGTATGTACTTTCTTAAGAGGGATACATGAAAGACATCATGTACTTTGTCCATAGTAGGTGGAAGTGCTAGTCAATAGGTCACATCCCCAACATGATCAAGAACCTCGAAGGGGCCAATATACCTTGGACGTAACTTCCCTTTCTTTCCAAACCTCATGACCTTTTTCCACAGAGATATGCGTAGAAACACCATGTCTCCATCTTTAAACTCAATGTCTTGTTGACGATTATCTGCATAACTCTTCTGTCGACTTCGGGATGCCTTGATATGATACTGAATGGTTTTTACCTTCTCCACCATTTCCTCGACCATTTTTGGTCCAAGCATCTTACGTTCAGTGACCTCATCCCAACATGCTGGTGTTCTGCACCTTTTCCCATACAGGGCTTCATATGGTGCCATTTGGATGCTCGAGTGGAAACTATTATTATAAGAGAACTCAACCAGAGGAATTTGTTGATCCCATCCTCCTTTAAATTCCATTGAGCATGCTCTCAACATATCCTCAAGTGTTTGGATAGTCCGCTCGGATTGGCCATCAGTTTGAGGATGATAGGTCGTACTGAAGTTCATTTCAGTATTCAGAGAATGTTGAAGACTCTTCCAAAACATATAGGTGAATCTTGGATCTCGGTCAGACACAATAGATAGTGGTACTCTATGCAACCTTACCACTTCCCTGATATATATCTGTGACCGTTAATCCAATGAGAAATCTCCCGAATAGCAATGAAGAGTGCAGTATTTGTTAGACGATCCACAACAACCCAGATTTCATTGTTGCCTTTGGATGTCCTTGGAAGTCCGGTGACAAAGTCCATGGTGATACTCTCCCATTTCCATTCTGGTATGGGAAATGGTTTCATCATCCCCTTAGACTTCTGCCTCTCTGCCTTCACTTGCTAACACACCGGGCACTTTGATGTATATTCAGCGATCTCCTTCTTCATATTATCCGACAAAAAGTCTTCTCAGAGATCTCGATACATCTTTGTGCTCCCTGGGTGAATAGAGAAATTTGAACTATGTGCATCATCTAAATGTTCCTTCTTCAGCTCCGAACTTGATGGAACACATAGTATTTTCCCAAACCGCACAATTCATTCTTCATTAACATTAAACTCTGAGGATTTTTCTTTTTTGATAGCTTCCACTTTTTCCTGAATTCCCACATCATCCTTTTGAGCATCCTTTAACCTTTCCAAAAGAGATGGTTTAACAATCATTTGTGAAAGAATTGATAATTCTCCCTTCATTATGATTCCCACATCCATCTTCATCAAGTCTAAGAAGATTGGATACTTGTCAATTCTCATCATTGATAGAATTTATGGGTCCTTTCTACTTAGGGCATCTGCCACCTTGTTTGCTTTCCCAGGGTGGTAATGTATTGAATAGTCATAATCCTTGATGAGCTCTATCCATATTCTCTGGCGCATATTAAGCTCTTTCTGTGTGAATATATATTTAAGACTCTTGTGGTCAGTATATATCTCACATTTCTCTCCATAGAGATAATGCCGCCAGAGTTTCAAGGAAAAGATCACAGCCGCCAACTCCAGATCATGCGTTGGATAGTTTCGCTCATGGATTTTCAACTTCCTTGAGGCATAGGATATCACTTTATTATTCTGCATCAGCACATAGCCTAATCCCTTCTTTGAAGCATCACTGAATACCACAAAAAGTTCCCCACTTGTGGGTAAAGTGAGCACGGGTGCAATGATAAGCCTCTTTTTCAACTCCTTGAAGCTTTCTTCGCATTCATCACTCCAAGAAAACTTTACTCCCTTTTGAGTTAGCTTGGTAAGAGGGTTGGAAAATCGTGAAAAATTTCTCACAAATCGTCGATAATATCCAGATAACCCCAAGAAGCTATGGATATCCATTACCGATGTTGGCCTCGGCCATCCCTCAATTGCATCTATTTTGGAGGGGTCCACAGATATCCCATTGCGTGTGATGATATGGCCCAAGAATAAGACCTCCTTCAACCAGAACTCACACTTTCTATACTTTGCATAGAGCTTCTCCTTGCGCAAAGTCTCTAGTACAATTTTTAAATGATCCTCATGATCCTCCTTGGTTTTGGAGTATATTATAATATCATCTATAAAGACTACCACAAATTTGTCAAGGTAATCTTTAAAGACTCTATTCATCAAGTCCATGAATATTTTAGGAGCATTGGTGAGTCTGAAAGGCATTACTATGAATTCATAGTGCCTGTATCTTGTACGAAAAGCAGTCTTGGGGATATCTTCCTTCTTCACCCTTACTTGATAATATCCCAACCGCAAGTCCACCTTGGAGAAGTATTTTGCTCCACGCTGCTGATCAAACAAGTCATTGATTCTTGGGAGAGGATACTTGTTCTTTATCGTGATTTTGTTATGTTCATGATAATCGATGCAAAGCCGCATTGACCCATCCTTCTTCTTGATGAAGAAGACTGGTGCACCCCATGGTGAAGCACTTGGGCGTATAAACCCTTTATCCAGATTCTCCTGTAGTTGTTTCTTCAGCTCTTCAATCTTTATAACAGCCATTTTATATGGAGTCTTGGAAATTGGTAGCGCCCCAGGTATAAGTTCAATTGAGAACTCAACATCTCTTATAGGAGGAAGACCAGGCAGTTCCTCGGGAAACACCTCAGAGAATTCCCTCACAATAGGCATTTCCTCAAGGATGGTTTCTTCCTTGGACTCAATCATCTAAGCCAGATACGCATGCTCATAGGGTAGTAATATCCATGCTTGAGATGATGGAGCTAAAGGAGATTCATCTTCCTCCTGACACTTGTAAAGAATCGGGGGGTTGATTCACCATATAGAGTGTGATTTCCCTCTCCCGACAATTTATGTTGTCTCTATATAAGGAAATCCAATCCATGCCGAGAATTGCATAAAATTCCACCATAGGGAGTATGAAGAGGTTCACCGGGAAATTCAATCCACAGACTATAACAGGGGAGGACTTATACTCATGGGATGCAATGATTGCCCAATTTTCCATACTCACCGACATATTTACTTCCATGATTTTTGGTGGTTCTGGGATTGTTCTACTAAACTTTTGAGATATAAAAGAATGCTTAGAACCTGAATCAAAAAGTACGTTCGCTATTCTTGAATGAATAACTAGCGTACCAGTCACCACTTTGTTTTCGGGGTTTACTTCGGCAGAAGTGATGGAAAAAAGATCTTCCTTACTGTCTTGGAGGTTGTTGGTTGCCTCTGATAACCCTTGGATTAGGGCACTGATTTGCAAAATGACCCGGTTCTTTGCATTTTTAGCATTGAACAATGCATTGAGGTTCGAACTGAGCCTTCCTCTCCTCTGTTGCAGCTGCAGGTCCTTCTTTCCGACAGTTAACAGCTAGGTGCTCTTCTCTTCCACACCTGAAGCATTTTCTCGTCCCCTTAAGGCAATTTACAGGGTACTTCTTTCCGCACTTTTGGCAAGTGGGGTGCTGGATCTTCTTAGCACCGTTGGATTTATCCATCAGACCACCAGCATTGAAGTCCACCTTACGCTTCTTTTACCCATGATACCCATGTGATTCCATGATCGCCATTTCGACCTTGAGGGCACATCGGACAATTTCCTCATAGTTTTCAAAGTCACAGATCGCTAATTCTTTCCACAAGCTAGGCTTAAGCCCACCAAAGAAGAGGTCAACCTTGCAATCCGGGGTAACGACAAAGCCGGAAGCGGATCGTGCAAGCCTTGAGAAGTTTTCTTCGTATGCTCCAACAGATTATTCATCTTTTTTCTTGAGGGAAAAGAAGTCCCTTTCCATCTTAAGCCGGAGGGTGCGCAGAAAATATTTATTGAAAAACATCTTCCGGAAATCCTTCCATTCCAAAGCCTCAATCTCCTCCTCAGGCTTCATATTTTTTATCAACGTCCACCATTGATCAGATTCACCCTCCATACAATAAGCAGCCAGGAGAACCTTCTCTTGTTCAAAACATTGTAGTATGGAGAAGATCATTTCAATAGAGTTGATCCATTGTTCAGCGATCGTGGGATCGGATGATCCAATTAAAGTAGGAGGCCTTTGTCTCATGAAGCTCTCGATAGTAACTTGTTCTTTCATAGGGGGGATTGAATATTCCTCTTGACCTGTGTTTCTCTTCAAAACATGAGTTAGCGGAGAGATAAGAGTGACAAAGTTCGTGATTCCTTCTCCCATTGGATTTGGCATGTCATTAGTACAGTCATCACACTGATCTTCACAACAGTTTTTAGCCCGAGTCCTCCTATTACCGGCCATTGGCTGGATTAAAAGGAAAGTTTGGTGTAACACATAAAGGGTAATCCAAAGAAAAATGTTGATGACTCATAAATAAACTTTTATTTCCTTAACTCATGAGTCTATAGGCTTTAATCTAGGATTTTCATGATCTACTTTCTAATATATATTCTTAGGGGAATTTTTCCCTTAATAAGGGTTCATACTAAGATTGTGAATTTATCAAAACATATCCCCGGGGAGTGTCCTAACCAAGAGTGCAGCAAGGCCCTTTGTCATGCACCAGTTCCTGTTCGAGTCTAGCTCAAAGCGGTGTTTTCGGGTTTTACCCCTAGGATACATCTGTGCCAGAGCCACATCTACCTGCTCGTACGCAGACAGGGATGTATTTGTTTGATAAAACACTTACTTAGTATTTACCAAAACTTAGGGATGTTTTTATTATACTTAGTCTTGTATCTAAGGATTTACTAGGGTTTCCTAATCCCAAAAATAACTAAACATGTCCTCTGATACCAACAATGACAACCCTACTTTTTTATTACAACTTAAACATGATTTATTACATAAAACTTCACTTGATACAACAAAGAAGATTGAGAGGTTTAGTGTCTTTGGGGCTTAGGATCATTACATAAAAACTTAAAACATGAAATACAACATCTTTATTGAAAACTTCCTTTACATGACCACTACATTCCCTCGTACTTAGCATTGCATGGGATAACCTGAGGACATGCATAAGAAAAGGGTGAGCTATAAAGCCCAGTAATGGAGTACACATGGAATAACATGAGGAGTACAATACATGTTAGACAATAGGAATATCAATATATCATAAAAGAAACATGAACATAAATTAATGATAAAGCATGATAATCATAACATGTAAATGTGGCAACAACACTTAACATGGAATTATCATGAGCCAAGGATCATTGCACATAAAGCATGAGTAAATCTTCATTGCACATGAAGCACGAGTAAACCCTCATTGCACTTTAATTAGCATGATTCAAAACTCATTTCACATGATGTATCATGATACTATACTTTACCCAATACATTCGTGCGCTATAAGGGTGCACCCTTCTTAAACATTTTATTTCATGCATAAGTGTGCCACATGGATCATAAAACATGGATTCATAAAACATAATTATTTTTTCCATGATAAAGGAATGCGGAATTCATACATGAAACTTTACAATCAATAAATAAATGTGCATAAATTTGAATACCCTTGATGGAGAAATGGGCATGGTATTCACTACAAAATGACATTGGCTTAGAAAATCGGTGCGATTTCGGTAGCGTAACGGCGTGACATAAGAATTTATAAAAAAGGTTGATGAGAGAGAAAGGGGTTCCTCATCATGTTTACATGTAATGGACAGTAAGGAGGTTATATAGATAAATTTACAAACAATTGAAATGGAATTTAGATTCATGATACAAAAGTATTGCATGAATGTAAAAGAAGAGAGAGAAGTTCCTTTCATAATTTCAGCATAGTAACGGGTGTACATGGGAGGCATTAAATGAGAGAGAAAGGGGTCCCCCATCATTAAAACATAAAGAGGGCAGTATGAGGGAGGTTTGAAACCATTCCCCAACATTCATAATTGAAATTAAATGGGCAATACAACTTATAGAAAATTCACAAAAATGAGAAAGGAAGAAAAAACCCTTACTTGGAAGTGTGCTTCCAAAGGCTAGAGAGAGGCTTGTGAGAGGCTTCTTGGGAGCTTGGGGCACCTTGGGAGGATTTTAAAGAGAGTAGGACAGAGTTTGGACGAACTCCAAGTGATTTTAGTGAGGAGGAAGTGGGATCTTGGGTGGGTTTATATAGGAAAGGTGAGAGAAATCTTTATTATTTAGGTTTGGGTCCCCTAACATTGAATTAATCCAAACCACAAACCATCCCATGGTTTTTTCCCACATTTTTTCGAAAAGGGAAGAGGAAAAAAATATTTTATAAGTCCCATGTCCGAAATTCTTAAAATAATAGGGTTGATTATGTGGAGGTGAGTCACACTCCCATGGAAATTAATTTAAAAAGGTAAAGTGTTGAATATGTCTTGAGGGGTCCATTAATGCTTTGAAAAGTAAGTCAAACAAACCCAAAATCACATTATTTTAATGATAAAACATATATTGGCCGAACATAAGGATTATGGTATTTTATTACTTTACCATTGGGTCATTATGATGTGATAAAACACATTATATATTTAAACGGTATTTAATTTTTACCCACAAATTTGACTGTCTCAGAAAATTATGAAAAATTCACCGTTGGATAATTTTGACATCCTGATTCCAGAAATGACATTTATTTTATCTAAAAGAAATTATAAATATTTTAATTTTCACTTTTATAATAAAAACCAACATTTATCGAAAATTCACGGGTTTTGACAAAAATGGCTTTCAAACCTTAATATAAAATTTTAATTGTATTCATAAAATTATAAGATCATTTATATTTAATAAAAAATAATTTAATAATAATATTATTATTTTATTAAAATATTATTTAATTCAAAAATCCCTTAATTTAATAAAATATATTTCTTAATTAAATAATAACTAAAAACACCATTTGTACTTTAAAAACTATTTACAATGTTTCAAAAATGACTAGAAATTATATTCATTATTATATACAAAAATAATGTACATGAACATAGTACTACTTATTTGTTACATAACACCTTAAAACAGCCGCATAAGTCCTAAGGGTAAGGTGTGTGATGGTGACATACTCTTGGGGTGGATCGGATAACATCACTCGAGTGGTAATCTCTATCAACTTCCACTTTTCCCGTAGAAGGTCATGTTCGAGCTTGACATGGTGAAGCTCAACTTGGGCTTGGTCAAGGGAGAATCCCAAGGATGCCACCTCTTTTCCGAGCTCCAACAAATGGGCTTCGTATGGGTCAATTCTACTGGATGAGGCTATCACTTCTTTTGTCTGAGTAAATTGGATTTGTTAAGGTCCTATATTTATACTAATCATGTGATCACTGTTCAACGGCTATATTAACAATGGTAAAAATTCTTAACATAAAACCAAAGAATTTGACATCTTATAAAAACATTTTTCATAAAGAGACATTTAACTGGATCAATAGGGATTTTCCATTAATGAAACTTTGGGTCGTTACACCATAGCTATTTAGTAACCTATATAAGATCCTAACCTTTTCTAGAGTCATCTCGAGAACATTTTTCATGTACCTTCAAGGTTTTTAAGTACCTTTTCTTTGGAGTTAGGGCTTGGGGTGTGTTTGGTTGAGTTTTTAAGAAATAATTTCTAGACATAGGGTTGTGCACGGTTTTTGCGTGGTTTTACAAACCGTGTGCCAAAACCTAGGTAACCATGTGAACCTGGATAGAGAATTCTTCACTGTTGGTGCACGGTTTACCCTAACCATGCACCCCTATACTGGAAGTTGTACGTGTGGGTTCTGATTATCTTAAAGTTAGTTTTTAAATCCCCCAACCATCTAAACACCTATATTTTGACATAGGATCAGTCTTAAAGAATTATAGGTGATATCATATCCTTTTGGAGGGATTCCAAGGTGATTTGAACAACGCTCTTTGAGATCTAAAGCCTGGATTGAATATATGCTCTCTTACAGATAAGTGGATTTCATCTCGTTTCTTCTTTCATTATATCCTCTATAATTATTTGACATTTTCATGGAAGATATCTATTGTTTCATCGATATAAACCTATGAGTTGATATCTAGATCTAGGATTTTGGATCTAGATATAGATTTGCGATATCTTGATGCTTTTGATCTTAATTTTGGGTTTAGGGATTTAGATCCGGATCTTGATCGACATTGTTGGGCTTTACGGATTTTGGGGATTTATGTTGGGAAAACATCTGTCAATAAACTGAGGTAGGTGGTCTAAATTAAACTCCCATAGTTATTGATATGGTATTTTTATGTGATATGGTTGATTTTCTAGCTTTCCTGGATAATTGATTTTCTAAATTGGATTAATTAGGAATGTTAAATTGACTTATTGATTCTTTAGATATATGGATGATTAATTGATTATTTAACCATGGAACAAATGGGGCTACCCAATTAGATAATTGGTTTAGAGATTTTTTTTATGGGTTGATATATTGTAAATGAGATGTTGAATTTGTTGTGTTAAGATAATTAATTGGGGAGATTAATTATCAGGTAATGTTTGGATATGAAAGATAGTTAATGGTGAATTAATTATGTTCCATGAAGTATATTAAAGATAATTAATTTTGAGAATTAATTATGATAAGTTGATATTTGATTTGGATAATTAATTGTGAAGAATTAATTATGGAATAAGATCTCTATTTATTGATTAATTAATTAATTAATTAATTAATTGGTTACTTTCTTAGTTAATTTTCCAGTTAACTAATGGGATTTGATATGTTTAACTAAACATTGGATTAGTAAAGGAATGATGTGGTTACTTCTTGTGAAATAATGAATGATTTAAATGATTGAGAATGTGGGTGCTAGACATGGCGTTCTAGACTGATTTAGAAGTCGAGATTTAGATATGGTGTTCCTCCCCAATAGTTATCCAAGATTGTGCAGTAGGGTGTTAGACATGTTGATCTACAATGAATGATATTTAGGGTTCTTATCATGGTATTCAACACTGAATGAGATTTGGGGTTCTTGACATGGTGTTCTACACCGAATGAGATTTGGGGTGCTTGACATGGTGTTCAACACTGAATGAGATTTGGGGTGCTTGACATGGCATTCAACACCAAATTAATGAAAATAATTAATTATGATTTAAATTAGATACATTAATTTAAACTAGGTCTAATGTGTTTATTGTAGAATAAATGAAAATATGATGACTATTTAATTATGCCTTGTATTTATTGTTTCATAAAATTACATACATTGTATTTTTACTAGACATGTTTTAGACTCTGTTGGTGGTGGCCTAATAATTCGTAATCACACCCTACTCTGGGCCCTTGATCAGTATTCGATCAGACTTTGTTATTGTAGGATGTGATTATGGAAATTCCCTATGATAGGTTGTTGTTTGGGAATGTAGCATGGGTTAGGGAATTGGACATGATTCGGGACCCGCTGTGGAGTTGTTGTGTCTTTAATTTTATTTTCATTGTAGACACTTGAAACTTGTATTGTAATAGCATTATTTCTCTGTCAGTTGATTATTTTATTTCTTGTCTTGACTATCATGTGACATAGTATTGTTCTAGTTATTTATATGCTTCTATACTTGTTTATTGGTGTTTGCTTATATAGATGTCTTACTCTGATAAATGAGGGTATAGTCTCCCCATGACTGACTTACCAGACCCTCACTACAAGTCAGAACCCTCTAGCGTATGGGGATTCATTCTTGAGGTCATGTGACCAACCGGATCAGGGCACTAGTTAGTGGCACCATGGTCGGGACATCACAAATTGGTATCAAATGAGTTTTTTTCTTTCTTCTTCTTTTGTCTTATTGTTTTGGGAAAGGTAGTAAATAGACTAGGAAGATTCGGGGCTTGGTAATTAACCCATGCATGGTAGATACAAATCCATGTATGGAGCGAAAATCAAGTACACAGGGTGGGATTATTGCGATTGTTGTTTGTTGTTACAGTTGGATATTATTTCACCTTTGGTGATGCACTTTCGGTGTGATGTGATATTTGTTTTGACAATTGTTGAATTTTTATTTGTGAACTAATGAGGCATGATATTTGAGTCTGTATGTATCATTCTATTCACTCGAGTTTGTTGTTACATTCATCATTATAGACACTCATGGGAAAATGTGTTATGGGTAAGTTGTTGAACTTGAATTGTCTTTCCTTATTATGAGATTGAAAAAATAATAATGTAAAATGAGAATAAATGGGTATCTAATGAGAAAAATAAATAATAATATGGATTCAATTAACTAAATTGATGAATTAATTAATTAAAAATGATGTAATTAATTAATTTTTCAAATTAATTAATTTTAATGTTTGTACCCTAGTTAACGAAGACCTAGGAGTATGATGGTTTATGGTAGTGATAAGGCCTTAGTGTTGACCATATAAAAAGAAAATGGGGAAATGAAAAATTGATACTTATTTTGTTTCTTTCTACTCTTACATAAATGTTATATGGTTATGTTAGGAGACCTATGATGTGTGTTTGTATTCGTAGAGTTATGCCTCCATGATGCATGTTGAGAGCGAAACTGAGGGGTATGGCCCAGAAAAAACTTCCAAACAGGGAACTTGAGGCACTGTTTGTGCCAGCTGAGGAGGAAGTGGATTATTTATGAGAGAACTTTTCTCATTTCATGAAATTCATAGAGGGAGGCCTTGATTGGTTTCTAAAAAATCATGTCTAAGTTGACAATGTAGTTTCATCTACACCACCCTCTGAAATTTACTGGAGAGGGTGGACCAGAGGGAGCTAAATTCTGGTTTGAATCCATAGGGATAATACTTGACCATTTGGAGACTCTATCTCAAAGGAGGGTCAGGTTGGCTACTTATATGCTACGGGGATCAGTGAAGTGCGGGTGGGACATTCATGTATGATCTGGACAGAATGATGATATGTTATGGAAGGAATTTTAAGAGAAGATCTTGGATCCATTCTATCTAGAGATGATGAGATAAGAGAAGGATTTAGATTTTATGCATTTGACCTTAGGAAGGATCTCCATAATGGATTATACTGAACATTTCATGGATTTATAGCATTTTTATCCAGCTTTGGCAGTAGATGAGGCTACATCAGGAAAACATTTTCAGAATGGACTTAAGTGTGAGATTATGTGCCAAGTAAGTATATTTGGGCATAAAAAGTTCTCAGAAGTGGTGATTCATGCTCTAATTTCAGAGGGGAACTAGAATGAGGCTTTTAGTACTGGATAGGTAGTTCTCACTAGATGATAAGGGAGTTTTCCTTCCAAGAGAATGAAGAGTCGTTAGGAGAAACTTATTCAGGACTCTGGAAAGAAAGGTGGATAGTCGGGAGGAACCATTTCACATGATCTAACTCATGTGCTTTTCCACCAATTCGGTAGTCCTAGACGCTATCTTACACATTTTCCTTGACCACCAATGGAGGGACAGTTTTGTGGAAATATGGGGCACCTACAAAAGTTCTGTACGAATCAGCAATAGGCTTGTACTGAGAGAGAATCTTCTCAAAGTGTTTTTTATGGGAGGGGTTATTCTACACTATATATATATATATATGGAATCTAGAGTTATACTGGAATAGTCAGTAGAGCCAGTAGACATAGTGCATCAGGGTATGAACACCTGTATCGGCAAAGTGGTGCTACATAGGAGAGTTAGACGGCACCATAGGGAAGAGGGGTAGGATAGTTATATGCAGTGAAGCCTGTACTTGTGGAGAGAAAGGCTGGTCCATCAACAGTGAGAGGTACTATTCTAATTGCTTCTACTTTTTCTAGTTCCTTGTTTGATACTAGTTCTACTCATTTATTTATATCTGCAAAGCATCATAATGGTTTGAACTTGGAGGTGGAGTCTGCAAACAGAGTGATGAATATCTATACGTCGTTGGTAATGAGATTTAGAGATATCTATTTATGTAAGCGATGTTCCCTAGAGATTGAAGAGTATCATTTTTCTGAGATATCTATTTACTTGATATAATGGTCATCGATATGATTATTGGTGTGGAAGAATTAGTCACATACTGAGCCCACATCGATTGTTACAGCAGGATAGTGACCTTTGTGTCTCTTAAGGGTGACCAGTATATTCATCTTAGAGAGTGGCATATCCATGCAAGAAGAGTTGGGCCAATTACTTAGCAACTGGGAGAACTCAAAGCCCATGTTTTTAGTCTTTTGGTGGATGATGGGGCACTAAGAAATACATCCTCCCAAAAATTGTGGAATAGTTCTCATATGTCTTTCCCAAATACTTCTCTTAGTTTCCACCTAAGAGAGATGTGGAATTCACTATTGAGCTCATCCAAGGGGCTGAGCCAGTATCTAATCCACCTTAAAAAATGGCATCAACTAATATTTACGAGCTCAATACATAGTTAGAAGAGTTAGACAATAAAAGGTTTATCCGTCCAAGTACGTCACCATGGAGATCACCTGTCTTGTCTGAAAAGAAGGATGATGGGGGTTTACGCTTCTATGTCGATTACCGTAAATTGAATAAAATGAACGTGAAGAATCGATATCCCCTTCTGTGTATCGATGATCTATTTAATGAGATAAAGGGGTATTGTATGTTCTCAAAGATCGATTTGAGATCAGGTTATCCTCATGTGAGAGTTCAAAATTCTAATATACCAAGAACTTCTTTCAGAATTAGGTATGACCATTATGAGTTTTTCATAATTCTTTTTGGGTTGAAAAATTCTTTAGCAGTGCTTATAGCCTTGATGAACCAGATCTTTTATCCATACCTAAATCAGTTTGTGGTGGTGTTTGTGTACAACATCTTGGTGTCCTCTAAGACTCATGACGATCATACCCAACATCTTGACATAAAACTATGTACACTGAGAGCTAACCAACTATATGCCAATCTATCTAAGTGTCGGGTTTGGATTGACATGGTAAACATTTTGGTTCACATCATCTCAAAAGAAGGTGTTCTAGTGGAACCAAAGAATGACCAGGTTGTGGTTTCTTGGGAGAATCCTATGAATATTTTTGATATCCAATGTTTTTTGGGATTAGCTAGATCTTACAAGAGGTTCGTCTAGAGATTTTTCAGATTTACATCACTGCATCTACGTTTTACAAAGAAAGGTATAATGTTTTAGTGGATAGAAGCATGTGAGAATGCTTTATAGTATTTGAATAAGTTCTTGATCTCAACACTAGTTTTGATCTTGCCTAAGTCAGGTGAGGATTACACAGTGTATTTTGATGATTCTAGGATCAGACTCAGAGTTGTGTTGATGCAAAGGGATCGATTTGTTGATTATGGGTCCTCAAATTTGATGCCACATGAATGGAATTACCCTACGCATGTCCTCGAGTTGGAAGTGGTGGTTTATGCTCTTAAGTGTTGGAGATACTATATTTTGGGTGAAAAGTTTGTAGTTTTTACATATCACAAAACATGAAGTATATGTTTTCACGGCGTGAATTGAATCTTCATTATTGAATATGGGTAGAGTATATGTAGTCCTTTGATTTTGAACTAGCATATACACATAGGAAGGTGAATAGTGTGGTTGATTCCTTGAGCAGGAAGACACAGACTTAGATGGTTCATGGGTCAAGGGAGTAGTGTAGGACGATGAATTTGATGGATAAAATGCTTGTGGTGGTTCAGGGGAGTCAAGAGAGGATGACTCTGGTTTCAATAGTAGTGGAGTCTACACTCTTGAGATGGATCAAGGATAAGAATTATGAGGATATGTAGTGTTTAGACTTAAGGAAAATCCTGGAAGGTGGGATAGACCTTGAGACTAGTTGATAGATGAGGATGAGGTCATCAATCTTAAAAATCAGGTTGTTGTGCCTACATGTTTGCAAGAGGAACTCATGTGAGAATTTCATGCCTCAAAGTGGGCAGTACATCCTAGGGTGAAAAAAATGAACTATGACCTGTGACAACATTTTTGGTGGCAAGGAATGAAAAAGGAGATAGAAGAGTTCATAAAAATTTTCTTTACCTATCAGTAGGTGAAGGAAGAGAATCAACAACATGGAGGTCTATTGCAGTTGTTTCCTATTCTTGAATGGAAGTTGGACGACGTAACTATGGATTCATTAGTAGGTCATCCAAGGAAACATACGTAGAATGATTCTATTTGGTTCATTGTGGATCAGATGATGAAGGTAGCACATTTATTTCTGGTCAGGGAAACATTAACAGTAGAACAGTTGGGAGAAATGTATGTTCGAGAGATAGTTAGTTTGCATGGGGTTCCACATACTATAGTTTCATATCACAATTCATGATTTACTTCATGCTTTTGGAAATGATTACAGAAGGGACTTCGAACATAGGTTATGCGAAGTATGTCCTTCCATCAATAGACAGATGGGCAGTCAGAGTGTACTATACATGTGTTAGAGGATATACTACATGCATGTGTACTTGACTTTTTTGGTTCTTGGGAGGAGCACTTGACATTAGTAGAGTTCACCTAAAACAATAGTTATTAGGAAACTATATAGATTGTTCCATATGAGGAACTTAATGGTAGACCCTATAGATCACTGTAATGCTAGATAGAGGTGAGTGAGGAAGAGGTGTTGGGATCGAGTCTCGTGCAGGAGACGTTGGAGCTACTGGAGTTGATTCGAAAATGTATCATTATGGATCAGAGTAGACATAATTTTTATCTTGATAGATAGAGATGACCCATAGAGTTTAAGAGGGTGATTATGTTTTCCTTCAAGTTTCAACTTGGTGGGGTCACCATAGGATACATAAGTAGGGAAACTTGGTATTGTGGTTTGTAGGATAGTTTGAGGTAGTTGAGATAATCGGGCTAGTAGCGTACTGATTGGCCCTTCCATATAAATTCAGCACTCTGCATGATGTTTTTCATGTGTCACAACTATATAAGAATCACCCAAACCTGCCTCATGTGATCGATGTGGATGAGTTTGACCTCGAGAAAGATGCATCCATTGAAGAGCATCTCAAATGTGTGCTGGATCTTAGTGAGAAAGTATTGTGGGGAAAGATTGCATCGATAGTTTGTGTGTTATGGAAACTTGGGAGTGTTCAAGAGGAAACACGGGAATAGGAAGCATACATGTGGACTCAATGGCCCAATATTTTTTGGCTCGGAATCTTATTGAAGTTCAAGAGTGCAGCTCGAGGATGATCAGCTATAAGGTGGGGAGATTTTAATATCACATCATTTCTTGTAGTCATCTCAGACACATTTTTTATGTAATTTCAAGATGTTTAAGTACATTTACTATGGAGTTGTGTCTTGGGGTGTATTTGGGTGTGTTTTTAAAAAAATAATGGAAAGTGGGTTGTGTACAGTTTACACACAGTTTGACAAACTGTGCGTCCAAACCCATGTAACCGTGCGAACCTAGATAGAGAGGTCTACAAAGTTGGCACACGATTTACCCTAATCATGCACCCTTTCCCAGGAAACCATACACACTATTTTTAATTATTAGAAAAATAGTTTTTAAATTACCTAAAACCCCAAAACCCCTCTATTTCGACCTAGGATCGATCTTACTAATTCTTGGTGATCCCAGATCCTTCCGGAGGGATTCCAAGGTGATCCATATACCACTCTTTGAGATCTAAAGCCCAAATTGAATATCCTCTATCTTCCTAGTAAGTAGATTTCATATCGTAGATTCTTACCTTTTCTCCTCTATCTTTCTATGATAATTTCATGATATATGTCTATTGCTCCATAGATATAAACCTATAATTTGAGATCAACATCTACGATTCTTGATCTAGATATAGATTTCCAAGATCTTGATGCTTTTGATCTTAATTTTAGTTTTAGGGATTTTGATATGGATCATGATCGACATCGTTGGGACACTCGAATTCTGGGGATTTACATTTGGCTAACGTCCATCAAAAATCCATGGTAGGTGGTCTAAATCGAACTCCTATAGTCGTGTATTCGATATGGGTGTGTAAGATTATTGATTTGGTAGCTTTCATTGATAATTGAATTCCTGATCTAGAGTAACTATGAATTTTAATTTGACTTGTTGATGATTTGGAGATATATATGATTAATTGATGATTTAATCATGGAATAAAGGGGGTTTCCTAATTAGATATTTGATTTGGAGATGTTGTTTATGGTTATTGATAATATAAATGAGTTGTTTAATTGGTTGTATTAAGATAATTAAATGGGGGATATTAATTATGAGATGATGTTTGGATACCAAAGATAATTAAAGGTGAATTAATTATGTGTTATTATTTTCATTAAAGATAATTAATTGTGAGAATTAATCATGATATATTGTTGTTTGATTTTTATAATTAATTGTGAATATATAATTAATTATGGAATAAGATCTGTATTGATTGATTAATTAATTGACTAATTTATTAATGGGTTATTTTATTAGTTAATTGTTGGGTTAACTAATGGGATTTGATAAGTTTAACTAATTAGTGTATTAGTAATGTAATGATGTGGTTAATTCTTGTGAAATAATGAATGGTTTAAATGATTGAGAATGTGGGTAGAGGACATGGTCTTCAAGACCGATTTATAAGTTAGGACTTGGACATGGGGTTCTGCTCCAATAGTTATTCAAGATTGTGATGTGTGGTGTTAGAAATGGTGATCTACACCAAATGATATTTGGGGTGCTTGACATGGGATTCAACACCGAATGATATTTGGTGTTATTGACATGGAATTCAACACCAAATGATATTTAGGGTTATTGGCATGGCATTCAACACCGAATGATATTTTGGATTCTTGATATGTTTTTCAACACCAAATGAATGAAAATAAATAATTACGATTTAGATGTGAGACATGAATTGAAACCAGTTCTAATGTGTTTATTAAAGAATAAATGTCAATGTGATAACTATTTAATTGTTCCTTGTATTTATTGAATCATAGAACTGCATACATTGTCTTTTTACTGGACTTGTTTTAGACATTGTTGGACATGGCCTACTAAGTCGTACTCCCACCCTACTTGGGCCGCCTAATCGGAACCTAAGAAGACATCATTATCATAGGACATGATAAGGGCAATGCATTGGGATAGGTTGTTGTTTGGGAATAGATAATGGGTGATGGAATGGGGTGTGGTTAAGGACCTATTTTGGATTTGTTGTCTCTTTACATTTAGTTTCATTGTAAACACTTTACACTTTCATTTACATAGCCTGATTTCCCTTTCAGTTGGTTATTGTATTTCCTGTTTTGACTATCATGTGACATAGCATTGTTCTAGTTATTTATATGCATCTGTAATTGTTTATTGTTTTTTGTTTTGTTTGATGTCTTATGATGATAAAATAGGGTATAGTATCCCCCAGACTAACTTACCATACCCTCTCTACTATTCATAACCCTCTATTGTATGGGGTGGCGCTCTTGAGTTCATGTGACCAATAGGCTTGGGGAACTATTTAGTGGCAGTTGAGTCGGTACATCACAAACTATGTGACCCATGTCATCCTTGAGAATATATCTATAATTCAACATAATTAAAAAAAATCTAATGATCTAATAGTATCTCATTATAATCAAAATGAGGTAATCTTGATACTATTTTGTCGATCCAATAATATTTCATGGGTCTAGGAAAGATCCATCAAAGACAACAGATGCACAAATATCATTTTATAGAAATATTTTTGGACATCCAATTTGACATTAAATAAATCATAATATATGTTCATGTTGTCTTAAAACAATTGATAATTCTTGGAAATTTTAATTTCGGAAGGAAGGTAAATCAAGAATTTATATTCATTAATCAATAATTTATCACACATGGAAAATATGCAAGGAATGTGAGGACCAAGGGAATATTCTATTTATTATATATAACCAAATCATAAAATCTAAAATAATATAGACTATTGTCATATAATTAATGGGAGATATAAATTATATTGAGATCTTGGGTATAGATACCCATTCCTTTTACACATATTATTAAATAATTTCTAACATAGACACCCCATAATTAAAACTGAATGATCATGAGTCCTAGTGTCTTTAGAAGACCAGGTACATAAAGCATCAAAAAGAAACTAAAACATATAATATTTATTTTTATCCTCCTCAATGAGCTATTAAATCCATTTAATATCCTAATACTTCATGGGATAACCTTTGAATATGTAGATAAAATGGGTGATCTAAAAACCTTAGCAAGGGAATGAATATAGTAAGGAAATAAAACATATTGGTCAAAGGTAGAACATAATATCATAAAAGAAGAATCTTATGAGTAATTATATGGTAGAATAACATAAATATCTTAGTCTCACAAGATCAATAAACATAATAAATGTGGCATTATCATATAACATTTCCTAAGAATAAGTCATGGATAACTACCAAGACAATATCACATGGGGTAAAGAGTCCCATAAAGGATTAGGTTTACTTTATAATCCCATACATAATGTCTCATAAGGAAAAATATTTAATCAATACTTTGGATCTATATATGGGCACTCCCATACTAAAATTTTCATGATTATTTTATCCATAAAAAGGAATTCAATCATAATTCATAATCATAATTATTTCAAGGTAAATACAATGGGTTGCATAATATTGTCTCATATAATAATCAAAATATAATTATTAAAGAGGAGATTTTGATAAATGAGCATAAATAATATGTTAAACCATAAAAGGAAGGTATAATAAGATATTTATATATGTGAGATACATATATATAAAATTTGTAATCATTACCTGACATTAAAGAGATAACGAGAAAGGGAGTTGGACAGAAAATGGACAAACCTCGAAAAAAATGATAGTTTAGAGAGATCCCTTACAATGATCAAATCATTGAAGTGGGAATTAATAAACGAAGTTATTATGTGTGATAATTTTAAATCTACATAAAAAATTGTAAATAAAAAATAATACTATCAATGTTCATTTTACACATAATTGTGGCATAACATAGTCAATGAAGTAGAAGTATAAGTCAATTAATGGAAATTGAGTGAAGAAACCCCTTAACACATGTTAACTTTTAGGTCAAATTATATTGGATAAAATAATATGAATTGAAGCTTAATATACATTGAAGTATTAAATATTAATTATATAATATTTAAAAGTGAATTATATACATCATATAAAAAAATTGGTGTCCAATATTAAAATATTCCTCAATAAAAGTAAATTGAGACCGAATCCCTTAGAAATTTTCTAACTCATCCTGTATGTTATTTAATTAATAAATAATAAAATTATGTTAATTATTTTCTTAATTAATAAAAATTTTCAAGTTAATTTTTCCTTTTATTTTATTTAAAACCATTTTATATATAATTACATAATCAATTAAGTTCCTATTGGATGTTTTCAGGGTATTCAACTCATGTGTCTAAAATGAATTTGATGGGTTGACTATGGTCAATGAGGTAATTATTACACCATATACAAAATAATAATAATGAAATAGTTATCACATATATATATATATATATCAATTATAATTTTAGAACAAATCATGAAATATGGTTATGAAAAATGAACAACATTACAATCCGGGAGATGGTAGGCCATACGTACACATAACTAACATTTCCATTTTTTTCAAACATCATTATGGAAAGTAGGTAAAGAATTATTTTATATTTATACAATTATAATTATATAATAAATATCATATTATTTATTTATATTCACTTATATATGATTTTATTGTGATTATTAATGGAAAACGAATCACATCATTTCGTGGAGGTGGTAATCGACACGTATAGAAGAACAAAGCTTTTATTTCTCAATAAATGGAATCATAAAAAAATATGATATATTAAAATTATATAATTATGAATATATCATTAATATCCTATATATAAATTAAATCCATCATCGTAAATATTTTTGAGAAGTGCTGATGGAAAATGAATTACACTGGTTCGTGAGGCGGTAGTCCACCGTACGCACAAATGATGGTTTCATTTCCCATTAGATGGAAGGGGAGAGAGATGCAGTTTATTCAATTAATATAATGAAATATTAGTATATAGAATAAAATTATATTATTATATCATCATAATTAAATAATATTTTAAGGAGGTGGAATAAGAAATAAAACAAAATGCTTGGTCAACAACGATACCTCTTCTTTGGAAAACCACTTAGGTTTGCACAAACAATTCATCCTATGGGGGATTTCTAATCAAACCAAGGAAAATGAGACATAGGAATAAGATTGAAGAATGGATTTAGGTATGTTATGGATGAAAAAAAATATTTTTATGTGTGAAGAAAAGAAGATAGGAGGTACCCTTTTATAAGGGAGGGGAGGGGCACTTTTTCAAATTTTTTACAGATTAAATAAATATAAAATAATTTTCTTGGAAAAAATAATCCAAACGTATATAATTTGAATATAAGGAGAGTATCTTTCAAAATAATTTCATCAAAAATATTGGATATTTGGTGATTTTTTCACCATTATCTTTCGGTTTTAACCCATGTAAACCCTTTTTGACAATTACCGCGATAATGAAGTTTTTTAATCTTTGAGAATTAATGTAGTTACTCTAAAAGGACAATTATTTGATTAATGGAATATAGTAGATATTTAAAAACCTATTACAATAACTTTATTGAATATAGTATTCTAATTAATTTTTAATCATTTAATGAAATATTATTTATTATAAAATAGCATTAATGTTATTTTTTAAACTAATTATTTTATTTGACTTTGAAAACATCATAACAGATAAGGAATTAGAATATATTTCATTCAAAACTATATAGTATGTTATATTTATCACAAAAATCATAAAAAATAATAATTTATTCAATTTATATTACATTTAATATTTTTAAAATAATTTATTCAAAGAAGAGGTATCGTTATTAACCAAGAATTGTGTTTTATTTCTTATTCCACCTCCTTTAAATATTATTCAAATTATATTACATTTAAAATTTTTAAAATAATTTATTTTTTTCTATTAAATTAGGACCATCACCAAATTATTTGGAATATTCTATCTAAATGATCCAAACCCAGCATTCCTTTCATGTTTTATAATTCTTGGTCTACGGATCTAGACTGTTCTACTCTCATCAAAAAATTTTGGGATTCTATGAATCACCACTCTAATGCTTGTTCTTGTGTCATCAAACTCAAACACCTCAATCAAAATCTCAAAAGTTGGTGTGGGTTTAAATCTAATAAAATTGATATGGACATTTCCACTCTTGAAGCTGAACTCAATCTCATTCAAAACACCACTACTAATGCTGACTTTTCTTTAGATTCCCAGAATGAAATCAAAATATCCTCGAAACTTAATTTCCTTCTTGTGCTCAAAGATAACATCCGCAAAAAATTCTTCAAAGAGAAATGGATAGCTGATGGGGATATAAATTCCAAGTTCTATAATTCCTTGTAAATAATTAAGAATGTTTTTAGACCTCCTTCCTTTCTCAAGGACAATGAAACCCTTTTTGACACTAAAGTGGCCATAGCTAATCTTGTGGTTTCTTATTTTGAGAACATTTTCATTGCTTCGCCCATTAGCAAAGACCTAATTACTGGAATTATTCATGTTCATTTTAATGAGGAGGAAAATATCTCTCTTTTGAGAATCCATCTAGACCATGAAATTAAATCCACTATCTTTGATCTGAATCCTGATAGTGCACCGGGTCCGGACGGTTTTAATAATGGTTTTTATCAACAACATTAGTACGTTATCCTTTCTAATGTTTGTAAGCTTGTCGAATTTTTCTTTTATAATGGTAGTCTCCCTCATGGTCTCAATCCTCAATTTATTACTCTTATTACCAAATTCGTGAATGCCTTAGAAATTCATTTAATCTGCCCCATCGCTCTCATCAATTCTCTTTAAAAAATAATAACTATGCTCTTGGCCAACAGAATATCCCCTCTTTGTAACAAAATTATTTATTGGAACCAATTTAGATTTATCAAAGGTAGATCCATTCAAGACTACATTTTCCTTGCCTCAAAATGCACCACTACTCTTAATAAAGATTATAGAGGCGGTAATGTTGCCATTAAACTTGACATTAAGAAGGCCTTTGATACCATATATTGGAATTTCATCTTCAAGGTGCTCTGTAATTTTGGCTTTAATGATGTATTTATTAATAGGATCCATTCTTTGTTTAAATCATCTTCCCTTTCTATCCATGTCAATGGTTTCCCTAAAGGATATTTTAAATTCACCAAAGGTGTCCAACAAGGTGATCCTCTATCTACTATCCTTTTTTCCATCGCGGAAGACTATCTTAGCAGACCGCTCACCAATTTGGTTGGTCAAAACAAGCTGAAACCTATTTAACCATCTCATAACATAAATGCTCCAACCCATCTTTTATATGCAGATTCCATTATCCTTTTCCTAAATGGTATTAAAAGAAATATTCTAAATCTCAAAAAAATTATCTCATTATGAAGAGGTTTCAGGTCAATCCATTAGTTGGAATAAGTCATTTTTTTTTTTGAAAAAGGATTCCTTATCAACTGAAAAACCAACATCATTGAAAACCTTGGAATCAAGGAGGGTATCCCTCCCTTTTACTTATTTAGGTGTTACCTTATTCTAGGGAAGACCTAAAGATGTGTATTTATCTTTTGTGGTGGATTAGGTTCTTCACTAGCTTTTTTCCTGGAAAGGGAAATCCCTATCTATGGCTGGAAGGATCTTCCTTCTCAAATATACCATTATTTCCAAAATGGTTTACTCTCTAATGATTTATAATTGGCCTGACTCCTTGCTTAAAATAATTAATAGTTACATTAAAAACTTTTTTTGGTCTGGCAGCACTATTGAGCGAAAGCTTGTTACCATTCCTTGGTCCACATGTTGCAAACCGCTCGAAAATGGGGGTCTCGACATCAAGAATCTCAATCTTTTTAATGAGTCTCTTCAAGGCAAACTCACTTGGAATTTTATCAATAAAAATAATTACTCTATTTAGTTTCTTCAGAAAAGATTCTTGGAAAAGCTAAAAAAAGGTAACTTGAGTTATGTTAGCTCCTCAATCTATCCCTCCATCAGAGACTCTTTTCATAGCATTATGCACAACTCTAGATGGCTGGTCAGTAAAAAATCCTCCTTAAATTTTTGGCCTGATAATTGGTCTGGGTCCCCCCTAATTTCCATGTTATCTCCTCACTCCCCTCCGGACATCATAAATTACTCTATTCCGGAGGTTATGAATTCCCCCTGCCCCAATCTCCCGGATTCCATTATGCATGTGGTTGATACTCATTCATTCTCTAATATAGAATATTTTATCATTTGGGAACCTTCCCATAATGGTATCTTGGATTCAAAAGCATCATACAATCATAATGTTTCTCAATCAGAGAATTTTTTTGGATGGATCAAACATTTTTATAATTCCTGGATCAAGCCCCCTAGACTAAATCTTATTTGGAGGATTGTGCATAGTCATGTTCCTACTGAAGTCTGACTTCAAACCTTTGGCATACAACTATGCTCGAAATGTCATTTGTTTTATCAACATAGAGAGAATACTAACCATATTTTCTTATCCTATGTTATAGCTTCTTCTCTTTGGAATTTTATTACTGACCTATTTGATTGAATATGGCTTTGTTCTGACTCAATTCTTATTCATCTAAAACGTTGTGTGGAGCTCAATGTCTCGAAGGAAATCAAGAACCTTTTCCTTTCTGCTATTTCAGAGCTCCTCCATGTTATCTAGTATTATTGTAATGATATTTTACATAATAAGCAATCACTCAACCTTAATGCAGGTCGTTCGATAATTCTCATTGCTATCAGGGATGCCTCTTCACTTCAAAAAGATAATTGTGACAATTCTATTGAGGACTTTATGGTACTTAGACGTCTTCGTGTTGTCGGTCTCTAAAAAACCGCGTCATTCAATTGAGGTGTTTGGGAAGGCCCCTATTCTTAGATGGATCAAAATTAATGTGGATGGAGCCTCAAAAGGGAATCTGGGTCCTGTAGGTTTTGGAGCTATATGCAGAGATTATCTAGGCCACTGTCATAGGTGTTTCTTTAGAGGTTGCACCAGCACCACTTCTTTAGAAGCTGAAATTATGGCGGTGATCCAGGCTATTGACTTTGTGAAAAGAAATGGTTGGAATGACATATGGATTGAAATTGACTTCACCTCCATCGTTTAAGTGATTTGGAACAGCATGTTCCACCTTTCCAGGCCACTTAGAACTCACTGGATGAACTTCCTCGACTCTCTTCATGAGATTAGATATATTGCCACACATGACTACCAAGAAGTGAACATGGTGGCTGATGGTATTTCTAATAATGGTATCAACCAGAGCATTACATGGACCGATAGTCGGGCGGTTTACCTTCTTCCTCTTTATGAAAGAGATTGTAATAAAATTCCTCCTTTCAGACTTTTGTATTTCCTTTCTTTGATAATTAATAAATTGTGTCTTGGTCTTTGACCAAGACATTACCTTTTACAAAAATGATAGTGTTGTGTAAGCATTTAAGGTAATTATTTCATTAATAAAAATTTTAAATAAATTAACATGATAAAAACCAATAATATATATTTCAAGTGAATATTTATGACCAAAAATATGTTGTTTTTATCCTTTTCACAAAATATTATAGATATTAAAAGTAAAAAGTGACATTTTTGTTGTTATCTTTTACTTAATTTTTTTTAAAGTAAAAATAAAATAAATATAGCACCATTTTTTCATATATTCGATACTAGGATGGAAATTAATTAAATATACTCATAAAATATGATAAAGAAAATTTTTGTGCTCTATATTTAATCTTTATCAGATTATTTTTAACTTTAATTACTCGAATTACCCTTACCATTGTGACAATTATTTATTGTATTTACTATTCATAATGACTAAAAAGGGGACAATTTAAAAAAATTAGACCACATGATTCCAGATATGGAATAACTTTTTCATAATTTTATTTTTGTATGTGGATGAATTTAATTTAAAATTAAACTCACAAAGTGCAATAAAAAGCGGTTTTTTAGGAAAATATGTTTTTCTAGGATAATATGATTTTATTTTAACTCTATGCCAAGTAATATTCATTATAATAGTTTCAAATCATATAGATATAATATATATATATATATATTAAATCATCCATCATTATGTTTTATTTTAATTTATCAAAATTGTTAAACTTTACGTACTTAAATATAGTTTTCAGAAAAAATGTGCTTTAAGCATAAAAATAGTTTTATTTATAAATCAGGAAAAATAATGATTCAAATGAAATTAATTAAATTATTATTAATATAATTTTTTATATTTAAATTTAATACTATATCAAAAATAAAATGGTACATTTAAATTACTTAATTTAATGATAAGGAATGATAAAATTTTAAAAATGGGTAATTTTCACTATTTAGTAAAAAACCAATTATTTTGTAAAATCCAAAAAAAATCACCATATTTTTGTTTTGATATGATGATTTCAAATATTATATTATTTATATTAAATAAAATTCCAAAATGTTCCAAAAAATTATTACAATATTTTCTCATTAAAAGAAATGAAAACCATATTTGAAAGAAACTTTTTTTAAGAATAAAATGGATTTACTATATATAGATTGAATATTTACTAAGAAGTTATAATGGTTTTTTTAAAACAATAATATTTCACGGTTTTTTTCTTCAAGGATTCATTTCATATATTCTATTGAACATAGTTCTCCTTTTAAAATCCCAAGGTGTTACAATGGGAGCGCAATCTTTACTCATACGATAAAATGGTTACTATACATTCTACATAAGTCTAATTTTGAGTATCTCAGTGGAATATAGAATGATATATGAGGGAAATTATTCTTATAAATTTTTCTATAAATCTTCATTTTGGGGAATTTTTTATAGTAGGATTTTTAGTTATATTTTTTTATAACTATTGTAAATCTTGATGTATATTGTTGTGATCCTTCACATTGAGGGATAAACCACTCATTATTGACTATTTCAATGAAGGTCAGAAGTGTATTTTCTTAAGTTTTAATTACATTTCTAAATTCTTATCTTATTTCAACTCTCATTATTTACTATGTTATACTTGGTTGAATGAGATTGTAGTTAAATTTTATTTCATTAGTTTTTTAACATTGGATATTAATCTATGATCTATCTCTATTAAATCCATCTTTTATATGATGTAACATAAGTGATTGAGTGTTGATGTTCTTGGTGATGATCAGTACATGTTTTGAATATATAATCTCAACCATAGCTACTTGGAGTTAATATCTTTTGATTGGGAGGTGCCATAACAATTGAAATAGAGTATTTTATTAGAGGATTACGAGATTTTTCAAATATCTACAATGGAAATAGAATAGGGTTCATCCTACAGTGATGATTGTATAGATAAAACTTACCATTAATAGAAACCAAAGGTGATAGGTTATTGATTATAGATTCTCTCATTTATTCACACCTAAAATAAGGATGCATCATATGGAATTGTGATAGCATTACACTAACACTCCTACCCTTGGTTTAATCTATGGTCAACCTCTTAATAGTTACACAAGTCTACTGTTTTTTTATATATCGAATTGAAAATCATTCAAACACAGAACCCCCCCCCCCCCTTTGTCTTTTAAAACTATGAAAATTTAAATTTTTCCTTTTCCTATAGAGAATTTTAGGTACTACTTTGTTTTATTACCATGGATTTAAAATATATGTTTAACCACATAATAACAAGTTAAATTATAAAAGTATTGACAAATAAAATAGAATTATTTTCAGGGAAGTGGTTAAAATTCTTTAACAACTAACCATACATAATTAGAATGATCAGATATCATATTAACCACATATTCAACCCTAGTCTACATATTTAGAGAACCTTACTATCTAAAGTTTGAGGGTTAATAAATATTAAGAATATGAAAAAAACCAAATTGGGAATATTAAATTTATAAACTTAATCGAAACATAATGTATTAAATATTAATGAAAAACCATGGCCGAAAATATTGGATAAAATTTAAGATATTTGGGTGAACCCCACTTTTTTACTCAAAACAATCACATTGTGAACCATATATAAATAGTTGGGTTTGAATTGAACACAAGGATGATCAAACTATTTCTATTTCTTTATGGATTGATGGTGAGAATCTCATTAATCACATTAATAATTTTACCATTGTATATACTACTTTGAAGTTTTAATGTGGAACAAAGGAGGAAGTAAAATAGAAATCATTCTCCTATATCCTTAAGTTGTAGCCAAGGAGTGATAATAAAACCTATTGAAATTAAATGTAACCAAATATGATGATCTCTAAATAACGATTCTTCAATGAGTCTTACCAACGTCAATGAGAAATTCCAAAAGGGGTGAAATATATGAAATCAATCATGTTATTTGACAGACACTCTATGAGTATTGGGGGAGATTCAATAAACTCCTTATAATCTCTCTGAATCTTCCAGGAATAGCGGAAGTTCTGGTATGGAATACCCAACCCATATTTTTAGCATAATTGATGATTATTTCATGAAGTGAAAAAAATATAATTTCATGACCAATTGAATTAATTGAGTGATTAATTTTTGAAAAAAAATTGTTACCAAAACACAAGATCATTACATAATGATTTATAATTAATTTAACCTATTAAAGAAAAACATTATGATAAATTATTTGTTCATTGATGAATCTAACAACTCCTCAATATATTACCATCATTGTTTCATAGAAATCAAGTGTATATTCTCTCTAGTGGGGATCCACATGTGCACCATAAATCTTAGAGTGACATTGTAGGAATGTCTAGTGTTATAGAGGAAGATTTTAATGTTTTCATCATTTATATTTGATCACTATGATAATCACTTCAAAGAAGGACTCTCCTTGTACTCTCTAGAATCAAGGGGGTGGTATAAAAGGATAATTATCTATTTTTTAATGAATTCTTATAGATTATATCTATAGGGATTGGGATGATTCTATAGATGTCATTTAGTATAAAACAAATTTAGTGGTAGGGTTGAAAATAAAATAATTTAGTTTAAATAGTGCTAAGGTCAGAGAATTATAACTCCAAAATTTCCCTTATTATTATTTTTAATCCTTGGAAAACACCATGTCCAAATAATAAACATATTATTTTTATTATTCTTGATATTCTCAAAACTCATGGATTAATTAAATATTATATCTTGAAAAAAATTAAATTTATTCAAATATTATTTATTATATTATTCCGCCTCATACCTTTTAAAATAGGTCTTCCATTCCTCTTCAATATTTATCAATCCTACAATAATTTTTATTCAATAAATAAATATCATATCATTATTCTCCAATAAATAAATGAATATTATGCACAAAAATATTTTGTCCAATAACTTGTGACTGAATATATGAGATCAAGAAAACATGAATAATTATTAAATTATATATAGAAATAATATATATTCATTATTTTGAATAATAATAATATTTAACTGAGGTTCTAGATACACTTAATGTGTGACCCCATATGCCTCTTTCTTAGTGAAATTAGGACGAGCCGCACAAATTTCATGTTTATCTTCTATCAACACACTACGACACCTACAGAGAAAGAATTAAATTTAACAATGATGTAAAACTTCATATTAATTATTACTGTGTAATAAAATCCCTTTATCATGATATCTCTAATCAAGCATGTTGCATATAGATTTCATTAATTTATGTTTTTGATGTCTTTTTATTTGAGTTTCAGTAAATTAACCTGACCATAAAAAATCATATCCATGGATTTATTTAGGTTTACCCATTTCCATAAAAGGACCTAAAATATAAACTATCATTAAATAATCGAATGGAAATATCATTTCTCAAATAATTCATGAATTCAATATCACTCATGACACACCCAACGTATCCTATATCACCATGATGGTATGTCATATTGGTTTTCATCCATACATAAATGTATACAACTAATAATATCCATTAATAATAATCTTAATTTATAAGGATCAATACGCACATCTACAGATAGGAGCATCTAATGACACATATAAATGTGGATTTCTAATCGACAGGTCATGTTATCATAATCTCCTATACATGAAATTAAAAAGGTTGTATACCATGTGAATATGCCTTAAAGTACTATGAGTCTCCATCCTAGATATTTTGTATCATTTTCATACCATCAAATAATATCATCTGGTTATAGAATATAAATATATTTTAGAAATTTAATTGTGGAACTGCTAGGTTCTCATTATAGAAGGGAACTGTTATGATCTTCTATTGTGACATGTACTCTTAAGACATTATCATATACTATATCACACAGAAGAAGAATCATGATGTGATAATAGTTTTATTAAATAATAAAAAATGAATACATGTAATCAAAAAGTACATATAAGTTAGTTCTACAGAAATATCTCCAGCAGAATCCCACTCAAACTAGAGCCAACTGTAAGCAACCTTTAGTCTATGAAATCTAAAATGATACTCATGCTTATTGTAATATATGTATTTGTTCAACAGGTCTTACACTTTTTATTTTGTGGAAACTCTACTCACTATAACTTCACCACTCTGATAAAAATCCTTAAAGAGGTGATACTTTTAGATTATGTCCTTTATCCCTTGGGGTAACTTTGGATCCTATATAATATCCATCATTTTCATATTATCACAATATAATTGATAGGGTCTTTACTGATAGGTACCAAATATATATATTAGAAGTTTTTTGTATCCCAATAGATTCTTTATCTATAAGAAAACTATTATTCACTCAGACTCCATTGTAGAACGAACAACAACTAGTTACATTGACCTCTTTAAAATCATATCTCCTCCAACTGTAAATAATACATATCATGATTGTGACTTTATAGAATTCAATTGTGTTTGAAATATATATTACATATAACCCCTAATAACTATATCCTCAACTCCTCCATACATTAGGAATGTATCCTTGGTACGCCTTAGATACTTAAGGATATCCTAACATCATACCAATGTGGTTCAACATAGATCATTTTAATATCTACCTACCATACTTAAGGAATGAGAAACATTAATACTATTAAATAACAAGGAATATATGAATGATAATATCATATAGGCATGTGGGATCTTACTCATTATCTCTCTCTCATCTTATGTCTATGAAACATTTTCTAGGATAGATTTATACCACATGACACTAGAAATAGTCCCCACACGGATTATTCCAAACTAAATCTATTTAGTATCTGGACAATGTATATACATTTAATTATTCCAATAAGCCTCCTAGATTTATCATCATAGATATTGATCTCCATAATGTAGACTACTTCACCTGAGTCCATCATGGAGGCTTACTTTTTTACCCATTAATTAGTGAACTATAACATTGGAACAGTTTTTCCAATAAGTAATATTCCATTGACATATACTACTAGGATAATGATTAAACTCCCACTAAACCAATTCTAAACACATGGCTCACATTACTTATTAATGAAATTAAATTTTTTTATAGCATCATCAAACCAAATTTCATATTTCTTGGATACTTCATTCAATCCATAACTGCATCTCTTCAGTTGTCACCCATTTATAACATTACCAAGAATCAAAAACCCTTCTGGTTGTGTCATAAAGACATCTTCCTAAAGGTTCCCATTAAGGAAATATATTTTGAAATCTATATACCAAATTTCATATTCATGGTAAACTATTATAGAAATTATAATTCTAATGGATTTAATCATTCATTCTAGATAAAATGTTTCTTTTAGTATATTCCTAAACTCTATTTAAAACCTTTAGCCACAAGTTTCTCTCTGTAAGATCATGATTCGTTATTTTCAATCAAACATGTGTCACGATATTGATTGAATATAAAACTAAATCTTTATGGATCTCTTATATTTTGGTTCTCATATAAACTACTTGTGTTTCAGTAACAACTTCTTTTATGGGAACCTATGGAATCTATTCCTGTAACCACATATTTATATCCTTTGTATTAAATTCATTGAATTTAATATTTATCCCGTTATCCTTCTTGAGGATGTGATATCTATCAATAAAAATGGATTTTCATGAAAAAACCACATTCATACTTGAGGGATTATATATATAATATCCTTTGGTTTCCGAAGGATACCATATAAATATAGGCGTCATGCCTTAGGGTGCTAGTTTGTTTCCAAATGTAGACTTAACAAACACCTCACATCCCCATGTACGTGAGCATGAAAAAATGGGTCTCTTTCCACTCCATGAATCAAATGAGATATCATCTTAAATTTTAGTAGTTACTTTTTTTCAAGTGAATTTAAATATTTATAATTCATATACCCAAAAGAATAATGGAATATATTCATGATTCATTATCAACCTTATTATTTTTGGAAGGTCCAACTCCTTCTTTCACTAATACCATTCTAGTTAGTTTATAAGATGGAGTGTCTTGAGATAAATTCCCAAAAATCCCATATAAAGTTGATAGACTCCTTGTTAAGATATTAACCACTTCGATCCAATTGAATCATATTTATCTTCTTACCAAGTTGATATTGTACTTAATTATTGAACTCATTGAATTTCTTAAAGGTCTCAAACCTATATCTTATCAAGTATAAAAATCTTTATCTACTCTCATTTCATCAATCAAAATTTATGAAGAAGGAATATCAAACACTAGCGTATACTAGAATAGGTCCATACAAATCAATGGTTACCAATACAAGAAGATATATGGCCCTTTCACTCTAACCACCAAATATTGGCTTGGTCATTTTTCCTTGTAAAAAACATGTCATCTTTCAAGTGGTTTTAGCTCAAAAAATTCTAAATAAAAATATGTATAGATCTTTTTCAGACACTTCTCATTTATGCAACCAATACATTGATTCCATAGTTGGGTGTTATATGATTTATTCTAACATAATTCATAACCTATTTTCAATAATTTTTTTGTAATTTAATACCTAAATACCATTATTTAGTTATGTCATACCATAAAAAATGTTTTCTTTGTAAAAGGGACATTATTTATTTCTAAATATGAAAATAAATACATCCATGTCAAGGAAACAAACATAAGTGATGGTCTCAGTAACATTGGTTTGGAAATTAAAATCTTGAAAAAAAATCATTCTAGTTGGAATCAAAAGGTGTTAGTCTCTTATTTCCAAAGCAGCAAGTTGTGCTCTAACGGCTACACATAGATCTAAATATTATATAGAGATCATTAGAAGTCTACTGGGTTCCAACATTTGGATATATATGTAAGTACCAAAAGTTGTATCTAATACCAAATTTTAGATATATAATGATTACAATCTGTAATTAATATCCCATTATCTTCCTCTTGCTTCTGGGTGAAATTATACTTTTAGTGGCATAGCTTGTCATATGAACAACATACTGTATCTTTTTCATTTTATTTCATTTAGATTTTATTCTTTGTGGATGGAGTGTTCTCAGGATCTTTAGAGTTAGTATGATTCTTGATCCCCTTTTCCTGGTTCTACCTTTTTTTTATTCACCATAAGAACTTTGGAGTGTTCACACCCCATGTGCTTGTCATCTATGTGAATGAGAGTAAGGAGTTTTGAAAATTTCTTCTCATTATTGATCATGTTGCAATTAACAACAAAACTAGATAATGATTTAGGTACTGATGAAATAATTTTATCTATTCCATGTTAGGTAAATTAATGCCTAATATGTATATGTTCTCTATGAAGTCAATTTACTTGACTATTAAAGTCCCAGACTACACTAACTCTCTAACCTTACTTGTTAATAGTGTATTAAAGATCTCATATCTCTCGTGTCTAGTCTTTTCTTGATAGATATCATAAAGTTAATACATCATGATATACACATTTTTATCCTCGTGTTTCTTTAGAAGATCATTTAACATGGAATATATCATGAAACATTATACATTTTTGGAATCATCTAAATGTTCCATGTAGATAAAAATTTCTTCATCACTCATCTCTTGGCCAAGTGCTTCAAGAATAGGGTTTTCTAATAAATATAATTTCCTTTCATAGAATAGAATAAAATTCAAGAACCATTTCTACTCTTGAAAATTAGTAATATTGAGAAGTTTATTATTCTCATGTATAGATCGTAGTGATATAGTTTAAGTAATATGTGTTTCCATTTATATAATTAATAAGAGCATGATTTTAGTACATTATGTAATTTATAAAATTAGATAATAAAAATTAAATTTATTAATCTCCCACTATTTTATAAAAACACAATATCCATCACCATCTCTTTTATAATATCTCATTATGTGGATATTCTAGTGAAAATGACGCATATTCTCATTCTCATAACCCATGCATTAAGTTTTTTAAGGGTTTTAGGCAAGAATAATTTTATCAATAGCACTAACTCATAGATCATTGATTTGTTGAGTGGACTACCCAGTCTGAAAATCCTAATTAAGGATTTACCTAACATTGTCCTCTCAATTTCACCAAGTCTTTCTTTGGAAGTCGATCCATGATGTGAACTATGTAAATTCAACCCAAAAATCAAGTTATAATTCCCATATAATTGAAAACACCTCAAAATTTTCTAGTCGAGCACATTGAATTATGGTTCAATTTTAACTTAAGTAGTGAAAGTCTATACCAGCTTAATATATGTTTTTGAGGGATTTTTATCTTTAATCATAAAAATCACATTTTTATATTTATTACATCCTTTTTAATACAAAATGGATTTACTTAAGTGATTAACCATGTCTTAGATAAAATTTTATGCATTATCCAATTTAATTTAGATCTACCTTGCATTATTCTTAATTTAAAATTTTATTTGATCATGAAAAAACATCCATAATGAAAATAACAATGAAACAAGATAGAAATAAAATAATAATAGTTGATATGTTCATGATCCTTTTATAATGTACATTTTATATAAAGGATTGATAATAGACCTTTGACCTGTGGGAAACACCTTGAACCATAACATTGTTCATTTTGTAGCTTTCCACTTGTCCTCACATGTAACACATGGTTTGGTTTCACCTTGGCTCCAAACCTAAACTGCCTCTACTTGCCTCCACTTGCCTTGGATATCCATCTATTACCTAATATTTTATTCTAACATAGTTAATTGGAACTAAAGGATTGGTTTAAGTGGTTTGTATAAAAAGTAAATCCAGGGATTGTGTTCCCTTATATAATGAGGGGAGGGATGACAAATAAGATATCAATTTAATTTAATAATAATAATAAATTAAAAGGAAACCAATCGCATACAATGTTATGGTCTATACTCATGATCATCCACATTTAGAAAATGAATTATGAAATTAGTAAACTATCATTCAATCAAAATCATTCTTATTTGACATAAATCTCTCTTGAATCAATTAATTGTATTATTTAATTATTTAATTATTTTATTTTTATTTTAATAAAACAATATTGAGATTTTCATTCATAATTATCTTAAAAAATTAAATTATTTATTTAAAATTGACTATGTAAAATATATATATGGAGGAAACATGATGAGTATTTATCTTAATTACCTAGCAGGTATGATGGTCATATATTGTTTACTCATACATCATATAATATACACATATTATCACATAATTTCATTACATGTATTTTCAAATTAATGATACATGGATACATGTTATTTAAGGAATGTGTTATGATTTAATTCATATATATTAATTTATATATTATGAATTATACACAATATGTTGTTCTGAAATTTACATGTAAATTCATTAGAAATTTAATGTAAATATATATATAACCCATCACATGGTGTGTACGAGTTAAATAAATGGCACATGGAAGACATGTTGATAATGTTTAAACAGTATAATAAATAATTTTAAATTCTTCATAAATATGTAATATACAGGGTGTGTATTATCCAAGTACATGTCATTTATAGTTCATCATCATCTATCTATGGAACATGCCAAGGGACTGTGTTTTTTTTTCCTATAGTGAACACTAATGGAGTGTACAGAATGTACATGGGCTATATATTATGTAGTCCCTAAGTTTCATGGTTTCCAATAACATGTGTTCTGTAATAAATTCAAAGATCATCTTTGACTAATGGACTACACATTGTGTAAACAATTTTCACATCATGTAGTTTTTCTAACCATGTACCAGGAAGGACTGTAATACTTTTGGTGTGTATTAATTAAATATTTCATGAAATAAATTCACAAAACTCCAAATTAATTCTTTAGTATTACAGGTTCATTAAACATGGGTACATAGAATTTACTTATGGGATACACAGTATGTATTCTCTTTTTATCCATCTAGAATCCCTGACACATCTGGATGAGTTCATTAAATTTTCTTCATTCATAATTAATCTATTTTGGATTATATTTTAGATAACAAAGAGGAATAAGAGAGTATATGCAACACCCTTATTTAAAAATTTATGCTCTCTTTTGGTGGTTAAGAGATTATTTCTTGGCTTCATATGGTGTGTGATTTATTTTGTGAGTTTCAATAGATGATGGGTTAGGCACTTCCTAGAGGACAATTTCACATCATAAATGTAAAATTTACAGAGTAAGCATGTCACTATGAACATTCTGTGAAATTAGGTTATGGAATAATCTATTTATTATGTAAAATAATTTTACATCTAAAATATGTCTCTGGAGATAAATTTACCCGAGGTGATGTATTTTTTTGTGGACATGAAATATAGGGGATATATGTCATAAATTACTAACTAATAATGTGAAAAACTCATATCCAGTTTGTTTTATCACTCCACAAACATCACATTTCTATAATTGTTTTCATCTATAACTAGAACCCAAGGCTATTTAATGAATGTTTGAATGATCCCCTATATTATAAGTTATTTCATTTAGAGTTTGATCTCCAGTGTGGTCGGTTTTCCCCATTCGTGAATGTGCGACTTCTCTGCTTCTTCATTGCTCTAGGTTGTGGTGGTGGTGTTGGGTGGAATTTATGGGATTGTTTTATCCTTCCTATATTTTTGGTGTGGTAATATTTTGGGGTTCACCCTATGTGTTGGTTATGGTGTAGTGTGCAAGTTCCTTGAGGTATGTTTTGATGTTTCCTCTCCATTGACCATTTTGCTAATGTAATTCAACTCTGAGATATGGTAATGAAAGATAGGGACACTGTTAATTGTTCTTCATTCTTCCTGGTGTGTGGATCCCATTTCGAGTAGTTTGCAACCTGAGTTTGAGGTTTGTGGTTCTATATTTAGACTATTTTATATGAATCATTAGTTTCACTTATTTTGAAAATAGATTTCTAAATAAATTGGAATTATTTTCAAAATGGTTTATTTGTGTTTGTAAATGAGTTTTCTAGAATATAATTTTTTACCTTATCTTGTAAAAATAAAAAAAATTCAAATATTTGCGAAATGGGTTTACAAAGATGGATTTGAAGAGAAAGGGTAGTTTGGTATTGTGAACTATAATGTAAAATTTAACAATCCCCTTGAAAATAATTAAATACTTTTAGAACATGGGAGACTTGGGTACTTAGGTGGAAGGTTTAGTATTGGGCCTCTTATTTTTTATATTATAAGGGGGTTCACTTTATAGGTTGTTCCCCTATTCCAAGATCAAGATTCATTTGGCTCTAGGACTTGATTTACATGGTATGAGGGTTTACTTTGTGGGATGTTTCTCTATTCCCTGGACCTTGATGCATGGGATCCATTGATTTTTAGTGCAAACTAGTCATATTGATTAATGAGTGACCCAAATGTCTTAATAATAAGTTATCCTTGATCCTTTTACCATTGTGATTTTGATTTTTACATATATGGATTTGTACTAATTTGGATTTGATATATCTATTTTTGATAAATATGAAATGATTGTGGAAAATATTCTTTGAAACTATGTTACTTATCTTATTTTAGAACTATTGAATAAGGGGAATGGTTTACCCTGATTTTTGATATGAAACATTTCAACTGATTATCTTGCCTTATTTTTCTTATAATTGATCAAATTGGGATTATTCTATAGAGGCTTGATATGGACCACCTAGGTGGGATCTTACTGAGCATGTTTATCTCACACCATGTGTACCCCTTCAATAGTGTGTATACCTTATATTATATTTTGATGTATGAAAAGGAAAGGCATTGTAGTGAGTAAGTGAGGTTCATAGAATCTGGGTAAATGCAGTTGGTGGTGAGATGGGGAGACATTTCTTACATATAACATGGAGTTGTTTTTTCTTGTTTTGGTTGTTGTAATTATACCTTGGAGTTTTGTTTAGCATCATTCAACTTGCATCACTACCATTGGTTTTATTTTTTATAGAATATATATTTTCCTTTTTTATTCCAATGTTCTATACATTATATACATATTCTATGTATCTTATTTCAGGTTGTGATAATTTTTTCCATCTGGTTTGTGTTTGATGCTAGGTTTCTAGTCACCATCCCATGGGAATCAGGAATACCGTTTGAGTCTATAACAAATTGGTATGGGTTTTGGTTTCAAGTTTTATCTGGCCTGGTACATTTCAAATTGGTATTATAGGTGGTCAGTCCCCAAGTGTCTTAGTCATAGGATCTTTGGAAGACTAGATATAAGATTATCATGACCTGAGAGGGAGATTATGGTGAGTTCTTATCCATCACTTACTATGATGAGCCTCAAATTACCAAGGGGTGTTGGAATTTATATCTTTGGTGTTTAGTTTTGATGTTGATATTTGTTTTTTCATATGGTTTTCTATTTTAAACTGATATTATCCTATTTTCAGATTTTTTCCTTTAATTTTTGGTGTGAAGTAACATGCCTTCCAGATGACTTCCATGGGTTCCATAGGTTGGTAAAGTTAGAGGTTTCTCTTAATGGAATACACTTCAAGATCAGAATCTTATCAAGGATATATTTTCTAAAGTTTATTAAATGTACTAGAATGTACCAAAATTTTAAAACAATATTTTTTAGGTGAATCCAAGAGATTTAGGAGATATAGATTTAGCTCAAAAGTTACTACATGAGAAGTATCCCTCCCTTAGAGGTACCAATTACCCTCAAGAGGTGTAGGACTAGATTAACAATATCAATCAGATCTTTAACCTCTTGGATACACTGGAGTTTATCAATGTAAAGTGTGTGATGTTCAGGCTTGAGGGTCATAGGAAGTAGTGGTGGGACTATATGGTATAGATGGTTGCCTTGTGCAGTAAAATAGGAAGGTGTTTCAATACTCACTTATTTTAGTGGTTCTTCCAATATTTTCTGATAGTATAGAAGTCTCTATATTTACTCTCCTCCTAGGAGGGAGAGCGTTCGATGTCAGAATATACCAATTGTTTTATGGAGTATGGTTTTTTTATCTAGAGGTGGTGATGCATGTTAATCTAAGACATTAGAAATAATGATAGGGGTTGGGCTTGGATATCAGATTATAGGTTTTTATGTGGAATATTACCACCTATGATTACATGGTAGATAGAGAAATGATGGAAAATATGCATATGGTGGGAAATATTGGATCTTATATTACTTATATTCCTCCAATGATAGTCTCAGTGGTACATAGGAGAATAAGAGGAAGTAGAACAATGATCATAGAGGTGGGGGAGGTATGCATCATCCGTAGCAATCAACTTTGTGCCCCTATATTTCTATTAGTGTAGAAATAAATTACACATCAGGCGTACTTGTCCCACACCAGTGAATATTTTCAGTTAATTTTCCCACTTCAGTCATATGAAGTGGTTCTTCCAGGATTCAGCATCCCCAACCTGGGATCCACTAAACTGGTACCCTGAGTCGGGTCACCAAAAGACCTCAAGTACGCCTCCCAATATGTCATAGGTTTCCGACCAGTAGCCAGGGTCTAAGAGTCAAGTGGGTAGACTATACCCTCTTTTTCAGAGTAAGAAACAATAGAAAATATAAACAATAGAAGAAAAAGTATAAAGAAAATGATGAATAAGAATAAATAACCAGCCCCTAACTAGGTACAAACCATATCCAATAGTAAGTATGACATGTCATGCTACAGTGCCAAGTAAACAACCCAAAAAGAAAGGAAATTAGAAGAATCCATAAAATGGTCCTAGATCCAAGTCTCAAACCTCCTCCATGCACATACCGAACCCAAATCACTTCTCTTGCACATGGCCATTGCCTCTTTCCTGACCTGCAATCATGAAATCTGCTCAAGTACCCAATGGAGGCCGGAAAAGGGTGTGCGTACAACTCAATAATCCACCACCAATGGTGTTTACAAAATATTTAGTCAAATAGATAGTACATTTAAGTGGTAAATAATGTAAATTAAATTAAATTAGTTAAATACTTCATTCTAGATTATGATCCTTTAATCTAGGATACCCTTTAAGCCATTCTCAATACTTAATAATCTCACAGTTTAGTTCACTATTTTAGTATGTGGTAAATCGATTAGGCATGTTCAATGTTATCAACGCATATGGAAATAATCAAGTCATATATCACTATAAATCACATCATAATAACCACATTTTCCTCACCTCGAATCCTCATTCTAGGTGGAATGCAACTATTATGGGAATAGAACTTTTTACCCATCTCTAACCCATGAATTTAGAGGGTCCATCTTAGAACCTCAGTCAAAATTGACCTATGTCCATAGAACCTCATGTCTATATACCAATCTACCAATCCATGTGCACATGATTATTTATCCATTTCCACAATAACCACATTATAACTAAGTATGTCCAATATTATTGGAAAAATCACAAGAATATCAAATAAATGGGAAAATTGACATTATGCCACAATACCTTAACATATTCATCATTTATACCACATAACCATCTATCCCCCTTTCCTATTTCCCAAACCTATCTCACTAAACATATTCAAGCACAAACATAGTCTCTTAACAAATTCTCATTAATCCCATTTATCTCATTTACAGGCCAACATAACAATCCCTTAGCCTTTAACCACATTGGACACAACTATCCACAACCCTTATACCTCCTTATATAATGAAATTTTCACATTCACTAATTCTTTTCATCATCATGAGTCAAATTCATACCATACATTTCTGTTATCCAATTCATAAGGGTCGGTGCACCCCATGGGTGGCCCAAAAATAAGTCACAACATCTTCCATGCATCCCATGGGGATCATGAGGAATTCATTTGGGTATTTAGAAACTAAATAAATCACATTATTCTATCAACACTAAGAACACATAAAAAGTAAAGCAATAATAAAACCCCACATGAAAAATAACTAAATACAAACTATGAGATATAACTTGTAGACCACCTACCTCAAATTTGTGGGCGAACACACCCTTAATCGAGGCCTTATATCCCAATATAAACTCTCTTTGATGATTCACCCTAAATCTCACAAAAAAGTGTTTCAGATATTTTAAAATAGATAATAGAAAGATAAAAACCTTAATCAAGAAAAGGAAGAAAAAAAGGGATTATCCTTAATCAGATCTTTAATCCACAACTGATGGTACTCCAAATGGCCTAAGATAGAAGGATAATCACCACTGGGAAGATCATGGAAGATTGTATTATCACTTGGGTACAAAAGAGGAAGGTTGAGGAAAATATTGAGTGGAACCTTAAAATATCATAGTGGAATTTTTGTAAATTTGTTAAAGTTGCAGGGTTTCATGGTTTACACGCACAGTTTTCCAAACCATGTAAAAACTATGTGGACGATACTTTCCAAAAACATCCCATTTACATGGTTACCTACGTTGATCTACATCGTAAGAACTAACCACGTGAAAACCATGAAACAACATAGAAACTCTTTTTTCTTTCCTTTTTCATGTCCCAATCCCCCGAAACACTCCCTAATCATCACATGTACTTGAAAAAACACTTATTTAAATTAAAAGAAGGGACTTAAACTGAAACATAAGTAAAAAATACCTTATGTAGAAATCTAGTATCTTATAACCTCCCCACCTTATAATGTCTCATCCTTGAGCTGCTACTTCTGAGAATCACTGAGTTCCTAAGCAAAGAGATCGTTCCACTGAGCATGCATATCTGATTATCACTCCCAAGTTTCTTCCTGGAAGTTTCCATGTATAGAACACAAACCAAAGTCACATCCCTTCCCAAAAAGGACTTATCACTATGACCCACAATACGAATCAGATGATTCCCAAAGGATTCATCACACTCAAGCTTGACATATTTGGTGTTTTGCACATGATATAGATCTGATTTATACTGTCGGAGCTGTGAAAAATAAAAAAAATCATGCATCCCACAATACAAATGTGGAAGATATAATTAATAATCCACTAGTTTGATCCTCTACACTATCTCACATGGACCCACATACCTAGGCACCAACTTTCTCTCCTTCTGAATTAGATGGTGACCCAACCTTGGTGACACCCAAAGAAACACACTATCACTCAACCTAAACTCGAGAGGTCTAAGATATTGATCTGAATATGACTTCTACCTACTCTGGTCCGTTACAATATACTTTTGAATCAATTGAATCTTCTTTGATGTCTCCTACATGAGACTCAGTCCTAACAGCTCAGATTCACTATCCTGCAACCAACACAGTGGATATCTACATGGTCTCCCATAGAGAGACTCAAAATGAGTTGTCTAAATTGTGTCCTAAAAACTATTTTTGTAAGACAAATAAATGAGCGAAAAGTGCCTTTACCACAAACCACCTAAATCCAGCACACAAGCTCTCAACATTTCCTCCAATATATGGATCATAAGTTCTGATTTCTCATAAATATGTGGGTGATAAGTCATACTCAAAAACACCTAGGTAACAATCACTTTTGGCAATCCCTGCCAAAAGAGATAGGTGAAACGTGGATCATGATCTAAATCTATAGTTCTTGGCCCACCATACAACTGCACTATCTCTTGAACATATAAATCACCCAACTGGTCCACTGTATAATTCTCCTGGATCGGGAAGAAATGAGTCAATTTAGTCAATCAATCCACAACAAACCATATTGAATCATTCATTCGAGGTGTCCTCAGAAGTCCAACTATAAAGTCCTTCATTACTTCATTACACTTCACACTGGAATGGGAAATGACTAAAATAACCCACCTAGACACTGATGATCATCTTTCACCTACTAACATGTAAGGCATTTTTTAACAAAACCCGAAACTTATTTTTTCATTCCTGACCACCAATACTACCTATAGAGATCGTGGTGCATCTTGGTCAAATTTGGATGAACCACCCACTTCAATGTGTGTAACTCACGCATCAACTTCTCCCATAAACCTGTCGGTACTATAACACAACCATGAATATAGGAAACTCCATCAGAACCAAAATCCCAAATAGATGGTGACTCCCCGCCTTTTAGAATATCTTTCATAACCAAACACTCTGGATCCACTAGCTAACTCTCCTTGACCCATCTCAAAAGTCCAGATTCAACTGTTATGGATGTGAGATCCATCTTCCCATGACCATCATGTACCTAAAACGTATCTCAAAAAACAACGCCATCATCTTCTACTCTAAACTGGATTCCTGAACCACCAGATTCTAAGACTTCTATCTCAGAGCATCATCCAAACTATTTACCTTCCATGTTTTATAGACCAACTCAAAATCAAAGTATTGTAGTACTCGACCCACCTTTGCTATCAAAGATTCAAATCCTACTGAGAAAATATTTATTTGATACTTTTATATTCGGTAAACACTGTGAAGGATTCTCACAACAAGTAATGCCTCCAAAAATTCAAGGCATGAACCACAACAGGTAGCTCAAGGTCATGAGTACGGTAATTTATTTCATGCGGTCTCAAATTTCTCGACCCGTAAGCTACAACTCGATCATCCTGCATCAATAATACACCAATTCCAACATCGGATGCATCACAGAACAAGGTGTACTTATTACCTGGTTAGAGTAAGATCAAAATGGGTGCGGTAGTCAATAGATTTATCAAAACTTAAAAAATCTCAAAAGCCTCTAACCATTCAAACATAACCCCTTCTTTGTTAATCATGTGAGCAGTGCTTCCAAATGAGAGAAATATCTAATGAACATCCGGTAATAAACGACTAAACCCAGAATACTTCGAACATCAAAAATGTTCTTTGGATACTCTCCAGACACCATATCCTTCTCTTTCTCTGGATCCATTGACCTAATTGACTCAGAAATGATATGTCCCAAAAATTGCACCTCATCAATCCAAAACAAGAATTTTGAAAACTTCAAAAAAATCCTATGATCTCTTAGTGTACTCAAGACAATGTCGAGGTGTTTGGCATGATCATCATGAGTTCTGGAGTACACCAAGATGTTATCAAAAAATAGAACCACAAACTAATAGATATACAGGTGAAATATTTTGTTCAACAAATCCATTAACACATCCGGTGCATTGGTCAACCCAAACGACTTCACCAAAAATTCCTACAACCCAAACATGATTTAGAAAGATATTCAGGGTACATCCAAAGGTGTCACCCTCAACTGATGTTATCCTGATCTTAAATCAATCTTAGAAAACAGAAAGGTACCTCTGAGTTGGTCAAAAAGCTCATCGATTCTAGGAAGGGGGTATAGATTCTTCACTTTCACCTAGTCCAACTTCCTATAATCAACACATAGCCTCATTGATCCGTCAGCATTCTTCAAAAATAGCATAGGATATCCCCATGATGATAAAATAGGACAAATAAACCCCTTATACTCCATCTCCTCTAGTTGAACCTTCAGTTCTTAGAGCTCTTCTGGTGTTATTCGATATGGTGGAATGGAAACTGGATCCACTCCTGGGAATAAATCGATCATAAACACGACAACTCTCACATGTTATAGTCCTGATAAGTTCTCATGAAATAAATCATAAAACTGATTCACAATAGGAGTGAATACTGGCTGTTATTTCTTTGCATCATCTAATATAATAAATGCTACTTGGGATATGATTTCTCCCAACTGCTGGCATAGTGTCCCTGCACGGCCCACTTGACTATCCCACTCACCATGGAGGACATAAGTGTCTATATCGAGAGATGTGAATGTTACCCAAAATAGGTAATAGTCAATATGGGATTGATACAACACCATCCAATACATAACCAAAATTAGGTCAAAACCTGACATATCTAGAAGAAAAATATCCCACAGAAAAAAATATTTACAAACCTCCATGTCACATCCATTACACAGCCTGATATTATCAACTCATACCCCGAACGTAGTATCAAGTGACATTACCCCACACACACTCTCCATGGTTAATCCTAAAACAACTATGAACTGAGAAAAAATAAAGGAATCTATATAACCTAAATCAAATAAACAACTAGTGAGCATGGAAGATACAAGGATCATACCTCGATTTGTAGATGGTCCTTCCTCGCCACCTTTAGGTGTAGTCTGAACAACATGGAGATAACTTAATCCTCTACCCTTGGTTTCGGCCTCAGTACCCTGTACTGCACTGCCCTACTAGTAAGGATGATCTCACCCTGGATTTCCACGTCTACCACCCCAACCAGTGTGACCTATGGAGCTCCAATGGCCTGCTTGATATAGGGTAACTGACCCCCTTCCTACATTCATCATATACCTCTAACTTCTATCATTTATCCATTTTCATGGGTTCCTGCAGAACCTTTACACATGTCCTAGCATACCGCACACTCATCACTTGACTGGTGGTAGGTTACATTGGCCATGCATATTTCTTATCCTTCCACACTAATAACAAAACACATGATCATCACCCTGAGACTATAACCCTTTCTTTTTCCAGCTCTACGCACTTCCACCCTGCTGAAAATTTCTAAAATGATGCATCTTACAATCAGAATCTGCTTCACATTATCACTGAACTTGCACCACAAGTTCACTACCTGAATCTCCATTCATTTTACCATTTGAGATAAGGGCTTGATCCACTACCTCATATTGCCTTTTCAATTAAAATATATTCACCTAATTCTGGATCTCCAGTCTCATCCCATCATATAAACATTTCTTTATAGCTGCCTCATCTCTTGTCAATGTCGGAACGAAGCGTTTCAAATTGGTGAAGCAACAAGAATAGTCTATTACTAACATTGTCTCCTAGGTCAAGCTCATAAAATCTTCACATTTCACCTAACTCAAGGTTTCAAGGTAAAACTGTTTGAGAAACATCTCTTGAATATCCTTCCACATCATTCCTTTAGACTGGTCTATTTAAACCATGATATCCCACAAACATTTTTCCTAGACTCTCAGCATATAGGCTGCTAACATGACACTCTTCTCAATAGTAGTCTCTAAATGTTCAATAATTTTTTAATGGACTCTATCCAAAACTCCACTGCCTCTGGCCCACCGTCTATGGTAAAGTTTGAAGGGTGTTGTGGTTGAAACTCTCTAGCGAGCTAAAATATACTTGGTGCAACCCGCCCTAGGTCGCATTCCATCATTTATATAAAAAATAGATAAGTTATTATATAAATGATCTTCCCTATCATCTTGAACCACTGGGTCCCCTTGCTCCACTACTGGGGGAGAATTATCAGCAACATCCTCGTGTCGCCCAACTGGAACACATCTTTAGGGTGGCATTTCTCAACAATTCCAAACATGAGCTTTAGAGCACATTCCATAAAGATTTCATTAAAATATAAAGGAAGGCTCATCACCATCCATAAAAAATAATTTCTCAAACACTACCCAAATGAACCTATTTAAAACTGGAACACTACCGTTTGCCACCCCACAAATTCTAGGGCTAACTCGACAACCAACTCACATGGTTACAGACCTTACATTCCATATCATTCCAACAATTTTATTAGAACCAATTTTCATCATTTTCAACAAATCCAATGGTTCTTATTCTCTATTCCCCACACACACATCTTGTGTGTGTGCCTAATATAATGCATGTCACTTATTTACATAGGTTCTTAAAATGATGCATGAATGTACAACCTCATCCCATAATATCCACGAGTAAAATATCATAAAACTTTCACATCACACCACATGTGCATCACCCAATGGTGAAATATCATCAAATGTAACAATTCACAACATGAACAACAGTTAATGCCTAGGATGACTTGGGTTTTACCTCATACATGGATAAGAAACTCCCAGGAACAAGCTCCTTACTATAGTCTGACATTGTCTTAATCTCATTTCTACCATCCCCAAGTAGAAAGAAAGAGAAAAGAACTCATCTGATACCACCTTGTAATTTCACTGACCTGGGAGCCACTAAACTCACACCTCAATTTGGGTCGCCACCTGAACACAAGTGTGCCTCCCTGTATTATATAGGATGTTGACCAGCGGTGAGGGTTTAAGAGTCAAGTGGTGAGACTATACCCTTTTTTAAAAGTAACGCACAATGGAAAATATAAACAATATTAAAAGTAATAAAAATGATGAACATGCATAAATAACCGACCCCCAACTAGGTAAAAACCATATCCAACAGTAAATCTGTCATGTCATGCTACAGTGCCAAGTGAACAACCCAAAAAGAAAGGAAAATAGAGAAATCCCCAAAATTTTCATGGATCCAAGCCTCAGACCTCTTCCATGAACATACAGAACCTGACTCACTTTTCTATTATAAGGTTGTTGCCTCATTCCTGACCTACAATCATGAAATATTTTTGGGTACCCAATAGTTTCCCGATCAGAGTTTGAGTACAACTTAGTAGGCCACCACCAATGGTGTCTACAAAATATACAGTCAAAAAGATAATGTATGAAAGTGGTAAATAATGAAAAGTAAATGAAATCAGATCAATAATCCATTCAAGATTATGATCCTTTAAGTTAGGCTATGATTTAAGCCATGCTTGCTACTTCAGAATCTCACAGTTTACTTCACTCTTTTATCATGTTTTAAATAGATTAGGCCTGTTAAATATTCTCAAAGAATATAGAAATAATCAAGTCCTATCTCACTAGGAATCATGTCACAATAACCACATTTTCCTCACCTCGAAGCCTTGGTCCAGGTGGAATGAATCTGTTAGGGGAATATAACATTGTCCCATTTCCAAACGCATGTATTTAGAGAGAAAAGAATAGAACCTAAGTCAAACTATACACTTGGTCATAGAACCTCATGTTTATACCCTACTCTACCAAGCCATGTACACAAGCTTATTTATCCATTTCCATAATAACCCCATTACATCAATGTATAGCCAATATCATTTCCAACATCACAACAATATCAAATAAATGGTAATATTAAAATTGTTCCACAATCTATTAACACATTCATCATTTATACCCCATAACCATTTATCCCACTTTCCCATTTATCATGCCTATCCCACTAAGAATATTCAAGCGCAAACATTGTCTATTAACATATTCTCATTAATCCCATTTATCCCACTTACATGGAAACCAAATAATCCCTTAACCTTTAACCACATTATAAAAGACTATCCAAAACCATTCTAACTCTTCACATAACCCAATTAGCACATTCACTAAGGCTTTACAACATCGTGAGTTAACTTCATACCATACATTTTCATTAGCCCATTCGGAAGGGATATCACACCCCATGGGTGGCCCTAAAATAAGTCACAACATCCTCTATTCATCCCATAGGGATTATGAGGAACTCATTTGGGTATTTAGACACTCAATACATTACAATATTCCTTCGGCCCCAAGAACACATCAAAAAGAGAGCAAAAATAAAACACTACATGCACAAATCTAAATACAAACTATGCGATATAACTTTTAGACCACCTACCTCAAATATGTTGGATAATTAACCCTTAATCAAGGCCTTAGATCTTGATCTAAACCCCCTTTGAATATTCACCATAAATTTCACCGAAAAAAAAATTTTAGAGCTTCGGATAGAGAGAATAGAAAGATAAAAACCCTAATCAAGAAAAGAATGCAAGGAGAAGATTATTCTAACTAGGATATTCAATTTTAAACTGACTGCACTCCAAACAACCTAGGATCAAATGATATTACCTCTTAGAAGATCTTAGAATCATGGCTCATCACTAAGGTTCAAAGGAGGAAGGGGGAAAATCCTAAGTGCAACATAAATATCTGGTAAGAGAATGTTTTTAAATTTCTGAAAGTTACTAGGTTGCACAGTTTACCGACACGTTTTTCCAAAATATGCATAAATCGTACAGATGGTATTATCCAAAAACATCCCCTTTTCAAGGTTACCTAGGTTGATCTACACGGTTAGCACCAACCGTGCGCAAACTGTGCAATAGCCCCAAAACACTGTTTTCTTCCATTTTCCTTGTCCTAAACCCCAAAAAAACCCTAATCTTCACATGAACCTGGAAAATGACTTATTTTAATCAAAATAAGGGACTTAAACTGAAATGTAAATAACAAATACCTTACAGAGAAAGTCGGGATCTTACACAGGCTATGTCTACACCTAATTATAGTCATGTATCTTTAACTCAAAATGCCACTAATTTTCTTTATTATACTTCAAGATCCATAGGTATCTATCCATAGGCCTTGAGAGTAAAACCCCTTCACATGATAGATGATTTTTTGGAAGAGTTTGATTTAAACCCAATTATAGTCATATGTACCATTTTCATTGTATATTTTATAGAAACTACTTTATTTGATACAGGTACCTCACACTCATTTATATCTACCAAATTTTTTGATGTGTAGAAAATACCAATGGAACTTGTTTCCTTCATTATAGATCTGGTAACCCCTCCTAGAAATAGTAAAGATATGGGGTTTTGATATCATTCTTATTATATAGAAATAGTTAACATAGAGTTTTCCAAGGATTTCTGGCTTCCCAATTTGAATCTATTTAACATCATAATTGGGATGGATTGTCTTGTTTCTCATCATGATGAGATTGATTTTTTTTAATATGTGATTTTTTTATTTTATTTTCATAGGATATCTGGGATGTTTCAAGGTGATTGGGTTTATTGGTTTGTTCATATAGGATAATCCCAAAAATAGATAAGGAGTTTTTTTCTTCCTTTGTAGATGGGTGAAATGATGTTTTCGAACTTGGTGATATTACATTAGTTTTTAGGGAGTTCCCCTATGTCTTTCTAGATGACTTTTCTAGACTTACTTCAAAGAGGTAGGTGGTGTTTATGATTTATCTAGTGTAGGGTATAGATTCAATTTTGATACCCTCTTATCATATGGAACCTTTTGAGCTGAGATATATCTAGTTTAAGTTGGAAAATCTCCTTGAGAATGGATTTATCCATCCCAGGGTTTCATTGTGGGTATCCCCAGTTCACATCTCCAAGAAGGCTGATGGTTCGCTTTGTTTTTGAATAGACTATTACAAGTTGAACTGTATAATGGTTAATAATAATTAGCCGTTTCACCTTTTGGATGACTTTTTTTATCAGTTAAAGGGGGAGAAGTAGTTTTTGACAATTGATCTTTGGGTTAGTTATGATCATCTTAGGGTTTCGGATTCTCATATTCTAAAGACCACATTCAAGAGTAAGTATGACCATTATTAATGTATTGTGATTCCTTTTGGTATGAATAATTCTTATATAGTTTTCATGGATATGATTAAGTGGATATTTTATTAGTACCTCATCACCTTTTTCATTATTTTTTTGGATGATATATTAAATTAATATTAATCTAATCGTGATTATGCACACCGTTTTAATTTGGTTTTGGGAATATTGAGACACCACCTACTTTATTGAAATATTTTCAAATACAGTTTATGGATTCAAGGAGTGATGTTATTGGGGTATGTGATTTCAGAACATGGAATTTCAATTGATCCTAAAATGGTGGGTTTTTTATTTTCAAGGGGGAAACCACAAAACATATTCAAGATAAAGAGCTTCCTAGGTCTGGTTGGATATTATCGAAAGTTTGTCAAGGATTTCTTAAATTTGGTGTTAGCTTTGACTTCTCTTACCGAGAATGGGGAGAAGTTCACATGGGATGAAAATGTATGAATTCTTTGGAAGAGTATTGAATACATCATCTCTTATCTTGATCTTAACTCATTTTTGTAATGGTCCAAACCCTCTTGGTTCATTACTTTGTCAAATCTGGTGCATGGGGTGGCCTAGACGCCATGGGTGAGTGAGGAGGGAGTCGGTGTCAGTGATAGGGAATCACCGTGTTGTCACCTGTTGGTGACACTGATCAGTCATTCAACGATCGGTGCATCACTGATCGGTGTGTCTCGATCAAGGAATCATCGATCAGTGTGTCCTGATCGGTGTGTCCCTGATCAGTGGGTCCCAATCGGTGTGTCACCAATCGGTGGGTCATCGATTAGGGAGTCCCGATCGGTGTGTCACTAATCAGTCTCACCAACCAGTGAGTCACCAGATCGGTGCCACACAGTGGGCATTGTCAAGATTTATTTTTGTAGTTTTACGTATTACGACTCCTTTATGTCTTAATACCTCTTTAAAGTGGATTAAGACCATTTTGAAGGTAGTAAAACATGTTTTTAATTCCCATTAATTGGGAGAATCTTGGGGTTACCAAAACATATGGCCACTTTTCCTTGATATAGCACCACGTTTTGCATTTATAGTTTCGCCCCCTATTGCCCGTTTTCTAGAAACCCTTTAACTCACAGTCTTTATTACCACCTCTTTGATGAGAATTATTAAATATTAATTAATTTCATCATGTGTAACCACCCAACCGTGTGGAGAAACCACGATCTAACTTTAAAGGAATTCAAGATTTCATATCATGTAACCCTATAATCTCACCTTTTTATAGTTTCTTTCTTCTTGTTGGATGGTCTATTTTCCTTTCTCTGTTTATTTCCTTGGTGCATTAGAGTCCCAATTCCCGAGGCAAGTGGTTCACCTATGTTGGAGCCTTTCCCACTCACTATTGTATTCCTCATAGTTTCTTCCTTTGCATTTCATGCATCCCCAGTTCATGGTGTGAGGAGAAAAACTCTAATCGTTGATCATCCAAGTAGGGTCACCCTTTGTCTCCCCTTACTGTGTATCATGTGGGGTGGATATGATGATGTTTCCTCAGGGTGTGGATGAAACCCAAACTTAAAGAAGATAATAAATGGTTTCTAAAGAATGAAGGGGGTGTTTGAAAAATTTGTTATACTCTTTTATCTTTGATTATATGTTGTGAATTATACGGTGTCATGCCCAAATAAAATAGTGGAATATGGCAGTTCTTTATTGTGAACTAATGGACCTCTATTTTTCTGTATAATCATGTGATTGGATTTCTGTAACATGGTAATTGGTTAATCACATAATCTTAGTTGATTAATTGGATTCCTGATGAATAATAATCCTTGTGTGGTCACTATGGTTAACCAAACGTAAATATTGTACTAAAAGAATGGTGTTTTTAAATCTAAAAACTCCCTTTTTCTATTCTGGTGATATGTGTGGTTGTTCTGGTTGATGCTTGTGGGGTGACGTGGATGGGGATGGGATCCACTATTGTGCTATTGTTGGTTTCTGGATCTATGGTCATGTGGGGATGTATGTTGGGGCTTTGTTTGGTCCTAGTACTTCGAGTGATCTCATGTATCCCTTTTGTTGTTGTGACTTTAAAAGAGAACTGGGTGTGAATGCTTAAATTACTGCTTGGATGTTTTTCCTTCTTTGAATTGTGGCTATGCCTATCAGTTTCCCAGTAGTGAAGAATTATTTTTAAATGTAATCACTTGAATAGAATATCAATAACGGGTTTAATATAGAATTGTTTTTTAGGAATGAGTGGTTCTCTGGTTGTGGTTGTTGTGCTTTTGTATGAATGAATAGTAATGAGGGTGTTTGAATAAGGGTGGGTTTTGGAACCCTTAGGTTGGGATGAGTGCTTGTTTTCCTATATTTATAATTGAGTTTTGTGTTTCTTATTCTCACCCCACCTGAGTTGAGAACATCATGTCAAACACCCCCCATTTCATGGGGGAGGGTGTTTTCCCAACACTCTTATGAGTGGATGTTTATTAGATCCTTTTATTCTCCCTTTCCCGAGTAGCCCAAGACTCTTAGGGAAGTCTGTGATAGATTATTTTCCAATATAGCCCAATATTCTTCGGTCATGATATGTTGTGGTGGTTGGCCCTGGTGTGTGTGGGCAGGTTGTTTCCCAAGTGTCTTCGGGATGAGGCCCATGTGTCTTCGGGCATGGTAGTAGTTCTTCGATCCTAGGTGTATGTGGGCGTGGTTACGTGTGGTTGTGGTGGCCCAGGTGTTTGCGGGCATAGCTGTGGTTGTGGTCGCCCAAAAGGTTGTTGTTGGGTGGCAGTGGGATTATGATGAGAATGGTGTGGGAGGTCTGATGCATAGGATGTCTTCAATAACCAGTGGGAAAGTGGTCTGTGGTACCCAAACATCGATGTGTTATTACTATTACATTAATTTACTTGAATTATTTGGGGAGTATTATTTTTGTGAGGTTTGGGTGGATAGTTTCCTTGTTAGGTGCTTTGGTTATCTCTTTTTCTCAGGGGGTATTAGAATTCCTCCCCACTTGTGCACGAGATCATTAGGTTTTCCCTACTGAGTATACCTGTATACTCACCCTAAATATATAAAAACTACTTTCATATTACTAGGAGGACTTCGAGGACCATTCCAGAACATATTATCCCGGACACTGGGACCGTTGAAGTTGCTACTTTTCTTTTCTTTTGATACTTCCCTTTGGAGTTTTCTTATACCTTGTCGCACTTTATTTGGAACATACATATGGGAATGGATTTTTGGCTTTACATTACTTCAACCTTCAGTTTTGGAGTTGTTTCGGTTTTTACCATTATATCTCCAAATCCAACTAAATAAAATGGGGTAATGCCTTCCATATTACATGTGATTCTATACCCTTGGTGCTAGTCGCCACTCCAGGGCCTATTGAAGGGGAGACTCTGGGGGTCATTATCTCTCCTTAAACTTGAGGAAGGAAGGGTCTGGAAATTGTATGTACCTTCCCTAATCCCGGTGAAGGCGGGTCATGATAGAATGGTATTAGAGGCGAGGTTGGATGAGAAATAGGATGGAGCTCTGGGTTAGGCACGGTGAGGATTACATGGGATGTTAGGGAAACAATGTTAGGAAATCTTGGTGTGTAAAATAATCTAGGGAAGACCGGCTAGGATAAGGGATTTTAGGGCCCCCTTTGATCTGATGCAAGGACTCGGGACCTACTGAACAACCAAGTGAGGCTACATTGATTACAGGGTAGAAAACCTAGGAAAGGTACATGCATCATAATGACTTGTGGTCTTCTGTGTTATGGATGTTCTGGGAATTTAAATAAATAAAAAGATTAAAAAAATGAAAGGAAATATTCTACACTACTTGGTCATAGTAATTCATTGTTTACCATGTAGATATGGCACCTGGACAATCACCAGTGGCAGAGGATAACCGGTGGTAGAGGATGCTTCATGCCTTTCAGCGGTAGACCCTCAGGAAGTACGAGGGCAGCATCTCATACATGGAGATTGAAAGATGGCTTTGGGAGTTAGTGATAGCATTCAGCTTGATCAGGGCTCCAGCGGAGTACTGGGTTCCTCTAGCTGTAAACCAGATGCATGGAGCAGTACAGTAGTGGTGGACACTCTATCTTGGGTAGAAGAGAGAGGCCGAGTTTTTTTGTGATGACTTTGAGAAGGAATTCGGGGCAGAATTCCATTCTTCTATGATGAAGGGTGAGAAGAGGCAGGAGCTACTCTCCCTTCAGCAGGGGAGTATGTTAGTGAGGGAGTTGGGGATCAAGTTCAAGGATCCCCTTCATTTTTCTTTGGACTTTTTCTGGATAAGGTGTCTCATGAAAGACGTTTAGAGGAGGAACATTGACCTTCTCTTCAGTATTATGTTACTCTCTTCACCCTACCGATGTATTTGGAGGTCTAGAAGAAGGCTAAAGTAGTAGAGAGGATGAACATGATGGGATGTATGCCATGAGAGGGGAGATAGTTGGGATCGTCAAAGGGGAAGGTAGTCAGTAGTAGGCCTCCAGCATTAGCGCCTTCCAGGTTTTGTCCAGTGGGGAGCAGGCCCCAGCAGTTCCAGTTTCGATCTCCTTATCCTCCCCCTTTTCTTCTGGGCCCAGGACTGAGGTGCTGCATCTATAGCCACCATGGGCACCTTCGTAATCAATGCCTTGACTGAATGCAGTACAGTGGGGGTGGGCAGGTTCAGCACCCACCTCAACAGCAAAAGTTTCCAGCCAGGCCATTTCAGCAGCAGCAGTAGGGACAGTGAGCTCCCACTCCTCCAAGAGTAGACATTGCAGGAGGAGGCTAACCTTAAGGCACTCCTCAGTGGCCTCAATCAGGGAGTGGTCGGTGAGGTGTCCAATAGTCAAGGGGTTGAGGAGTTGGGCTTTGAAAGTTTCATGTCACAAAGTCAACAGTTCCAGTAGGGCTAGAAGTCATTCGAGGTATGATAAGTTTGTTTAGCACTGTAAGAACCTAGATCTTCGTTTCAGGTATGCTTTTCCTTTTTCTGGAGTTTTTAAGAAAAATGGAGTTTCTAGAAAATTTTGAAGTACACGCCATGTACTTTCTGAGTACACGTCGTGTACTCTTCTCCGACTCGAAGCTGTGTGCTGGCCGTTCCCGGGCCACACACACGGTGTGTAGGGGTGACGTGGAGGTCGATTTTGGAAGAGTACAGAAAAACCTAGTACATGTTGTGTACTCTAAAAGTACACACCATGTACTTTTCTTTTTTCAAAAAACGCATCGGGGTCGCGCCTGACGGACAGAACACACCCCTTCTCCAGGTTCTTGGTCCGAGAGTGACCCGTACAGCTGGATCTTTCCCGAGCCCCCACCTCTCCATCTGTTCTTCTATTCGATCATGGTCAATTGCATTGGAAGCGTAGCGGTGAGTTCTTCCTTCTTTTTGAGCCTTGTTTTCCAATTCTTCCTCCTTCTCAAGTTATCTAAGGTTGAACGTTTTGTGCGTTTTCTCATATCTATGACGTTTTAGGGAGAATCATCCATCGTGGTCTAAGTATATCGATCTACTCGGATCAAGGTAGGTGGTTTGTGCCTTATCGTTCAATGTATTTGAGTTTTATGTGTGAATTTCCACTGATACCCGTGAACGGGGTTTTGCGTGTTACCCCTTTTTAGCTTCGTTGTTTTCCTGTCTTGCATGTATTCTTTTGTAGAGTTAATTTGACCATGTTAGAGGATAAATTGTTGTGCTTGGATGTATTTTCCTTACTTTGTTCTGTTTAGGACCTTTGGGTCTCGTTTTCCTTTGGCTACTACACCTGTTTCCATGCCTCGCGGTTATAGGTTGAGGTGAAACTCACGACATGCTTGTTGCCTTGTATATTGTTTAGCTATGTAGCTCTATAGGTGTAATTTCTTTATACAAGTAGCTCTATATGTGTACTTTGGCCTTATAGCACTATTATGCACTGACTGGCATGGGGCTGAGAGAACCTGGTGCTATAGACTATAAGGGATAGACCGAGTGAGTTTCCTAGAGATTCTTAGATATTACAGACTATAGAGGGGATGAACTAAGTGAGCTCCCAGAGAGTCATGGATTTTTTTTATCGACTATAGGAGGGTAGGCCGAGTGAGTTTCCTCAGAGAGTCTTACCTTGTTTGAATCTCTTTAATAACCTTCCCATTCTAAAGGAGGAATTGACCGAGTGATCTTCCTCTGAGAGTCTGTGGTATACCTGAGGGTATAGGAAAAATTTACTGAGATAGCTTCCTTAGAGAGTCTCTATACCTTGGGGATAAGAGGGTTAGATGGTGTGATCTTCCTCAAGAGAGTCCCTGACTACCCAAGACTATAAAGGGAATTGACCGAGTGAGGTTCCCCAGAGAGTCTCATAAATTCGTATGACCAAGCCAGAGGGGTTAGGTTGAGTGCACTGCCCAGAGGGTTGTGGTACTTCTTGGATAGGACTAGAAGGGATGGATGAGAGTACTTCCCAGAGGGTTTCGACCTTCTTATCTGTTTTTTTTCACTACTGTTGACTTGTTATGGATTGATTGTTGTTATGTATCATCCTGTTTTACTGCTTACTGTTTACTGCCTATTGCTTGCTGTTGTTGTTTACTGCTTAACGTACTTTTACCTGCCATATACTCAATGACTATTTGGCACAGATCTTCGGGTGAATGCCTACTGGGATTATATCTCACACCCTATTTGGTCCATGCTTTTGGGCCCAGGCAGACTATTTTGTTGCAGGTATAGACAAGGTCAAGTGGCCATCAACTTCTGGAACATGATTGCTTGGAGCAGGGGAGCATGGGACCAAGCATTGTCTTGAGATACTGAGGAGTTGTTTACTTTTCTTTTGTACGTGTTTTGGTACTGTAGTATTTTCCAGAATTGTGACTTGTTTGGATGATTTCTTAGTTATGTATCATGCATCATTCCATATATATACATATGTGCTCCAGTTTGTTGATTTAGTCTTTCGCTATTTATATTGTTGGTTATTACTTCTTTCGCTATTACATGTTTATTTTTCTTCCACTGTGTACTCTACCAATGAGGGCATAGTTTCCCCACTATCACACCCAAGGCACTCGCTATTAGTCGGCAACCTCTGGAATTTGAGTAAATGTGCTTGAGGCCATGTGACCAACCGAGTATGGGGCGCCTCTGGGTTGCTTCCGGAACCGGTACGTTACAAAGTGGTATTAGAGGATCTTTTTTCTCTTGATTTACTATTTGGAGACTTTAGCCAGGGATAGGACGGATCTGGTACTTGGTAATAAGTTGTGCCCGGGAGTAGCTAACCCATGTACAGGGAAAATCCATACTACCTTGTTTATTGTAGTTTCTATTTTTGAGATTTTACGGTTGATACGATTTCACCTAGAGTGATTCACATGCTTTGTACTGTTATTGTTTTGATATTACGGTTCTATTTCTATCCCAACCCGATGAGATGAGTGTATTCCATCTCATGCATCATATAGGCACTTGTTGAAATCACATTCCATGCATTCTTTCCATGCCATTTAGGGTGCATTAGATATTTCATGTTGTTGTGATAGACGTTGCGTAAGTTATGCATGCTTTTGTGATAGTTGCTTGATAGAATCTTTGCTGCTTGTTAGAGGATTTTTTGTATTGTAATTTGTTTTAATGAATGCCAAATTTTGATTCTTGAGGTGTTATGGGACCTCTTAAATCGTAAATTGGTGGATCATGATCATGTTTCTTCTTGTACATGACTGTAGGAGATGAAAAGCTTTGATTCGCAGGGAGTGTGGGCCCTCACAGATCAGAATTTGGCACCTCTTTGCCTTGTTTTCTGTGTTTTCGGGCTTCTGTGTAGTTTCTAAGCTACTTCCCAGAAAAACCCAAAATACACGGCATGTACTTTCTGGTTACACTCCTTGTAGTTTTTATGCCATGTTACTGACTGTGTGTGCAAGAACACGGTGTTGTGAAAATAATGTCAGGAGCACGCCGTGTATGGTATGTACGCACCGTGTAGTGTAGAGCCTTGTACCCGGCCGTGTCACTAACAACATGGGTCAGGGAAGCTCAAGTAGAACATGCCGTGTTGTAAAGGAACACGCCGTGTGGTTCTGCCTAGGTACTCGGCCATGTCACGAACAACACGGGTCGGCGTGACCTTCTCAAAGACACACCATGTTGCTTTTGGAACACGCCGTGTAGTCTTTCCCAGGTAACCGGCCATGTCACAAACAACATGGGACGGTGTCACCTTCTCTAATACACGCCGTGTTTGTTCGGAACACTCCGCGCAAGGGCCAGCCGTGTAGACGGACGTGTAACCAACAACAAGGGCCACCGAGTCAGTGTCTGGTACACGTCGTGTCCCTAGGGAACACACCGTGTAGTCTGAGGTTAGTTTGAACCTTGTGAGTTAGCCATGTAAAGAGACTCGGGTAGGGGAATAGTATTCATGTACACGCCGTGTGTTGGGTCAACACGCCATGTAGTTTGAGGTGTTATACAACCTGTAGACAAGGGGTACACGCCCATATCAATGGCTTAAGAAGACACGTCGTGTAGTTTTTATACACGTCGTATAGTCGTGTTTTGTAAACTTGTGTGTTTTTCTTCCCATGTTCCTATTTTTTACTCTTGTGTTCTCTGAACTTGTTTTCTGATCTAAGTTATACTTATGATTTTTCAGAGCTATGCCTCCGACACATCCTCTGGTTGTATGTCTATCGTCAGGCAGTGATCAGACGCCAGATATGGCTGATCAAGGACTTCCTGTCAATCCTCCAGTCGAGCCAGCCTTGGCACCGGCTGTCATACCTGTTGCAGGCACCGAGGCGCAGTTCTGGGAGGACTTCCTGAGGATGATGCATACCTTCCTGGGAGCACCACCTCTTGCCCCATCGATGGATGAGTTGACGTGGGTTTTCCAGCAGCATCATCCTCTTACGTTTTCAAGGTATGGAGAACCACAGGCTGTAGAGTCGTGGATAGAGGCCACATTGACCATCTTTGAGCACCTAGAGATCCCTCCAGAGAAAAGGGTAATGCTGGATACTTATATGCTCTGGGACACCACAAAGAGGTGGTGGGAGGTGATCTCACTGTCAGGGAGTTAGCAGGATATGTCTTGGGATGAGTTTTGACACACCTTCTATGACTACTTCTATCCGGAGACCCTGAAGGCCGATCGATCCAGAGAGTTTATGATTCTATAGCAGGGTACTCTCTCTGTTATGGAGTACTCGTCTCACTTCACTGAGCTACAACGTTTCACACCGATCCCAGCAGGTGATGAGTTGTTCCTTGCTAGGAAGTTCGAGGATGGTCTCAGGCAGGATATCCATTCCTAGGTGAATATCTTCCAGTTGACTTAGATATCCTCCATCGTCAACTAGGCACTGATCACTAAGCGAAATCTGAGAGATTCTGGAGCAGTGAGCCAGGGTGGTTCAATATCCAGAGCTGGTGTTCCTCCTACGGGGAGTAGGAAGCATTGCAGAGAGTCTTCTCAAGGAGATCGAGGTTCGCGGGATGCGTATTCTGGAAGCCAGGTTGTATGATACAAGTGCGGTAGGAGTGGGCATACTAGGCCTCAGTGCCAGAGGGATCTGATGGAGTGTTGGTCTTGCGGCAAGATGGGTCATCTTCAGTGTTTCTGTCACATCTTCTCACCTTCAGATGGTGGTAGGGGTTTCTATATGACCCCGCGTTCAAGATATGCTTCACCAGTTTCCCACCAGTCAGGGAACTGGAGTTCTTCCAGCCATTCAGGCTAGGGTGGAGGTCGCGGTCATGGTGGTCAGTCACCAGGTCATCAGCAAAAGCAGAGTGGATCAGCTCAGAGCGGTCAGCTAGGGGTGCAGGGCCGCGGTGCAGGCCAATATTTCGTCGTGGAGCAGACCTATCAGGAGCAGGATCCTGGCCCTTCTACATAGCGAGGTATGATCTTAGTAACCTCAGTTTTATCTTTAGTTCTTTTCGATACTCGTGATTCCCATAGCTTTATCTCTATTGTGGTTGTGGAGAGCCTTGGGCTATGTATCTTTTCGTCTGCCGACTTGTTGACTCTTGACACACAGTAGGGAATGAGGACATCTAATGTACGTTAGTTCAGAGAGTTCCCTCTTGAGGTTGCGGGGTGTCATTTCTTATGGGACCTCTATGTCCTAGAGATGGCGGGCTATGACGATATTTTCAGGATGGACTGGTTAGTTCCTTTCTAGGCAGTCATCGATTTCTATCGCCTCAGGGTGAGTTTCATATCACCAGAGGGTGGATCCTTCCTTCATAGAGCTGAGTGGGATGTCCAGGCAGGTAGAGCGGGACCAGAGCATCATGGGCTAGTGGAAGTTACAGCCCAGATTTCCAGTCTTTATCTAGATGATCATGGGACTTCATAGTTAGACTTTTCTCTAATGGTGGATCATTTTAGGGATATCTTTCCAGATAACTTTTTAGGTTAACCTCCAGAGCGTGAGGTAGATTTATCGATTGAGCTTGTTCCAGGAGCAGCACCGGTGTCCATTTCTTTTTATAGGATGGATACACCTGAGTTGCAGGAGCTCAAGAAGCAGTTGGAGGAGTTGCAGGCAAAGGGTTTCATCCGACCCAGTACTTCTCCTTGGGGTTCACCTGTCCTGTTTACGAAAAAGGCAGATGGTACCCTTCGTCTTTGTGTGGATTATCGGAAGCTGAACCAGCTGATGGTCAAGAACCAATATCCCTTTCCGAGGATCGATGACCACTTTGATCAGCTTCGAGGAGCCCGGGTGTTCTCGAAGATCGACTTGAGGTCTGATTATCATCAGTTGCGTGTTGGATCATTGGATATACCTCTAACAGCTTTCAGGAGTAGGTATGGTCTTTACGAGTATACAGTCATGTTGTTCGGTCTTACGAACACGCCTACAGTCTTCATGGCACTGATGAACCAAGTGTTACATCCGTACTTGGAATCCTTTTTCGTGGTCTTCATGGATGATATCTTCGTGTACTTTCACACTTGACACAACCATACCACACATATTGAGATCCTTCTGAGTACACTGAGAGAGCATTGGATGTATGCTAAACTCTCGAAGTGCCACTTTTGGATGGATCAGATTCACTTCCTAGGTCATGTTATCTCATAGATAGGAGTTTCAGTGGACCCAGAGAAAGTGAGAGCTGTAGTTTCCTGAGAGCATCCGAAGAACGTCTTTGAGGTGCAGAGTTTTCTAGGGCTGTCCGGATACTATATATGCTTCATTCAGGACTTCTCGTGCCTAGCAGCACCGTTAACAGGTCTAACAAAGAAGGGGGTGAAGTTTTTATGGTCAAAGTTTTGTGAGTCATCCTTTTAGGAGTTGAAAGGGAGGTTGACGTCAGTACCGATACTAGTCTTTACAGAACCAGGAAAGGGATAAACTGTTTACTGTGATGCTTCAGGTATCGGTCTGGGAGCTGTGATCATGAAGGGAGATGGAGTTGTTGCATACGGGTCTCGGCAGTTGAGGCCACCTGAGAGGAACTACCCAACGCATGATCTAGAGTTGGCAGCTGTTGTTCATGACTTGCACTATTGGAGACACTATCTCCTGGGAGAGCACTTTGTGGTTTTCACTGACCACAAGAGTCTCGAGTATATCTTTACTCAGTGTGATCTGAATCTAAGACAGTGCAGGTGGGTCGAGTATCTTCAGTCCTTTGACTTCGAGCACGCCTATACGCCGGGAAAGGGAAATGCAGTGGCAGATGCGTTGAGCAGATGAACTCAGTTTCAGGTAGTTCAGGAGGCCTGCAGTGAGTGGAATCTTATGGATCTGTTCTATGAGATTCATCTAGAGGTGCACGACAGGCGGGGATGGACCTTTCTCTCATTTGTGGTTGTTACCTCTACACTTCTTGATTGGGTGCGAATGAGGTAGCTATCAGACTCAAAGGCCTTGGTCCTATGGGAGAATGTGTTAGGAGGGGACCCTCTTCCTGGATGGACAGTGGGCAAGGATGAGATCTTGCATTTCTAGGAACGTTTATGGGTGCCAGCAGACATACACGAAGAGTTGATGCGTGATTTTCATTCCTCAATTTGGGCAGTTCATCCGGGCGTCACCAAGATGTATTGGGATCTTCATCGTCAGTATTGGTGGCCATGTATGAAGAGAGATGTTTCTTATTTTGTGATGAGATGTTCTACTTGTCAGCAGGTGAAAGTAGAGCATCAGCGACCAGCAGGGCTTTTACAGCAGTTACCCATTCCAGAGTGGAAGTGGAACGATGTTGCGATGGACTTCGTGACTGGGTTACTGAGGTCACCTCGGGGAAGTGATGTTGTTTGGGTCATCGTCGACAGGATTACAAAGGTATCACACTTCTTTCCGATCAAGGAGACCTTCAGTGTTGATGATCTGGGACAACTTTACATCAGAGAGATCTTTCATCTGCATGGAGTTACACACTCTATTGTTTCAGATAGCGATGTGCTCTTTATCTCTCGGTTCTGGCAGGGACTTCAGAAGTATTTGGGTACCCAGGTACTTTTGAGTACGGAATATCATCCCCAGACTGATGGCCAATCCGAGCGCATGATCCAGGTGCTTGAGGATATGCTTCGAGCTTTCATCCAAGGCTTTGGTGGTTCTTGGGAGAAGCATATTCCTCTGGTGGATTTCTCCTACAACAACAGTTTCTAAGAGACCATTCATATGGCACTATACGAGGCTTTGTACGGTAGTCCATGACAATCACCCTTATGTTAGATGGAGGCAGGAGAGGCAGCTTTGCTGGGACCTTGTCTTGTTCAAGAGACATCGGAGCAGATAGAGTTGATTCGGAAGAGGATGGCTACAGCACAGTCTCGACAGAAGTCTTATGTTGATCAGCGGAGACAACCTCTGGAGTTCGAGGTCATGGATCAGGTTTTCCTGCGTGTCACACTGAGGTTGGGACACAAGAGGATTTGGAGACAGGGTAAGCTTTTACCACGGTATGTTGGGCCGCTTGAGGTTTTAGAGAGAGTTGGGCCGGTTGGCTATCGGTTGCAGCTACCTCAGAGGTACCAGGCCATGCACGATGTCTTCCATGTCTCTCACCTCCGACGTTACTTTTCAGACCTATCTCATGTATTTCAGCCCAAGGAGGTTGATCTCGAAGCGGATGCATCGTTTGAAGAGCATCCCATCTGGATTATCGATCGTAGTATGAAGGATCTCTGAGGCCGGTCTGTTCCTCTGGTACGAGTTCTATGGTAGCACTGGTGAGTACCAGACGAGACTTGGGAGAGGGAGGTCGAGTATCAATCGCAATGGCCGGAACTGTTTGAGGATCCTTCTTCTATGCCCATCTAAGGAAATTCGGGGATGAATTTCTTTAAGGGGAGAAGTTTATAAGAACCCGGATCTTTGTTTCCGGAAAACTTTTATTTTTTCTAGAGTTTTTAAGAAAAATGGAGTTTCTGGAAAATTTTGAAGTACATGTCGTGTACTTTCTGAGTACGCATCGTGTACTCTTTTTCGGCTCGAAGCCATGTTCTAGCCATGCCCGGGCCACACACACGGTGTGTAGGGGTGACGTGGAGGCCGATTTTGGCGGATTACAGAAAAACCTAGTACATTCCATGTACTCGAAAAGTACACGCCATGTACTATTTGTTTTTTACAAAACGCACCGGGGTGGTGCCTGATGGACAGAACACACCCCTTCTCCAGGTTCTTCATCCGATAGAGACCCGTACTACCGGATCTTTCCTGAGCCCCCTCATCTCCGTCTGTTCTTTAATTTGACCACGTTTGATTGCTTTGGAAGCGCAGCGGTGAGTTCTTCCTTCTGCTTGAGCCTTGTTTTCCAATTCTTCCTCCTTCTCCAGTTATCTAAGGTTGAACGTTTTGTGCATTTTCTTACATCTACGATGTTCTAAGGAGAATCATCCATAGTGGTCCAAGTATATTGATCTCCTAGGATCTTGGTAGGTGGTTTGTGCCTTACCGTTCAATGTCTCTAAGTTTTATGTTAAAATTTCCACCGATACCCGTGAATGGGGAATTGCGTGTTACACCTTTTTGCCTTCGTTGTTTTCCTGCCTTGCCTGTATGCTTATGTAGAGGTAATTTGACCATGTTAGAGGTTAAATTGTTGTGCTTGGGTGTATTTGACTTGATTTGTTCTATTTAGGACCTTTGGGTCTCGTTTTCCTTTGGCTGCTACACCTGTTTCTGTGACTCACGGTTATAGGTTGAGGTGAAACTCATGACATGCTTGTTGCCTTGTAGACTATTTAGTTAAGTATCTCTATAGGTTTACTTTGGTTATCCAAGTAGCTCTATAGGTGTACATTGTCCTTATAGAATTATTATGCACTGACTGGCACGGGTCTGAGAGAACCTGGTGCTATAGACTATATGGGATAGACCGAGTGAGCTTCCCAGAGAGTCTTAGATATTACAGACTACAGAGGGGATGGACTGAGTGAGCTCTCAGAGAGTCTTTTTTTTATAGACTACAAGAGGGTAGACTGAGTGATATTCCTCAGAGATTCCTACCTAGTTTGAATCACTTTAAGAACCTTCCCAGGCTAGAGGAGGAATTGATTGAGTGAGCTTCCTTAGAGAGTCTATGGTATACCTAAGGCTATAGGAGTAATTGACCGAGATAGCTTCCTCGGAGAGTCTCTAGACCTTGGGGATAAGAGGGTTAGACCGCGTGATCTTCCTCAAGAGATTCCCTGACTACCCTAGACTATAATGGAAATTGACCGGGTGATCTTCCCCCGAGAGTCTCATAAATTCATAAGACCAAGCTAGAGGGGTTAGGCTGAGTGCACTGCCTAGAGGGTTGTGGTACATCTTGGATAGGACCAGAGGGGATGGTTGCGAGTACTTCCCATAGGGTTTCCATATTCTTAGCTGTTTGTTTCACTGTTTTTAACTTGTTATGGATTGATTGCTGCTATGTATCATCATATTTTACTGCTTACTGTATACTACCTACTACTTCCTATTGCTATTTACTACTTATTGTACTTTTACCAGCCGCACAGATCTTTGGGTGAATTCCTACTAGGATTTTAACTCACACCCTTTTTGGGCCATGCTTTTGGCCTCAAGAAGACTATGTTGTTGCAGGTATAGACAAGGGCAAGCGCCCTTCAACATCTGGAACTTGATTACATGGAGCAGGGGAGCATGGGACCAAGCTTTGGCTTGTGATGCAGAGGAGCCGTTTAATTTTCTTTTGTACTTGTTTTGGTACTATAGTGTTTTCCAGCATTGTGACTTGTTTGGCTACTTTCCTAGTTATGTATCATGAATCAATTCATATATATACATATGTTCTCTAGTTTGTTGATTTAGTCTTCTGCTGTTTATATTGTTGGTCATTACTGCTTCTGTTATTGCATGTTTATTTTTCTTCTGTTGTGTACTCTGCCAATGAGGGAATAGTTTCCCTGCTGTCACACCCAAGGCCCTCACTACTAGTCGGCAGCCTCTGGCATTTGGGGAAATGCGACTGAGGCCATGTGACCAACTGGGTACGGGGCGCCTCTGGGTGGCTTCCGGAACCGGGACGTTACAAGAACTCTTGCATGCGCCTTGTTTGATTAAGGATCTTCACACTCCTTTGTTACACCCTGTCTAGCCCATTCCTTGTTCCTAGACCTAGAAAGACTATCCATGCCCCTGGTGTTGAGTATGCTAGTTGGGAGTCATACCAGCCTGTTTGATGTTTGCTGAGGATGCAGACTGATATTGGGGCCGCATAAGCCTAGTGGGGATCTCCTTCTAGTACAAATGCAGCCATAAGATGCCATCCTAGGCATCGACTGAATGTTTTCTATGCACGTTGTTATTGAATTATTCCGGAGAAGATTCAGTTCACTGATTAGGATAGCTAGCGTGTGGATTTTTTTTTGGCGAACAGAGTTGTCAGGTGGGGAGATGGCATTTGGAGCCTACTCTTTCTAAGTTGGTCGATATTTCAACATAATCAGTGGATACTGAGATGATGGATGTTCTGGGAGTGATCAGAGAGTTCTTGAATGTTTTTCCTAAGGAGGTTGTATCATTACCCACTCGACGTGATGTTGAGTTCGGGATAGACTTACAACCTGGTGCTCATCTGATTTTGATGGCTCCTTATCGGATGGTGCCTTCAAAGTTATGGGAGTTGAGGATTCATAATGATGATATAATGAATAAGGGTTTTGTCTGACCCAGTGTGTCTCCATGGGGTGCTCCAGTCTTTTTTGCAAAGAAAGAATATGGTGGTCTCATAATGTACATAGACTATGAGAGTCTAAATTAGGTAATGATCAAGAACTGTTACCCTGTCCTGAGGATAGAAAATCTCTTTGACTAGTTGAGGGGAGAAGGTTCTGGGTATCACCAGTTAAGGGTGAAAAATAGTGATATCCCAAAGACTGCTTTAAGGTGAAAGTATGGGAACTTTGAGTTTATATTTGTGTCGTTCGGTGTTAAAAATGCACCTACTGTGTTCATGAGGCTCATGAACTCTGTTTTCATCAAGTTTTTGGACCGGTTCGTCATTGTGTTTATCAATGACATGTTGATCTACTCAAGATCGGATGAGGAACATACTAAGCACCTTAGGATGGTCTTGGAGATCCTTCGACATCATCAGCTCTATGAGAAGTTTTTCAAGTGAAATTTCATGACATGAGGCGTGCATTTTCTTAGACATGTGGTGTCTCAGCAAAGGGTAGCGGTTGATCCTTCAAATGTTGAAGCGGGTTTTTCTTGGGAATCACCCAATAATGTGACTGAGGTTCATAGTTTCCTAGGTTTGGTAGGCTATTATCGGAGGTTTTTGCAAGACTTCTCTTGAGTTGTAGCTCCTTTGATAGCTTTGACCAGAAAGGACTAGGCCTTCGTGTGGAGTGAGTAGTGTCAGGAAGATTTAATCTATCTGAAGGAAAGGTTGGTCAGTGCAATAGTGGTCAGGATTCTAGAAGAAAGGGTGTTTTTTGAGGTGTTTTGTGAGGCTTCTAGACTTGGACCAGGGTGTATGCCGATTCAGCAGTGGGTGTGATCTCTTATGGGTCTAGGAAGTTACGTCCCCATGAACATAACTATTCCACCCATGACCTAGAGCTCATATCAGTTGTGTTCGTACTAATGTTGTGGAGGCACTACTTCATCGGGGAGCGCTTTATGGTCTTCACGGATCACAAGAGCTTGAGGTACATCTGTTCTCAATGAGACCTGAACTTGCGGCAGCAGAGGTGGATAGAGTTTCTTCAGGACTATGACTTTGATATTTCATACACCTTAGGAAAGGGGAACGTGGTGTCCAATGCCTTGAGTAGAAATTCACAGATGGATGTGGTCTATGAATCGGCAGATGCTTGGAAAGCAATGGAAGAGTTAGCTACCCTAAACATGGATGCAAGGGTGGAGGATGGTAGACGTTTTCTATTTCAGATGAAAGTACGGTCCACCCTATTGGAGTAGGTGGAGGAGTCTCAGTAGGGGGACGTAGAGGCCGAAGTGATGTGCGATCGTATTAGCCAGGGCAATGCTCCCAAAGGATGGCCCGAAGATGGATAGAATTAGATATTGTTTCTTAGAAAGTTTTTTGTCCTGGTGGCAATGCATGGGAGAGTTCTTGGTGATTTCCACAACTCACCATTAGTGGTACACCCAGGAGTTTATAAGATTTACAGGGGCTTGAGGGGTCAGTTTTGGTGGCCCAGGGTGAAGTGGGAAGTGGTAGAGTTTGTGGCAAGGTGACTAGTGTGTCAGCAGGTGAATGAGAACATCGTGTGCTAAAAGGTTTTTTTTAGCCTTTTGATTTCCCCAAGTGTAAGTGTGATGAAATATCGATGGATTTTTTCACAGGTTTACCCAGGTTTCAAGGACGTTGTGATGCTATCTAGGTAGTGGTAGACCGACTGAAGAAATGAGCTCACTTCCTTGTGATCAAGGAGTCGTGTGCATTGGATTCCCTATCATGGAAATGAATGGATGAGGTGGTGTGGTTGCAAGGAGTTTAGAGGTCCATAGTATTGGAGAGGGATTCACGGTTTACCTCATGATTCTGAAGGAGGTTGCAGCATGATTTTGGCACCCAGCTATACCTTAGCACTACTTTCCACCCCCAGACAGATGGGAAACCAAAGTGGATGATCTAGATGTTAGAGGATATGTTGTGATCATGTGTTTTGGACTTCATGGGATCGTGGGTACGACACTTTCCTCTGGTGGATTTTTCCATCAATAATAGCTATCACTCTACCATTGCCATGGATCCATTCAAAGACTTGTACGGGAGACTGTGTCGCTCACCCCTGTGCTAGACACAGGTTGGGGAAGCATGTGTTCTTTTCCCAGAGGTAGTACAGAGCACAATGGAGAAGGTTCAGCTTGTGTGTGAGAGGATGAAGTTATCCTAGGACTGGAAAAAGTCATATTCCGATCATAGAAGGAGGCCCTTAGAGTTCGAGGATGGAGACCGTGTGTTGTTGAAGGTTTTCCCTCGACATTGGCAGTGAAGGTTTGGCAAGGGGAGAAAGATCTCTCCTAGGTTCATTGAGCCTTCCAAAGTTTTGGGGCGAGTCGGTCAGGTAGAATATTAGTTGGAATTTCCACCTTAGTTAGAAAGGATCCATGACGTTTTCCACATCTCCCAACTTCATCGATATCTACACGATGATTCCCATGTCATTCACTAGGGAGAGTTGGATATAGGGGACGAAGCTATGTTCATGGAGCGAACAATGAGGATCAATGATCTAAATGATAAAGTTCTTCGTGGATGAACAATCCCTTTGGTTTGTGTGTTGTGGTGGCACAGGGGCCTCGAGGAGGGTACTTACGAGCAAGATGCTCATATGTGAGCCCAGTACCCATAGATGTTTTGAGTTTTTTTTTTTGTTTCGTACTTGATTTTTATGTAGTGATTGACCTTGTTAACTATGAAATGTGTTTTTTCCTTGTTCTATGAATGTGTATGAAGAGTCTTGACTATGGGGAGGAGAGGAACTAATCCCTAATCAAGATTCATTAGGGTGGATGCGATTAAATGCATGCGGGCGAGTTAGTGTAGCCCAAAGCAGATAGTATCCTGACATGGAGGAATGGACTCCCTAATCCATATAACTAGACGGTGTGACCTGGGTATGTTTGTGTACTTTAGGGGGAAGGGTTTCTAGATGTCGATGAGGTTTACTCCTGAGAGGTATATTCAATGGGGTTTTTTGGACCCCTCTCTTTTCTTTAGGTCTAGTTTTGATTCTATAGGACGGGAACAGTTTGAGAGGTATCTGATGTAATGGTCCAGACCCTCGTGGTCTATTACTTTGTCAAATCTGGTTCATGGGGTGTCCTGGATGCCATTTATGAGTGAGGAGGGCGTTAGTGTTGGTGGAAGGGCGTCACCGTGGTGTCACCTGTTAGTGACACCGATCGGTCTGTCACAGATCAGTGTGTCATCGATCAGTGTGTCACGATCGGTGCATCACCGATCGGTGAGTCCAAATCGGTGTTTCATTGATTGGTGCAACCCGATCGGTGTGTCACCAATCGGTGCATCCCAATCAGTGTCTCCCAATCTGTGTGTCACTGATCGGAATGTCTCGATCGGTGTTTCACCGATCAGTGTGTCCCAATCAGTGTGTCACCGATCGGTGGGTCCCGATCAGTGTGCCATCGATCGGTGCATCCTGATCGGTATTTCTTGATCGGTGTGTCACTGATCACTGCATCCCGATCAGTTTGTCACTGATCAGTGAGTCACGATCAGTGTTTCACCGATCAGTACCACACAGGGGGGTTTCGGGGTTTCTTTCCCCAGTTTCTCCATAACGACTCCTTTAAGTCTTAATACCTATTTAAAAAGGTTTAAGACTATTTTGAAGGTAGTAAAATATGTTTTAAACCCCTGTTAATTAGGCGACCCTTGGGGTTACCAAAACATATGGCCTCTTTTCCTCAGTGTCGCACTGTGTTGGGCATTTACAGTTTCTCCCCCTGTTACACATTTTTTGGAAACCCTTTAACTCAAATCCATTATCGCCACCTCTCTGATTATAATTATTAAATAATAATTAATTCTATCAGGTTTAACCACCCAACTATGTAGAGAAACCATGATCCACCTTTAAAGGCATTCAAGTTTTCATATCTTTTAACTCTAGGATCTCTCCTTTTTATAGCTTCGTTCTTCTTATTTGATGGCCTATTTTCCTTTTCCTTTTCCTTTACTTGGTCTGTTGGAGTCCCCCTTCCCAATAATAGTGGTTTGATTGTGTTGGGGCCTTTCCTACTCACTCTTGGAGTCCTTGTAGTTTTTTCCCCCGTATGTCATTCATCCCCAGTTCATGGCGCGAGGAGAAAAACATTGATTGTTGATCATCCAAGTAGGGTCTCCCTTCGTATCTCCTTACTTTTTATCATGTGGGGTGGGTATGATGATATTTCCTTAGGGAGTGGATGAAACCCAACCTTAACTAAAATAATAAATGGTTTCTAAATAACGAAATGGGTGTTTGATGATGATGTTGTAATCTATTATCTTTTCTTATATGTTGTGAATTATACAAGTTCATGCCCACTAAAAAAAGTGATTGTTGGCGGTCCTTTCGTGCGCACTAATGAACCTCTGTTTTTCTGTATAAGCTTATTATTAGATGGATGTATCATGGAAACTGGTCAATCACATAAGCTCAGTTGATTAAATGGATACCCAATGAATAAAAATCCTTGTGTGTTCACCCCGTTTAACCAAACAGAAATACGGAACTAAAGTAATTGTATGATTAAATCTGAAAACTCGCTTTCTCTATTCTAGTTATTTGTGTTGTTGTTCTACTTGATGCTTGTGGGGTGACGTGGATAGAGATGGGGTCCCCTATTGTGCAGTTATTGGTTTTTGGAACTAAGGTTGTGTGGGGACGTATGTTGGGGCTTGGTTTGGTCACAGTACTTTATGGGATCTCACAGATCCCTTTTGTTGCAGTGACATTACTAGAGAATTGGGTGTGAATGCTTAAATTACTACTTGGATGTTTTTCCTTATTTGCCTTGTGTCTATTCCTATTAGGTTCCCAGTAGTGAAGAATTATTTTTAAATGGAATCACTTGAATATGATAACAAGAATGGGTTTAATGGGGAATTGTTTTCTAGGAATGAGTTGTGATTTGGTTGCGACTGTTGTGATTTTGTATGAATGAATAGTAATGAGGGTGTTTGTATATGGGATGGTTTTGGAACCCTTAGGTTGGGATGACTTCTTTTTTACCTATATGTATAATTTAGTTTTTTGTTTCTTATTTTCACCCCACCTGAGTTGAGAACATCATGTCAAACACCCCCATTTCATGGGGGAGGGTGTTTTTTCCAACACTCCTATGAGTGGCTACTTATTATCTCATTTTCTTCTCCCTTTACCGTGTATCCCAAGACTCTTTGGGTAGGATGTGACGTCCTGAGGTATATTATATCCCAAGATTCTTCGGTTAGGATATGTTGTGGTGGTTGGCCCAGGTGTGTGCGGACAGGTTGTTTCCCAAGTGTGTTTGAGATGAGGTTCAAGTGTCTTTGGGCATGGTAGTAGTTATTTAGGCCCAGGTGTATGCGGGCATGGTTACATGTGTTTGTGGGGTCCATGTGTTTGTGGGCATATCTATGGTTGTGGTGGCCCAAAAGGTTGTTGTTGGGGCGGTAGTCGGACTGTGGTGAGAATGGTGGGGGAGGTCTGACGTGTAAGGTGTCTTCAATAACCAGTGGTAAAGTGGTGTGGGGTACCCAAGCATCGATGTGTTATTACTATTACTTTAAATGGCATTCATTATTTTTTTAGTGTGCCTTGGTGAGGTTTGGCTGGATAGTTTCTTTTTTAGGTGCTTTGGTTATCTCCTTTTCTCATGGGGGATTAGGATGCCTACCCACTTGTGCATGAGATCTTTTGGTTTTCCCTAATGAGTATACCTGTATACTCACCCTATGTATATAAAAACTACTTTTAGGTTTCCAAGAGGACATCAAGGACTATGTCGGACCCTATTAGCCCAAACACTGAGACCGTTGACAATTCTACTTTTATTTTCTTTTGGTACTTCCCTTTGGAGTTTTCTTGTACCTTGTATCACATTATTTGGAACATGCATATGGGAATGGATTTTTGGCTTTACATTACTTCTACCTTCAATTTTGGAGTTGTTTGGGTTTTTCCCATCATATCCCCAATCATACTAAATAAAATGGGGTAATTCTATCCATGTTATGTGTGATTCTATACCCTTGGTTCTAGTTTCCACTTTAGGGCCTATTTTAGGTGGGACTTGGGGGGTCATTATATCTCCTTCAACATGAGGAAGGAAGGGCATGGCAGTTTTTTGTCCATTCCCTCGTCTCGGTGAAGGCAGCGCGTGACAAGTGTGGTAATGGATATGTGGTTTACTATAATCCTTTTATTGTTGTTATTTTTTTTGTTCTTATACAAGATGGTCATGTTTTTTCTTATGATTCTCATCATCTTTGCTTCCCCACTAATGATTTGGATCTTTCTATAGTTATTCATGTGCTCTAATATTAGCATTATAATTTTTTTGGAAGATCTTCATGGTCTTTTATGATCTTAAGAGTCTAAGTTGTATCATATCTTAGAGGGGTTGGAATATTAGATAGTGGTTATGGTTGGAATACCTTCAGATGTTTGACTTTGACATCGCTAATACCTTTGGAATGGGGAATTCCATAAATTACACCCTTAGCCGTAAAATTCCACCACATTATTTTTTTGAATCGAATAAAGAGTGGAATCTAATAGTGTTCTTCACTTATGTTCATACAGATGTTTAGTGGGATGATTCAAGTATGGTTTTGAATAGTTTTTAGTTATCATCATCTTTTATTGTGTCTATTCTGTAGGTTCAGAAATAGGATTATGAGTTCATAGGAATTATAGAAACCCCAAATGGTGGGGAGGTTGTTTCTAGTCGGTCTCTCCCTTCGGATGGTATTCTCTATTTTGGATATTGGTTTTTCATCCTAGTATTTTTAAGTAATTTTGTGATTCAAGGTTTCTATAGTTTATCATGGGCCATTCAACCTGGCATGATGAAGATGAATTATGACATGATGTATAATTACAAGTGGCTGGGTATGAAGTGTGATATTGTTAATTATGTGTCCCAATATTACACCTAAAGTAGATAAAGAATGAGAACATGAATCCATAGGGTTTTTCCATACTCTTCAAGTTCAATTTTGTAAATTGGATAAGGTGTCCATGGAAATCATTTTTGGATTACTGTGGACTTCTTGAGGGATAATTCTATATGGGTAGTGATTGAACATATGATAATGTCTACTCATTTCATTCTAGTCATGGACTCTGGTCATATTTAATATCTATGTTGTATTTTTAAGATATCATAATCTTTAATGGGGTCCCCTATCATTATCATAGTTGGGGGTCCTGCGTATACCTCTAAATTTATGAATACTCTCCAAGAGGCAATGGGGAATCATATTTAGTTCAGAACAACATACCATCCATAGAAAAATGGACAGATATAACATGTTATTCAGATCCTAGAGGATATTATTAATCCAACATCTTGGATTTTGGTAGATCATGTGATATCCATCTAGTACTAGTTGAGTTTTCTTATAAAATATTTATTATTCATCAATATGATTGGCACCCTTTGAGGCTTTGTATGGTCACCCAGGCAGGTCACCTATTTATTAGCAAGATGTGGTTGAGGCCTCTACTATAGAACTAGGTCTCATTTATGAGGCATTGATGAGGGTTCAAGGAATATAATGACAATTTGTTATAACTCAAGATTAGAAAAAAAAATCATATAGATTTTCAACATTATCCTTGGTAGTTTTTCATTGGTGACTTAGTTTTCTTGAAATTTTATGGTCGATTGGATCACCATCATCTTATGAAACTGGTAAATATATATTTGGGATGTGTTAAACCATATGAGTTCACTAGTAAACTTGGGAAAGTTTCTTATCATATGGAATTTCTATCTTAGTTAATAAGTATCCATGACATTTTCAATATATGTGATCTCAGGGAGTACTATCTTGATCCCTCACATGTTCTAAGCTAGTAGTAGAATGTGTTAGATCCATATGTTTCCATTTTAGAGTAACCATTAGAGATCACTGATACCCAAGTGATGGACTTGTTTGAAAATTTCATTCTCCTTCTCAAAGTAATTTTCTAATATAGATCACATTCTCACGAGGCTTGGGAGAGTGAATCATTAGTGGGGCGGCAATGGCCACACCTTTTTCTGTAGAACCATTCTTCCACATGAATTATTTATGATAGAAATTACTATGGTGGGGATAATGTAACATACTGGTTTAGAAAGTTGATCTCACTTTTTGTTTTTATAAGCATGTTTCTTTTGTTTATAGGGTATGGGAGACATTTTTGGAGTTTTTGTAGAACTTGGGTTCAGCACTGCCTCCAGGAAACTTTTATGTCATAAATTCTAAATAGATGGTCTAACTATTCCACTATGAACAATCCTTAAAAAAAATTTGATGTAATTCATTCAGTCTATATGAAAATTTTAATTCATAAATTTTTCACTCAGGATAAATTTACAATAGGCAACACGTATTTTGGCATACAGGTAAAATGGGGAATTTATGTCATGATTAAATTTCTAATTTATGTTGTGAACCCCTCCTTTCCAATAAGTTTTATCATGTTTCAAATGTGTTGTTTCTATCATTTGGGTTTTTTCTTCCATGCCTCAAACCCTAGTTTGTTACGAGTGAATTTGGGAGATCTCTTCTCTTTTAAGTTCTCTAATTCAAAATTTTCTCTCCAACATGTATGGTTGTCTCCCTTGGGTTAAGTGATAACTTTCTGCTTTTTTATTACTCTTGGTTGTAGTAGAGATATTGACCTATGTTTATAAGATCTATTGATCATATGATGATTATTTCCTATCCTTCCTAGATCTATTGTGTGGTCATCTTTAGAGGGTTATCCCTTATTTAATTTTTGGTATGGTGTGTGAGTTCGTTTAGGTATTTTTTAATGTATCCTCTCATGTGACTTTTTTTCATATGTAATTTGATTCCGAGATGTGGTAATTGATTTTAGGGGCTCAGTTTTTTATACTACATTCTTCCTGGTGTGTGGATCCTATTGAAGGTAGTGTGTGACCTGATTTTTAGGTAGTTGTTTTTTTTTCAAGACTATGTTATATGAGACATTTTTTAATCTTCTTTTATAAAATGTTTTCAAAATAAATTAGCATGTTTTGAGTAATGGTGGATTTGTGTATTTGAATTATGTTTTCATAAAATATGGTTTTCACCATGTTTTGGTAAAAGAATAGTGTCTTTAAAATCATGGTGAAATGGTTTTTCAATATAGGTTTATGATAAGAAATGCTAGTTTAGTATTGTGAATGGTATTCTGAAATGTGTAAATACCCTTGAAAATGATTTAATACATTCATCAAATGGGAGTTTTGGGTACTTAAGTGGAATTTGTAGTATTGGTCCTTGTCCTTGTTTTATAATGTGGGGTTTACTTTGTTGGGTGTTCCCCTACTACTATATCGAGATGAATTTGGTTATAATAATTGATTGAAATAGTAGGATGGTTCTCTTTATAAGGTGTTCCTCTATTCCCTAAACTTTATTTCATGGGTTATAGGGACTTGTAGTTTGAACTAGTTATAATGATGTATGAGTGGCCTAGCTAGCCAAATTGTACGTTATATTCAAAATGTTTTACCATTGTTCTTTGGTATGTACTACTTTGACTTTGATATAACAGTTTTTGATAAATTTGAAATGATTTTGGAAACATTTATTTGAATCCTTTTACCTATATTGTTTTAGTATTGTAGAGAATGGTCATTTTTTCCATGATTTTGATATGAAACTATTAAACAAGTTATCATGTCTTGTTTATCTTAAAATTGATCAAATTGGGATTGTTGGATAGGGAATTCATATGGAGAACCCATGTGGGATCCAACTGATCTTGTTTATCCCTCACCTTGCACACCCCTTTAGTAGTGTGTAGACCTTATACGGTATTTTGGTGTAGGAAAATAAAATGTCTCACATTGAGGTGGTAGGGTTCAGGATATCGTGGTAAGGTTAGTTGGTCATGAGATGGTGGTTCATTTCCAACATATCACATGGAGTATTGGTTTCTTATTTTGTTTTTTGGACTTATACCTTGGAGTTTTTTTACCTTCTTTCAAATTATATCACTACCATTGGTTTTATTTTTTATTGAATATATCTTTATGTTGTTTCTTCCATTATTCTTTCCATAGTATACATTTTCTATATATTTTGTTTCAGGTTGGGATAAATTGTTCCCTTATGTTTTTCTATGCCCAGGTTCTAATCACTAGACTATAGGGATCGGGAACTCACACCGGGTATATAATTGTTTGGTTTAGGTGCTGGTTTTGAGGTTTATTTGGTAAATTTCATTACAAGATCTCACAATTTATATTTTAATAATGTTTAAATCGGAATCTAAAACTAATGTTAAATGCATAAATCAATCAATAATCATTAAAAAATATAAATTATTATGTGATGCATTTGATACCACTTGAAGGTTTTGAGCACAACAGAATTGATGGTAGGGCATGACCAGCTTAGATTTTTTTTATAATAATTTATTATTCCAAGATGTACATGATATAGAACATTGTGACCAATATTAATATTTCAAGGATTAATTAATGAAATAATTCTAGAACCAAAACATAGGATCATCACATAGTGATTTATAATTTACTTGAATATGATAATATCTCTATGTCTTAATGTCGTTGGGTCATAGGGATAAAGTGTAGATTCTCTCTTATAGTGATCAACTTGTCCACCATGATCCTCTGAGTGATGCCATGGGAATCTACGAGTGCTAATGTAGAATATCCTAATTCCTACATCATTATTCTTTGATTACCATGAGAATCATATTGAAGGTTTCTCCTTGTTATCTCTTAAATCAATAGGGGTGGTGGAGTACTTAACTACTTTCATAAAATCCTTCTTGAAGAGTATCTTTTTAGGGAATGAGAGGATTATTTGGATTTCATGGTGCACAACAACAAAAAATGGATATTTTTGGGGTTATAAGTAATATTATTGGGTTTAATTAGTGTTGGGGTTATAAAATAATAATTTTAAAGAGGCCCTTATTATGTTTCTTAATCCCCGCTAAACCCCATGTCCAAATAATAATATTTTTTTTGATAGACATGTGAAAAACTCCTATATTAGTTAAATATTATTTTCTTAAAAATGTATTTATAATTTATGTAAATAATATTTAATATATTATTTCTCCTTAAACCTTCTAAAATCATTCTGTCATTTATCTACAATATTTATCGGTTTTTTAATAATATTTATTTAAAAAATAAATTTCACCACATTATTCTCTACTAAATAAATAAATATTATAATTACTAAATAGTAAATAAATATTTATTAAGTATTCCTCAAACAAATATTATCCTCAATAACTAGGGGATGAATATATGTAATCAAGAACACATGAATAATTATTAAACCATACATGAGAATAATATTTATTCAACTTGTTAGATAATAATAATATTTAATTGTGGTTTTTTATACACTTAGTGTGTAACCCTCTAGGCCACTTTTTCAATGGCATTAGGCAGAGCTTTCCAAATTCCAATGTTAACATGTAGCAACACACCAATTAATCCATAGAGAAATAATTTAATTTCATAATGATATAAAATCATATGTGATTGATAACTGTGAAATATAATTATTTTATCATGATATCTCTAATAAAGCATGTTGCATACTAGTGTCAACAACTTATATGCTTGATTTCTCTTTCTTTAACATTATGAAAATGAACCTTCCTATGGAAAACCATAGAAATGGATTTATTTACATTATTAAATACCCATAAAAGTGTCTAAGATATCAAATTTTGTTAAAGTACATAATGGAAAATCCTTCCTCACATTATTCATTAACACAATATCACTAATAACACCCCCAATGTATCTTACTTTACTATAAAAATATTTCATAATGGTTTTCTTCAACACATAAAAGTACTAAACTACTAATATCAATTAATAATAATATTAAAGTATAAGTATCAATACACATATGTGGATAGTAACATCCAATTATATATATAAATGCGGATTTCCTATTGGAGGGTAATGTTCTCATAATCCTATACACTTGAAATTATGAAGGTCATACAGCATGAGAAAGTGCCTCAAAGTACTATGAGTCTCCACTCTATATATAATTTATTATTTGTGTCTCATCAAAGGGTATCAATAGACTATTGACCATTTATATTTTAAAAATATTATCATGGTACATCATGGTTCTATTAATAGAAGGAAACTGTTATGACTTTTCACTATGATAGTTACTCTTAGGACATTATCGTATATGATGTCATGTAGAAGACTAATCATGATGTGATAACATGTTTATTAAATATTCAAGATAATTAATATAGGTAATCATAAATTTCATAGAAGTTAGTTATATAGAACCAAGTCTAACACTATCTATACCAAGCTGTTGAGTAACATCACTTCCTAGTTTTTTTATACCAAAAGTTATTAAAGAGTGACGGTATATTATTATAAAATTCATCTATAGGGTAAATTTTTGATAAGTCACTAGTGGATTCCAAGGAACTGATAGTGAAGATAGCTCAAAATTCATAAAAATTAGGAACTTTAGGTACCACCACTAGAAGATTCCATGAGGTAAAATGTTCTAAAAACCCTCTATTTGAATCTAAGATTGAAGATACTATAAATTCGGTAATGGGAAAGGATCTTAAGAAATACAATGAGAAACAAATTTCTATTAATGTATGTGGCCATTATTCATCACTAAATCACTTTTCTAAAAATAAATTAAAGTGCATCATATTGAGTGTTGTGAAACTACATATCAACAAAGACCATTATTACAACCCAACCAATGATGGAGAGATAACTACAAGGTCATGAAAATATTTTTATATCAAAAGAACCAATCTATACCACCTATCCAAAAATAGTTTCATCAACCACTACCATTATAATAGAATTTAAAGCAAGGATACAAATAGACTCAACAAACACACACATTTCAACAAAGGAAACCACATGACCAAACATCCTCTAGTTCTCAAAAACAAGTTCAGAACCAACTATACCCAAACATATTGGAATTAAAAAATAAAATGAATGAATTGAAAACTAGTTAGAATATTTAATGGAAATAATGGCCAAGAACCCTTGAAAACTATCATATTAAAAACTACCAAATCTAAAAATCAATGTGATCTTGGTAACTAGAAAGATTGTAAAAAACATGACCCTAAAATAACAACTATATTTGAATAGGCCAATGAAACCCACTGAAAATTTGAATCCTAAGAATTAAAAGGAACTATAAAGTAAATTTGTGAAATGATAAAAAGATATATAAAATATTTCATTTTCTAATCCATAAAGTATGGATTAATCTAAGAAGATTCATAAATAGTAAATTCAAAAACAAATACTAGGCACATTAAGGAATGTGTAAATCAAAATACCTCTTCCAAAATCATTTAAATAGATTCCCGATTATGCCATGTTCCTTAATGATTTATACACCATGAAAATTATACTTCAAGGAAATGAAAGAATATTTTGAGGAAGAAGTGTGTCAGCTTTAATAAATCCCTAGTTACCTAAAAAATTATAAGATTTGAGAACACTGTCAATTATTTTCATTATTAGATCTAGGTCATTCACCTATTTTTATATTATCTTGGATATTAAATTAATTGTATGCCTCATTCTATGTTTCATTCCTCATGGATTAGATAGGTGATTAAAAAATGTGTGGTGTTCTAGTAGGATAATCAAGCTACTTAATTTCTATATAGAGTGTTTGGGGATATTCTATTAAGGGTACAGTATCTAATTTTTCTTACATTTTTCTTTTGTATGAAACAAATAGGTAGAGATATAACCAAAAAAATCACCCATAATCCTAAGTTTTCTATTATATAAGAGATCTTATACCATCATCAATGTCTGTAAAGGTTCATTAACATTAGAATATAGAGAAAACTTAATAAACTTAAATATTTTTTATTCAGTGATATATAGTCGAGAAGAACATTCACTTTTCACACACACACCCTCTCATGACCCTATTACACCTATTGAAGATGATATATTGAAATTGATTTTGAATTTGGATAATAAACTAAGGATTGATAATTAAATGGAAAATATCTATTAGAAATAGATAATCACTATACAAGAATCTGAGGATGAAGAAACGATGAGATTCTTTGATAGATCTTATTGACTATTTTAAAATTATAAAACTAATAATATACCTTTGGTATAAGAACATAATATAGTTTTGGTTATAGAACCGAATCAATTTCCAACTATAATTTTTCACCCAAACATGATTTGAATCACCTTCCACCATAATTGAAATATGTGTACCTAATGGGTGAAGACAGGTTTCTAATAATCATTGGTTGAAATTTATCAACTAACCAAGAACTAAAACATATAGATATTTGAATAGAAAATGTGAAATATATATGATGGATTATAATTGATAAACTAGGACAATGTCCTAAAATATATATTCATAAAATCATTCTTTAAAATGGTGCCAAACTATTTATATAACCATATAAATAAATAAAACCAACCATGATTGATGATGTAAAAATATTAAATTATGAAATTTTAAGATATAGAAATCATTTTTCTCATTTACATCACTAAATGGGTAATTCAACTTCACATTTTAACTAAAAAATATGGTTTTCCATTTCTTATAAATAAAATAATGGTTTTACACAAGTGAGAGTGAAAAATATTTAGAGATAATGCATTAACTATAATAAATTCAACATAGTGACTATGAAATACAATTTCTTAATAAAATGAATGCTTGAGATATTTTCAATAAAAATCCATTATATAGCATCCCACCCCTTCTCACTGAATTTAGTTGAGATAGAATTTATACTTAGACTTAATTAACATCCTCAAGGTGCCAAATGTTATAAATAAATTCCAAGGTATTCAATACAATTGGGGGATGATTTTCTATTTGAAAAATAAAACAACCCAACCAAACAAACCATACTAAAAAGACCACTGCATGATGTATGATAACAATGTAAAACAACTCAATGTGACACCATCGATATCAAAACCAAACTACAACATTGTAAAATAGTGGAAGACTACTAACATCGAGGTACATAGTGGAAGAAAAACCATAAAAAAAGACTCCACATCATAACTCCAAATCTACAAAAAATCTCTAAGCTCTAACTACAAAATAAAACCCATGTATCAGGAAGAAACACTAATAAAATGTTATACCTTTCCTTTACCTATATCTTGGTATTCAGTATATAAAAAAGCACCAGCGTGACAAAGCAGGGGTGCATGATGAAACTCAGTAGGAATTCCCCAAATGAATTCCCTACTCACGCCACTAGGATCGAACATGTTAGAATATTTATATAAAAAAATTCATATAAAACAATTGAAAACAATTTAAATTATAATATAAAACTATTTCTATAGCAAAACAGTGTTCCCATAACCAAAAACTAATTTCAAAGGAAAGTAAGAAAACAAGTCATTTAACCATTTCACATATTCCATTTTGGAACAACCCATTCCATTTCACATATCCACACAAACAAACACTAAACCCAAAAAGTTTGGTTTTCCTATTTATGCTAGAATTTCACCTCCATAACTCGCCCCTTTAATGGTGGTACATCACGACCATTATCCATCCCATTCAACTCACACTTAACCATTTAAGCCAATCACATGCCAATCAATATTTTTCAAACTATTTGAATAAAACTATCCTTTTATTGAAAACAATTTTCCATGTATTAAAACCAAACAAAGATTTTAAAATCTTCATTTTCATGTTATGTTACCATTTTCACTTTCCACCAAAACACCCTATTTTCACAATCCCATGAATCGTCCCCAAATAAGATTTCCATCAATAATTTCACAATAATTACCAAATAAATTTAAACCTAAATAATAAATTTTAAATAAATCCTTCAATTTTTAATAATATGATTTTAGATTGAAGCCACTTTCCTTAGTAATTAAGAATAAAATGAAGTGTGGCATGAAAACGCCAACATAACTGAGTTGAATTTTCAAAAATATAACTCTAATCTCTTTCCCTGCCTTTAAATTAGTTATATCTAATCATTATTGACATCAAAAATCATATCTCTATCCCAAGTATACTATATCTAGGATTTCAAGATAGGGATGGAAGGTATATCTAATAAAAACTACCAAAAATGAAGACTTACCAAGGGAATCGAGATTCAATGCACCAGGAATTACCTCTGGATCACTTTTGGTTTAATGGGGAGAGACACCACATCCTTTGGGAGGAAGAAAACCTGAATTAGGTCTATAAAAAGTTAAAAAAAATATAGGATTAGTGGTGAAAACTATTGATATCCACTTTTTTAGGATCTCACATTTAATAATTGAATGGTTAGTCACGTGGTTAGGTAAACTGTGCACTAACCATCCTCCAGCCACTACCTCAAGGAGAACCTCGCAAGGTTATCCCACACAGTTAGACAAACTATGAAATAACCATGAAAATTCCCTCTATCCCACTTTTTAAATTTTCTCCTAGGTGGTCGCACGGTCGGGAAAAACCATGTGCCTTCCTAGAATCCCATGTTTCATTGTGCACGGTTTCTTGTAAGAGTTTTATGCTTTCCACTAACCGTGCTAAAACCATTCTCCTTTAGAAAAGCCCCAAAACATTAAAAAACTATTTCAAACCCTCCCAAACCTCAAACAAACACTATAGATACTTAAAATTCATAAATAATGGGTTACTTACTTAAAAACATTGGGTGTTATATTCTCTCCACCATTGTCCTTTCTATCCTTGGAAAGTAGAAAACCTGTATTTCCTTGAAATATTTCAGGCCATTGCTTGACCATATCTTGCATGACTATCTCCTGCATATCCACAATGCATACCGAGATATAAACAAATGAAGCATTCATCTCCATGTCAATGTAATACCATTGAATCGCATGTTCTTGATTAGTCTAATACGTTTTTACTGAGATACATGAAACACATTATGAACATCACTAAACTGTGGTAGAAAATCCAAATAATATTCCACCTCACAAACACATTACTATGTCTCAAAAGGTCCTATGTATTATAGTGATAACTTTCCCTAATTCCCAAAACGATGATTTCGAAGCCTTGTTGAGATCCTTCAAAATACATGGTCACTCACCTTGAATGAAAACGATCATTCACAATGATCCTTATACAATATTTGATGACTTAATTTGTTTCCATCTATTTATTGACCAACTAAATCTTCTATGTTGTCTCTCAGACAATGCTTGGACCAACCAGTGATGTCTCACCGGTTCCACCTAAAAAAGTGTATAACAACAGGGATGCACATACACATCTTAAAAAGGATCCTTATGTATCGAGGCTTGATAAATTTTTTTATATGATAACTCCACTAATGGTAAATGATCCTCCCATGATCCACCAAAATACATTACACAAGCCCACATCATGTCTTCCAAGGATTTTATAGTCTATTTGGATTGTCTATCCATCTAAGGATGATATTTCATACTCATAGTCAACTGGGTCCCAAGGTCTTTCTATAAGTATTTCCAAAATTGAGATGAAAACCTCATATCTTTATCTAATACTATCAAAACTGGTATTCCATACATCATTACCATTTCTTAGATATAGTTTTTTGAAAATTCCTCTACCATATGAGATTCCTGAATTGGGATAAAATTGGCCGACTTCATGAGAAAATCCACTATCACTCATATGGAATCGTGTTTTAGAACCATTATTGGGAGACATGTTACAAAATCCATGGTTATATGTTCCTATTACCAAACATTAATAGGTAAATACTGCAACATACCTACTTTTCAATAATTTTCTGCCTTAACATGCTGACAAGTTATGCATCTCAAAACAAACTCATCCACCTTACTTTTCATAAATACCCCCCAAAAACTATCTTTTAAGTGCCTTATAAATCATCTTTATTCTAGGATAAATAGCCAATCTTGAATGGTGATAAGCATTAAGTAGTTGTTCCTAAAAATACATAGGTATGACCATATGATTTTGAATCCACAAAACTGAACTCTCATCCAATTTCCATTCTTCAATGGTATCCCCACCATTGAGTCTTTTCCTCATAGAAATATATTCTGAATCAGATTTCTATAGATATTTAATTATCTTAACAAAATCAAGAAAGAATAAATACTTGAAAGAAAACAGAAACGTCACCTTTGTCTTCAAATTCCAAGTTCATTTCTACTATTATTGAAATCAACTGCCACTAATATGAAGCATCTTTTCCCAAATAAGAATATGACTTCCTGCTAAATGAATCTACCATTTTATTTCATTTACCTTGAGTATACATCATGTCTAATTCAAAAATTTGGAGGTAATCCATCCATACTATTTGTCTCAGGTTAAAATCCCTTTGTGATAAAATATGTTTCAAACTCGTATGATCTGTAAACACTGAAATTTTTCACTAAAGAGGTAATGACACCAAGTATTAAAAGAATGGACTACAGAAGTTAACTCAAAATCATGTGTTGTAAATTTCTTCCCATGAAATCATAACTATCATGAGATATAATAAACAATGTGATCTTTATTCATGAGAGCACATCCCAACCTAGATCCTGTCCTGATTCTAAAAATATCAAGATTGGTGCTAATGTAAGGAGAACATTAAACTCTTGAAAAGAATTCTCACTTTCATCATTACATTATAATGGAATATTTTTCTTCATCAAAGTTTTCATTGGTGATTATGGTAATGGGAAATTACAAACAAAACATTAGTAATAACCATCTTAACCAATGAAATTGTATAGCTCAAATACATTCATTGGTGGTTTCCAAGAGATAACAGCTTCTATCTTTTTTGGATCCATAGAAATACCAATTTTATATATTATATCTCCATGTTAATTTACCTATTGTTTCCAAAAATTTCACTTTGATACTATGAAATATAGACAATTATCTCTCAATATTCCCAATACTATCTCCAAGTGTTTCTAATTATCCACAATTTTCCTTGAATAAAACATTATTTCATCCACAAACACCACTAAACAATAATAAATATACCTTTTAAATATCTGATTCATCAATTCCATAATGACTATTAGTTCATTAATAAGAACGAATGGCATAACCACATACTCATAATGGCTATATCTACCCCAGAAATCTATGTTTGGAATATCCTCTTTCTAAACCTTTAATTGGTAATATCCTGATCATAATTAATTCTTGGAGAACCACTACGCTCCACTCATTTTATCAAATGTATCATGAATACATGGAAGTGGATATCGATTATTTATTTTAACCTCTTTAATCTTATGATAATCCATGCACAACTATAGAGTTCCATCTTCCTTTTTGACAAACAAGACCAATGCTTCCCATAGAAATGTGTTTGGCTGAATGAAACCTCTGATATCCATCTCTTTTAACTATAATTTGTTATTTATTTCCCTATTGATATTTTACTAACTAAGTATTCATGGTATTCCTATAATCACCAAGGATAGCTCTGTTCTACTGATGAGATTGATTTTTCTACCCTAGTCCCATCAAAGCATATGACGTTTATAACACATGAAAAGTTTTCTTAACACCTGAACTCAGACCACTAGGACAATAGAATGGAAGATTCCCCATCTAGAGGAAAGTGTGGCGTGCTCTAGTTTGTGATGTAAAATCTCACATTATGTGGTCTAAATAAACATATTGGAAACATCTTGGATTGCTCTTAGGTTTTGGGGGAAGATTTATTGATCCATCCGTATGATTTTCATATATTATACTACCTTGTAAATAGGTTTCCCACTTTCACTTTCTCCAATTATTAGAGTTCCCACCATTTACCATTGGTATCAACATAATCCCTCCACAAATAGATCAAAATATCTCCCTTCCATTTTCTCTCTATTGAAAATTCCATTATAATCTATTATAAAAATAATGGAAATCTTCAAAAGAATATCCTTCCTTAGCCCTAATTCAAAAATGAGGTCCTTCAAGGATGCACTAGTAGCAACATCATGTGAAAATTAGACTAAATTCATAAATATAGTAGCTTACTTTATCATTTTAAGGATTTCCTTCTTCAAGATTAAAAGTGTCTATTATTCTTTAAATCCTGAACATATGAAGATAAAATTTCTTTTTGAGAAATTCTTCAAAATCATCCCAAGAATGTTCATGGTCTAATTTAGCATGAACTACTAAATCCCACTATTCTATTACAATATCTCCAAACATATACATATCCAACTTGACTTTTAGCTTTGATGGTGTGCCTAGAAAATTGAAGATTTGATTCGTCCGATTCATCTGCACCTATTCATTATCTAGTTTTGAATCACCCTGAAAGATGGGTTGATTATTTTTTGGGAACTAGACGGAATGATCCACTATTATTGGTTCATACCTTCGGTTTACTATATATATCTTGAAAGATTTGGACTATACATTGAACCAGTTGTTGGTTCACAAGTCGCTTAGGTACAATCACATTCTCAGCAACTTATTCTGGTTTGTTTTTATGATGCCTATTAGGCACCATTTTCATTAAAAACCAAAAAAGTCCATAAGTCTCACTCTCTAGAAAATGAAAGATTAATAATTTCAAATCTACCACATAAACACTATCACAACATTGATTTCCAAAATGCATCATTTTCCATATTAAGCCCTTTTTGAAAATTCCATTGTGATTTTGAAAATCTAACCATTTTCAAAATACCATAACAATAATCTTTTACAAATCCAAAAATTGAAAACTACATTAAAATTTTTAAAAAATAAAAAAAACAACAACAAATTATAAATCATTACTCAAAATAAAAGATTTACTCCAAGTGTGAATTCATTTATAAAATGAATTTCATGCTCTTCTCATTGGATAAACCCATGATAATGTGATTACAGCTCATATAAGTGTCTCCAAAACACTTATGTTCCCAACTCCCAGGTAACTTGAAGTTCAGCATAAAAAGGTTAGCTATGTATTTTTATGACATGCATTTCAAGTCCAAAAAATCCTACTCCTTTATACCATTAAAACTCAAGGAATAACCAGAATGATTGTCAACTCCATGTCAGAAAGAACTTTTACCATTTTTTCAAAAAGATATTAGGACTGACCAAGATAAATTCCACTTGTAAGTCAAGGACTAAACAGTTGATACCAATTGTAACATCCCACCCCTCCTCATTGTCTTGAGTTGAGGGTAAAATTCTACTTAGACTTAAGATACATCCCTAAGATACTAAAGGTTGGGAATAAATATCAAGGTATTCAATATAAATGTGGGAAGATTTTTCCTTTGAGAAATAAAAACCCAATCAAACATTACATAAAGTAAATACCACTACATGATACATGATTTCAATATAAAAAAACTCCAAGTAATACCATTGATATCAAAAACAAACTACAACAAAGTACTACAATTGGGGGATGCTAACATCAAGGTACATAGCATAAGAAAAAACCAAAAAACTCAAAAACTCTAAGACATAACTCCAAATCTCCCAACATGCACCATGTTTCAACTCAAAAATATAACCCAAGTATCGTGAATCACCACTAAATAAATGTGATACCATTCATTTACCAATATCTAAATAGATAATATCTGCAAAATCTCCAACGTTCTAAAGTAGGGGTGAGTAATGAAACTCAGTAGGATTTCTCCAAATGACTTCCCTACTCATGCGATCGGGATAGAACATGTTAGCACATTTATATAAAATAATTAAAAATAGTTTATATCAGATCATTAAACCATTTCCATAGAAAAATATTTTTCTCAAAACCAAAAACTAATTTCAAAGGAAAGTAACCAAAAAATTTATTTGACCATTTCTGTGATTATATTTTTGTATAATACATTATATTTCACATAAACACACACACACTCGACGACATAATCTTGTTGTTTACCAGTGATGGTGGAACTTCACATCCATAACCTATCCCTTTGATGGTGGTACTTCATGACCATTATCTATCCCATTCAAATCACTCATAATCATTTAATCCAAACACATGTTAATCCATATTTTCCAAACCATTTCAATAAAAATGTACTTTATTGAAAAACTTTTCCACATATCAAACCCAAAATAAACCCATTTTAAAATCATGTTACCATTTTCATTTCCCACCAAAACACCAAATTTGAACAATTCTAGGAACTGTCAACAAAGAACATTTCTATAAATCATTTCACAAAAATTTTACAATCAAAATTAGGTAAAATAATCAATTTCAAATCAAGCTTTCAATTTATAATAATATTCTTGATGTAATCCACCTACATCAGGAATTAAGATGAAAATGAATTATGGAATGAAAACAACAATAAAATCTTGTGGAATATCTAAAACCCCACATTAAATCTCTTTCTGAAACATAAAAACTGCCATATCTCATAATTATTGGCATCAACCATCATAGATCTATCCCATGTAGACTAGATCTAGGGTTTTGAGAGAGTTATGGAATGTAGATCTATGAAAAACTACCAAAATGAAAAAATACTAAGGGAATCAGGATTCAACGCACAAATAGTTTTGGTCAGATCGCTTCCAGTTCTATGTGGAGATACTCCATAGCCTTTTGAGATGAATAAATACTAACTTAGGGAAGAAAATAGTGAAAAAAAGTGGTTTGATAGTAAAAATGAGTGAGATCCACTTTTTTAGGATCTCACTTTTATATAGTGCATGGTTAGTGGCACGATTGGGAAAATCATGTGTTAACCATGGTCCAACCAATTCCTTAAGGATCACCATGCATGGTTAGACAACACAGTTTTAAAAACAGTGCACTAATTGTGAAAAATATTTATGTCCCACATTACACGGTTTCTCTTGGGTGGCTGCATAGTCATTTCAAAACATTGCACCTAACCATAAACCTACCCAGAAGCCCCTATTTCACTATGTATGGTTTCCAATATGAGTTTCAAAGCTTCCACTAACCATTCTCAAACTGTGAACCTTTATAAAATCTATAGAAACATTCTAAAAGTATTCCAATCCCTCTCAGACTTCACTCAAATACTTTAAATACTCAAAATACATAAGGAAAGTGTTAATTACTTGAAACAGGTGGTGCTACACATTATTACTTTTACATAGAATTTCAGTGTACTTCCAGGTGCCCATTTCACCTAAGAAATAGGATAAGAAAACATTTATCTATTCTTACATCACCTTTTATTAGAAAATAATGTCATTCGGATTATGTAATACACCTTGTACATTTCAAATATGGTTAGTAAGTAACTTCTATCATTTTATTAAAGATTATATCAATTTATTATTAAATGATTTAACTATTATTGGGAACCCAATTGATCATTTATTTTTTAATATAGATAATATTTTGTAAACATGCATTGAAAAATGATATTTTTCTAAATTTCATAACAAATGAAATTTCGTAGATGAAAAAGGAATTATTCTAGGACATCATATATTAAATTATGGAATTAAAATTGAAAAATAATATATTTAAATCATCACTTAATAGGATTATCCTACTTTTTTTAATTATTTATGATCATTCTTGGGACGTATAGTCTTTTATTGGAAGTTTGTAAATGATTTTAGAAATATATCATTACAACTATCCAATTATTTTCAAAAAGATATTAAGTTAATTTTTAATGATTCTTGAGGGAAATCATTCAATGAGAGGAAAGTTAATATTGCTTCACTATCGGAGATATAACCACAGAATTGGGAACACCCATTTGAGTTTCAATATGATGATTCAAAATATGTTGTGCGAATATTTTTTATACACTGGAATGATGGGAAAATCCATGTCATAACTTATGCTTCAAGTAAATTGGATTCTTCCATGATTATCTAAACTACCACTGAGAAGGTGTCCCATGAAATTATATATGACTTAGAAAAATTTAGATCATATCTCTTAGGAACTAAAGTAACTATTGCCTATGATCATTAAGGTATTTGGTAGCTATTGAAGAAATAATAAGATAAGACAACACTTGTGACATGAAAAGTTTTATTTTAAGAATTTTATGTGGAGACTAATGATAAAGTGGGTGTTGAAAACTAATTTATTTCCCACCTAATAAGACAACACCACACAGGTAAGGTTGGAATTCCATTTCAGGAAACCATCAATGGCCACATACCAAGTGAGAAACTCTTTTTTATTGAAGCTGAAATGATAACATATGCTGATATAGTAAACTTTCTCATTACTACCCAAAAAATTTAAGTTATCAATTAACAATAAATTATGTTATTAAAAAATAAATTAAAATTCTATATGTGTAAATATCCTTATCTGTGGAAAATCCATAATAAAAATAAACAATTATGAGATGCCTAAAAAATTAATGCACCTTATGTACTCAAATGTTTCTACACACTATCCTTTGGAGGACACATTAGACCCTAATTAACCACTAATAAAGTCTTTGAATCAGTATTGTATTGACCCAATATATTCATGGATGCTAATTAATTCTGAAATAATTTAATCAATATAATTTTTTTGGAAATATCAAAACAAATCAAGAAATACCTCAAATCCCTTAAACTTTAATGAAATAATGAATGCATTTGGTATATAATTTATGTGACTATTTCACTTGTATTTTGGGTATTCATATATATTTATTTTTATAAATTATGTTTCAACGACAGTGGAATAAAGAACCACCAAAACTAATAACTAATTTGTTGTTTGTTTTTTTTTTCAAAATTAATAGCTTCAATAGATTCATAATACCAAGGTCCATACTTAGCTATCAAAAAATCACATATGTAATATAATAAATATTATTTTATAAAAATATGTAGAGTAAACTATAGTACCTCAATACCATACCAACCTAGGATAATGGAATTGTTAAGGTAACTAATAGATAATTTAAATTTAAAAGAATTATTGAGAAGATAGTCAACCCCAACAAGAAATATTAGATTCAATAGTCGGAAGATATCTCTTAGTATTTTGAAACAGTTTATAATATACCCAATATAATGAATTTATATATACTAGTTTATGAAAATAATTGTCACATTCTTTTGTAATTTGAGTATAAATCTAGATGAGGAGTCAAAAAGACAAACATGGAATTGGAGAGGGATGGATACCAATGGAAACTACATATACAAGACTTAGATGAAATTTGAATGGATTTATTTATGAATGAAATTTATTCAAGGACAAATAAATGTTATAATATGAAAATTTAGAACAAAAAAATCAACATTAATATTGTAGATAAATCATTACTCTATAACTCTATATTGAAATTCATGATAATTAAACTATGTTATAAAAAGGATAAATCATTTATAGTATCCTATTATCTATATTTTTATGTGTTTTATGTAACATGATGTGGGGTAAGGAAACCCTTCATATTAAATGGGAATAGAGTGAATAAGTGTATTGAGAACTATCCAGATGGGGCACTCGAGGAAATTGAACTCTTCATCCATTATAAAAGTGAACCCACCAGTTCACCCCTCTCATTTACATAGTTTAAAGTTATCATATATCATTTTATATTGATACATTTTGTAACTATTATAATTCATTATGTAAATTTCATGGAATAAGTGTGGTGGACATTTCGATAGTTTATGAATTTTCTCATATTCATTTTCATTTTTGTGTTTCTTTATGTGTTTTGAAACCTATTTTATCTTAATTTGGAACTCATGTGGGATCTACATAAAATTTTATATTTGGGTAAATAGAATATTTTGTTCAATATTACAAACATACATTTTAATTTAAAATTCCTTCGGTGAATCAAACTTTTGGGATGAAATCACTATAAATTTTAACTCAATATCATACAACTTGTATTAAAAATAAAAGAAACACCAGAAGGATCATCCATAAATGAAATTTTGATCTATTCAATCAAATGGAGTAAAATGTGTAGATTGGAACTAATCTAGATATATTATTTTGATAATATTAAATTGTATGTGTGTGTTGCTATGTGATTTAATGTCATTAATAAGAGTTATAGTATCTCAAGAGATGGTTGGCCAAGCCCTTATTCAATGCCTCAATAATTACTGATAACCTCAATAGATGCCAATTATTTAGAATGACATAGTTATAAATTATCTAAAATACTCAAATTTTTATATAAAAATTATTAATTTTGAACTTATGAATTCATTAGGATCTTAAGAAAGATGAAATTTTTAAGGTGATTATTTTTAAAAAAAACTATTTTAAATTACATTTTTCACTTAACTATAATTTTCAAAGTAATAGAACTTGAGAGTATGTAAAACCATTGAAAAGATTTTTAAAATTTATTACCAAGGAATAAGTAATAATTAAATTATGGGATGATATTAATTTAAATAATGTAACATATTTCTTTCATAATACAATCATTGTATTACATCACACAGGTTTAAAATATAAATTCTATAGTAATTTTAGTGTAATAACGCATTTTTTTGGATTTTATGAATATTTCTTAATTTTTATAATTCTTTAAAATTTTTATCTATCATGTTTTAAGAATAAAATTAATGGATGATTCTACATAGACCTTTTATTTTTTTATTAGTGTGAACAAATTTGATTGTAAAAAGTTTTTTGGATTTAATAAAATTTACAGATTAATTGATGGATACTAAATTTGAGTTGAGGAATACATAATAACTTAGTAGGAAAATAATATCAATGTCAGGGATTTCATTTATGTTAGAACACCATGGGAAGGTCATGCTTTCACATAAGGCTATATTGGTGGCCAACTCCTTCCATGTACGGTCCTTATAATATGTCAAGAGGATAATATTGAATATATTATAGTTCTAATGAATCCCAATATCTTATCCTAAGATTATTCTATCACTCTAATGTATTCTTATATTATCCATCATGAAACTATGTTCATAATATTATTTTCTTTTTGTTAACTTACCAAGACTATGTCAACTTCAGCCTAATATGAGTAAAACATCTAAGATATCATTATAGCCAATGTTGTCTTATGAATGAAAAAGTGGACCATGATAATCAAAAAATATAATATAGAGGTACATAATATGTTATGAACTCAATGAAATACTCTCCCCATAATGATACTATATTTAATGCTATAAAAAATCACCATTTCTTTACAAGTCCCTTTGATTCACTCTTGACATATGAACAAGTTTTATACACAAGAAACTATATCTTTAATTTGTAGAAAGATATATCTAAATGTTGGGAATAAATATTTCAAAAAAATTGTAAATATATATATATATTTATAGAGATAAAACAATAAATGGAGTGTTACATAGAGATATTATTTTTAATTTTATCAAACATGTCTATTAAAATCGTGGATTATATATTAAATCCCTCCTTAAAAGAAAAAAAGATGTTTCATAGAAAATATATATATATCTAAAAATAATCATGATATTCTTATAAATTATTAAATTGATTTAAATATTTCTCTAAAATCATGATCTATAATAATTATATATTTATCAAATCTAATTGACTAGATAAATTCACATATAAACAATATCTTCAAAATAGGATAGGATTTGATACAGTATGAGATGTTTTTTGTACTTAATTTGAGTGAATAATCTAAATTATTCTAAAAATCATGCTATAAAACTATAGAATTTATATGTTAACCATGAATTGATTATGAAATTGTAAATTTATTCTTTATATTATATCATTCAGTAGTATCAATATATCTAAAATATGAACCACACCTCACAATTTATCCTTCATAATCTGAAAATCCAACTAAATTTGATGATTTTTGAAATGGATTATATGGAATGAAAAAGAAATATTATACCATTATTATAGATAATATATTTTTATCCTATAGAAGATCATTTCATTACTATTAGTATAGGACTAAACAAATGGGTTAATTAGTTCCCCCAGAAGCGGGATCAAAATTAAACACTAATAGTGCATACTGAAATAGCATTATGTGTGTTGGGGTATCAAAAAAAATGGATATGGTGAAGTTATACTTTCCTATAGTTCCTATTATGGAGTGTTGTGATATATTAGGGTGGAAAAAAGGGCCCATTTATACCATCTTGTCCATTTTTAAAAGTAAATGTATCCATCATATGGTAGTTGAAACATATTCTACCTTGCTTATCAGTTTCTTATGTTTTCTATCATTAGATCATTGGTCAATCATCTACATTATTAATAAATTTAAATAAATGGTTAATTAGGATAACAAAATTCATCACACATATCATGAGGGAAAGAGAGTAGTCGACTCATTGGTGGCCAATGGAGACCACTCTCCTGAGCTTAAAATATTTTCTTTTATTGGCACCTTACCTTAAAACTGGAGGCTAGTTTTACTTTAGGATTATTTGGGGTGATATAATTTTAGAACCCCTAAAATTATGTTTTATATCTTTTCCATAATTTTAATAAAATTTTACAATTCATTCATCTAGATTTAAACTATTAGAACCAAAAAATCATTGTGTTGTGTTATTTATGTCATGGTTAATAGTGATTTCAATGGATTTCCTATTTTATTCCAATTAAGTAATATAAACATCTTTATGTTTTCCTTAATAAATAATCAAAATATCTAGTAATTATATTACACTATTTTTTAAACTTTTCCTTACAATATTCAATCTTTTTCAACAACAAAATTCCAAAAAAAACCATAAACAATTATGAGCATATTCATTATAAATATAATAATAAATCTTATAACATCTGAATCATCAAATAAATAATCTAATCCATAGTATTCTCCCAATTTAATATTTATCTACATGCACTGTTATCTGATAATGTAATCATTGTGAGAGAACTTTGTCTCTCAATGAAAAGAAAAATATAATATTTACTAAGACTTATTATGTATCATGTTTTCTTTATTTGATTCAAATGATCTCCAATATCCTAAGATGAAACTCTAATCTCATCTAATGGATATCCACCTTCTACTAAGAAAATAAAATAATGACCTAGACATTAAATTGAATCAAATTATCATCAATTATATCATCTACCAATGTATAAAATTATAGGTATCATATTTATAAAAATGATCAAAACATCAACTATGATTTATGAAATATTATATCATTTCATTACATTAGGAGAGTTCTGAAAAAAAATCACACCCAAGATTCAAAGAATCAATAGATTCTATGCACCAATAAAACTTCATAAAAATGAAGAAAAATTGGAGATAATGTTTTATAAAATTGATTATATGTTACCACCATAAATTATTTCATACTATAAGATATCAAAGATATTGATAAATCATCACACAATTAAAATTCAACGTGCATATAAATATTTCACTCAAAATAGAATATAATAGGGTATAAGAAAAAAATAATTTCTAGATCCAAGGCTTGTATATTTTACCAATTAATTCTATTCCCACCAAATACTATATAATAAAACTCAAATAAAAGAAATAAAATTCAAAAAAACATATATTCCATCCTCATTATATATAGTGAAACAAATAAAAAATGTTACTTTTAAAAAATAGAAAATATCATATATGAAGCACATAGAATAGATAAAAAAATATTAACATAAAAATAGTAATTCTAAAAGTCTCATATATTTATACTATTATAGTAATGTAAATAACTTTTTATAAAAAATATCCCATCATTTACATAGAATGAATGAGAAACTCAGTCATACATGCCTTATCCAAATCTAAATCTTTAAAACTTTGTTTTAATTTCCTATATCATTACCATCTATTTTTGAGATCATGTGATTTTAGATCATCACAAAAATAGTGATTAATCATACAAACTTCATAAATTTTGAATGTGATTATGTCTTATTATTTAATTCAGAAAGAAAATTCCTTGTTTAAATTTACACAAACTTAAAGAACATCATTGAGTATTTTCCTTTTTCTATCATGTCATACAATTAAATATATCCTAGATCTATTAATATAAAATATAGTAACCTTATCCATATATATAATTTAATTATTATTTTAATCACTTAAATTTGTATATTATATGATTTTTGGACTATCCATATAAACCAGTTTATTTTTATATCATTTTTTTTGATTGAGAGGATCGCTTAGATTTTCATTAGGCTCCTAGAAATTATATTACCTGACCATTTTCTAATATTTCAAAGAAAAAATATTAAAATTATTTTCCTTGTCTTTACTTCTAAATAATTATAAATAATCCCCATCATCCGTATAACTAGATTCTAAAATATCTGGTTACCAATTAGTTTTTTCATCATTCAATTGATCATCACCATCATCTTAATTGATAAATTGAAATTTATTTTTAGTATAAATTTATACATAGTTATTTTTATTTTTAGGAATTAAGTTATATTAATATTTTTAGTAGAAACCTTTAGAGACTATAAATGAGTATTAACCTATGAGTTCCTATCTTCACCCTAACACTAATATGATATATTCTCTTCTTCAATATTTCACTCATTTCTCAATGAAATAGTCAGATTATAATTGTGTTTTAGTGATTCAATTTATACTATATCATATTTCTTAATTTCATGGTGTGGTAAAAAAAATTGTTTTCCATTATCCTCATAAACCTGAAATTAATAGATTTAGAAAACATCATTTAATGATTTCTTCATGAACCAACCCTGGTTAACCAACTATGTCACTGGACCCATCTCGAGAAAAGACTTGAAGGGAATTACTGATATATACGAGATTAAAAATACAGTTTGGGTATCAATTAGAACACATTGATAATAATTTAACCCTCAAATTATAGAAAAATGAAAACAAATCATTCCTTGAAAACCAAGAATATGGTGTTTGTATTTCAGATGACCATATGAAAAATGAATTAGAACAACCAAATAAATTTAAATAAATGAGTCATAAGCAACAACCATGATTCATCTCAATTATCATTATAAAAAATATTTTTTAAATAAATATATAACAATTCATAAAAATTGGGAAACTAAATACAATAAAAGAGAGGTCATCTTGGTCAGTATAACAATGCAACCAAAAATAAAATCCACACCTAATATACACTACATGAACACCTTCGTAAAACCCATTGTTTCTCTTTTCATCCCAACTCACCCATAATTATCCCAAAGAAAAACATCTAATATAAAATAGACAGTTTAAAACATAAGAGAAAAATGTATGCATGTGACTGTGTATGCAGATTGTGAACAAATAAACCCATCAAGATCTCACCAAGGAGTTTATGAAATTCCATTAAATAAACATCTCAAAAATTATCATTTTACATTTAGTAAAAATAATGGTTTTAAGTTTAAAACATCCTAAAATAAAAAAACACATGACTTTAATAATTAGTATGGAAATAATTCCCTCTTTTATAAAATCATATGAAATCTCTTCCTTATAATTTAAAACAACTTTCATAATTTCAAGAGGGGAACATTTGAAAAGATAAAAATCAACTAAAACTAATTTTTCATCTTTTAAAAACACTTCCATGAAATAATATTCATAAAAAATCTCTTTCACATTAAAAAAAAATTTCAAAATTACATTTCAAGAACCATTTAAGAATCCAACCCATTCATAAAGAATAAGTGCACAATATAAGCAGGCACCACTACACCAAAGGGAATTCAACAAAAATAACCAATATTGTAAGAATTTTTACACTAAAAAATAAGAAAATGGGGATACATATTAGTAGAATAAAACCCCACTGAAAACCACCAATCAAGGAATAAGTGTCATGGGAAACTCCCTAAGCCCTAAAGTGAGATAACCTTAATGATACTATAACACGGGACCAACTTCGAACCGGAATTTCATCTTAAAAAATACTGAATCCACCCAACTATACCGCACTGGACTCATTAGGGGAACCTCTTCTAGACCTTATGTATAAAAAAATAGAGGGAAACTATCACATGTGTGATCTTTACTAGTATATCTTGAATCAAGTTCTACCACTTATTACCCAGGTCCTGGGGACTAAACTAACATGTAAATGAGAATATAATCAAATGATATGTATAACATGTAATAACATGAATTATAATCATAAACAATAAATCTAACCTCACCTCCAACTCCCTCACATGAAATAACCCGTGTCACATCATATAGTCAACACATAATAATTTTACAACACCATTAAAAGATAAACAAAATTAAGGGGCATTGATGAGTGTCTCATAAACATAATTCAATACTTTTTATAAAGTTCAAAATGGGTTTTCCTAAAATTATGACTCTGTATAATAAGTCACTTTCTAATTTATGATTTTTAATCCTTTGAAATAAACATTAAAATTAAACCCTCAGTTTTTTAAACCAAAAAGTCCTTTAAAACACAATTTTCTTTATCAAGATTTTAAAATGGGGCCCAAGGCCTATAATTTTGATACAACCCATTTTAAAGATGATCACATGAATTTTAAAAACAATTTACATGCAAAAAATGTTTAATTTTAAAGAGACACATGAATTTGATATGGAAAACCATTTTAGACATGCTTACAATTCATAAAACCAATTTTAAAATACATCTTAAATACTATACATGAAAATAATTACATAAAAAGAGAATTTAAAAACCTCAAGAACCTTATAAATATAAAAATAAATTAATAACATATGAATACTAACCATAAATTAATCAAAATAAATTTTAATCATGTATTATTCCATGAAGTATAGCGAAATAGGCACGAAAATACCACTAATAAACCCTAACTACCAAAACTCTATGTTATAATGAACATAAAACCTAAATATAAACTACACATAATATTGTGGTTCTTAGAAAAAATAGAAATAGAGGATGAATATAAGAGGAAATGAATGAGGGAATGAAGAAGAGAAAGAATAGGGTGAAAAAAACTAGAAATTCATAAAAAGATGACAAAAATCAAAGGAGGAAGAGATAAGATCACTCCCAATGAATACATGGTGTTTTTTTGTAAGTGGGAGGGGATGGGAGAAAAAGAAACTCTTATGATAAAGGTGGAAAAGTAACTTTTCAATTTTTATTTTAATCTAGGAAGACTGTATGGTCTGTCTACACAGCTTTCTAAACCATGAAATAACCGTGTGGGTCTACTAACTATCACACAACACCCACCGCACTATTTGGGATGTGTGGTTCCCACAAAATTTCATTAACCATGTAGGTCACCCTCTTAAATAAACTAAGTCTCATGGTTACTTGGATAGATTTTTATGGTTTGAAATACCATGTTCTAACTTTTAAAAATATCAATATTATTGAATTATATCATTTTTATGGATTAATTTGAATTATGTATTTTTCCTATAACTATTCAGTAATCATGTAATAGAATAAAACCTTTTAGAATTTCTTATTTACTACCTAAAACTTCAAAAATTACAACTAATCACATTATTAAATAATATTTAAAATAAGAGTGACAATGGGTTGTTAAAATTCTCCCCACCATACCAAATTTTCCCCCATAAATTCCTCAGTCAATGTATAATGCAATAGAAAATAAGCACCTCTATGCCTCAAAGCATGAGGAGGGTGGGTTAAGGAAAATTGAAGAGGGTCAGGTGGAAAATGATCATTGGAAATACTACATAAAACTTAAAAAAATATAACCCCAAACCTCAAATTCCAATGTGAATATAGAATAATTTACTAAAAATCAACCAAAAACTATGATTATTAAGAGAAAATAAACCTAATATAGGTCTCACTGCCATTTATAATTCATTAAAAATGTTGTAACGAAGGAGAAAACTACCATAGATGAAAAAATCCTCTACCAACCACCTTGGATAAAGAAACTATCAACTTACAATAAGAAACTATCCAAAAAGGAATTGATGAAACATCAAATAAACATAACCCATATACATCCAATCAGCCACAAAGACACCTCATTATGACCAATGAGGAAACCATCAACCAAAACATTTAAAATAAAAATATACTAGGTACAAACCACTACCATTCACATAAATAAACAGAATGGGCTATCACCTCAGGATATCACACTCTATAAAGATAATACTGGACCTCAACCGTGGAACACTATCTCAGGCCGAACCTAACCAAATCATACAAACCCCATCCAATATAAAACATGAACTAGTGCACCGCAATTCCTATATACTGAAGAAAAAACATAAGTTTTCCCCATGAAATCCCATTAATAACCCATCCACGACATAACTAAAATCACACATCCAACCAATGAGAAATAAGATTCTAAAAATAATGTAAAATCATAACAACAAACGGTTATCATTCTATGATAAATGATCCATGGATACTCAAAGGAAAAACCCAGCAAGTGATATCTAAAAAACTTTAACTAAAATCTTTAATTGGATCCAAATGCATAAAATAAAAACCAAAAAAAATAAGAAAACAAAAAAATGATAAGCATCGCAATCCAAAATAAACCTAAGACTTCTTCCCAAAACCCAACTTTAAAATAACTTTGAATGTGAACTATGAAGATATAATGAAGATAGGTCCTCAAATGTTTTTGACAAGTGGCCTTTGGGTTCCCTGGAGCCCTGCACTGAAATCTATAAAGAGGTATACTTTTTTTATGAGGGACAATAAAGATTAGAGAAGATAGATCCCCATCCACCTTCAATTGTAATTATAGATTTTCTCGAACCATATCAACATATTATGGGTTTCCTTTAGTCAAACATATTTGAATTAAAGTATCACACATCACTAGTTTCCTAGATAGATCAACTTTTTCTACATGACCCTCTCAAACACCTCTTCAAAAATGTTAGTCCAAAACGAATAATAACTGATACAAGATCTTTGATAACACCTTATCCAAAGAAATAATATTTTATAGAGTCTTTGATGACTAGTTTGGGAGAAATACCAACACCTCTATAAATCGATCAACAAAATCATTCACTAGATTATCACTCTAATGAAGTCTCACAAATAAAAAGTCTTTATTAGTCTTCACACTATCAAGATAGAACAACTGAATGAACATTTTCTTGAATAACTCCAAAGACATATTCTCATAAAACTGAGAAGGAACAACCAACTCCCACCACACTCATCCATGTCCAAGAAGAAATATCATAGTATCTCTCAAATTTAAATCATCAGAAGTATCAAGATAATTTAGGATCTCCTCAATAATTTTTATCTACTACACCACTCTAGACAAACCATGATCCCTTAAAAAAGAGGCTATATCTTGATTTAAGTTGTTTGAGACAAGGTCCCCAATTGAAGAATGTTCTGAGACCACCACCCTATGCATAGATTAGTTAGAGTAAAAAAACTATATGGATTTTCTCTATCTGATGAGAGGATTCATGAAGAGGACTATCCTTAGTGAAAAACTTTCTACATTGTTTTTTGACTATTCTGGGATTCATTTTCTTAATAAAAAAATACATTAACAAGAATCAATTCATGCCTCACAATTTAAACTAAATGGTACCATTACATGCTAAGGGATAAAACCAAAACAAAAACCCACCAACAAAAAACACATCATTCACTCTCTACAAAACATCTTTTCTTAAAAAAATTAACATCAAATTGAGAATTTTAAAACACTTTTTAAATAATGGCCCATGTTTTATAATATATATAATTTAATTTTTTATATTAGATAAATAATATAATTATATGTGAATATATATTTTATATGGTTTTATTAAAAATTAATATTTTATTTATCATGATAATTAATATCCTTATATATGTGTGTGTGGGTGTATTTTAAATATAAAATGAGGAATAAAAATATTTTATTAATGAATGAATATTTAACATTCATATATAAATTAAAATAGTAATTTAAAATGAATATACTATTAAATATATAATTAGGTTTCTTAAATTATAGTTAGATAATTTAATTTAGAAGAGTTATTTACATATTATGCTTCATGAAAATACTTATTTAAGATAAGATATATAAAATTTAAATTATTATATGAGATATATATATATATATATTGGAAATGGAATACCTTTTTAACTGTATATAAATATATATATATATATACATATATATACATGTATATTTTTAATATATTGAGAAAATATATGTTAAAGAATATATATATATATCGTAAAAGAATAACCATATACAAACATATATGTATGTGTATATTTATATATATACATATATAATTTATGGTAAAATATAATATTATGGGTTATAAAATGATATTAAATAAATATATATAGGCATATATGCACATTATATATATTTATTTATTTATTTATTTAAAAACATTATATATATATATAAATATATATATATAAGAACTTTCTTAGAAAAAGTGATGAAAATGGAAAAGGGGAAAAAGAGAAAGAATCATTAAAAAAGAACATATGTGTCTCTGTAGATACAAACATAAGATTAAATAAAAAAAATTGTGTGTGTGACATGTAAGTTAAAGAAAAAGAATATATATATATATATAACTTATATATATACACATATATGCATTGATATATATATGTTAAACTTTATATGTTATATATATATAATTTGTACACGTTGAAAAATATATATTTTAAAATATATTTGTTATATTTGATATATATATATATATTATGTGTGTGTTATATATTTTATATATTTTATATTTATGTTATAAATAAATTTTCTTAAGATTTAAGGAATGAATAAAATCAAAATTAAAAAATAAGTAAAAACATAAAATCATCTTTCTTAATGGGTAGGAAAACAGTGCGGACAAAGAAACCACTATTTGGAATTCCTCCAAAATATTTTTTTAAAAACAATATGACAGTAATAATGATTGCATTTCTCTTCGAAGTTGGTTTATAAAAGAAACCATCCTCCTTTAAGTGTTTTACCCAAATAATCTCTACTGTGTTTATAAAAAAACATAAGGGTTTCCAATTATAGATAGGTATAGTGATTAAAGGAAATCAAGTCTTAGGGATTCCCTTTTAAGAAGGATAACTATAATATGTACATGATTCAATTTAGGTAAGGTGAACCTATATTTTAAAATTATTATAATATGTTTCAAAATAGTAATTTTATAAGGGAAATTTATTTCAAATTTATGTCACAAATTTCCTCAAAGATGGATCTTCAACATAAGTTTGAAATGTTTTTAAATTTTTTATGTTTCAATTTTTTTTACAAACCCTATTTTTAGGATAAATTTTTTAAAAAATGTATTGTCTTATGTTTTTTAAAACCCTCTTTATAAGGGAAAATGATTTTGAACTCCCTAATTAAAACTTTCCAAACCTCTCTATGTTATAAAATTATAATATGATTTTAAATATGGTATTAAAATAATTACAAATAATAATTTTATGTGAAAATTTTTTAATTTCATAAAATACCAATTTCTGTATTTTTTTAATCATGATTTATTTTATAAAAAAATAGTTTTTTATAGATGGATATTGTTTATGATTATATTATTGTGTGGGCATTCACTATTTTCTCAGTGATGTTTTATGTTTATTTTTATAAAGAATCCCTTTATATGGGTTATTTTAAAGGTCTATTTTCATTACATTCATCTCCTTTAAATGTAAACTACTGTAATACATTTTCACTAATGTTTCTCATTTGAAATAAAATTTTTTCTAGGGAATCTCAGTGGAAAATTAATGCTATTAAAAATAAATTTATTTAAAATTAACATCTAGACATTGTAAACTAATGGTGAGGGATGGAGAGTGAACCCATAAGCCTCAAGTGGATAAGATCTTAATTTGATGAGGGGGTCCTATATATCCCCCCAGTGTTCTGAGATGCCTCAATTGTTTTCTATGCTTTCTAAGTGTCATTATATTTTATTCCAAAGGAAAATCTTGTTATATTTTCAAAAGTTAATGTTTTTTTGAAGATGATATTTAATTATTCAAATGGATTTTAATTGTTGCTCGATTTTTAAGGAAAGTAGTTTTTAAAGGTTTAAAAATATTATCTTCATTTATTATGTGGAATTTATAAAAGCTCATTTATTTTTTTACTAAAAACATTTATCTTAAGGATGTTCTCAAAGTCATTTCAAAAAGGGATTTCTCAAATGTTTTAAAACCCTTAATAAGAAATTTTGTGATTATCCCAATATTTAAAAGGTTTTTTAAGGGGTATTAAGTTAATAAGAGTTAATTAGGTGATATTTATCTAATATATATATATATTAGGGGGAATATTTCATTTTGTATTAGAGGGTTTAGATTTAAAAAAAATGATATTTGAGCAAGATAAGATTGTTTTCTATTCCTAAAATATTCTAGACCTAAATGATACTCAGTATAAGGGACCAGCCTTAAAATATTAAATAATCTTGAGTTTAATATAATAAAATAGATTCTTACACATTGAGGATATTTTAGGTTTAGAGTTTTAGAGAAAAAAAGACATAAAACAAACATAACATCTCATAACCACATATGAGGATAATACTAAAATATTACCCACTTTTTTCAAAATATAAAACTTATATAACAACATAATTCTTTGATAAATCTTCAAAAAAATTAAATTTTCTTCATTATTTGTCTTAAAAATCCTTATAACCTATGAAAAACATTTAAAAACTTGGGATGAGCACAAAAATCTCAGTAAGGGATATAAAGAAAGAAATCATTAGTCAAGTGATAACCAAAAAAACCAATAAGACCCAATTCATAAAAACTCTTTAAAATACATGAAAACATAGTGTAGTTTCCTTGGGAAATTTTTATCATATCATCCTTACAATCATCCTTACACATGGAATAACAATTTGGTCAAATTCCATCTCTAGAGTACCCAATGCATTGGAGAGCTATAATGGTGATCACCCATCATATATTATGCTATAATGGGCTCAACCCAATATATCATGAGATATAATGGGCTCAAAGAAACATAATTATGTCCAAGGAACATATAATGGTAATAAAGTATCATTAAATTAGGATAAATCACTCATGACATATATATATATATAATCTTTCTGAATTTTATTAAACAGTCTTTTAAAAGGATTTTAAAAGGAACATTCCTTACAAATATAATTGGAGTGATAATTAATGGAAAATAATCAATATGTGTATGAACTGTAAATACACAAAATAAAATATAATATAAAAAAATTAATCACACAAATAATCTTAATACCACATAATGAATAGAGTAGAAGTTTAACCCAAAGATTAGAAATTGGGTTAAGAATTCTATTACCTCAGGTTTGTCTTATTTAAACATGTTTAAACTACCTTAAAATGGTTAAAATAGTGTTATTAATATCTTAAAGAAACATATTAATTCTTATAACACCTTATATGATCATTTCATAACATCATTTTACCCTTTAATTATTAGAATTTGGTTCCTTCCATTGTTTTGGATGCCTTCTTTACATGATTTCAATTTCCAATTTGTATTTGATTTTCTTGTCGTATGGAAATGAAATTAAAGTAGTGGAATGAAATTGTATTAATATGTTTCCAGAATATTAAATTATGACATAAATCATTTTTATTATATGGAATGAGGATTAATCATTAGATAAATCTTTAGTGATATCCAATTAGATCATTTTTGCAGTTCTTTGATAATCACAAACTTGTTTCATTATATAGAAAAATATTATGTATATATGATAACAAAAAACCATGAAAGAGGATATATAATACCATTTAAATTATTTTTCAACCCCTAAATGGCTTTATAAACATTTTTAAATTAATTAATGTAAATTTTAAACACATCATCTACGATTTTGGTAAATCGGCACATCACGAAGGGTGTTTTTATTTTTAGACTAATAGGAAGTGGAGAGGAAGAATGATGATGAATATTTACATGAACATTATAAAAATATATAATATATATCATAATATATCTTTAATGCCTCTTCGAAAAGTGGAGGTGAATATAGTATAATAAAATAAAAGAATTGAAAGGAAAAGTCAGGAAAATGAAAAAGGATTCTTACCTCTTGATCCCTTCTCCTTGAGTTTCTCCTTAAGGCCTTTGGTTTTAAATGTTTGTTGATAACAACAGGTCTTGGACGTGGGGAAGAGAATTGGGAAGGATTTTGGGAAAAACATAGACAATTATTAAAGTTTTAGTGGTGTGAGAGGAAGAGGGGAATGAGGGTGGTATATATAGTGGAGGACATGAGGGTTTTTACAATATTTTAATCATTAGTTTAATATTTTTTCTCAAGAAAACAAATATTCATGATTAATGTGACCCAAAATAGAAACAAATTAATGTGAGTTTAAACCAAGTGTTTTTAGATCATCCTTTCATCGCCTGTGATGTAGTAAACCAAGTATTTAGCATTTATCGTAATTTGTCATTTTTTACTATTTATCAAAAATTCATGAATTTCAGAAACATCCCAAAAATTCACCCTAACCATTTTTCAACATGTAGAATTAAAAAATTAACTCCATTTTTTGAAAATAACTTTCTAAATATTATTAATTTAATTTTTAAATAAAATCATAATTTATTCAAAAATAACAATTTTAAAACTATAACTCATTTTTTAAAACCTTGAATCATTAATCAAGATCACATTATCTTATAAAATAATAATATGATTTATTATTCATAAGGGTGATATTACTATTAATATTACTATTCATAAGATTTTGTTACTGTACACAAAAAAAACAAGTCGGTTCTTTCAGAATCTAAATAACTAACTAATCACAACCATAAGTGATCGTGTTCTTAAATTAAAATCATAAAATCAGAAAAAAATATTTTTAAGGGATATTTATTACTATATACATAAAAAAAAGTTTAATGCATTTTAATTTATTTTTAAAACCTTGGGGTGTTACATTCTCTCCACTTTCTGAAAATTGCAACCTCTTAATTTTATTTACTTATTAAATAAGTGAGGTTACTTTTCCCTCATAGCATTTTCATATTACTACATTACTTTTTAAACCATGTGGTTTCTCCATAAAACATTTACCTGGTGGATTACCTTATTTGGTAATACTTTTTCCCTCTGATCAAGATTCAGAACCGGTTTCTCTTCATATGAAAGGTTCTCTTCCACTTGAACTAATTTTGGACTCAATTCATGTGATGAATTTGGCACATACTTTCTCTACATCAAAACATGAAAATAATTATCTACCTAAGATAAACTCCAAGTAAAAGATACTAAGTTGGTGAATAGTCCAACTTTATCTAGGATTTTATAAGGTCTAATAAATTGTGGACTTACATTTCCTTTTTTACCGAATGCATAACATTTTTCCATGGTGAGATTCTAAGAAAAACATGACCACCTACCTCGAAATAAAATTCTTTCCGCCTTTTATCTACAAAATTGCTCTATATACTCTATGATGTCTTCATATATCGCTGGATCAACTTCACTTTATTAGCCATTTCCTCTACTAATTCTAGTCCTGTCGACTTTTTTTCTCAAACTTCATCCCAAAAAGCAGGAGTTCGACATCACTTTCCATATAATGCCTCAAAAAGTTCCATCAATATACTGGAATGAAAACTATTATTATAAGAAAAATAAAATAATGACAAATTTTGATCCCAACTTCCCATGTAGTCCATTGAACAAGCTTGAATCATATATTATAAAGTCTGAATCATTTGTTCTAAATTATTATCTCATTGAGAATGGAAATCTATGTTGAAATTTAATTTTGTTCCCAACGACTTCTGAAGGCCACTCCAAAAATTAAAGTAAACTTGGGATCATGGTTAGATATACTGGAAATAGGAACACCATGTAACCTAACAATCTCTTTTAGGCATAGTCGAGAAAGCAGATCCAAAGAACTAGTATCTTGAATATAAAGTAAATGAGCATCTTTAGTCAGTTGGTCAATAATAAACGAGATTAAATTATTACCTCAAGATGTCTTCGATAGTAAAATAATGAATTTCATTGATATATTCTCCTAATTCCACTCTGGCACTAGAAATGGCTGAAGCATCCCCTTCAGTAATTGACGCTCTGCTTTTACCTATTGACATGTCAAACATTTCATGTTAAAATATGAAATATCCCTTTTCATTCCATCCCACCAGTAATATTCTCGATGGTCTTTGTAAATCTTTTTTATTTCACAATAAACTAAAAATAGAGAACTATGAGAATCACATAACAATTATTTCTTCAACTGATAATCACCAAGAATACATAATCTCTTCCCAAACCTCAAAACATAATCTTTAACAATGTCAAATTCTGGTAACTTACCCATTTTAACAAATTCTACCTTTTCTATAACTCACCATGTTCTTTGTTCACTTGATTAATTCTGTCTGACATAGATGACTACACTGAAACTTGAAACAAAATAGAGAAATTTTCTACACCAAAAACTTCTAAGCCAAAATTCATCAAATCATTAATCAAGGGATCATGTTCCAAATGTAACATGGTTAATGATGCATTTTGTTTTTAAATCAAGGCATCTTGAACATTATATTTTTTTCATGGATGGTAATTGATCATGAAATCATAATATTTTATCAATTCAAGCCATATTATTTTCATTTTGTCTAATTCTTTCTGAGTGAAAATATACTTTAGACTTTTGTTGTCAGTATAAATTTTACATTTGGCTCCGTATAAATGATGCATCCAAATTTTCAAAGAAAAAACCACAACTGACAATTCCAAATAATTTTTGGGATAATTTACCTCATGAGGTTTTATTTGCCTTGAAGCATAATAAATTACATGATTATTCTGCATTAGAACATAACCATGTCCCTTCAAAGAAGCATCACTGTAGAAAATAAATTCACCACTTCTGGTAGGTAGGGTCAAGACTAGAGAATTCACCAATATTATTTTAAATTCTTTAAAACAATCATCACATTCATTTTTAAGGATGAATTTAACTCATTTTCAAGTTAACTTAGTCAATGGACTCAATTTCTGTGCAAAGTTTTAAACAAACCTCTAATAATAGCCTACTAAACCAAGAAAACTATGAATCTCATTTATATTTGTGAGTCTTATATTTTAATCAACAAACCTTATTTTAGCAGGATCTATAGTTATGTTGTAACTCCACAACATTAGTTACCCAGAATCAGTGCATTATTTTAAATACATTGGCATTAATATAAGGAATCAAGTCCTGAAGTACCATTAAGTTTTGACATCTTGGAAAATCGATTATATACATGAATGATATGTTACACTTTCTAACATAAAACACAGCATAAATAATCCATTAAGAATTTTATTATTTCTTAATCTTAACCCTTAATATCAATCATAAAAAATTTCTTGGCATCCTAGGAAAATAAAACATAATAAAGGGGTGAGCTCAGATGCTCAGTAAGGTTAAGTAATAAAAAGGAAGCAATAAAAATTTAAGGCAATATATATGCTAAAAAAATATTTTTAAAACATAAACTTGAATATAATTTGGAAAAAATAAATCAAAATTACCATATAAACTTGCACATGTATATTCTACTAGTTGAATAATCACATGTAATAACTATTTCATAATGAGGGAAAATATAATGCCAGATATAATAACTACTATGTCAATGCCTTGTGCCAAGAACATTCACAACTATTCTCTCAAGGCCTTATTCCAAGACACTAGTTTTTCTCTTGAGACCTACCGATGCATTGAGGGGATATAGCGGTCCCCACCCATTACATACTAACTTGAATGAATTCCTCATATGAAAAGGGTGAAACATAACATAATCATTCGTATTAAAACTAGCATATGAAATGTCAATACTATAACCATAAACCATGAATAGTATAAAAATAGAACATCCAAATTCAAATATATCATAAATCATTCAATACAATATGGAATATTGTATTATAATAAATTAACCTCAATCAAGAATAATATCTATTAAAGGATTTTGACATAGTTTAAAATTATCAGTAAAACTCTTTTAGAGAAATATCCATTTTTTACAAAAATCTTTTAAAAGTCACATAATTTATAAAGTAATTCATTTAAAATATATTTTTGAATCAAATTTTCCCATACCACATTGAAACTTCTTAAATGAATTAACATTTTTAAAGAATCATTTCCTTATAAATAAATCTTTAAAATCATTTTCAAAACATGGACATCAATTAAATAGATTTAGAAAAATAAATACTTAAAACATTGAAAATGATGATATATTTAAATAGTCCCTTCCATAAATCCATAAAAGATTAATTTTGAAAACAGTTTTTATGAAACATGTACATTGATGATAAATATTTCCCAGTAGATACTTATGTATAAACAACCTTGAATAATAATGAGATTGTGAAATTAACCCTTACCTTAGGTCTGATACTCTATATACATGTCTGATACTCCTCTATAATGTTTTTAAACATATTATTAACTTACATTATAATCATAATAATATTTATGATATCATATATTATTCTTTTATGACTTTATATTACCCATTTATGAACAATTCCAAATTAATGCAAAATTTCGGGTAATATCACTTTGTTTATCGTACGTGTTTTGACTTGTTATTCTTGATCATATTAATAATATAATTATTTAATTACTTATAGAATTTATAATATGATTTATATATCATATATATTCATAATATAAATATATATAATAGGTATACATATAAAATGGAATACACCATTCATGGAGACGGTAGGTTGTATGTACGTGTGAACGATGTTTCTGTTTTCATATTGTATTGAGGACAAGTAAGTGAATGAAATATAAGTAAATAAATATATATTTTTTTCCAATACCATTACTAGGTAATATATTTCAAAATTATTAATAATATATATTTTCATAATAATCCTTGAATGGTTAGGATGGGGAACAAATCTCATCGCATCGTGGAGACGGTAAGTCGTACGTACACACGAGTGGAAATACCATTCCATTGATGATGAAAATAGTATGTAATTGGATGGCATATTATATATAAATAATAATTAATATGTTATATTTATTATTTAAATCAATTATACTCATTATTATACCCATCGAAATAATGAAGTGTGGAATAAAAAATTACACAACGATGTGGAGACGATAAGTTTTACGTATGCACGTATGGTGACTTTGTCATTTTTTGGATGGATAGAAAAATGAATACGGTTGTACCATATTTCAAATAAAATATCAGTATGTATAAGGTAATGGATTTATTATTTTATTATAGAAACAACAAAGTAATAGGAAGTATAATAAGAAAATAACATTGAAAGTGGTGATGAAATAATTACCTCTTATTTGGGTGATTCCTTTTGATTTGAACAAAAGGGCTCCATAAGTTGACATTATGATCAATTTAAGGCCTCTAGGCTAAATTGAGGGTATTTTTGAGGATATTAGAGTTGTTTATGGATGAGAAAAATTGCTTTTGAGGTGTGAATTTAAGAGAATGGGAAGTTCCCTTTTATAAGAGTGGTGAGGGGAACTTTAGGAAAATATTAAATTATTAATTTATTATAAAATTATTTTTAGTTTCTCATAGATCCAAATGGATTTATATCAAGGAAAATATGGGGATGTGTCTAAATTCTCTAAAAAATAGTGTTTAGACACGTTTATGTCACCATATTAACCTTATATTTAAGATTTAACTCTAAGTGAAATAGTTTAACTTTTACCATGTCTTCTTGTATTTTTATACTGCATGGTTAAAATAGTTACTCTAAAATTTCAAGAGACCCTAAAGTGGTTCATTAATGACATATGTAACACTATCTAAGTCATTTCTTTGAATCTTAGATTTTAAGGACTATTATATAATTAATTAAAATAGTATTTTTTTTAAAAACTTATTTATGTCTATTTCGACACTATTTTGTATTTGGTTTTGGCTAAGCACATCACAACTTGATTCCTTCCAAAAAATACATTTAATAAACTCTAACATTTAATATTCACCTATAAAATTCATGTACGGCATAAAAAGTTTCAATTTACATTTATTTTAATATTTATAATATCATTTATTTTAATATTTCATTAATAAGGTAATTATTGCATCATCATTGTGTCATAAAAAAATTTAATTATATAATGTATAAAAAATATAAATAAAATACAATTATGTAGGAAATATTTTTATATTTCTAATTAATATTTATAGTTGAATTTATCTTGTGTATAACCTAATATTAAAAATGGTTTAGCTATTAATATTTTAATTTAACACTTTTAACTCTTCTTTAAATAAAATATAGTAAATGTCTTAATCTAGCCCAAGTAGATCAAAAAGGATCATATTTTTGTCCAATGGTTTATTTTGGTCGAAATACACTTATCCGATAGAATTGGGACATGTGTTGGGGTAATTTTGTATTATTATATTATTATTTTTACCTTTAATTACCCTATTTACTTTTAACCGTGGTAAATAAAATTCAAAAGTTATTATTCACCAGAAATTATTTTCATCCTATTGAACCACATTTTACTTAATTATGACAACCATTTCTATCAAAATTCTCAAATTCAATTCACATAAGTGGTAAAATTATGATTTATGCAAATTTGCAAATGTGCCTATAAGGTGGGTAAAAGACGTTAAAAAGTTCAATAAAATTTTATATATCTACTCTTATTATAAAATGACTCCAATGAATTACATTAGACTAATATTGGTATTATGTATTTATTTTTACATTAAGACAAATTTTAATTTAAAATAATTATTTAAATGAAAAAGTTTGTTTTTATGTATTATGCTGTATTTTTCACTATTAATCAAAAATTTAATGTTTTCAGAAAAAAAAAATCCCCCCAAATATTATATTGATATTCTAAATACAAAAATGAAGTCTATTTTACCAAATTTAATTTTTATTAGTGTCTAAAATTAATTTTATTATTGTTCACAAAAGAACAATGAAGTAGTTATTTTAAGAAAATACTTTTTCTATTTGTACAACTATTTTAACAAATCTTATACATTTCATTATGAATATGTTTTAATTATGTGAAAACATTTTAATTAAAATTAAATTTTATTTTTTACTATTCATATTCCAATATTTAATTGATAATTAAATATATTGTTTAAAAACTTATAATACTAATGTATTATTTCGCAAAAACTCAATCTTCCTTATAACACAAGACAAGTTATTGTAGTGTGCAATATAAGACATTAAAATAATTTAAGGAGATAATGTACTATGAAATTATGGGGTGTTACATTCTCTCTTCCTTCAATAAATTCTGTCCTCACAATTTGAAATTGTTCATCAAAAATTAAAGGTTGAAAATAGAAAATACCTTTGTGAAAAAACCTATATTGGAAATAGGGTTAATAAAATTTACATTTAATAAGAGGGAAAGGGAAATGAAAAAGTCACCACCAAATTACGATTTAGAATATGAGAACATTGGTTACAATTAGAGACAAATGATTGGAGAAAAAATTGTAAATATTTATAGGGAGTAATTGTGGTCATCAATCATAAATAAGTGAATACTAAATGGAAAATTTAGGGCCTCAAATCCATAATTCTATGATGATTTAAAGTATCATCGGTTCAACCAAACATAAGGTATTAGGATAACACATTTTTTTAGATACATTTTTTTAAAAGATGGTGGATTAATTTACTATCAAGATAAGAACTCAAGAAAACATATTTGATTTCATTACCTTTCATAATCATAATTTCATCATTTGGTTGTGCTTCGATCTATTTTCATTTCATCCCTTACACTAGGAAATAAATGTTCAAAAATGATTTTTTTGATGCTTGAAGCACATTTGATAAATCATAAGATCCACGAGTATTTCCTTAATCCTCTATATGTTTCCTGAAATCCAAAAGGTTAGGTCAATGTATCAAATAAATTATACTTTAACCTCAAACTAAATATCATGTGCTCAACTTAATCCATTCCAACTGTTAGAATTATCCATAATACTAGTGTCTAAACTCACAGTACAAAAATTTATATGGGAGGTAAATATAAGGAATATCTCTTTTTTCCACAAAATAAAATTTGAAATCCTTCATCATGTATTCTCTTAAATCATAGTAACACCCTAAATTACCATAAAACCTTGTAGAATGCATTCATGTTCCCTTATTCCATATAGAATACTAGATATACTCCTTATATCCAAAAATGTTTTAAACTCCAACAATGATGGAATAAACAAACAATTAATTAGTTCCAAGGTAGTCAAGAATATCTAATATAATTTATCCAATTCAATCATCTCTAATTCCAAAATCACTACCTTAGTATCAGGACCATATTAATGTTTATCTTTCCTTCGACCATGTATTTTCCAAAACGTTTAACTTGTTATTGATTTAATTTTTTAGTACCATACAATCTCAAATCTCCAATAAAATAGTATTGTAGTACAATCCTTATTTATTTATATAACCAATATATCATTGAATCCACACTCAAATTAAATAATTCTTCAATCCAGAATCACTCAAACATTAGTTATTCCACATTGAATATAATAACATCTTCTGCTTGACCTTGATCCCTTTGATTCTTCTGAGCTATATTTCCTTGATGCTTAAGACATATTTTTGTGTAATTCCCCATTTCACTACAGTTGAAACACTGAATATTAGTCTTTTATTTTTTCCCTTTTCATTATTTTTCCTGATGACTTTTTGCTCCACACTTATAAAAAACACCCAGTCCTTTCAAGAACTTCCTAGGATGATTCTTACACAATTATCACATATAGTAAAATCCTTATTTCTCTTCTTCCCTTTACCCATCTTTCTCTCTTCTATCCTCTTCTCCTCCAGCTTCCCTTCAAATCCATAGGACTCAAGTAATTCTTTACTTATCTTATTATCACATGATATTATTTTCACATATTATTAGAATACATGGGATTCTATTTCTCTTCTAAATGTTGGCATAAGACCATGAAAGATAGGATCCTTCTTACCCATTAGAACATGTATATTGGTGGGGTAGTCCTTCCTTCTACTAGGAGACATTTATAAACAATGACAAACACTATATTAGGTTATAAATCATAATTTTTAAGTCCAAACTAGTAAAATACATAACCTAAATTGAAAATTTTATGCATATTTCATCCATAATCACAAATAAGTTTCCTTTGAGGATATGTTTACTCATAAATCTTTCATAATGGTATGTAAAGAAAATATGAATTATCCTAAGTATATCCCCCAAGATTGTCAAACCAGGTGCGTAGTAAGGTTGTTGTTTTGTACCAGGTTACCCTAATTCAAGCTCGAAACACCTTGTCAGAATTTTCACTACTTCGTACATTTACACTAGAACCACATCCATTTGTAGTATCTAGACATTGATGTATTTCTTGAAATATTCGGGTAATCCCTACTTTACCAAAATTCTAGAGGGTTCTTCTATAGTTATCCTCAAATTATATATTAGGGTTTTATCCCTAATCTATGTTTTCTAATTATATTTCCTTGGTTTTAGCTAAACATCCTCTAATACCAACAGTAACGCCCCGACCCCAGTTACCAAAATCTAGTGCATTATTTTAATACATTGGCATGATTACAAGGAGTCAAGTCCTGAATGATTGATCTGTTTAGAAGTCTTGGAAAATAGATTACATACATGAATGATACATTACCATTTATAACATAAAACACATAATAAATGATCTCTGGATAACTCCATTATTTCCCTATATTAACCTTTCATATCAATCATAATACACTTCTTGGAATCCAGGGAAAATAAAACATAATAATGGGGGAGCTTAGATGCTCACTAAGGGTAAATAATTCAGCAGAAGCTATAAACTTTTAAGAAAAAATTTATAATAAAAACAACATCATTTTAAAACATAAACATGAACATAATATGGAAGAATTAAATCACACATTACCATATAAACTTACACATGGATATTCTACTAGTCGAATAATCACATGTAATAAATAATTTCATAACGATGGAATTCATAATACTGAACTTAATAACTACTATGTCAAGGCCTTGTGCCAAAACCATTCACAAATATTCTATCATGGCCTTGTTCCAAAACACTAATGTGTCTCATGAGACCTACCGATGCATCAAGGGGTTATAGCGGGCCTTTCTTGTCACATACTAAGTCCAATGCATTCCTCGTATTAAAATGGTGAAACATAACAAAATCATTCGTATTAAAACTAGTATACAAAATAGCAATACTTTAACTATAAACCATGAATGGTATAAAAATATGACATCCATAGTCAGACATAACATAACTCATTAAATAAAATATGGATGATTGTATTATAATTAATCAACCTCAATCAAGAATAATATCGAGTAAAGGATGTTGATATAGTTGAAAATGATCAGTAAAACTCTTTGAGAGAAATATCCATTTTCATGAAATAATTTAAAATTCACCCAATTTATAAAGGAAGTCATTTAAAATTGATTTTTGAATCAAATTGTCCCATGCCACATTGAAACTTATGAAATTAATTATCATTTTTTAATAATCATGTTTATATAATTAAATCCTTAAAATCATTTTGAAAACATGGATATTAATTTAATATATTTAGAAAAATAAGTCCTTAAAACATTTAAATTGTTTATATAGTTAATGATTCCCTTCCATATAACCATAAAATATTACATTCAAAAACATTTTTTATGACACATGGACATGGATGATAAATATGTCCCAGTATGTACTTATGTATAAACAACCTCAAATAATAATGAGATTGTGGAATTAACCCTTACCTTAGGTCTGATACTCTTTATACTTGTCTGAAACTCCTATATAATTTGTCTAAACATATTATTAACTTATATTATAATCCTAATAATATTTATGATATCATATATGATTCTTTTATGACTTCATATTACCCATTTGTTAACAATTCCAAGTTAATGCAACATTTCGGGTAATATCACTTTGTTTATCGTACTTGTTTTGAATTTTTATTCTTGTTAATATTACTTAGATAATTATTTAATTACTTATAGAATTTAAAATATGATTTATATATCATATATATCCATAATATAAATATATATAATAGATAGACATATAAAATGGAATACACCATTCATGGAGACGGTAGGTCGTACGAACGCATGAACGTTGTTTCTGTTTTCATATCGTATTGAATGGAATTAAGTAAATGAAATATATATATATATATATATATATTAAGTAGAATTATTATCTCATATATTACATAATTATTAATAATATTTATTTTTATAATCATCCTTGAATGGTTACGATGGGGAAGGAAACTTATTGCGTTGTGGAGACGGTAAGTCGTACGTACATACAAGAAACAATATCATTCTATTGATGGTGAAAATAATATATAATTGGATGGTATATTATATATATATAATAATTAACATGTTATATTTATTATTTAATTAAATTATACTCATATTATACTCATCTAAATAATGTAGTATTCAATAATAAACTACACCACGACGTGGAGACGGTAAGCCATACATACGCACGTATGGTTACTTTGACATTTATAAGATAAATAGAATAATAAATAAGGTTTTACCATATTTATAATAACGTCTCACTATGTATAAGGTAATTTAATTGTTATTTTATTATGGAAACAACAAATAAATATGAAGTGTAAGATGAAAAGAACTTTGAAAGAGGTGATGAAATAATTACCTCTTCTTTGGGTGCTTCCTTTTGATTTAAACAAAAGGTCTCCTTAGGTTGTCTTTGGGATCAAATTAATACCTCTAGGTTGAATTGAGGGTATTTGGGAGGATATTTGAGTGGCTTTTGGCAGATCCAAATGAATTATGAGGTGTGAATTTAAGATAAGGTGAAGTGCCCTTTTATAAGAGAGGTGAGTGGCACTTTAAGAAAATCTCGAATTAGTAATTTAATATAAAATTATTTTCGGTATCTAATAGCTAAAAATGGATTTATTTCGAGTATAATATGGGGGTGGTTCGCAATAATCTCAAAAAATAGGTTTTATACATGTTTAGGTCACCATATTAACCTTATCTTTTATATTTAACCCTTAGTTTAATTGTTTAACTTTTACCATGTCTTCTTGTATTTTTATACTACATGGTTAAAATAGTTACACTAAAATTCCAAAAGACCCTAAACTGGGTAATTAATGACATATATAACATTATCTAAGTCATTTGGCCGAATATTATATTTTTAGGACTATTATATAATTTATTAAAATAGTATTTGTTTTATAAACTTATTTATGTCAATTTTGAAACTATTTAGTATTTGGTTTTTGTTAAAGTCATCAGAACATGATTAATTTGAAAAAAATATACTGAATAAACCTTAACTTGTCATATTGACCTATGAAATTTTTGGATGGCATCAAAAGTTTAATTTACATTTATTTTAATAAATATAATATCATTTATTTTAATCATTCATTAATAAGGTAATTACTACATCATCATTGTTTCATAAATAAATTAAATAATTTAATGTATAAAAATTATAAATAAAATACTATGATGTAGTAAATATTTTTATCTTTCTAATTAATATTTATTGTATAATTTATCTTATTTATAAACCTATATTAAAATGTTGTAGTTATTAAGGGTTGAATTTAACACTTTACCTCTTCTTTAAATAAAATATAATAAATGTCCTAATCTAATATAAGTGGATAAAAAAGGATCATATATTTGTACTAAGGTTGATTCTGGTCGAAAAACACTTATCCAAAATAATTAGGACATTTTTTGGGGTAATTTTATATTATTATATTATTATTATTACTTTCAATTACCCTATTTACTTTTAACCGTGGTAAATAGAATTCCAAAGTTACTACCAACAAAAAATTATTTTCATCATATTGAACCACATTTTACTTAATGATGACAACTTTGTCAGTTAGATTTTTGGAATGCAATTCACAGAAGCTGTAAAATTATGTTTTATGCAAATTAGCAAGTATGCCTAGAAGGTGGGTAAAAGATGTTAAAAAGTTCATCAAAATTTTATATATCTAATATTATTATAAAATGAATACCATGAAATATATTAGACTAATATAAGTTTTATGAATCTATTTTGATTTTAAGATAAATTTTAATTAAAAATAATTATTTAAATGAAAAAGTCGATTTTTATATACTATTTAGTATTTTCACTATTCATTAAAAATTAAATGTTTTCAGAAAAATACCAAAAATTCTCCATAAGATAATTTTTATATTAATAATTAAAAAATAATTCTATATTACCAAATTAAATTTTTAGAAGTGTCTAAAATTAATTTTATTATTTTTCACAAAAGGACACAAAAATAGTTCTTTTAAGAAAATTGTTTTTCTAAATATATTACAATTTTAATGCAACTTATACATTTCATTAAAATATGTTTTTTTATGTGAAAACATTATTAATAACATTTAAAAAAAATTACAATTTATATTATAGTATTTAATAGATAAATAAATATATCATTTAAATAATTATAATACAAATGTGTTGTTTCGCAGAATCACAATCTTGCGTATAACATAAGCCAAGTCAGTGTTGCATGAAATATAAGCTATTAAATTACTTTAATGATATAATGTACTATAAAATCATGGGTTGTTATATATGCCGTCTTTAGAAATAATGTGACCATGGAAAGAAATTTTATGCAACCAAAATTCACACTTTCTAAATTTTCCATACAATTTCTTTTTTTATGGTTTGGAAAACAACCCTTGGATGTTTTTCATGATCATATTTACTTATAGAATATACCAAAATGTCATCAATAAACAATACCACAAACTTATCCAAGAACTCATAAAATATTCTATTAATAATATCAATGAATACAACAGGTGCATTAGTTATCCCAAAATGCATAACTTCAAACTGATAATGACCATATCTAGTATGGAACGCAGTCTTAATTATTTTTGCATCCTTTACTTTCAACTAATAGTACCCCGACCACTGGTCAACCTTCAAAAAATACTATGCTTCCTATAGATGATCAAAAAAATCATCGATATGAGGAAAAGGATACTTTTTTTTAATATTAATGTTATTCAGGGATCTATAATCAATGAAAAGTCTCATTGAACAATATTTATTTTTAATAATCAAGACAGGAATAGCCAATGGTGAAGTTCAAGGTCACGTGAATCCTTTATTTATTAATTCCTGCAACTACTTTTTTAATCCCAGAAGTTAAATGTGATCCATTCGATAGGGGTGTTTATAAATAGGATTAGTATCAGGAACTAAGTCAAATTTAAACTCAACCTCTCGGTCAGGAATAACACTAGAAAAATCATAAGGAAAAGCCTCTAGGTATTCATTTACCATAGGTATATCATTAATCTAGATAGTTACCTTATCTTCAAAAATATGAGAAAGATAACTTTCATTTCCATCTTTTATCAGTTTCTTAGATTCATGATATGTTATCAATTGTATAGATCCAATATTGTACACAAACGGAAACTCTTTCTGACAAAAAACTTCTTTTCTCTACAATCTATCTTAGCATGATAAAAATAAATCCATTTCATACCCAGAATAATATCAAACTCTACTAGAGGCATTACAATGGGGTTTTAAGGTAAAATCCTTCCACATACAAGGATATGTATATTCTTATAACTTCTTCTTGCCAAAATATTTCTTCTAGTTATTTTAACCATGAGTTCTAGTTTCATTTCATGAGGTGGAATTCCAAATTAATCCAAAAAATTCACAAAAATGAAGGAATGTGTAGACCCCAAATCAAACAACACATTTGTAAAATCTGTAAAAACAAGAAATGTACCTGATACCACATCATTTGACATCTCAACATATGTTCAAGGGGTTGAAAAGGATTTTACCACACCTTTCTTCTTCCAATATTGTTGATTCTCTGCTTGAGTGACTAGATTCGGACAAACATTAGCAAAATGACCCAATTCCTTACACTTAAATCATCTCACCATCGGCTTATCATTAATATTAGGATCATTTTCCTTGCACTCATGAGTCATCTGTCCAAAATTTCCACATCAGTATCATTTCCTAGAATTTACAATACATTCACCTAGATTATTTCTACCACACTTTTCACAAGAAGGAAAATATATTTTCTTACCTCCAAATTTCTTTGAAAATTATTCCCCAATGTATGCCAACTTAACTGGTTATTATTCTTATCATCATGAGGAAAATAAATTTCATCAAATTTCATCTCAGCTTTTTCATTACAACGAACAAGTTTCTTATACATTTTAAACTCTCATGAAGCCAAAACACTTCGTAAAAATGGTTTAAAACTAGAGTAAAATCTATTAATTTTACAATAAATATCCCGTGTATAATCTGGTACATACCAGGAGAGTCTTGTAAAATTAGCTTCATATGCTGCCAAAGAATCAACATATTTCTGCTTTAGTTCTAAGAATTGTTTCTCCATTTTGATTTGAACATTTTGAGGAAAATATTTTTCTAGAAAATACTCTCAAAATCATCCCATTCCAAACTGTCAAGATCATTACTTTCTCTCGTATTCTTAACTAGAGACCACCATTGATCAGCATCACCTTCCAAATGATAAATGGTTAGTATTACCTTTTGATGTTTTTAACATCCCATTACATCAAATATATTTTATAGAGCATTGATCCATCCTTTGGCTATCACTAGATCTGTGGTTCCACTGAATGTTGGAGGATGTTGACTCATAAAATACTCCAAAAAAAGGCATGTTTCTTCATTTAGATCATGTTCCTCTCTATCATAGATACCATCGCTATTTGTTTCTTGATTAAACTAATCCATTTATATCTTAAACTAATTGGTTCCAATTCCCACAATTCCATGCTATAGATTCGGATAAAAATTAGTCTCTTAGTGCCTTCCTAATTCAGCATCCCTATTTCTTCTACGAAAAACCATTCTGAACACACATATCTTAGATTAAGCAATATGGTAATATTTAAATTATATAACAATTCAAATTACTATAGAGTAAAAATAATTTTTGGTATTAATTTACCATCATCCTAACCCCAAAAGTTATCTAAATCATCCTCTCATACCAACTATAAAGAATCAACCTTAAAACAATACATAATCTTGAGTTTTATACAATAAAATACATTCTTACACTTTGAGGATCTTTTTAGGTATAGAGTTTTAGAGAAATAAGGACAAAAAAATTATATAACATCCCATAACTATAAATGAGGATACTACAAAAATATTATCCACTTTTTCCTAAATATAAATGTTAAATAGAAACATAATTTCTTTGAAAATTATTCAAAAATAGTATCCACTTTTTTATTTTTAGATTAAGAGGAAGAGGAGAGTGAGAAAGATGATGAATATTTCCATAATCAAGATGAAAATCCTGAATATATATCATACTGGATATTTTGAGCCTCATGTATAAGTAGAGGAGAAGATAGTATAAGAAAAGATACGAATTGAAAAGAAAACACAAGAAAGTGAAAGGGCATTCTTACCTCTGGATCTCTTCTCCTTGTGACTCCCCATAAGGCCTCTGGTTTTCTTCTTTTAGTGAGACTAGAAGGTCTTGTACGTGGGGAAGAGCCTTGGGAAGGATTTTGGGAATAACATAAAAAACTTTTAAGGATAGATAAGTCTGATAGGAAGAGGGGAATGAGGGTGTTATTTATAGTAGAGGAAAGGATAGGTTTTCCATTATTTTAAATCATTTGTTTAATATTTTTATCAAGACTATGAATAGTGTTAATTCATGTGACCCCAGATATTAATAATTACATTTGATTTCGAATAAAGTGTGCTTAAATCAGCCTTGAATCACATATGACTTAGTAAAACAAGTATTTAGCATTTATCGTAATTTATCGTATTTTACTATTCATAAAAAAATCATGAATTTTAGAAAAATTTCAAAAAATCACTCTAACTGTTTTTCGACATGTAGAATTCAAAAATGAACATTATTTTTCTAAATTCATTTTCCAAAAATTATTAAGTTGGTTTTTAAATAAAATCATAATTTATTAAAAATCATAATTTTAAAACTATAACTCATTTTTTAACACCTATGAAATTTAATCAAGATCTCATTATATTATAAAAAAATAATATGATCTATTATTCATAAGTTTCATACTACTATTAATAAGGGTATGCTACTATTAACAAAAAAACAAGTTGGTTTTATCAAACTCCAAATAACTTAATGATCGCAACCGTAGATGACCATTTTTTGAAATTCAAATCATATAAGTGGAAAAATTATGATTAAAGGATAGTTATAACTATCTATGTAAAACAAAGTTTCTTGAATTTCAATTTATTTTTAAAACCTTGGGGTGTTAAACTCAAATTGCAAATTTTTAAAGAGATGTTTGATATTTATTAAGGAAAAATATATAATATTTTTAGAACCAGATCAAGGAGTGTGGTTATAGGATTTTTTAGTTGGTAATAAAGTAAATGTTTAGAAAACAATTAAAATTAGGGTATAAAAGATAATTTAAGAGTTAGATATGTTCTTTTGAGGTTTATGGAGATTATGATTTAACGTGATTCCTAAAATTAGATTTATATAGATCATAGAGGAACCTTTGGAACTAAGTATATAATTACAAGGATCGTATATGTTTTTAGAGTCTTGGATTTAGGAATCAGTCGAGCGCTTTTCTAAAAGGAAAAAAATCCAGTAGTGATTTCTTTTCATTTTATAAGAAATATTATTATTATTATTATTATTTTTATCATTTTAATATATCCAAATCTAGGGTAATCAGGATTAGGGAAAAAAATATTTTCCCTATTCTTAATTACTAAGTGTGAGAATAAAAATTATCACACGCAGTTATAATTGTGAGGAAAAAATTTAATTAGGGGGAATATAGCGACCAAGGTTTTCTAATATATATAATTGATTTTTTTCTATTAAATAAATAATATAAATATATATAAATATATATTTTATAAGGAAGTATTACAAATTAATATTTAATTTATCAGGATAATTTATGTCTAAATATATATATGTGTGTGTATTTAAAAAACTAATTTTAGAAATAAAAATATTTTAATTGATTAAACATATTTGAAATTCATCTGGAAATATAAAATAGTAATTTGAAATCAATATACCATGACATATAGGATTAGGTTTCAAAAATTATAATTAGATAGTATAACATGTAAAAGTGATAAACATAGTATGTTATATGAAAATGATAATTTAAGATAAGATATATAAAATTTAAAGTATTATTTGGAATATATATAGGAAATGGAATAATTTTTTAAGTGCGTGTAAATATATATATATATATATATATATTTGTGTGTGTGTGTGTGTGTGTGTATTTTTACATGTATATTTATATATACATAAGATATTGAGAATATATATGCTAATGAATATGTGTGTGTGTGTGTGTGGTAAAAAATAACCATGTACATATATATATATGTATGCATATATGTGTGTGTGCCTATATATATATAATTTATGATAAAATTTATGATTATGGGATATAAAATGATATTTAATATATATATATAAGCATATATGCATAGTATATATATATATACTTCTAACCATTATATATATACAAAAAATGCTTGAAAAAATGAAAAAAATTGAAAATGGAAAAAACGAGTGAGAAATTTTGAAAAAAGAATGTGTGTGTGTGTGCGAGGGAGTGCATGTATGATTAGGTAAAAAAGTATATATATATATATATATAGGTGTGTGATGGGTGATGGAAGTAAAAAAAATAAGAAGAAGAAAATATATATATTTATATATATACATGTTATATATATACACATATTTGTATTTATATATATAAGTATATTAAAATATATATATGTTAGAAATTGTATGTTATATATATTTATAAGTTATATACATTGAAAAATATATATTTTAAAAAATCTATGATATATATATTATATATTTTTTATATGTTTTAAATATATATATATATATGATAAATAATGTTCCTTAAGATTTAATGAATGAAAAAATGAAAACTAAAGAAAAAAATGAATAAAAACATCAATTTTTTAATAGGTAAAAAAAGTGTGTTGAAAAAGAAACCACTGCTTATATGTCTTCCCAAATAGATTTTATAAAAAAAATATAATAATAATAGTAGAATTAGTAATAATATTTTTATTTCACTTTGAATTTGGGTTATAAAAGAAACAATATTCCTTGAGCGTTTCAACCAATAAAGATCCTCTAAGTTCATCATAAAATACACATGTTTGCAATTGTGGATAAGTAGAGTGATTGAAGAAAATAAATTCCTAGGGGTTATTTTTCAAAAAGGAGAATTGTACTATGGTTATATTGACATTTAGGTAAGGGGAACCTATATTTTCAAATTATAATTTTATAATTTAAAACATTTATTTTATAAGGTATATTTATTTCAAATTTATATTTTAAATTTCCTAAGAAATGGATATTGAACATAAAGGGGAAAATGTTTTGAAATTTTAATGATTTAAAATTTTTCCAAAGCATCTTGTAAGTGGAAAAAATTTATTAGTTATTTTTTTATGTTTTAAAAAACCCTCTATGTATAGTAAACTAATTTGAACTCTCTATTTAAAATATTCCAAACCTCTCTAGGTTTAAAAAATTATAATTTCAAAGTTGGATTTATGTTATTTAAAAATTATCATTTTTTGTGAAAAAAATAAATTTTAGAAACTCTCGATTTAATTATTTTTTGTAAATATGATATATTTTATAAACAAATATGTTTTTATACATGGATGTTGTTTATGATTAAATTTTTATGTGTCTATTCACTTTTTTGGAATTGATGTTTCATTTTTATTTTTTAAAATCATCCCTCAACATGGGTTAATTTAAAGGTCTATTTTCTTTACTTTTATCTCCTTTAAATGTATACTGATTGAAATATATTTTCACTGATGTTGAGCATTTGAAATGAATTTTTTTTATGAATCAAATTGGTAAACAAAATCTATTAAAAATATTTAAAATTGAAACATTGAAATTGTAAATTAATTATGAGAGATGGAGATTAAACCCCTAATACTTGAGAGGAAAAGTCCTCAAGGTGAGGGATGGGGTCCTTTATAACACTTTAATGTTCTAGGTTTCCTCAATGATTTTTTAAACCTACTAAGTAGAATAGGATTTCATTTCAAAAATTATATTATTAAATTTTCAAAAGTGAATGTTTAGTTTTTTGAATGAATATTATAAATTATTATAAATTATATTAAATGTTTTTTTATTTCTAAATATATTAGTTTCTAAAGGATTCAAAAGATTATTTTCATTTATAATGCGTAATTTTTATTAAATTTATGTATTTTCTGTAAGTGAAAACATTTATCATAAATAATATTTCAAAATAATTTCATAATTAAATTTTTTTAATTTCAAAAAACTTATTGAGAAATGTGTTTGTCACCCTGATTTTCAAAATGTTTTCACATGGTGTTTATTTGAGAAGAGTTACTCGAGAAAAATTTATATAATATGTAGATTAGAATAAGAAAATCTTATGTTGTATTAGGGGATCTTATATTTAAAAAAAATTAATATGTGAGAAATGTAGTTTTTTTATATTTTTCTTAATCCACTAAAACATTAGACCCAAACGATCCTTATATTTTATATTTTTTAAGTGATGTTTAATATTTATTAAGGAAAAAATTATATAGTGTTTATTCAATACATCCAAGAGTGTTGGTATAGAAGTTTTATTTTACAATGGTATAAATTTTAAAAAACAAAGAATCCATATTTTTCAAAACAATTCATTTTTATAAAACACTTCACTCTATTTTCCAAACATAATGAAATCACATTAAAAATTAATTATGATTTAAATTAATTCCTAAAATATAAAGAATATCCTTCTAAAGAATTTACCTCAAATACAACATTGAATTTAGGACATTTAAAAAATTACATAATGGAATCAAAAACTTTATTAGATATATCATGAGAAATAAGGAGTTTCTTTTTTCAAATAATCCACCAAAAATGGTATCAAAATCACCATTTTCTGAAATTCCCATTTTTCCACTCAAACAAATATTTAAAACATCATGAATAAATAAATAACATCATAATACATCAATAAAAATCCAATTAAAATCATTAAAACATTATCAAATCCTTCTTAAAGTCATCTATAATAAGTGGTAATCACTTTTAGAGCTATCAAAAACCAACAGGAGAAAAAACTGAAAACTGGGAGGGATGTTGAGTTGTGCATGCTTTGGCCACATTGTTTGTTGGGTCATGTTCCAACTAAGTAGTGGGATCTATTAATTCCTCAAAACTAATACACAATGGCTATGAACTATTTACTAGATTACGTAATCTAATTATGTTGTTAGATTTTCACTAAGATATACATGTGAATGGATTAAATTTAGGTGCATGTATCTTCTCATTTGGTTTCATCAATTATAATCCATTATTAATGGATTAAATTCCATAAATAATTAATATATTAAAATTAATACATTTATTGAATGAATTAAATGAGTAATTCTACCTGGAATAAATGTATGTTGATATTTTTAATATGTGAAATTTGTTACATTAAATGAAATGTGTCAAGGATGGATATATAAAGGGATTAGATCCATTCTATTAGGTATGATCAATTTCTTGAAATCTTCCTAATTCTACCATCCTATCAAGATGTAGTTTATCATATGGTGAAGGTGTTAACACCAAGGATCCCCAAGAATCTTTCTAGGATTATTTTGTTGGTGTAATACCCTTAAAGGTAGGAGGCCTTCATATACTGCTCTAGTAATAAACATCACGTGTAATCCATCAAATATTACAGATATATTTTTTTTTATCCAAGTATGGACATTCATGTTCTTAAGTTATATTACGTATTTATTTTTTTGAGGATATATTATGTATAATATGTGTTTTATTCCCCTACCATTTATCATATGAAGATCCAAAAAACCCCTTAATGGTATCTGAGCTACGTTCTTTGATGAATCAACTTGTCTCTTTAAATTTTTTAGAATTATGAACTTTTTTGTAAAACATAACTAGAATAATCCAAATTAAAATTATGTTGAGTTCAATGTAATGTTATATTTGGTAACTAAGGTTATATTTTATGAAAAAATAACCTCAGGAAATCCCTTTTAGAACTATATTGAGAATCAATACGATCTCAAGAAAAACGTGATGATACATTTGTCTGATAATTTATCATACACAAGAGTGTGAAACTACATTATTAACATAAATAAATATGTGTTGCAGACTTGTAATTATATAAAATAGTTAAAAAAATTATATAGTTTGGGTTCAACTTACCGTAAGGGTATTCATAGCTTATGTCGTGAAAACATAGAACCATTGTCATTTTACTTAATGATACGTTGAGTGTTAATGTATTGTGATTTTTCTACCTAATATTTCATTGAGTGTCAACAAAATATGAAGTTTGATACTCTACTACGACACTAGGTTTTGAGACAACACAATGTCAAGTGGCTATAAAAAAATTAATTAAATTTAGTATTTAGTTAATTTTGATTAAAATCTATTAATTGTTTATAAATGATAAGTGTTAAACTCTGTAAATTAGGTTTTTTGATGTATAAATTTTACATGAAATAGTTCATATTTGTTTTCCATGCTTTTTATAAATAAATTAATTTTTTATTTATTAAGAAATATCGACTACAAATTGAATTAGATTATTTGTAAATTGTTTATAAACCATGGAAAAATATATTTTGTAATATTTATAAAAAGAATAAAAGTGTCTTATAAATTAAAAATAATTTTTTTTCTTAATTGATTAAATTTTTTTGAAACATTTATTGTCAATATTTCATTAATTTTAAATAGTTAATCTTAAAAATATATTTTCCAAATTTATATGGTTTATAAAAAATTTATAAATCATAGTTAAAGATATTTTTAGAATATTTTAATTCATAAATATTTTATAAGTTAGTTAATTTTAAATAGTTTAGAATTAATTATATAAATTTTTTTGAAACATTTACTAATATAATACTAAAAATATTAAATGTTAATATTTAAATTTCCATTTACCAAATTTTATGTCATGCATTGTTATCTTCAAACAAAATGTTTTTTTAGAGATTCTAAGAGAAATTTATAAAGAGTTTATAAATTATATAAATAAGGATAGAATATAAAGGTGATTATATTTATAGTCATGAATTGTTTAATTAAGTTTGATCCTTATTTAAGATAATATTTTGACAGTATAAAAATAAATATTTATTGTTGATTTTATCAAAGGTTTATATAATGAAAAGAATATGATATTCGGATTGTTTAAAATGTTTACATAAAATAAATTTAATTATAAAAATATTTTTAATTTATAAAATATCATTGAAATTTTATATAATATATAATATGAAAGAGTTCATATTATAAATAGATATAAAGTGTTTATATCCAATATAATAGAATATGCATATTGTTTATCTTGACTAAAAATGGTTATAGTAAGGTTTTTTTATAAATAGTTATAAATGGTAATTGTGAGGTTTTATAAAAAGAAATTATAAGCCTAAATTAAATATGAAATTTTCATATTATTTTATAAATAAAATGATTATTTATTTTAAGAAGTATTCTTATAGTTTATAAATCAATTATGAGAGATATGTTTTAGGATTTATATTTATTTTATCATCATATTTCAAATATGTAAATACACATTTATTTCCCTTGATAAAATAAAATTTAAATTTAAATTTTTATTACTTAATATTTTTCATGTTTATAAAATTGTTTATAGATTGTGAATAATATGTATGTTAAACATGAAAATTTATTTTATTTTATCATATTAAATAAAAAATTTATTTAAGTACTTATTTCATTATATTATTCATGTTTATAAAATTTTTATAGAATATGAATAAATTGTATTCTTTATTTATGAAATGAATTGATTCTAGGAGATATATCCTTATTTTAAATTTTATGTGTGACTCCCTAAAATTTAGTTTTCATCTTCCTTGTCCTTAATTTTTTATTTGAGTTATGATATTGTTGATAATTGTTGAATATAATGTGTCTATAATATGTATTAGAGATATCATTAATTGAATTCACTCATTAGTAATGTCTCATCGGGGAAAGGGACTTGGGGTGAGGCTTTTCATTGTCCTGGAGGCTTATTTATTATTCTACAAAGGTAAGGGGCTTTTTATATGTCTCTTTGTGATTACTTGTATGGGGATTGTCAATATCATATATCTTTATACCTTTACTTAAAAAATTTATTTACCTTATGTATATGATGCATTTGGATATGTATGATTATACTCGGATTTTATTTTTAGGTTTAGAACACAAACTTTTGGGTTTTGTATAGAGTTACACATTTATGGGATGTGAACACATTGGGGGATGGAATTAGGGATCCAAAACTAGCTTGTTAGAATCATGTATACACATATGAATAAAACATAAGAATATAAACATTTATTAAGATGAAATAGTTATATATTTAATATAAATATGTTGTATATTATTTTTTGAGACTTTAAATGATTTCCCCTGAAATATTAAGTGTTAGATTCTTTCCAAAGAGACACTTTTCAACACATTGATCATCCAACTATATAGTTCCATGCCAAATCCAGGTACATTTGGATTATATTATGTAAGGAAATCAAGTAGTGAGTTACTCTATATTGTCTTTATAGGTAGTTTCATTCTAAATCACAATTCCCCTAAAATAATATAACGTTAGATTTTTTTTTGGAATCTTCTTTAGGGTACACTAGCTGGAAAACCCTAACGATTGTGAGAAAAGATGAATAAATGTGATAATATCCATATTATGGGATTTGATAAAGGGTTATCCACCCAAATATCCAAGAGTAATAAATTATATTATTAGGATGATTCACTACCTAACTAATTAAGTGGTGAGATGAACACTAAATTGGACTCACTACTTAGTGAAATATTTATATTAACTTAATAAATATATATGATATATGGGGTTGTTATTTTAGTGGGACCATGTTCACTAAAATTCTTGATTAAAATATATAAGATATGATAGTCATTTGATAAATTCCTATATTCTTGATAAATAACATCATCAACATCAGAAGATGAGGTCAAAATTAAAGGAAGAAGAAAATTAAGGTAAGTAACTCTTGAATTAGGTAACTTAATAAATTTTCTTAAGTTAAAGAAAATTTTATGTCGTAGAGAAACACTTTCTTGAGTAACCACGTATTAAATTTATTCAAAAAATTAATCTGGATGCTTATAAAACATTGAATTATTTTTTTGAGGTTTCAATAGTATTATATGTTAAATGAAAAAAAGTAATTTTAGTATCTACTCATATCCTCAATGTGATTGATCATGCTATTGATATTCAATATAATTTGATATTATAATGATGTATAGATACTAGAGGTTTCCATAATATTTGTTATAGTTAATGAATTTATTCTATTTTTAATATATGGAAATGTTCTAACAAGAAGAATTAATTCAAGAAAACATTAACTGATATTCTCAAGTGATGATAATAAATGAACTGGTCATATGATGTCTATATTCTGATATTAGACAATACTAGTGGGTAAAGAATTAGAAAGTTAATTAGATAGTAAAATAAATTTTCATTAAGTAATCTAACCAAGGTCTTTGATACCTAAGGGGGTATCATGTGGGAGTAACAAATCAATATAATTGAGTTATTAAAAAAATATTTGAATGAGCTTATAAAACTATATTGAGAGTCCATATATTTTATGTCAGTTACAGAATTTAATTATTTTGTTTTAAAGGATATGCGATACAAAATTAATATTTTACAAGTGTTTAAAATATATAAGAGTTAAAAATAAAGGTAATAATTGTTAAAAAATCTTATTCAGGTGATGAAGTAAATAGTTTCTATATCATATATTTGATTATAAAGATATATTTCAATCTCAGAAGGATTTAAAATAATGGATGTTTATCTTAATCTGATTTGTCTTATATGATAAGGGATATTTTTTATTAATAAGTAGATGTTATGAATAATATAATATTATTAATTGAATCCACATGGTATATGATTCATCGGATTCTATATCATGTTTGAAAATAAGACAAGGGTAAAGGTGTTTATCCAGTTATTTTAAAAATATAAAGTAAATTTTCCTCCTCAGTCATCCATAAAATATTATAACGAATAATAATACTTTCAATTAAATGATATAAACACATATAATACCATATAATATATAGAAATAATATTTTATTTGTTAAATATTCCTATTAAAAAAAATGTGTTATTTCCTAACCCAAATAAGTTTGTGTTGAATCTTATAAAAATATTATGAGAAGGAATTTAATGTATAATAGAATAGTGGGAGTATATTTACAGATATATAAGTTCAAATTTAAATATATTAGATAATTATACTCAAAGATTAAGTGATTATACACTTAAAATATTAATGAGTTGGGATATGTGATAGTAAAGAAAATTTTAAATAGTAACATGTAGTTACAGTGATAAAATGAAAATCACTATTATTATAGTAAATTTATAAAGTGAAATTCACTTAATATACTTAAAAAATTAGATTATAATGGTAAATATAATTTTAAATGGATTCATTTATTTAACATAATAAATTAAATATAACCTTTCCTTGGAATAGTTTAGATTATTCTTGATAATAAAAATGTAAATGTTTACACTGACCTCAAGGAGAATTTGTAATAGTAGAAGTTCTGTATTTTATGATGATGTTAAAATTAGAAATATTTCTATGTGGATAAACAAAGATAACATCTTATCATTTGACTTTTTAAAGTTATGGAGTTTTATTATGTTCAAAGAGTTGAAATTTGGTAATATGATTATGAAGTCCCCCTGTTGTTCATACTAACTTATTTCATAGATACAACTTGGTGAGAGTATCATAGGATTTTTTTTATCAGTCATATATATATATATTTTATTGAAATTACATATAGATATAATAGGATAAAAAAACTATAAAATATAGCAAACATAAGGCTAAATTGTTAGTTTATAATATATGATATGATAAACATATTCTTATGTGTAGTTTTATACAGTATTATTAAATTTTTTAAGGAATATAATATATATCATGTTTTTATAATAAATAAAATATCCATTTATTATTCATTAAAGTGTGATAAAATTTACTTTACATGGACTATTTAATGAAATTATCTCTTCAAAGTACGACTTTGATTTATCCCTAATTGATGGTCATCACATAGTATTATGGGTTGTGGTGATAATTTATGATTATTATGAATCAAGTATCATACTCATTACAATGGTTTGTGTATGAGAGACATATAATAGATTCAAGAGTTTATAATTAGAGACTTATTACTTTAGTTGACCCACTTAATTATATCTCATGGAATATTATATGGTTATTTATATACTTAGGGGAATATTATTATTATTAATATTTATTACCTAAGGTTTTCAAGATACCTAGAATGTGAACCTTCATAATTTGATACCTTAATTTAAAAGTGGCTTACATAATATGGTGTTATATGGGTATAGTTATTGAACATATAATTGGTTGGAGCGCAAATAATATGGGGTTTTTTCCACTTGTATGAGGACTGAAGATATGTGTCCATTAATTTAATAAGACAGGGTAAATGCATGGACATGCTTAGTTAAGTTATATATGATGTTCTTGGATACTTGGATGAGTTACATGTGATGTACTAATCCGTTAAATGAATGAAATGTGATGTATTCATTTAATTGGTCAATCAATTTCAAAGAATCGAGAAAATAATAGTTGTATTATATTAGATTAACATGTTCTATGTCTAGTAATCAATATATGTCTTGGAAAAAGGGATCATATAGGTATACATATGATGTATATGAAAAATATTTTTGTGTACATGTTTTCATGGGGAAATAAGTTTGTTTGATAGGGATCACACAATAACCCTTGGTATCTAGAGTAGAATTAATTCTTTTCTAAAAGGAAATATTTTCTTACATCTATGAAATATGGATTTCATATTTTTGTCAATGCTATTATGGCCTGTAGGGTGACATAGTTAGGCCTCTATATAATTATTAGGTTTTAGATGAAGTGTTTATTCTAAAGTGAAGAGAGTATGATAAAATTGTATCCAAATGGAGATTTTGATAGATTTATAATGAGTTGGTAAGATTTTCATAAACTCAATAAGGGATTTTGGTGAAAGTAATAGAATGTTATATATGTACTAAAATATGTAAGTGAATGAATTTAATTTAGGTTTATATATTCTCCAATGTGGTTTCATCAGTTAGAATTCAATATTAATGGATTAAATGAATTAAATTCATTAATGGAATTTAATGAATAATTTCAATGGGAATAAAAATTTGTTGATACATTGAATATGAACAACATTTTTTCATTGAATGAATCACATCAAGGATGGTTATATAAAGTGATGAGATCCCTTCTTTTGGTTCTGACTGATTATATGAAATCCTCATGATTATATCATCCTCCTATGATGTACTTTATCATAAGTTGAATGTACTATAAACCTCTATGTGTTTATAAATGCTCAAGAAAAGTTTCTAGATCCATTAGTTAGTGTAATCCCCTTGGAGGTAAGAAGATTTCATATTCATTCCAAGTGATCAACATCAATTATTCTCTATAAAATATTTCTGATACTGATTTTTTTTATCTAGTTATATATTTTTATGTTTTTTATTTATATTATTTTTTGATTCTTTTGAAGATTGATCGGGAAAAATATGGGATTTCTTCCACTACCACTGTTAATGTGATGATCCCCCAAAATCCATCTTTCATAGATCCAATTCTTCATTTAAGTTCATGCAAAAATAAAATAGAACCCCAAAAATCAATTTGATAATTCATTGAGTATCAAATACCGTTATTCCACATTGCAACATGACAAATCCAGTAAAAACATAATCAAAATCACAAAATCGAGTCTCGACTACCCAAGACAACTTGAGGTTTTGAATGAGAAAGAGCTATCTAGACTCCCCCCGCACCTACCTTTAGATTCTTGACACCGTAATCATAATGATACCAAACTTAAAAAATAACAAGAGAGATTTTAAAGAACTTGGTCCTACTAAAAATTTAGGTATTGATACTATCTTCTCAAAAACCAGCATTAGTCAACCTATCATGTCACCATACCCAGCCTGCAAAATAGCTCAAAGGGTGTTTCCAGTCCCCATGGACTAGAAACAAATGCCTTTACATCAATAAAAAACATTGGTAATTATTTTTTACGGAAATTAGAGTAACTGTAATAGTCGATCATTCATTAAAACCCTCCCATGGGGAATTTTTATGTTAAGCTTCCATGAAAATAGGAATAATCACGGCCAAATAAACTAAAAAAATGTGTCGTGATCAAAAAATATTAACTAAAAATCAATTACTAGTAGATAAAATCATCCACAGATAAATACATGATAAAACACAGCATGAAAAAACTAAATACAAAAAAAGAGAGGTTGTCTTGGCTGATACAACAATGCAACCAAAAATAAAGCAACAACTAGACCACACCACTCAAACACATCCATGCAACCTATATTATCTCTCTAAATCCCAACTCACCCATCACCATTCCAATGAAAAATATACAAGATAAAATGGAACCTAGAACCTATATAAAACATAGGATCTTCATACAAGCACTCGAGTGTGTTTGCATAATGTTTACTAACAGGCCTGGCTAGATCTCGCCAAGAAGTCTATGTAATTCTTCTAAATAAACAGTTTACAAATACCAGTGTGAAATACAGTAAAGGAAAGGTTTTAAATTTCATAAATCCTAAAGAAAAAAAAACACATATCATTAATCATATGTAATGAAATACTAATATCTTTTATAGAATTACATGGAGTCACTAAATTATAAATGAAAATAACCTTTAAAACTTCTAGAGGGAGAACCATTGAAAAGAAAAAAATACACCAAAATATATTTATTCTCATTTCAAAACCTATAATGACTTGATATTTAACAAATGAATTTCCCTTTTTTAATTATTAAATTCCTTATTGTAATGTAGTTATAGAAAACACATGTACTACTTTGGTTTTTTTAGATTATTATAGTTTGTTGGATTTAAATCACTATTATGCATCATAATTATTGAAAATATAGTCATTTTATAATGACCATTAATACTAGTATATTAAGGGTTATGATAAAATCTAATTGATGTAGATTGAAGAAGTGATGGACTTCACCCGTAGGACTGTACCCTATGAAACCCATTTATCAGAGAATCTAAGGATGATGACTTCAATGGGCTTTATCTTTGAATAATTCCAAGATGGGATTCAATAACCTAAACACGATTCAAATTATTAACGGGAGAATTTAAATCTTATCAAGATCAAGGCCCAAACCATGTTCGTCGAACCACCCCAAGAATGTGTCACCATCACACACCAAACTATTAGGGTGTATGCTGGTGTAGTAAGGGTTATGTATCTATACCCTAGAAGTATGAATTTTTATATTTTCTTTTAAATGAAAAAATTATTATAATTATTCCTCTTTTATTATTACTTTATATATGATTATATAATGAGTTTGAAAAATAAATGATACGAATAAATCAAAAAATTATTTTCAAAAATATATAGTTTCTATAAAGAAACTCTATTACATAAATTCATGAATTTTATAAATAAATTCTATTTTAATAAAATATATGTATTAAATAATATTTATTAAATAAGAAAAGATAATATTATTTAATGAGTTCCAATTTCATTTTCATAGGGGTCAAAAAGTTACTATTGAAAAAAACTAGTATTTTCAGTAAAGAATGATTTTTATTTTAAATTTTAAATTATCACATTTAGAAATTTATTTTGGTATAATAAATATTGGTTTTAAAATTGGAAATTCAAATTTACCCAAATGTGATTTTTTTATAGTTTTCTAACACTTCAGAATATTTGATAAAAATTTAATATGATAGAAATATATGATATGTATTATGACATCATAAAAGAAAAAAAGTGATGTAAAAATATTATAAAAGGAATACACAACCATATATAATTCCCATTTAAAAATTTTTTTAGTTTATCTGATAAATTTTATAAATCTTTAATGAATCCTCCAAAATCTATATTATATTTTATGTTTTTAAAATCAATTCTTTATGAAGATAACTTGCTTACACATTAAAAATGGTATTAATTTACATTAATATGTTTAATTATTGGAGTCATAAAATATTTACATCCACTCTTATTTGGTAGAAACCATGGTAAAAACAATGAGATTTTTTTAGTTTTGATTATTTTTTATATACAGTCCAAAACCTAAGTTTATAAATTAATAAAGAATTTACCACTCTTTTACTATAAACAACAACCAAAAATCCCAATCCTCATCACTCAAAACATTTTTATCATGATTTTAATGTATATTTATTCCTCTATAAGTCCCTACCAAGGTGATCTCATCCTCCTACAAAGTACCTCCCAGTATTTTAGAAGCACCCTCTCAAGGTAAGGGATTTTCACCTATTTCTTTTAATTTAAGTACTTTCTTTTTACTAAGCCTTTAAAATTCCAATTTTTCAGGTTCTAATGTGTTTTTACACATAACTTTATTTTACTTATGATTCCTAATTTATTATAGACCACATTGTTCTCTCATTAAACCCTTACATGCATCTTTATATATAGTCATCATGCTGGAGAAATTATCATGTGATTTTCCATACCACTTTTTTTTGTTTTGAATACCCATACCCATTTTTACTCAAGGTTAATCAACTGGTTATACCTATTATTAAATTATTTAGGACTACCATTTATTTAAAATACACTCCTTAGTTATGGGATTAAAATTTATTAAATACTTTCTTATGTTGTATGATCTATATGGCACACAAATGAATGAACATGATATGAATGTGCAGGTGGGCCCAGAATTATATAGACCTATAATACATTGTTTAATGTTTTTATCTCATTAGATACCATGTATTGTGCATGGGATATTATCTCCAGCACACTATATTATGATTACTTTATTTTTAACTTTGACTTATGATTATGATGTCTTATATTATGTTGTTGTTGCATTCATATGTTTCCTTGATGTTATCATATTATATCATGATTTTATATTAATTTTTATGATTTTAATTGATTTTATATCACCTTGAAATACCACTTGACTCACTTCTATTACATTAATCATGCTAGGATTTTATTATCCCCTTATTAGGCTTTATAGTTCACCCTTTTCTTATGTACATACCCATGTTATCCCATGTGGTTTTGGAAGGGTGATGGATTTTTAAAATAATGTTGAGGAGTTTTAAATAATTTCATTGTATCCCTATTTTATGTTATTATTCTATGTATCCAATTTCCCAAATACAACAGTCTTATTGATCTTTCGAGATTGTATTAATTTGGTCTTTATATGATAAATCATGAAATAAAGTGTATAAATACATGGATTGTCATTGTTAGTATCATAGTAAAAGTCTAGTTATTTTTTGGGATTGGGTTTAGAAAGCTCAAATAAAATTCTTAGGGATAAGACTTAACAAAATAAAATCCTTAAATTTTGGTAAAGTATGGAGTAAGTGGTTTCCAAGCAACAAAATCATTGTCTCGATACTATAATTGGATTTTTCTCTAGAACAGTTTTAATTAGGGGTAATTACCCTAGAAAGGGGTAATTATATATTAACTCAATCATTACCTAGTTCATGATAAAGAGGCCTTACTGCACACATAGTATTAAACTCCCAGGTGATATGATTTGGTAAATTCACAAGCTCTTTATGATCTATTATGAAGAGACAAAATTCTTATTAAATTATATTTTAAGAAATACACCATCGATAACATAGATTTAAACCAATAAACTCAAAGGTTGAGTAATATATTTCATTTTTTAGTTATCCCTTAGTTGTTAATAGTTTCACTTTTATGTGTTTAACAGTTTAAAAAATTTCTTCCCTAATTTTCCCTTTATTCTAATCAATGGATGGTAATATGAGGAACCAAGTCAACAACCAATATATGGGTTCATGTGATATCTTCCAAAATTATATATCTAAACCAATGGGAGAAATAATTTGTAACTTCATGATAATACTTTCTCAATTAACTCCTGTTTTTAATAGAAACTTGAATTAACGAGAACACCCACATCCCTTTAAGAAATAGAAAGTTTCAATTGAGGCCTTTTTACAACAAGGGACTCAGAATTTCAGTGGATCTTTTAATCCCCTAATCTTGAAAAAATGTATCAACTCACCTGAAAATATATTCTTCGTCCTTCAATTCTCTAATAGGTAGTAGTCCATGATGATTAGTTATCATATAGAGGTATAATCTGAACAAAGGTAGAATTTGATCAAAAATACAAAGCTTGACGATGATATCAAAGTGATGGAGTTTAAAAAATTCATGAAAATGTATTTTGATAATTATTTTTCTCACACTCTTAGACTTAATATGGAGAAAAAATTTCATGGCCACAATAAAAATGATGATGAACAAATCAGGGTGTATAAGTAAAAATTCACATAATTTTTGTGCTATGCCTTTATCTTTGTAATTGACCTTGAATATAGAGTTGGCTACTTCTTTATTGGGCTAAAGAAGAACCTAGGGAATGATTTGTTAATTCAAGACTTTGACATCTATGAGACAAATTTCCAATGTTTCACCAATATCAAAATAGAGATTAGAGAAGCTCAATAGTTTCATGGGTAAACAGATAGGAAGTGAACAATATATTTTAATTCTATGTATGATTGAAAAATTCTTATGGTATAATGAAATTACAACATACCACTTGTAAAAAGTGTGGGAAGAATCATCCTAGAAATTTCATGAAGGGGATAAGAAGATTATTTAGGTGTATAAAGTATAGTAACCTTGCTAGATAATGCCGAAAGGAGAAACCCTCCAAAGTAGTGGAAGAAAAGAATTTTATAGTCAACCCTCAACATGTTATCTTATGTTTCAACTACAAGGAACATGGATATTCTATTAATCAATTCACTAATCCAAGGTTTATTGATGATAAATGATGACAATAACCTCCAATTCCTAGAGATCAAGGGAAATATTATTTCATCACAAATTTTGAGTTTGATCCATATAATAAAGTGGTGATAGGTATGCTATTTATTAATTCAAGTATTAAAAATGTATTATTTTATTCTGGTTTTATGCATTATTTCATATCACCCAAATTTAGTAGAACTATTCAAACAACACCTCAAAACATGGATGTTGAGTTATTGATGAAGATGGAAAATGGGTAAATTATTACATCCCAATCATAAAACTCACCCCCTATAAAAATATTTGTTTAATTTTTCAAAGAGTCTTGTGATTATCCTATTAGTGGAATTCAATGCTATTTTGGGCATGGATTGGATTTCCTCAAATAGATTTGACATTAGTTGATGAGATAAGGATATCACACTATGTATCATAAATTTACTTATGATTCTATACAAGTTAAAATATGAGGTTTAATATCCTTTGGAATCCTAATCTCATGTATCGGTATTTTTGGATTATAATAAAGTGTATCAAGATCAACTGATTGAGAATATGTAAAAGATCATCCTTGGTGACATGATAATTGAGAGGGAATTCAAGGATGTGCTTCCTGAATAATTTTTGGGTCTTCAACCTAGATAAAGGGTTTAGTTCTCCATCTAACTAATACCTATATATTTTAAAACAACTAGGAATCCATATAAAATGGCTACTATTGAATTGGAAAGTTAAAGCAGTAACAACAGGAGAATTTGGATAAAGGGATTATATGCCCAAGTGATTCACCATCAGATTTATCGGTCCTTTTAATCAAGAATAATGATGGGTTAATGCACCTATGAATTGATTACTATGAGCTCAAAAATATTACAATAAATAAAAAGTATCATCTACCATGTATTTATGTCTTATGGTCAGCTATATGGATCCCAGTACATCTCCATGGCGGATCTTAGGCTAGGATATTATCAAGTAAAGGTGAATAAATAGGATATCCCCATGTCTTATTTTAATATAAGGTGGGGGCACTATGATTTAATAGTAATGACATTAAGACTCATGAATTATCCACCTATCTTTATGGACATAATGAATAGAGTATTAGGGATTACCAAGAAAAATTTATGGTAGTCTTTATAGATGATATTCTTATCAACTCTAAAAGAAAAGTGGAATATGAGGAGAATTTAAATGATATACTGAAGACCTTATAAAAAGAAAATTTCGATTAATAGTATAGAAAATTTGAGCTTTTTAAGGATAAAATAACATTCTTGGGGAATGTTATCATCAGAAAAGGGATATTTGTGGATCATTCATAAATATTGTCAGTTAAAGGATGCCATAAACCAATATTTTTTGTGGAAATATATAGTTTACTTGTATTTTTTGGGTATTATCATCAATTTTTTAGAAACATATCATGATTTAAAATCCCAATAATTGAGATAAATCGAAATGGTGTTGATCTTGTCTGGAAAAATGAATTCAAGGAGATATTTAAAGAGTTAAAATGAGGATAATCATTGAACCTGTGCTCACATTACCCGCTAGTGGGGATGGATTTGTAATCTATAATAATACCTATAAAAAGGTCATGGTATATGAACTAATTCAAGATAAAAAAGTGATAACTTATTCCTCCCACTAGTTATACATCCATAAGAATAACTAATCAACCCATGATCTATAATTGGCTACACTGATCTTGATATTAAAGATTTAGAAAAAAATTCTCTATGAGGTGAAGTGTGACATATATACAGATCATAAAATTCTCAAGCATATATTCACATAAATGAGATAAATATTTTCTCACTAGGGTGGTTAGAGTTCATCAATGATTATGATTATTAAATCCATTTCCTTCCAAGGAAATAGATCAAAATGGAAGATGATATAAGTATAAAGGATCTGGAAACCCTATCCATGATAAGGATTAAAAGGGATATAATCTTCTTGGACATGCGAAGGATCTAAATGGGAATAATATGTAATGAATCGGCCCATTGGTACCTACTTGGATGGTGGTAACCTATATTGTTACATCCCTAGTCCTGCCTATAATAGGCTAGGGGTTCGTGACAAGTGCCAAAAAGGGATGATATAAAATGTAATTCCTTAGCCTAATGTACCTACACACACCACCAACTATATCCATGAAACATTGTAGATGAATATTAAAATATAGTATTATCTAGATTAAACCATTCATGTAATAATCTCTACGTAATACAAGTGAGTTTGATAGAGTCAAACCAAAGTGTAAGGGGAAAAAATATACGTTTATCCCAAAATAAATTCCCAGCCTAATAAAAATTGGAATGAAAGAAAGCTAAGAGAGATTGTCTCCTAATCTTAAATACTAACCACCATATGTAGACTATACATCTGAGTATCACTATGATATACCTATGTTTCTATTTAACTATCCATCATTTTCATAAGACATGAAATGTGTGGGAAAATATCATGCTTGGGTGAGTAGAAACATACCCAATATGACACCCCCGAATACTATAAAGGGAGAAATTAAAATATATAGAAAATTCCAAGTCCATCCCAAGAAAATGGGAATGAAACCCATATATATATATATATATATTCTCATAAGAAACCCAGATGAGAGAAAAAGGGGACCTCCATATCTACAGCTCATCACAGGATGATGAGTCTGCCTGCAACTCCAATGTTACATCACTGATGCACATCATATTTCATGTTTTTCTGAGAAATCCATGTGAAGGGTCCACACATCGCCACAGCTCCACATCCCAATGGGGTAAAATATATTATATAGGACCCTCAGCATAGTACAAAAAGGGTATTCCACTAAAAATATAGAGAAATCATTCCTCGGTGTGATAGGGTAGTACCACTCAGTTGATAGATAGATGACAATTTTCCTAGTGTGACAATGGGATTCCGATCAAAGCATTGAGGACCCATACCCTAACATGATAGGGGTGTCACTCGATACATATAGATAGAGGAACGGTGCCTTAGAGCATCAAGGGAATGTCATTGTAATCATAGAGTACATGTTCCCTAGTACCATAGGTGTTTCCACTTAGAGGGTAGAATCCCTTTCCCTAGTGTCATTGGGGGTACCAATCAACTAGTTCAAGTATTATGGGGGACATGCACCCTCATGCAATAGGGTTGTTTCCAACCCCTACCTCTCTCTGATGATCATGTCGGGTCATTACTACTGGTCTAGCATTGCCCAAAGAAGCTTCATTTTCTCAACACCTCACATTATATCTTGAAGGATACTAACAAGGATATCATCACATTCTATGTGGAAAACTACTCAGGATAGGTTACTCACAAGCCAAAATCCATGTCTTGGTAAAGGAGATACACAATGTTTAATTCCCTGAGAAGAGTACACTATGTGTACTAGGGTCACAGAGTGTGTGACCTCACCTAGAATCCTTATAAATTTTTTACTAACACATATCTTGTATGGTCATATAGTTCTACACGCAATGTAATGGTAATTTACGGTGTGTTTTGGCCATCTGGGGCCTATTTGTGTTCTCTTGATCATGCTCGTTTACTTAGGTGTATTACTGTATACCTGGCCTTGCTTGAATATCAGGTTGTACACTTGTACCACTAATATTTCCCATGTACTATAGGAGTACACAATGTGTATTCTAACACGGGTTCATGGGAGTCTGTAGCTGGAACACATCTTGGATGCTTGAGTAGGGCCACACATCATGTGTTCCCACCACATGATGTGTGGTCTTTAACTCTACTGAAACCCTAGCCTCCACAAGAGACCTAGACAACATGACGTGTGTTTGTCTGGGTACACAGTGTGTATTCCAGTTTTATTCAGAACCCCATATTTCTCAATGCAGATACCAGATATGTCTTCTCTGCCATAAATATGGTGTTTGAAAACTCAAAATAGTTGGGGGACATCTCCGGCCATTGATTACCAGCCTCTCAGTGGATGAAAATCGGATTCTGATCACCCTTCAATAATCTACCACACATCCCAGTCACCTACAATCACCCATCACCACTTTAGATCCTAGATCTAAAATCATCACTAGTGTTCTATCCTAATCCATCTAAAAATCATCAAATTGATTATTGTTCGCATAACTACTATGAACGGTTGGGGAAAATGCTCAAGAATGAATCATATCCCTTGTTGGCCAGGTTTTATTGTCCAAATATCATATAAATGGAAAATTAGGGTTGAAAACAAGCTGCAATAGATAACATAAATAGATTAACATGACCAATAAATTTGTGGGGCTCATGCGAAGAACAAATAATTAAAAAATCAAAATTAAATAAAGATACATGTATAGTTTTTTAATCAAAGGTACTAAAACAAAAATTGACAAGACATTCCATGATTTAGGATCAATCATTGGTGAAGAATTTTTTTTCCAGTGATGAGGATAATTCATTACGTTTTCTACCTCTAGATCTGACTCGATCAGATTTATTATCAATATCTGATCTTGATCTGCCAAAAAAGAACATCCACAACCTACTCTAAAATTCCCTTATGGTTATTCGGCTTGCCCTAGTAATTTTTTATAATAATGTATAAATAGATTAGTTTAGGTTGAGGATATTTAAAATAAAATAAATAAATTTAATTATTTATTTTAATTAAATACACCACTAATGGTTTCCTCTACTAGATGTCTGATTTTGACCAATCATAGTTTGTTCTAAGGATAAATTCTACATTTTGTATTAAACCATGATCTCATATTGTTTATCTGAGGTCCTGAATATTGGGAAAAACAAGATGATTCACATGTATGATATAATATAATTAATATTTTTAACATATCAATTTTGAGACTCTCTAGGGCCCGTAATCTCATGCTAACTCATCTACTGGATCTGAAAATATTCCTTAATATATTCTAAATCCTTACATGAAAAAATTGAGTCATTAAATTCTACCCTCCTTCAAGTATTTTCACCCTAAAAAGCAGGAGCTAAAAAATGTGGGGATACTGATCCCACATCTATCTCACACACTCCTAGAAGCTCTTCTATACACTCATGTGCTACTAAAGCACAAGAACCAAGGTAATTTCCCTTCCTCACAAGATCTTCTCCTACCAATTCTTGATTTCCATCAAGTACTCTATCAAGGTGGCTCCATCCTTGATTTCCATCTCACCCCAGTCATTAACATGGGTAGGTGTGTGCACGTATATCCTCAGATACGAAACATAGATGATATCATACATTTTATCCAACTATGGTGGTAAAGCTAGGTGGTAAGAAACATATCTAACCCTACGTGGGATCTCAAACATCCAAATAAACCTCAAGGGTAGATTTCCACCTGGTAAAAACCTTCACAATCCTCATCATGGGGTGACTCTTAGGAAAACATGGTCTCCATTCTTGAACTCAAATGGAATACAATGTCAATTTGTGTAAGATTTTTTCCTACTCTGGGTTATCCTCATCTGCTCATAGATCACTTAAAAATTCTTTTTCATCACTTGCGCCATATCTATCTCAACAGGAGATGTCTCCAAATCTCAATCCAATAAAATGGTCACATACAAGGTCTCATGTATAGAGCCTCGAAAGGTTCCATGCCAATAATAGAATGATATCCTCGAAAGGTTTCATGCCAATAGTAGAGTTATGGCTACTATTATTAGAAAACTATACTAATGGAAAGTGATCCCCCCAAATTTGGAAAAAGTATAACACATAATCCCTCAGTATATCCTCCAACACTTGGATAGCTCACTCAGTATTCTGATTGTTTTGGGGGTTAAATTCTATACTCATCCTCAAATAGGTCCCAAAGGACTCCAACAAGCATCTCCATTGTCGTTACATGAACCACCCATCACAGCTAGAGAAAATCTTCAAGGGTACCCCATGAAGCCGGATTATATCATGAATGTACAACTTCCCCAGACTCTTCACCCAAATTTTCTCCCTTATAGAAATGAAGTGTTCTGACTTAGTATATTGGTCAAAAATCACCCAGATTGCATCATGGAATCTTACGGACCATAGAATCCCTATCATAAAGTTGAATGATATGTCATCCCATTTCCAATCCATGATCTCAAGAGACTACATAAAACATACCAAAACTTGGTTCTCATCTTTAAACTATATACATGTAAGATATGAGGAGATGAAATCAGTTATGATCCACCTTGTTCCAACCCAAAAAAACTATAATTGAAGGTCTTTTTACATATTTTCCATTATGTAATGTATTTCCAAATGGGAAGTGTGAAACTACCTCTTCACTTACTCTCACATCATGGTTAGAACCACCGTTCATCCCCAGAAAATGATGGTGTGATCCCCTACATTAAAGAATCAATCATGTGTATCCCATAAGGATATCAAGTCGCAGAGAACCTCACAGTCAATGTCTCCCAACTGATCCTCCCTCACACACCGAAGGAGTATAGGAGTAACCACCAACTAATAAAGAAAATTTTCACCCTTATCCACCATTAGCATCGTCTATAAAGAAAAAAACATCTCAGAAGACTCCTCCACCAAGTAATAATGGGACTTTTTGCTAACAGCATCATCTATCAAATTTTATTTCTCAAGAATATAGTCCATCTCAAATTAATATTCCTATAGGAAGTCTAACCAATGATTTTATCTCTAGTTAGAATCTCTTTATGAGAAGATATAACTAAGACTCTAATGGTTTGAGTATACAATAAAACACTCTCCTAGAAGATAATACATCCACATATTTAGAATGAAGACTACCGATGCCAGCTATAGGTCGTGAGTCATATAGTTAGGCTTTTTGTGTATTTATTTCCTCGACTCATATACAATCAGTGACTATCTATTCATCAAAATGTACCCAATCCCATCTCTAGTGGCAATAAAAACACCTTGTACTTCATATCATCCTTTGTTAGTTTCAACTTAGGGGAATTGGTCAACCTCAACCTCAATTTCTCAAAGGATCCATGACACTGCTCGATCCAGATGAATGGATTCCCATAATATTTTAGGTTGCTCAAAGTGGTTTCTACTCTAGACAATTTAGGCACGAGCTCCTGTAGTACCCTACAAAGCCAAAAAAACTCCACAACTCTGACATACATTTGGGGATCTTACCAAATAATAACTTTATCAATATTCACTATTTTCATAGCAAAACCATTCTTATAATTGAAATTCCCAAGAAAGTGAACCTCACAGATCAAACATTGACAATAAGATTACCATAAAGTCAATTATCTAAGAGTAATGCTAAGACCAATCTCAAATGATTTTTTTTTCTCTTCCTCTAATACAATGTAATTGAGTACATCATTACAGAAGATAACCAAAAATTATTCCAAGTACGGATGAAATATTTATTTCATCTTATCCAAAAATAATAAGAGGTAATTTGTTGCATTTAAATAATCACCAAGAACTCATAGTGTCCATAGTGACATTGTAATGTCATCTTCATAATATCATCCTCATGAACCCTCATCTAGTGGTAGTCAAATTAGGGATTGATCTTCAAGAACCAAATCGCATATTGCAACTAGTTAGCGAGGTTTTCAATCCCCAGAAAGGGATACTTTTTATTTATCATTACCTGGTTTAGGAAACCATAATAAACACAAATCCTTAAGCTCCAATCCACTTTTTTCATTAACAACACTAGAGTTACCTTAGAAGACACACGGGGTTTAATGAAACCCTTCTCTTGAAGTTCCTCCAATTGTAATCTCATCTCTCACAGCTTAGTAGAGGCCAATCCATATGCTATAGATGACATCGATGTGATCTTAGGGTGAAAGTTAATACATAATTCCATCTCCCACCATAGAGGTAGTCCCAGAACATCCTTGGGGGATATGTCCATAAAATCCTCCACTATCGAAGGAATACAAATACCTAAATATCATGTTGTTCCTAGGGGTAAAATCATCAGTTTATGGATGGTGGGTTGAATATTCTTTTTTAAAAAACCCACTCAATCATCCATGAGTTCTTTCTCACTCATAAAGGAGAATCACATCCCATTATTTTGATGGAATCTAACTCACATGCGATGACAGTCAATCTAGTCCATAATAGTGGACAACCAGTCTATACCCAAGATGGAATCATAAGGTTTCTTCTTGATTTTACGACCTTGAGATTTTGTGAATTTTTATTTTTTTGAATTTATTTATTCTTTACGATATTTTCCATTTAATGTAACATTTAATATAGTTTATATGTTAAATTTCTATGTCTCGATTGTGTAATACACAACACCAAGTTAATCATGCACTACACAAAATATACATTTTAGATTTATCTATGTGGAACACCGAGGTTAGCTTGTGAATTTGAGTACATTTGACTCAACACTGACTTGGAATATGCAACACACAACACTAACTTGGTGTACATTACATGTAAAAATTAGTTTCTATGAAATGTCATTTTATTGTTATAACTATTTAAATAATATAATTATAATCTAGTTGTCAAACCTAGAAATATAAATATTGATAACTAATGTTCAAATATTTTTTATAATGTTTTTATATAAATAAAACATATTGATGATGAAAGATATAAGTTTTGGTAAAGTCCTTATATGTTTAAAAATATTATTTTCTCAAATGATCTCCTTTTAATTTCCTTTTGTGAAAAATACTAAAATTAATTTTAAAAAAAATAGATATTTAATTTGATAAAATAAAATTAATTTTTTAATTTATGATGTCAAAATTTGATTTGTAAAAAAATTTGGGATTTTTTGAGATACTTTATTTTTTGGATAAATAGTGAAAAATATAGGATTTTAATTGAAAACTGTTTTTTCATCTACTTTATTTATAAGGTTTGATTATATTTTAAAATGTTTTAAAATTTTAATTAAATAATATTTTCATCAATTAATTAAATTTATTTAATTTTAACATATTTTACATTGAAATTTGATATAAAAACATAGAAAACTTTTGAATGTTTTCACTTCAAAAACATGTATTGTTGACTGGACTACGGGATTAATTTTTAATTAATTTCTACCTATTATATTATTAGAATTTAAAAAAATGGATTCCATATTTGAAATCAGAATAGTTTATAATTTCTAATAAGGTTAACTTTGTTTTTTATAAAAAATATTAGTGAAAGTTATTAAAATTAATTATAACAGTTAAGAAAAAAAATAGGTTAATAAAGTACAAAACCTTAAATTTAAGAACCAAAAAAACCTCTACACTTGTCCAAAGCCAAAAAGATGGCCATTATTCTTCCATTAACCTACAATTATTTAGATTTTTCTATTTTTTAGGACTTTTTGTAGTTAAAAATGTGCGTACACCTAACTTGTTTTTTAAAATACCAAGTGTGTCATTTCCCTTCCCTATTAAATGCCACCACCTCTCCCTCTTCATTACTCCTATAAAACCACTTAGGTTTGTACAATATCTACTAAAATATACTCCAAAAAATCCTAACTTCCTCTTTGAATCCTTCCCTTGGGAAGAAATAAATCCAAGGAATCCTTTTGGCACAAAACAAAAGGAGTTACCAGATTTAGAGGTAACCTCATCTCTCAGACTCCTTTATTTTATTTTATTTCTATACCCACTCCACTATATTAAGTCCATGCTTGTATAAAAGAACTATTATCTTAAATATACTAGGTTTTTCATGCTAATGGTTTTACCTACACTTACACACACCTCTATCTAATGGGTAATGAACATATTGTTTACGTGTACGGTGAACTTCCACCTCACGACACGATGATTGTTCATTTTTCTTTTAACGCCACTCATGGTTGAAATTATGATAGAAAATATATTTATATATTATATTTATTATTTATTTAATATTTTGTAATTTTTTTACAACACATGTATTTATACTTTCCATTTTCGGTTAAAACGATAATTTCATTTGAGGAAGTGTGGACAACTACACCCTCAAAGCGAATGTGATTCATTCATACACTAAATGGAATGTATTAAGGATGAATTTAGTGAATATATATGATATATATATCATAATATAATAGTGATATATATACATATATATATACATATATGTCTTTTACTTTCTTTTAATATGACAAGTAAACGGAAATAGCGTTCATGCATACGTATGGCTTACCATTTCCCTAAATGGTGTATTCCATTTTAAAATTATATATTATATGGATTATAATAATAAAAATATAATGAATATAAATTATATTTAAATCATGTTTTACATTCTCTAAATAATGATATAATTATAAGGACCAAAGATATAACAAATTGAGACACATGCAAAAAACAAAGCGGATATTACCTGAAGTGAACCCTTAACATATATTTGTTAACAAGAAGGTAATATAAAGAACTAATAAAATAATATATGGTATTTTAAGTAATAATATAATTATTTTATAGATTTATAATAAATTTATATTTATTACATATGAGGTTTGAATGAGTACGATGAGAGTCAAGACACAAGGTAAGGGAATCTCATCTCACTTTTATTTTTGTGAGATATAATCCTTAATAACCACTCACTTATTTAATGTGTTGTATGTACTGCCCATGACTGTATTATATTTATCTTGTAATAAAATTTATGAGTATTCACATATCCATTTTATGATCTTTCTTTCATGTGGTTTAAGTTTCAAAAGTTACCAAATCAATAAAATAGTTTTGACTCAATCTTCCTTCCATGAGACTAATGTTTGGTTATCTACCTAAATTATTCTCGACGTGCATATGCTTCAATTTTATATGTATTATCAGTAATCTCATTATTTTCATGAAATTTAACACTTCGGGTAATTTCCTTTCCATGGATGGGGAGTATGATCCTAATTTACCAAGTTATAAGAGTTTATTGAAACAATCTAATCATTTTTCAAGATTGTTTATGTTTGTGCTTCATTTGAATAAATATTATGATCAATATCTTAATAAAACTCATGAATTTTATTCTACTATGGTAATTAATTATATATTCATGTATTGGTATCATATTTATACTCATTCGTATATAATATAGTTAAGAGAGTGTTTTTAGGAAAGTGCAACTTTACCCTCTCTTCGGTCTGAAATCTGTGTTCCTTCAAAACCATGCATTATAAAAAGGTTTTCCAAGAATATTCTAATAATATCATATGATCATTAAAATAAATTTTAACCCTTTTTGTCTTTTAATAATTATTTCAAATGAATCTTCTTGTTGCTTTCTGAATTATTCATTTTTCTAACTTTTTTACGATGCAAAAGGAATGTTGTTTTTCCCCATAACGCATGTACTAATTTACCCACCATATTTTATTTAAATATTCATTTTCATTTTTAAAAGATTAATTTTTAAAAAAAATTCCTTTGAAATAAATTTTCAAGGAAATTTATTTTAAAAACATTTTGAAGCTTATATTATATGTTTTAAAGAAAAATGTTTTTAAAAAACATTAAAGCCTTAGTTATAATTTTTCAATGTATTTTCAAATAAATGGTTTTCAAAAAAAAATCAAGATTCTTTCATATGTTTTCAAGTAAAAATGTTTTTAGAAAATTTTCAAGATTTCTCAATAAGTTTCAAAAAAAATTAAATAAAAATGCTTTTAAAATATTATGAATCTTATTTTATAAGTTTTCAAATAAAAATGTTTTCAAAATGATTTCAATTCTTATTTATATTTTTTAAGGTAATTTATAAGAAAATTATTTTCAAATGGTTTTATATATTAATAATACTTTTTAAAATAATAAAGGATATTTTCCTCAAGAAAAAATTTTGAATGATATTTTAAAATCATTTTCCATTGAATATAACATCCATTGATGTTACTTATTACCTTATATGAAATGATATAATGGTTCCATTCATATTATTTCAATGAATGGGTTATGCTTAATTTCATGGTATTTGTGAAACTCATTTCCCTTTCACGGGTTATTCCATTGACGAAATGATTATGAAAACTATTTATTTTTTCATAGGTTATGATATGTTTATATTTTTATGATACCTATTTCATTTCATGGGATAAGATATGATTGTTTATGATTTTGTGGCACATGTATGTATGACTTCACAATGAGATGGTTGGGACCTATATCTCTCTCTAATTCATTGGGTAAAGATTTATAACTCATGATATAGACAAGGATAAAATAAGAAATGAACTTGGTTCAGTATTACAAGGTTGGAATGAGAAATAAACTTATTTTGGTTATACATTGATGGAATGAGGAGTGAACTCAGTTTATTAATATAGGGATAGAATGGGGAGTGTACTCAGTTTAGTACTACAAGGCTAGAACAGGGTGTGAACGTGGTTTAGTAAAAGACTCTTTACACTAATATGGACTTGTAAATATTACCTTGACTACTCTGGAAATCATTATATAAGATTATTTGTCTGCCTAAATCCCATGTTTTATTCCAATGTTATGCTTTCAAGAATTATGTTATTTATTTCCTTATGATTCAGGTCTTATAAACTTCCATAATATATTCCATGATTCATGCATATGATCTTTGATATGTAGGGTATGATATTCTATTTTCATGATCATGTTCTCATACCCTTATACACATAATTATTCTTACATATCTCCTTTCTTAACCCTTACTAAGCATTTTATCTCACCGATTTTTAAGTATCCTTCCCCGTTTTATGAATATATGTATTATGTTTGATGTGTCTAAGAAGGGTGATAGTCAAGAAGAACCTATTAGGATATAATTTAACTCATTTATGTACCATTGCTTATGTTTCCATGTTTCCAAAGGCACTAGAATAATATGGTATTTGGGTGACTATTTGTATAATATTTTAAGTATTTTTCAAAAGTTATGTAATGTCTATGTATGATACGAGAGGTTTTCTATAGTTGGTGTCAGAGAAAAGGTTTAGTTATCCTTTATAAGCTAGGATGACAAAACCTTAATGAAAACCCTAAGGAAGTGTATAGGGATAAATTCAATGATAAAGAAAATATAGGAAAATGTCCTAGAATTTTGGTGAAGGATAGAGTGAGGGGTTTCCTATCAATACATCCATGTCTGGATACTATAAATGGATGAATATTTGGCACATATGTACCTATGGGTAACAACTATGACATGATTTTTTGATCCTGAATCAAGGTAATCTGGTATGCGACAATAGGCTTTGTCGCACACCTGGTTTGACACTCCTAGGGGATAGGCTCTGGGAACTCACAAACTATTCTTGAACCATCGTGAATTATTTAAATATAAGTTGTCTATGAAAATCTAGGATGATCCTAGTGTGTCATATATTAAGTAAGTTGTCATGATTTTCACATCCTATAAGTAATTATTTTCATGACTATGTGGTTTTCAACTATTATAAGTAATACTAACACTATGCTTCTAGTTTTAGTAAATGGTTCTAACTAGAAGGAACTATACTAACATTGAATGTGATGGATGATTTTTGTATGACCATTCAAGTTGGATGATCACTGGAGTGAAAGATATTATGATCATATCTAATCATTTTTCATAGAACATGATTAAAAATGTGTACCTTAACCAACTCTAAAACTCACAAAGGAAGATAAATGAGTTATTTGAGAGTTTGGGAAATTGAGACCATGGAGGAAAGAAGATTTGGTTTCCTTTGTGTCAATAATGTGGAATGAATCATTTAAGTGAATTTCTTGTAGGAATAAAAATATTTTTTTACATTGGAAAAGAAGGGTACAAATAATGTGACTGAAAAAGAAAAATGATGAGTTCAGTTAATGAAATGGATGAGAATATTGGCCTCCCTAATAAATAATCGAAGTTTAAGTGCTTTAAGTGTGTAATAATTATTCATTATTCAACTCAATGTCCCAAGAGGAAATATCTTTAAGACAATTAGAAATGTGGTGTGAGTAATTGTTACATTTTGAGTGATGAGGATACTACATATGAAATGTGAAAGGAAAAAAGGTATTGTGTAATAGGATGAGGTAGCCTTCTTAATTGAATAATAATGAAGAAGAATAATAAAAAAAATTATGTATTTGGATTTATGAATAATGTTATATGAATGGTGAAATATATAAGGATTGTTCAATTTGTGTTTTTCACTACGGATTTACAAGAACACGTTGAATGGTTCTAATAGAATAGAAAAGTGATATAATGGAAAGGTGATGTTAATGGAAAACACATGATTAAGGGAACAATAACCCTTAATAAATTATATATATTATGATATTGTTGTTTGTATAAAGATATGTGGGATATGAATAAGTAAATTGGATGGTACTAATTACCATGGAACTAATTAAGGACCTATGGAAAAGCAGTTTATGCTATAATGGGTGAAAATTACAACTTCTTGGATTTATGTAATATATCCAATAACCTATGGAATAAAGAAGCATGAATTTTTTCCAAAATTATTTATTAAAATTCAGGTTATTACCATTTTTCAAGAGAATATATGATGAGGGTATTCACATGTTTGTAATGTGACAACCAAGAGCTACTTTATGATATATAGGGTAATAAATGTTAAGTTGATTTCATGTATTTCTTTCTAATGTTTGGGATTTTTCTCTTATAGAAGGATTATAAGGTTATCCATTCATCAAAATTTTAAGTTAAACTTCAAATGAAGTATTAATTTATTGAGATTTTATTGAAAACCTTGGTTAAAATTCTATTTAGTGATTAACCTTATTTAAAGGGTGTCCATCATATTATAGAAATTATATTAGTGTGGTTTCAGGAAATAACATCATGTATATTGGGTGATAAGTAATCAAGTTCTGAAATTCTTTGGGTCTTGAACCCATTACCAAAGGATGATAAGGGTTTCACGCCTACCACTGGCCTATGTGATGTCCTGGTTAATGTATAATTATTATTAACGAATAACTATTTATGATGAAACAATAGTTTTACTTTTTATGTTTAGAGATAAATGTATTAAACATATTTATTTTTTTGAAAAGTTATACATAAATAGTTATAGTTTTCATTCTATTATGGGATTTAATATCTATTAAAAGTGTATTTTAGTGCTTCAAGAATCAAATTTAAATTTTGTACACCAATTTCATGAATTAATGGATGAAATAGAAATAGTTAAAAGCATAACCAAAGAATAAAATTTTATTTATAGAAATAAATAAAGTAAGTATATTTCCATATATTCTTGGTCAATAGAATAATTACTCAAAAATAGTATAATGATAAAAAAAATTTGTCCTAACACCTTAATTTTTATTGAACTGGTAGACTTATAAATCATCAAAGATTTATGAATATGATTCCCTATACTTTTCATTGATCATTCACCTATTTGTTATTGATGACCTCAATCACTCCCTATAAATATTTACATTTTTTCTCCATTTCTAATATTCTCTCTTGAACTATGTTCTATTATGTGGAAACTTAGTTGTATGTTACTTTAGGTTACAATTCTAGTTCCAACTTTCCCTTTATAAGGAAAGTTTTAGTATCTATTTTTATAATGTGGGTTTCTATGAATGAAACTTTCGAGTATTTAACCTCTGATAAAACAAATGAATTTTGAGGGAGAAATTCATTTTTATGGGGGTAGAATGTAACCCCTGAGATTTTGAGATTTTTTTTTTGAATTAATTTAACCTTTGGGATATTTTTCATTTCACATAACACATAAAATAATTTATTTTATATTAAAGAACTGTGTTTGGCTTGTGTTATATGCAACACCAAGTTAATCATTCACTACACACAAACTAAAATTTAGACATATCTACATAGAATAGTGAGGTTATATTTCAACTTGGAATTTCTTACACTCAACACCGACTAGGCGTACATAACATGAAACACCGACATTGCATACCTCATGTGCAACAATGAGTTTCTACGAAAAGTATTTTTATTGTTATGACTATTTAAATGATATAATTATGATATCATAGTTAAAAAAAGTAATATTAATAGTGATAACTAATTTTCAAATAATTTTTATAATGTATTTATATAAATAAAACATATTCATAATGAAAGATAAAATTTTTGGAAATTTTCTTATATGTTTACAAATACTATTTTAACAAATGAACTAATTTTAATGTCCATATTTGAAAAATATTAAAATAATATTAGACACATTTATAAATTTAATTTGATAAAATAAACTACATTTTTTGAAATTATAATGTCAATATTGAGTTAGGGAAAAAATTTGGTTTTTTCTGAGAAACTTCATTTTTTGATGAATAGTGAAAAATATCCAATTTTAATTCAAAACTGCTTTTTCATATAATTTATTTATAAGGTTAACTTATATTTTAAATTGTTTTCAAAGTTTTACTAGATAATATTTTTATCTATTAATACAATTTATTTCATTGGAAATAATTTCATGTTGAAATACATTATAAAAACTTTGCAATGTTTTGAAACTTTTTACTTTAAAAACCCACATTGTTGACCCAAATGTAGGATTAATTTTAAATAAATTTATGAAAAATATTTGATTAGACATTGGAAATATGGATTCAATATTTGGAATCAAAATAATTTCTAATTTTTAATAAGTTCAAAAAAATCGACCAAAACTATTGGTGAATGTGATTGAAATTAATTACAACTGTTAAGATAAAAATTAGGTTAATAAAGTACTAAACCTTAAATGTAAGACCCAAAAAAAACCTAGAAACTTGTCCAACACCCATTTTCTGGAAATTATTCTTCCATTAACCTTACATTATTTAGTTCTTTTGGTTTTTTATTACTTTTTTAGGTAAAAACGTGTGTCCACCTAATTGTTTTAAAAAAATGCCAAATGTTTCATTTCCCTTCCCTATAAAAAGCCACCACCTCTCCCTCTTCTTTATACCTCTAAAACCACTTAGGTTAAGAACATATCAACTCAAATATATTCCAAAAAATCCTACCTTCCTCCTAGAATCCTTCCCTTGGGTAGAAAGAAATCTAAGGAATCCTTTTTGTACAAACCAAAATGAGTAACCTAATTTAGAGGCAATGTCTCTCTCAAGCTCCTTTGTTTTATTTTCTTTCTCAACCCCCTCTACTATCTTTATTCCATTATTTTATATCAACAAAAATATCTTAAAAATACTAGTAATTTTTCATGATAATTATTTTACTAACACTTATACTCACCACCATCTAATAGGTAAAGAACATATTGTTTACGTGTACAGTGAACTACCGCATCATGAAATGATGATTGTTCATTTTTCCTTTACTTCCATTATTGATATAAATTATAATAGACACTATATTTATATAATTTATATATTATATATATTATTTTTTTAATCTTCTGTAATTATTTTACAACACATGTCTTTATACTTTACATTTTCTACTAAAACAATAATTCCATTTGAGTAAGTGTGGAATGTATTAAGGATGGGTTCAGTGAATATATATAATATATCTATGATATAATAAATATAATATAATAATTATATATATATATATATTACTTTATATCATTTAACACAATAATTAAACAGAAATAGCATTCACGTGTACATATGACTTACCGTCTCCATGAATGGTGTATTCAGTTTCATACTTATATATCATATGAATTATTATAATACACATATACTAAATATAAATTATATTTAAATAATTTCTAAATTTTGTAAATAATTTTAAAAGAATAAGGACCAAAGATACAAAAAAGGAAGACACGAGCGAAAAACAAGTTGGATATTAACTGAACAAAAACCTTAACATAGAATTGTTAACAATAAGGTAGTATAAAACCATAATAAAACCTTATATGGTATTATAAGTAATAATATAGTTCTGTGATATATTTATAATAAATTTATATTTATTATACATGAGTTTTTAATGGGTACAACGAGATTCAAGACACATGTTAAGGGAATCTCATCTCATGTTATTTTTGTGAGATACATGCCTTAATCACCACTCACTTATTTTTTGTGGTGTGCGTACTGCCCGTGAATGTATTATATGTCTATTATACATAAATTTATAGGTATTCACATATCCATTTTATGTTCTTTCTTTCATGTGGTTAAAGTTTCAAAAATTACCAAATTGGGAAAATAGTTTTGTCTCAATTTTGCCTTCTTTAAGACTCGTGTTTCATTATGCACCTAAATTCTTGTCAAGATGTTTATACATCCATTTTACATGTTATATCATGAATATCATTCTTTTAATTATATTTTTAGATTCATATAATTTCAATTTCTTATATAGATAGTATGATCTCAAGTTACTAAGTTATAAGAGTTTATTGATACAATCTCGTTGATTTTCAAGATTTTTTATGTTCATGCTTCAATTGGTGAAATATTTTGATCCATATCTCAAGAAAACTCATGAACATTATTCTACCCTAGTTATTCATGACATATTCATGTATTGGTACAATATTTCAACTCTTTGGTACATAATATACTTAATATAGGGTTTTTATGAAATCCCTACTTTACCCTCTCTTTGGTCGGAAATTTGTGTTCCTTCAAAACCATGTTTTCCAAAAAAGGTTATCAAATAATATTCAACTCATCGCATATGATAAATAAAATAAATTTTTACCTTTTTTCTTTTAAAAATAATTTAAAAACAATATTGTTATCATTTTTTTAATGATGCAGTTTTTTAACCATTTTACCATACAAAAGGAATGTTTTTTTACCTCATACGGCATGTACGAATTTACCCGCCATCATTTCTTTGAAGCTTCCTTTGCAGTTTTAAAAGGTTATTTTTTTAGAAAATGTTTCTAAAAGTAATTTTCAAGGAAATTGTTTTTCAGAATGTCTTCAATCTTATTTTATAATTTTCCAAGGAAAATTGTTTTCAAAATGTTTTCAAGACATATTTATAAGTTTTCAAAGTATTTTTAAATAAATGGTCTTCAAAACATTTTCAATATTTATTTATAAGTTTTCAAAAAAAAAAAAAGTTTTTTAAAATATTATGAATTTTATTTTATATTTTTTCAAGGATAATGGTTTTCAAAATTATTTCAATCCTTATTTATAATCTTTCAAGGAATTTTCTATAAAAATTATTTCCAAATTGTTTTATGTATTAAAAATGATTTTTTAAAGAAGAATGTATATTTCCCTCAAGAAATGTTTTTGAAAGATATTTTAAAATCATTTTCCATCTAAGACGATATTTTTTTATGTTAATTTTTACCTTCTATGAAATGATCTGAAGTTTCTATTCATGTTATTTTTATTAATGGGTTTCACTTAATGTCATGGTCTTTATGAAACCCATTTCTCTTTCACGGGTTTTGATTTTGATGAAATGATTAAAAAACCTATATATTTTTCCATAGGTTATGAAATATTTATGATACCAATTTCTTTTCATGGGTTAAGATATGATTGTTAATTATTTTGTGGTATATTTATATATGATTTCACTATGAAATGGGTGGTACCTAAATCTACATTCAATGCATTGGGTAAAAATTTAGATCTCATGAGATAAACATAGATGTAATGAGAAATGAACTTGGTCCAATATTGTTGGGATGGAGTGAGAAATGAACTCGGTTCTATAATATAGTTCTAGAATGAGGAGTGATCTCAGTTCAATAATATTGTTCTAGAATGAGGAGTGATCTCAGTTCAGTAATACTAGGCTAGAACGGGGTGTAAACTTTGTTCAGTAAAGTACTTTGTCCACTAATATGGCCTTGGAATCAATGCCTTGACTACTGTGGGAATAATTATATATACTTATGTGCCTACAAATATTCCATGTTTTATTCTTATGTTATGATTTAATCGATTGTGTTCTTCATTTCCTTATGATTAATGTCTTATGAACTAGCATTCTTTATGCCCCGATTCATGTATATGATCTTTGATATGTAGGGTATGATCTTATATTTTCATGAACCTTTTCTCATACCCTTATTCCCCTAATTATGTTTAAATATATATCTTATTTACCCTTAATGAGAATTTGACCTCACCCATTTTTATTTTTCCTTACCCAGGTTATGAAGATATGTATTGTGTTTGATGTGTCTGAGAATAGTTCTAATCAAGAAGTACCAAGTGGGAGATAATGTAACTCATTTATTTACCAGTGTTTATGTTTCCATGTTTCCAAAGGTACTAGACTTATACAATATTTGGGAGTTTTTTTGTATGATGTTTTATGTATTCCACAAAAGTTATGTTATTTATATGTATGAAAAGTGAAGGTCACTATATTAAAGACCAAGAGGTCTCATGAGAAACTCACTCCACCGAGAACAATCTCACACTACTGGTAGATAAGTGATATCAAATAAGTGTTCCCTATATGAACCTCTAGACAAATCATCTGGGCTATAGTCTCAATTGGAAGCTCTATCTCTTGTGCCATGTATATGGAGATGAAGGAATATCTCACACATATATTTATAAATATTTTACAAAGACTAGAATAAATATAGATCATACCTCAGATCATATCCTGTGTAACATGGTTATAGACCTCTATAGATAACAACTGCCCGTGGCCCTGATTTCTAGCTCACCGATCCTGGTGTGAGACACCTGGTGGTGGTTATGGGAGTATCTCGTAGCATCATCCACAAAAAAAATAGCTCATCCTTCCAGAGACACACCTACTCCTCTACTAGTACTACCTCCATTGGGGATGCCCTGGTCATGCCTTTGAGATCCCCAATCAGAACGATGCTTGTATCATGGGTTACTATCACCTTCTATCATGCTCTCCTCATCCTGATGGGTCTAGAAATCAGGAACCATATTATCTCACTTGTCACAATTATAGAATCACCCCCAATATAATATAACTACAACCTATACATGAACCTTGTGTCTTATGACCACTTGATTGACTCCATCCATGAAGAGGTATCCTATGATGAGACCCTACCAACTACTACCTGCTGGATACTGCAGACAACTCAGCCCTATGAAACCCACTACCTACTCCCACTTTATAGCATCTCTTTGATATGATTCTCTTTATCACTAGGGAATTATATATCACTCCAGCATACTTGGGAATACACAAGGGGACCACACTGACACAAATGTCTTTGTGGAGACCCTACTCAAACTTCTACACTAATAAGTAACCATCCCATGCCATGTTGAGGGGGTACTATATAATGTGGGTGAACCTTTTGAAATATTAAGAATCTCTCATACTACATTAGTGAAACATAAGAATATCCTAGATCTAAACTGATCACAATCACTAAGGGTAAAACTCTTCATGAAATAGCTACTGGATATCGGACCATGACAACATCATCTCCACATGAGTCTATATGACTAGACTCCATGAGCAACCTTCTACTCCATATAAAATATATAATTCCAATACAACCCTTTGATTAGTTAGTTTTTTCACAATCCTAAATTCAAAGATCATCAACCGAAGTAAATCCTCTATTGCCTATAAGTTTGTCTCACCATGGAACCTTAGTGGTCTTTGATGATATAACTCACTAAGTTACGTAATCTTTTGTGCATCATCATCTTGAACTGATGGTACTAATAATACTCAAAAATTAGGGAATTTCTCCCTACCTGAATAGAAGAAACACCTCATGATGTGGCCCATAAACTTATGCCTCATAATTCATCGAATTTTCATCATAATAAAAAATTGATAACCAAGATGGTTGTCTTGGTAGAGGAATCCTGAAATTAATCAAGATTCACCACGGTAAGATAAGAAACTATATGTTGGTATGTGACTTAAGAAGGACTATCAAAGGAATAAATCTTATATGATGAATGTATCATTTTTTCCCTGCAACCGATGTATCGATATTTTGAGTTAATATGTAGGTAATCGGAGTTCTATTGAATGGATACAACAATTGTCGTACCAAAACTAGGTTCCTTTTCCTAAAATATGCACTTGAGACACTTCAAAGACATTTCCCTAAGTCCCAACTAATTCCTCATAAGGGGAAAACTCCAAATACCTTCCCAAGGAATGAACTGCTCTGATTCCACTCTACATTAACCAGACCCGCAGGGGCCCACCAAGCTGGTGACAAGTTGAGCCGTAAAAACCCCAATCCCATCTCCAATAGGCTAGGGGCAAGTGAAAATCTCTAAAAATTAATGATATAAAATTGGGGGAATTTTCTTAATGTAACTATACACTTGCACATAACAATATCCATGCAATAATACAAATGAAAAATAAAATATAGTAAAATCTATAGTAAACCATACATGCAATAACATCTAGGGAATACAATTGAGTATGATGGATTAAAACTAAAGTGAAAAGGTGAAAAAATACTTTCCCATCTAGAAATGACGTCCTAACATAAAAATAACTAGAATGAAATATCTCATCTCTTAATCTTCAGACCAGACCATTGTATGTGGTATATGTACCCAATTATCACTATTCTCCACTGATGTCATAGTCAAACTGTCTATCATCTGTATAAGACATGACCAGTGTGGGAAAATACCATACTGGGGTGAGTATAAACATACCCAGTATGACACCCCAAAACTTAAAAGGGGGCTATAGAAAGTTATAAAAAAGGTAATCTCAATAAAAAAATAAGAAGGATTGAAACCCAACAATATATATATTCTCATAAGAAACCCAGATGATAGAGAAATAGAATCTCCATCTTCACAACCCAACTCAGGATGATTAGTCTACCTGCAGCTCCAAATGTCTATTACTGATGCTCAGCATCTCAAGTGTCTTTATGAGAAATCCATGTTGAGGAATCTTACCTCGCCACTTCTATATAGCTTGAGGGGTAACAATATAAAATATATTACTCACACATTGGTATGATAAGGGGTGACATTAAAAAGATATAGTTCCCACGCCCTAGTGTGACACGGGAGTACCACATAGTATATAGATAGATGACCCTCTCCCATGTGTATAAGGGGGGTCCAATCAAAGTATAGAGGACATGTACCCTATAATGATAGGGTGTTCCAATCGATAGGTATAGATAGATGACCTGTGACCTAGTGTGTCAGGTGTTCCACTCTAAGAATGGAGGACCTGGTCCCTAGTGCTATGGGGGGTTCCACTCAGAGAGTAGAGGAACCGCAACCTAGTTCCATAGGGGGTATAACTCAACTAGTTAAAGGAGAATGGGGGACTCATAGCCTAGTGTGATAGGGGGTTTTCCAACCCCAACCTCTTTATGATGATATTTCTTGATCATTAATATTGTTCCCACATCCCTTAAAGAAGATTCACTCTCTAAACACCTCACATAATTTCTCAAAATCCACTACAAAGGATAACATTCTGTTCTCTATGGAAAACTGCTCAGTATTGGCTACTCTCAATCCAAAATTGGAGTTTGAAAAAAGGAAATATGAAAGGTTTAATTCCCTAAGAGAAGTAAATGATGTGCTCTAGGGGTTACACAACCTATTCCAGGTTTCACACAGTCGATAACCTCACCTATCCTCTTGATTGTCTCCTAATCGGAACACATTGTGGATGTACATTTAGTAATACGCAGCATGTAAGGGTTCAACACACCATATCTCGACCACCTGGGGCCTTTCCTTGTGCTCTTGGTCATGCACGTGTACGTCATATTGTGCCTATATACCTGGAATTGTGCCTGGCTATGCTTATGTTTCAATTCATCATTGTGTACCCCTAGTCATTCTCATGTACTCCGGAAGTACATCGCATTTCTTCTCACATGGGGTCCTAGGAATGTGCATCTTACACATGGCCTAACATCCTGGGTAGGAACATAAGGCATGTCGGGCCCACCAAATGATTTTTTATCCTTAACTCGGTTGAAACCCTATCATCCATAGGAGACCCAAACTAAATGATGTATGTTCATCCAAGTACACAGCATGTAATACAATTTTCTTCAAAAACCCAGGTTTCTCCCTGTGTATCCTAGATCTCTCTTCTACATAAAAAATCTTGATGTTTAACCACCTAAAATCGATGGGGGAATCTCTGACCATAAATTTATGGCCTCCAAATGTCTTTAAATTAGATTTTGATTATGCACCAATTATCTTCCACACATCCCTTGTGCCTCCTGTTACTTGTCGATACTTTAGATCCCAAATCCATGAAGCATCACCCATGTTCCATCCCAATCCATCTACAAATCATCAACCTGAACATCGTTCTCACAACCTCTGTGAATTTTTGGGTTTGATCTCACTTGAACCCACCCCAGAAATGTAGAATGATGACCCCAAGGGCCAATGGTGAATAATATCAATAATTATGGGGATCAATTCACAAGAACAAAGTAAATCCTTCATTGGAAAAGAGTTATTTTACAATGATCATATAAATGGGAAAATATGGGTGAAATCAAGGTACAAAAAATTATATAATTGGATTTACATAACCAATAAATTTTCGAGACTCATGTGAAGAATAAATAAATCACATATCAAAAGAAGAAAGAGAACCATGCTCAATATTTTAATCAAAGGGGTGTAAAAAAAATTGATGATCCCTTCCATGATTTAGGATTGATTGTTAGTGAATAATGAATTCTCTAGTGATGGGATGATATACTATGTTTATTTCCTCTTGATCCACCTCAATCAGATTGTCTGTCATTCTCTGATCTTGATCCGCTAATGATGAATGTCCAAGACCTCCTCTAAAACCCTTTAAATGTTATGCAAATAAATTTAGTGATTTTTTATAATAAGTTATAGATAGAGAAGTTTAGTTCATGGGATTTTAAATTAAAATAAAGAAATTTAATTATTTATTTTAATTAAATGCACCACTAATAGTTGCATCAATTGGACATTCGACACTGACCAACCATAAGTCATGCCTAGGGTAAACCCCACATTCCAGATTCAAATGTTTTCTAGGATTTTCCATCTGAGGTAATAAACAATAAGAAAAACAAAATGATGCATATTAATGACATAATATAATTAGTAATTTCACTATATTAATCCCAAGTCTCTCTAGGGCATGGAATCTTGCACTGACCCAACGTATGGCTTCAAAAATATTCCTTAATATATTACAAAGTCTTACAAGGGAAAAATTGATTCACGGCATACTAAATGGATATTTATCTTATCATACTCAAATAATTTCTCAACCATCCTTTCTTGAGAGGATTAAGGAGACACAAAAAGGAAATGAGAAGCTATAAAGAAATGTAGAGAATATTACAGAGTTTAACTTTTCTAAACAAGGATTTATAAGGTTTGGATCCCAGATATGTGTCCCATAAAAACCAAAGTATAAGAGGTAACTAATAGATAATTGCATATCTTATCATTCTCTATCCATCTAGGAATTATTAAGATGTATGTAGATTTGAAGTAAAACTTCTGGTGGGAAAACATGAATAGAGAGAATACAAAATTTGTATCTCGATGCTTGGTATTCCCACAAGGAAATCATGAATGATAAAATTATAAGGGTATGATGTAGCCATTTCCTATTCCAGAATGGTAATGTAAAAATAGAAAAATAAATTTTATCATAGGACTCCCCAAGATATTTAAAGGTAATAATGTCATCTCGATAGTAATTGATTACCTTATAAAGTTAGTGAATTTCATTACTATCAAGTAAGATTTATCTCTTGACCAATATACCAATATAAATATATAAGAGAAGTGGTAAGACTTATTTTAAAAATTAAATCTATAGGTGTAGCCTTTTTAAGCCCTCCACACAGGGGAACCCCCTTTCCATGAAGATATCACTCTGAAGAGAGCCCCGGCTGGAAAAGAGTTGTTTCCATCTAAGATGGAAGAGTGTCCCGAGGGGTGATAACCCAATTAGTGATGGTTCAACAGAGTAATATATCAAAATGGGTGGGTTTCACCTCATTCTTTCCACCTATTCAGGAACTAGGTGACCAGAAAAGATGAGTGGATCCTGGGGAGGGAAAAATTCTCACAAGAATGGGCACCCAGAAATCGGACCCTACACCTCTCAAAGAATAGCATTGTTTTTCTCCTCACCTTCACAATTATGCCATAAGATAAGTGGTAATACAATATGAAGTTACACTTTCCATTTTATATGATTCATATTTGAGGTTTAGAAAGAGGTTATATAGAAGACTTTAGTAAGTTTTGGATACAAAGATGGTTTTTAGTAATACTTATCACCCTTAAACGAATGGTAAGTTAGATATAACCATTAAAAAACTTGATATTAAATTGACATATTGTTCAATGTATTTCAAAGGATATTGTAATCAACACCTTTCCTTAGTGGAGGTCTCATATAATAACATATTTAATTCGATCATGAAAATGACCCCTTATGAGGATTTGTACGGGAAGATGTTTTAGAATCTAACATGTTGTGATGAAGTTAGAGAGTGGAAGATAATGGGAATATATCACATCTAATAGATGATAGAGAAGGTTAAAATCCTTCACCATCATATGAAATCTACACGAAGTTGAAAGAAATGATATGTAGAAAATCATCGATGAGACTTATAGTTTGAGGTCATAGATAAGGTGTTTCTTTGTATATCATCAGAAAGAAATTCATAAGGTTTGGGAATAAGGGAAATATTATTACTAAATAGATCATCCCCATAGAGATCCTTGATCACATTGAATTAGGGGCCTATCTACTAGAACTCCCACCAAACCTATATCAAGTACATGATGTATTCCATGTATCCCTCTTGGGGAAGTACATACTGATCCCCTCACATGTACAAAATCCAAATGTGGTATCTTTAAATAATTATAATTTATATAAGGAGAATCTGGTGAAGTTCTTAGATCACTGAGACAAAAGTTCTAAAAACAAGACAACTCACCTAGTCAAAGTACTATGGCAGAACCAAATGTTTGTGGAAGAAACTTCAGAATATGAAGAGGTGATAAAACAGAAGTGACCACATCTATTTTAGTGTAAAAAATAAAATTTCAATGTATAAACTTATGTATGGGGGTTTAATGTAACAACACAAAATTTTATAATTTAATTTCCCTTTTTGAATGAATAAATTATTTATTATTTAATGGAATCACAAAAACAACATGCACTAATTTGGATATTTTAGACCATTATAGTCTATCAGGTTTAAAATATACTTAATAATTATAACCAATTTAAATATAGTCTTTGTATAGTGATTTTTAATATTAGTATATTAAGGGTAATGGTAAAATCAAATTGATATAAAGAGAAGAGGTGATGGACTCAACCAGTAGGATTTTACCTTCTGAAGCCTATTTATCAGAGCTTCTCAGGGAGATGACTTCACTAAGATTTTTCCTTGACCAATCCAAGATAATATTCAATAATTGAAACATGATCAAAATCTTTTATAGGAGAAGTTCATGCTTATCGAGATCACAGCTCGAACCTTGTTTACCGAACCACCCTATGAAAGTATCACCATCACACACCTTACCCTTAGGGTGTGCACTGGTGTAATAATGGAATATGTATCCATACCATAGCAATATGAATTCTTGTATTTTATTTCAAATGAAATAATGATTATATTTATCCATTTTTATTATTACTTTTTAAATGATTATATAATGAATTTGATAAAAAACTAGATTTTGAATAAATAAAAATTGTATTTTTTGGGAAATATATAGTTTCCATTAAGACAATATTTTTAATAAATTAACCAATTTTATAAATGAATGTTATTTTAGTAAATTATGCCTATTAAAAAATAAAACGTTTTAGGAGGTAGGCAAGACTCCTCCTAAAATTTTCATAAGATAAATAAAATGTAGAAATTGTAACATCACAAGGGGTTTTTACAAAGTCAGGTATGCTTATTTAATAATATTTATTTAAATATAAATGGAAAAATAATTTAATTAATTTCGATGTTATTTTTATATGAGTCAAAAAGTTATAAGTGTTGTTAAAACTAGTATTTTTTAGTAAATAAGGATTTTTATTTAAAATGGAAAATTATCATTTTTAGAAAACTATTTATATAAAATAAATATTATTTTATAAATCATCATGTCAAAATTATCCAATAGTAAATTTTTCATAATTTTATAATATAGTCATATTTCCGTGTAAAAATTAAATACGGTATAAATATATTATATGTATTATGACATTATTAAAGATTAGAAGTGATATAATAAATACAAAAAAAATAAATTAATGAACAAGTATATATTTTACCCTTAAAATAATGTGTTTTTAATGTTATTTTAAAATTTTAATAAACCTTTAATGAATCATCCAAAACCTATATTGTATATTAAGGTTTTAAAATAAATTAGTTATGAACATGACTCTCTTCCACATTACCAAGGGGATTAATTTAATATGTTCAGTTATTTTAATTATAATATATTTAAAACCACAACTCTTTGGTAGAAACCATGGGAAACCCATGGGAAAGTTTTTTTTGTGATTATTTCATTATATAGATTCCAAAACCTATGTTTAGAAATTAATAAATAATTCCCCTCTATTTTTCTATAAATGACCACCCAAACTCCCACTCTTATTAACTCAAAACCCATTAATCATTAGTTTGATTTCTTTATCACTTTATAAATATATCCCAAGGTGTTCCCATGATCTTCAGATTCTCCTCCAAAGATTTTAGAAGTTCCCTCTCAAGGTAATGGATTCTTTCCTCTTTCTTTTTATTTAAGTACTTTCTTTGTAATAAGCCTTTTTGTTTCTAATTATTCAAGTTTTAATATATATTTTTCATATATTTATTATACTTATGATACCATAGTGATTCTAGTCCACCTTTAACTCTCATTAAACGCTTCCATGAACCTTTATGTGCACCTATTATGCTACCAAATTATCCCATAATTTTCTATGTCAAACTCTTCTGTTGTCAATAATCATCCCAATTTCCATTCAAGGGTATTCACCTAGTTTTACCAATAATTCATTCATTATAGAATTCCAATTATATAAACCACACTCTTTAATCTTGGGAATAAAATTTATAAAATTTCTTTTTATTTTGTAAGATCTATGTGGCACAATAATTCATGTACCTTAAATTAATGTGATGGGTGGGACCAAAATTATATATCCCTCTAATTCATTGGGTAATGTTTTATCTCTTGCGATACCAAGTATGGTGAATGATTGGTTATCCTAAGCACACTATTTTATGTTTTCTCAATAGTTATCCTTGACTTATGCTTATGATGTCATGTTTTATGTTACCGCCGGATTCATATATTTCATTGATGTTATCCTCTTATATCATGATTCGATGTTCATTTTTATGATTATCACCCATTTTATGTTACCTTTATATGCCTCTTAAATCACTTTTATTACTTTTATCATGTTTTTTCTTTGATTATTCCCTTACTGGGCTTTATATCTTATCCCTTTATTATGTACATCCCCAGGTTATCTCTAACAACCCAATGTTTTATAAATGGAAATTCCTTTAATATAAACAGGTCATAAAATCACATGAAAACACAACGTGATGAACTACTAAGTTCTAATTTACCTTTATACATAAGTTTTTCACTTATGTGCTTGGAATTTCAAAAATCCGACATACACGATTGAAGTCAGTAAGTTATTTGGAGTCTGATAAGAAAAACTTAAGTTTTAGTGAATAGTAACCTACCCTTATAAATAGTAACATACCATTATGAATAGTGATATACCCAAATGAATAGTAACCTTACCTATGATAACATATAAATAATATTCATGTTGAAAGTATGATATACCTATATTTTAAAATAAGTAAATGAATGTTTTAAAAATGGTTTTTAATAATAAATTATGATTTTAATTAAATAATAAATTAATCATATTTAGAAAATTATTTTTGAAAAATGGACTTCATTTTTAGATTCTACACGTTGAAAAATTGTTAGGGTGAATATTTGGGATTTTTTGGAAATACTTGAATTTTTATGAATAGTAAAATCTAATAATTTATAATAAATGCTAAAACCTTAATTTATGCATCATGCTTGAGTCATGGATGATGTAAATGGCCTTTTATTAGAAGTCACATGGATTTTTTAATATTCTCGGAAATGTAATACTTAATATTCCTTGTCTTGTTAATAAATAATAAACTAATGATTAAAAAATTATTAAAACCCTCCTCTCCTCCATTATAACCCCCCCCACTCACACTTCTCTTAACTCCTCTCAAGACTAGTACATTGCCAATATTCTTCCAAAATATCTCCCCATGATATTTCCCCACATCAAAAATCTCCTAGTCTCTTCAAAATACCAAAACCTCTCCCCTTAAGAGGATCTCAAAGGAGGAAGTCTCAAGAGGTAAATTTCTCATTCCAATTCCTTCATTTCTTTTAGATTATTTTCTTTTTGTTTCTTTCCCAACCTCCCTTATCCCAAATATTATGATAACTCCAGTAACATAAATCTAATAAAATATTTTTATGCTAATTGGATATTTCATTATCTTCTCTTCTTTCCCCACCATTTATTTGAATGAAATGAAAGCACCGTTTGAGATGTGCTAATTTAGGACATTAAAGGACAACGGTTTATCAGTTTCTATTATTATCAATAAATCTATTCATGAAACCATTTGTGTTATGGTTGAATCATATTATTATATATGTAATGTATTCTATTTATGGTTATTTAATCCTTTTGTACAAATGGTATTAAGTTATAAAGCAAAACATGTTCTTTGTAATCAAACCCACTAATTAACAAGAACGATTGTCACTATGGTTTTATATAATAATCCGAATTCACTATAAGTAACCAAATTAAATTTATAACAATTTAATCTCCTTTATATGAACAAATATAATATAACTTCAATTATGTACAACTAATTTCATATTACATTTTTATCCAAACATTAATATAAGTGAACCAGTCATTAAAACCAAGTAAACAAATGAGCTCGAACAATGAAATTAAACCTCATAACCAATAAAAAATGGTTATAAATGAACTTAAAATGATTATACTAAACCAAATAAATATATAATAGGTTCTGGAATTATTAATTAATAAACCTAATTTGTTTATTCAGTTCTTTAATAAAAAGTGGAGAACACCAATGGATTTAAGGTAAGGGATCCTCTCCTTTTCACTCATAATTAAGATTGACCTCTATACAATTCCTTTTTGTGTGTGATAAAAAATGATGGAGTATGTTTACTCACATACCCCATGATTTCATCATGATTTATAATTTATTATAAACCCCTTTTCTCTTTCATCAATCCCTCTTGGTTACACCTGACACCATGCTGATAAACTGTAACGAATTCCACCCGAACCTCCTTTGTTCTTTTAGGTTTCCATATCGTTCTTTTTATCAAAATGTAATTATCTTATATGTTTATTTACATATTATAAATGATGTTTAGTTTTACAAAATTCATTTATCAAGACCCTTTAATCACTCCCTTTTGGGGATATACATGTTTTTAAAAGATTCCCTCCTTAGAACATTCTGATAAGCAAACCTGTTTTAAGGGAACTTCCCGAATTTTTAACCAATTTCATGTGAACTCTATCCTTTATTTTAAACCACTATTATATTTATAGAATCATTATTTTTATTATGAAAACATTCTTGGTTCAATTCTTGTTTTATATAAAATATTTTCTTTCTTTCTACTTTAAAATCTCTATAGTATTTTCCTTAAAAATGCACAAAAATATTTTATTGCTAATGTTTATCAAACACATTTCTTATATGTTTTATATTCTATTTGACACCACCTATAATTTTATATGACTATTTTACCTTAGTAACATCCATGTATGTTATAGTCCATTTCTTTCATGGACACTTTCCTGATATTCCCATTGGTTATGCTTTATGTCATGATTGTGGTACTCAATTCTTTCCTTAGATACCCTTATGTTTATGTATGGTTGATTATGTATGATTATTTATGTGGAAAGAATATTAATATGGAGATAATAATCATGGAAATTTTCATATGGGTGTGCCTAGATAGTTCCTCAATTCATTGGGTAAAGTTATGTCTCATGAGATGCAATGTGAAACAGGATTGGCGGTTAGCCTTGACCCGTATTAAAATGGAAAATGGGATTGGTGATTAGCCTTGACCCATACTAAAATGGGAAAAATTATTGTAAGTTAGAATTGACTCATATAAAAGATATGCTTTATGATACTTACACATTTATATGATTCCATGTTTATTTGATTCTGTTCTTATATGATATGTTTTTATATGTTCCATGCTTTGGATATCATTATATCATGCCTCCTAACTCGTGTGTTTAAGACATATCCTTATGTTAATTCCCTTACTGGGATTTTCTGCTCATGCTTTTGTTCATATGTTCCCCAGGGTACCCTATATAGATGTGAGGGCTTAATGTAAGTTAGAAGATCTTTATGAAGATTAAATAAAGAAATTTTTTTTAGCCCCATGTTTTATGTTTTATGTACATAGTCTTCCAAGACACTAGACTTAATGATCCTTGGCTTGTATTCTGATGTATAATTATTCTTAAAATCATGTAATTTTATATGTAAAAGTCTTGGGTCAATATAGTTGGTATCATAGCATGGTCTAGTTATTTTTGGAGATTAGGAATAGAACACCTTAGTGAGAACCTTAAGGATGAGACTAACTATAAGAAAACATTCCTAAAATTTGGTGAGTATTGAGTAAGTGGTTTATCAAGAAAATACATCCTTGTCTAGATACGAGAAGGTAGAGGCGGCTCTGCCATAGATGTACCTAGGAGTGAAAACTCCAACAACGATTTTTGGGCTTGACCCGAGGTATCCTGGTACACAACAACAGGCCTTTCTGAACTTTTGGTTATGACACTCCTGGAGGATATGCTTTAGTATATTCAAAAACTTATCACAAACCATTATTAAGGGAAAACAAATCCTGTAATAATATAAGTTAAGAAATAGATCGATCATAACCTAGATATAAACCTAAGGAATCACAAGTCATGATATACTTTTTCTTTATAAGTTTATCCTTTTATGTTCAAATATTCCTTTTTATGCTCAATGGATAAGTATTCAAGACCTCTAATTATATGTTATTTTTCTTAGTTTATGGTGGGAAATAGAATAAATCATTCCAAAAACCAATGTTATAGGCAATGTGAATATTTCCCTATTGATATGCCTAATGTGACGGGAGTGGGTGCTCAAAAATTCATGACATTAATTGCTTAGCTAGCTCGAGTTATGAATAATAACTAGAATCATGGGGAAATCCCTCCTCCTCCAATTAAAGAGAAGTTTGTTGTAGAAACCTTAATGTGGAAAAGGCCTCCCATGTTTAGCAGATCTTCTAATCTCTTCCTCGTGGAATAATGGATTAACTCCCTTGAAAAAATATTCTCCATCCTCTAGTGCTCGGAAGAATAGAAGATTGTACTGGAAGTCTATCATTTTGATGGGGAAGTTGATCAGTGGTGGAAACTGATCAAGAATACAAATTTCTAAGAGGAAATTGATTCCATGGATTGGGAGGAATTTAAGTGGACGTTTTTCAACAAATATTTTACTAGAACACTCTATCTCAAGATGTAAATAGAGTTCCTCAGACTCAAGAAGAAGGTAGAAGAGCCCATCGGGGCGTATGAAGAAATATTTACAGGGCTTGCAAGGTATGCCTCTGGAATTTTAATGAACATCGAATGAAATGTGGATCAATTCTTTAGCGGACTAAAGTTGAGTCTACAAAAACCGTTAGAGATTAGAGGCTTCGATAGTTATGAGGATATTTTCCATTGTGCCCTCAAAGTTCAAATGGATATTGGAGACCCTCAGTGGTCTCGTGGGCCCAATTACAAGTAGAGGAAAATGGAGAACAACATGGGTGGTTCATAAAAAAAATCCCATGATGGATAGAGGCATGACTTTTCCCCTTGTAAAAGTTGTGGGAAGAAGAATCTTGGTAACTGTCTAAAGGGAACCAAGAATTGCTTCAAATGTGGAATGTTTGGACATCTGGCCAAGAACTTCCAAAGGGATATGAAAAATCCCGCTAATTTTGAAGATGAAAGTAAGGTTCATATAAACACTCAGCTTGCAGTCCAGTGTTACAACTGCAAGGAGCATGAGCATTATGTGAAAAATTTCACTAAGCTGAGGGTTGCTGGAGTCAGTCAGCAACATCCTCCAAGGCAACAAGGAAGGGCTTATGCTATCACGACTACTGATGTGGAGCCGGACAATTATGTGGTGATAGGTACACTTATTATTCATTCAATAATAGCATACGTACTATTTTATTATGGTTCTATGAATTATTTCATATTTTTCAACTTTAGTAGAACTATTCAAACACCACCTCAAAATTTGGAGGAAAAGTTATCTATGAGAACATCAAATGGGGAAGTTATTGCATCCATGATTTATAACACCTTCTCAGTTCATTTTTGTGGATTGAACCTCCCAAAAAATCTCATCATACTTCCTTTAGTGGAGTTCAATGCTATCTTGGGCATGGATTGGCTATCTTTACACAAAGCCAACATCAACTATAAGAAAATGGAGATCACTCTTCACATCCTAAAGCATCCTATAATTCTATACAAGTGTAAGAAGGATGATGAAACTCCTTTAGAATCACCAACTCAAGTATGGATATTGCAACCTTATGAGAAAGCATATCTAGCTCAAATGATTGACACAAAGGATAGAATCATGCATGAAGACATGCCCACTATGAGGGATTACAATAATGTATTCCCTGAAGAGTTGTCTGGTCTTCCTCCAAACCAAGAGGTTGAGTTCTCAATTGAACTTGTCCCTGGATCTCTGCCTATCTCAAAGACACCTTACAGAATGGCCACCATAGAGCTAGAAGAGCTGAAGAAGCAGTTACAGGAGAATATGGAGAAGGGTTTTATACGCCCGAGTGCTTCACCGTGGGGTGTTCCAGTCCTCATAATCAAGAAGAAGGATAGATCAATGCACCTATACATTGATTATAGTGAGCTTAATAAAATCACAATAATGAACAAGTATTCCCTTACACGGATAGATGACTTGTTTGATCAGCTTCGTGGGTCCAGTTATTTCTCTAAGGTGGACCTTTGGTCGGGATATCACCAATTAAAGGTGAGGAAGGAAGACATTCCCAAGACTGACTTTTGAATGATTTATGGACACTATGATTTCATATTGATGCCCATAGGACTCGCTAATAATCCCGAAATTTTCATGGATTTAATGAATATATTCTTTAAAGATTACCTCGATAAATTTTTGGTAGTATTTATTGATGATATTCCAATATAATCCAAGAGAAATAAGTAATATGAGGAGCATTTGAATACTGTGTTATAGAATTTGTCAAGGAAAAGTTGTATGCAAAGTACAGTAAGTGTGAGTTCTAGATAGAGGAAGTATCATTCTTGGTGTATGTTATCACCAGCAAAGGGATATCTATGGACCCTTCTAAGAGAAAGTAAATTGAAGAGTGGCCCAGGAAAACTTCTGTAATGAAGATCCATATATTTTTGGGTCTAACTGGGTATTATCGAGGATTTGTGAAGAACTTTTCATGATTATCAAACCCCATGACCAAGATGACACAGAATGGAGTAAAGTTTTTCTGGACATAGGAATGTGAAGATTGTTTCAAGGAGTAGAAAAAGTGTCTTATCACTGGGCCAGTACTCACACTCCCTACAAGTGGATAACTCTTTATGGTGTATAGTGATGCTTCTAAGAAGGTATTAGGTTGTTTTCTTGTTCAAAATGATAAAGTGATATCATATGCCTCAAGGAAGCTGAAAATACATGAGCAAAACTATCCCACCCGTGATCTAGAGTGGGCGGTTATGATCTTTGCGTTGAAAATATAGCGGCATTATCTCTATGGGGAGAAGTGTGAGATATATAATGACCAAAAGAGTATAAAATATATATTCACAAATAAAGAGATTAATATGATCCATAGAAAATGGATATACCTCATCAAGGATTATGACTGCTCAATCCACTACCATCCTAGTAAGGCAAACAAGGTGGAAGATTCTCTAAAAAGAAAGGATTATGCATCTTTATCAATGATGAGAATTGAAAAGGATCCGATCATCTTTGATTTTTAAAGGATATACATGGGAATCATTAAGGCAGGAACACTTTCAATCCTTTCTCAAATGATTTCTTAACCATCCCTCTTGGAGAAAATAAAGGATGCTCAAAGAAGCGATGTGGAAATTATGAATGGGTAGAAGCTATCAGAAATGGTAAATCCTCTGATTTCAAAATTGATGACGAAGGAGTTGTAAGATTTGAGAAACAATTATGTGTACCATCTAATCTGGAGATAAAGAAGGATCTTCTGAATGACACACATAGCTCGAACTTCTCTATCCACCCAGAGAGCACAATGATGTATCGAGATCTCCAAGAAAACTTTTGGTGGGACAATATGAAAAGGGAAATTTCTGAATATACATTAAAGGTCCTAGTATGTTAGCAACTGAAGGATGAGAGGAAAAATTCTAAGGGGATGATGCAACCACTACTCATACCAGCATGGAAGTGGGAGAACATTACCATGGACTTTTTCACTAGACTTACAAGGACATCCAGAGGAAACAATGCTATACGGGTCGTTGTGGATTGTCTTATAAAGATATCTCACTTTATCACTGTTGGCGCTAAACTATTGCACGAATGAAAGGGATGAAAAAGACGGCTCAGACGCTGTCTCGGGAAGCACCGATGCGAAGCCCCCCCGGCATTGCGGGTCACGAAGCTCCAGAGGCCGTAACTCTCCGTGAACGAGTTTGACGTTCGCGAGCCCACTGTGAAGCTCCGGAGGCGGTAACTCTCCGCAACCGAGTTTGACGTTCGCGAGCCCACCACGAAGCTCCGAAGGTGGTAACTCTCCGCGATCGACTGTGACGTTCGTGAGCGCGCCACGAAGCACCTGAGGTGGCGCGTGAGTTCGTCTTCACAGCGCCCCTTGCCTATAAATACTGGGCTCCCCCTGAGTCCCAAGGACGAAAAATCCGACCTTTCGGCTTCTCCTCTCCCGAATCGCGAAGCACTCTTTTCCCCCGGGAATCATGAGATCCGCAAGGTACTTCTACTTCGCGTGACGCCTTCGCTTTGACTCATTTTGAGCCCCTCTTCTGAGAGGGATGCCCTTCGCGAAGCTCAAGGGAATTCGTGAAGGAGGGGGGTTCCCAAGGGAACCTTGGCAGCCGCGGAGCGTTTATGATTCGCGAAACACCCAACCTGTACTAGTGATCCCTATGCTAAGGCAGGATCGCTACACATCGCGAAGCACACTGCTTCGCAGCACCCTGCTTCGTGAGGCACCTCTTCTTTGCGAGGCAGTGCTCCGCGAATACTGTTACACTTCGCGAAGCACCCTCCACTCACACCTATGCCCTATGCTAAGGCTAAGGCACTCCGCTTCGCGAAGCACACTCCTTTTCTTGGAAATTCCGCTTCCTGTGCGACCCTCCAGGTATGCACGATGTAATTTCAAAGTCCCATGGACAATACCACTCGTAGCGTTGATTCGCCTAATGCTTCTTCGCATAGGCACGCTAATGGCTATTGCTTCTTCGCATAGCCATGCTAATGTGGGCCCCTCATTGGTTCACTCCACAACCCCCTTTGACCATGGCCTTGCCAGTACCTTCCCTCCCCCAAGGACCAGAGGGTACCGGTTATTTAAGTCCTAGGGGTGTGGAGTGAACCCGCCTCGTCCGAGCTGCAGGACGTTAAACTGCCAAGAACCACGTCCTCAACACATAACATTAAATTGTGACCCGACCTCGTGCCTCGTACGAAGGGTCCCCCCAGCTCGAACATTTTTTACGCCACTCGTCTCCACGGCAGTGGAATCACCCATCCACAAGGGATGATATCCTCCTTATTGGAGCGGCGTATGTTATCAAGAGAAGAGCGACCCTAGTTCCCCAATGGATGGCTGCACCCCTGCATCTCTATACTTCCCCACTACCAAGGTCAGTGGAGGGAGTGATAGGGAATGAGGCACCTCCCATCATTGGTCCCAAATCCCTCTTTCGCTGTGCTCTGTCGCACTTCGGGCCTCCATCCTAGAGTAAGTCCCAAAACTAATGGGCGACCTAATGCATAATCCCATCTTCGCTTCTCACAGACGCACCCTTCGTGGCGTGATCGTCAGGTCCTTTCTGTCTCTTGTTTCTCACACCGATCATGACTCATGTGGGCTTAGAGTTGGCATTGTCCATGAAAATACCTTGTCCAGCATGACGTTAATCTGCATGCCCTCGTCCAGCATGACGCTAAACTGTATTCCCCCGTCCCGCATGACATTAAACTGCACACCCATTTGAACTATGAGGTCTTTGATCCATGTCAAGGCATGGTACGTAGGAAGCCTCCACGAGGTTCAAGCCCACCCATCATTTATTCACGTCGAGTTCCTCCTCGTCCAGCATGACGTTAAACTGCATTCCAGTTTGACGGCAAGCCGTTGTCACCACCCGAACTACGAGGACTTTGATCCATGTCAAGGCATGGTACGTATGAATCCTCCCTGAGGTTCAAGCCCAACAATCTTTGGCCCATACCGTCTCCTCGTCGGTGTGCCAAGCCCCCCATTTTCTCCCGAACTACAAGGACTTTGATCCATGTCAAGGCATGGTATGTAGGAAGCCTTTATGAGGTTCAATCCCACCACAAGTGGACCCCCGGGTTCACTTTCACGTCGGTTCGCCGACGAAGCCCATCCCAAACTATGAGGACTTTGATCCATGACAAAGCATGGTATGTAGGAGTCCTCCACGAGGTTCAAGCCCACCGCTCATTGTTTATTCACGTCAGGTTTCACTCTCGTCCAGCATGACATTAAACTGCATCCCAGTCTGACGGCAAGCCATTGTGACCATCCCGAACCACGAGGACTTTGATCCATGTCAAGGCATGATATGTAAGAGGCCTCATGAGGTTCAAGCCCCTCTCCCATTGGACCAAGGTTCCTCATTTACGTCGGTTCGCCGACACCCACCACCATTTTGAACTACAAGGTCTTTGATCCATGTCAAGGCATGGTACGTAGGAAGCCTTCAAGATGTTCAAGCCCACCACTAGTGGACCCCTGGGTCTACTTTCACGTCGGTTCACTGATGAAACCCTTTGAACTACGAGGTATTTGATCCATTTCAAGGCATGGTACGTAGGAAGGCTTCCCGAGGTTCAAGCCCGTCTCTCATCGGACCAGGGTCCACTTTCACGTCGGTTTGCTGAAAATTCCCATCAGACCAAGGTCCACCTTTATGTTGATTCATTGACGACATCCATTGGGCCAAGGTCCACCTTCATGTCGGCTCGCTGGCACCATTCTAAACTACGTGGACTTTGATTCCCTGCCACGGGGATACGTAGGAGGTCTCTTCGAGGCTCAATCCCAACTTCATTGTCGCCTTTGAGAAGGTCCCTTGCCATTCCCCTATCCACTTCATCCATCCATCCATTCACTCCTCTTCATAGCTGTCCATAGGCTGGTCCTGGTATCGGCACCCCTTCAAGGGAAATCCCTCAATCCGATCCACTCTAGCTAAGGCACTGATCGGGCTGATCCGTCTCTGCTGGACGTTAAACTCGCGGCATAGCTTGTGTTAAACACATGAAGCTGAGGAAAACCTCATACATATGTCTATGACATATAATTCCCCGCGCTCGATATGGGATTCCTCGGGCTTCCACGCCCTCGAGAAGCCATGTGACCAGGGAGGCTTCCTACATACCATGCCTTTACATGGATCAAAGTCCTCGTAGTTTGGGTGGTGACAACGGCTTTTCGTCGAACTGGAATGCGGTTTAACATCATGCTGGACGAGGAGGAACTCGAAGTGAATAAATGATTGGTGTTCTTGAACCTCGTGGAGGATTCCTATGTACCATACCTTGACATGGATAAAAGACCTTCTAGTTCAAATGGGTGTGCAGTTTAATGTCATGCGGGATGGGGGCATACAGTTTAACGTCATGCTGGACGAGGGCATACAGTTTAATGTCATGCTGGATGGGGTATTGTCATGTCCAATTCCAACTCTAAGCCCACGTGAGTCATGCTCGGTGTGAGAAACAAGAGATAGCAAGGACCTGACGATCACACCGCGAAGGGTGCGTCCATGAGAAGCGAAGAGGGGCTTACGCGTTAGGCGGACCATTAGTGCTGGGACTTACTCCAGGATGGAGGCCCGAAGTGCGACAGAGCGCAGTAAAAGAGGGATTTGGGACCAATGATGGGAGGTGCCTAATTCCCTATCATACCCTCCACTAACCTTGGTAGTGGGGAAGTACGGAGATGCAGGGGTGCAGCCATCCGTTGGGGAACTAGGGTTGCCCATCTCTTGAGAACATACACCACTCCAATAAGGAGGATATCATCCCTTGTGGATGGGTGATTCCACTCCCGTGGAGACAAGTGGCGTAAAAAATGTTCGAGCTTGGGTGACCCTTCGTGGAGGCACGAGGTCGGGTCACAGTTTAACGTCATGTGTTGAGGACGTGGTGCTTGGCAATTTAACGTTCTACAGCTCGGACGAGGCGGGTTCACTCCACACCCCTAGGACTTACATAACTGGTCCTTGGGGGAGGGACGGTACTGGCAAGGCCATGGTCAAAGGGGGTTGTGGAGCGAACCAACGAGGGGCCCACGTTAGCGTGGCTATGCGAAGAAGCAATAGCCGTTAGCATGCCTATGCGAAGAAGCATTAGGCGAAGCAACGCTACGAGTGGTATTGTCTGTGGGAATTTTAAATTACATCATGCATACCTGGAGGGTCGCACGGGAAGAGGAATTTCCAAGAAAAGGAGTGTTCTTCGTGAAGAGAAGTGCCTTAGCCTTAGCATAGGGTATAGGTGTGTGTGGAGAGTGCTTCGCGAAGTGGAACAGTATTTGCGGAGCACTGCCTCGCGAAGAAGAGGTGCCTCGCGAAGCAGGGTGCTGCGAAGCAGTGTGCTTCGCGATGTGTAGCGATCCTGCCTTAGCATAGGGATCACTAGTACAGGTTGGTTATTTTGCGAAGCATAAACGCTCCGCAGCTACCCGAGTTCCCTTGGGAATCCCCCTCCTTCGCGAATGCCATTGAGCTTCGCGAAGGAAATCCCTCTCAGAAGAGGGGCTCAAAACGAGTCAATGTGAAGGCGTCACATGAAGTGGAAGTACCTCACGGAGCTCATGATTCCTGGGGGGGAAAAGAGTGCTTTGAGATTCGGGAGAGGAGAAGCCAAAAGGTCAGATTGTCCGTCCTCGGGACTCAGGGGGAGCCCAGTATTTATAGGCAAGGGGCACCGCGAAGCTGAACTCGCGCGCCGCCTCAGGTGCTTTGCGGCGCGCTCACGAACCTCACAGTTGGTCGCGGAGAGTTACCACCTCTGGAGCTTCGCGGCGGGCTTGCGAACGTAAAACTCGGTCGCGGAGAGTTACCGACTCCGGAGCTTCGCGGTGGGCTCGCGAATTTCAAACTCGTTCGCAGAGAGTTACCGCCTCCAGAGATTCGTGACCCACGATGCCCGGGGTGCTTCGCGTCGGTGCTTCACGAGGTAGCGTATGGGCCGTCTTTTTCGTCCCTTTCATTCGTGCAATATTTTGGCGCCAACAATCACGATTCGAGAGGACTTTACATTTGATCTACTTGCATGGATTTATATCAAAGAAGTGGTAAGGCTGCATGGAGTACCACTGTATATTGTATCTGATCGTGATCCGAGATTCACCTCAATGTTTTTTAAAAGTCTCCAACATTCTCTAAGAATTGAACTGAACTTCAGTACGACCTATCATCCTCAAATTGATGGCCAATTGGAGAAAACCATTCAGACACTGGAAGACATGTTTAGAGTGTGTTCTATGGAATTTAAAGGAGGATAGGACCAACATCTTCAACTGGTTGAATTCTCCTACAACAACAGTTTCCACTCGAGCATCCGAATGGAACCATATAAAGCACTTTATAGGAAAAGGTACAGAACACCGGTGTGTTGGAATGAAGTTTGTGAGTGTAATCTTCTAGGACCTGAAATGGTCAAAGAAATGGTGGAGAAGGTGAAAACCATTCAGCAGCATATCAAGGCAGCCCAAAGTTGACAGAAGATTTATGTAGAAAACTTTTGATGAGACATTGAGTTCAAAGTTGGATACATGGTATTTCTATGCATATCTCCGTGGAAGAAGGTTGTGAGGTTTGACAAGAAAAGGAAGTTAAGTCCTAGGTACATCGGCCACTTTGAGATCCTTGATCAAGTCAGATTTGTGGCCTATCGACTGGCACTTCCACCTACCATGTCAAAATTACATGATCTTCTTCATGTATCCCTCTTAAGGAAATACATACCAGACCCTTCACATGTACTCTCTTCAGAGGTGGTACATTTGGAGGGTGATCTTTCCTATTAGGAGTAGTCAGTGAAGATCTTGGATCATAGAGACAAAGTTCTACGCAACCAGACTACTCCTCTGGTCAAGGTACTATGGTGAGACCATAAGTATGAAGAGGCAATATGGGAACTGGAAGAAGCAATGATTGAAAAGTACCCCCATCAGTTTTTTTCTTATATTGTAAAACGAAATTTCGAGAGAGAAATTTCATAAGGGGGGAAGAATGTAACGACCCAATGTTTTATAAATGGAAATTACTTTCATATAAAATCACATGAAAACACAACATAATAAACTAATAAGTTCTAATTGACATTTAAACATAAATTTTTCACATATGTGTTTAAAATTTTGAAAATCTGACATACACAGTTGAAATCAGTAAGTTATTTGGAGCCCGATAAGGAAAATATAATTTTTGGTGAATAGTAACCTACCCTTATGAATAGTAACATACCCGTATGAATAGTGATATACCCTAATGAATAGTAAAATTACCTATGATAATATATAAATAATATTCAAGTTGAAAGTATGATATACCTATATTTTAGAATAAGTAAATTAATGTTTTAAAACTGGTGTTAAATAATAAATTATGATATTAATTAAATATTAAATTAATCATATTTAGAAAATTATTTTTGAAAAATAGAATTCATTTTTGGATTATAAACATCGAAAAATGTATAGGGTGAATTTTTTGGGATTTTTCTGAAATAATTGAATTTTTTACAAACAGTAAAATCTTATATTTCACAATAAATGCTAAAACCTTAATTTCTACATCTTTCTTGAGTCATGGATGATGTAAATGGCCTTTGGTTTGGAGTCACATGCATTTATTACTATTCCTGTTCATGTAATACTTACTATTCCTTTCCCTATGAAGAAATAATAAACTAATGATTAAAAAAATATGAAAAACCTCCTCTCCTCCACTATAACCCCCCCCCCCTCACTCACACTTCTCTTCACTCCTCTCAAGCCTTGTGCCATTCCAATATTCTTTCAAATATCTCACCAAGATACTTCCTCATGTCCAAAAGATCCTAGCCTATTCAAAATACCAAAACCTCCCCTTTTAGAGGTTCTCAAAGGAGGAAGTCTCAAGAGGTAAATTCCTCTTTCCAATTCCTTCATTTCTTTTAAGTAATTTTCTTTTTGTTTCTTTCCTCACCTAACTTCACTGAAATAGTATGATAAATCCAGTAAAATAAATGTGTTGTAATTTTTTTATGCTAATGGTATATTTCATTATCTCCTCTCCTTTCCCCACCTTTTATTTGAAAGAAATGAAAGCACCATTTCAGATGTGCTAATTTAGCACATTCAAGGACAACGGTTTATCAATTTCTATTATTATCTTTAATTCTGGTCATGAAACCATTTGTGTTATAGTTGAACCAGATTATTATATGTTTAATATATCTTATTTTTGGTTCCGTAATCCTTTTGTACAAATGGTATTACGTTATAAATAAAAAAATGTTCTTTGTAATCAAACCCACTTATTAACAAGAATGGATTTCACTATAGTTTTATATAATAATTTGAATTCACTATATGTATCCAAATTAGATTTAATACCTTGTAATATCCTATATGTGAACTAATAGAATATAACTTAAATTTTTGACAACCACTTTTATCTTACATGTTTATCCAATCATGAATATAAGTGAACTGGTCCTTAAAACCAGGTAAACAAATGAACTCGAACAATGAAATTGAACTTCATAACCAATAAAAACAGTTATAAATGAACTGAAAATGATTATAATAAACCAATTAAATATATAAGAGGTTATTTAATTATTAATTAATAAACCTAATTTTTTTTAAGGACTTTAATAACAAGTTCAGAACACCAACAGATTTAAGGTACGAGATCCTCTCCTTCTCACTCTTAATCAAGATTTTCCTCTTTGTTATGCCTTTTTGTGTGTAATACCAAATGATGGGGTATGTTTATAAACCTCCCCCATACTTTACTCATGATTTATAAATGATTAGAAACCCATTTTCTCTCTCATCAAGCTCTCTAGGGTACACCCAACACCATGCCGATAAACCGTAATGAATTCCACCCGAACCTCCTTTATTCTTTCGAGTTGTCATATCATTCTTTTTATCAAAATGGAATTCTCTTATATGTTTATTAAAATATTATAAATGATGTTTAGTTTTGTAAAATTCATTTATCAAGACCATTTCATCACTCTATTTTGGGGATATACATGTTTTTAAAAGATTCCCTCCTTAGAACTTTCGGATAAGCAAACCTGTTTTAAGGTAACTTCCCGAATTTTTAACTAATTTCAAGTGAAATATATCCTTTTTTAAGATACAATTATATTTAAAAAATCATTATTTTTATTATGAAAACATTCTGGGTTAAATTATGGTTTTATATAATATATTTTCCTCTTTTCTACTTTGAAAACTCTATAGTATTTTCCTTAAAACCGCACAAAAATGTTTTAATGCTAATGTTTCTCAAACACATTTCTTATATGTTGTCACTTATGTTTAACACCACCTAAATTTTTATATGCCTATTTTACCATAGTAAAATCCATTTATCTTATAATCCCTTTCTTTCATTGACACTTTCTTGATACACCCATTGGTTATGCATTATGTCATGATTGTGGTACTCAATTATTTCCTTGGGTACCCTTATGTTTATGTATCGTTGATTATGTATGATTATTTATGTGGAAAGAATATTTATGTGGAAATATTAATCATGGAAATTTTGATATGGGTGCGCCCAGATATCACTTCAATTTATTTGGTAAAGTTAAGTCTCATGAGATGCAATTTGAAACAGGATTTGCAGTTAGCCTTGACCCGCACTAAAATGGAAAAACAGGATTCACGGTTAGCCTTGACCCAAACTAAAATGGAAAACGAGATTAGCGGTTAGCCCTGACCTATACTAAAGACATGATTTATGATCCTGTCACATTTATATTATTCCATGTTTATATGATTCCATGCTTATATGATAGGATTTTATATGTTCCGTGATTTGGATATCATTATGTCATGCCTCCTAACTCATGTGCTTAAGACAGATCCTTATGTTCATTCCCTTACGGGGCTTTTCAGATCATCCCTTTATTCATATGTTCCCTAGGTTACCCTATATATATGTAAGGGCTCAAAGGAAGTTAGGATCTATTTATGAAGATTAAATAAAGAAAATTGTTTTAGCCCCATGTTTTATGTTTTATGTACCTAGTGTTCCAAGACACTAGACTTAATGATCCTTGGCTTGATATCTAATGTATAATCATGCTTAAAATCATGTAATATTATATTTAAAAGCCTTGGGTCACTATATTATCCTATCTAGTTTTAGAAGGGAGATAGAATTTTAAAATCATGTTATATAGTTTAAATAATGTTGTTGTGCCCATATTTTAAGTTATTATTATATATATATAAATTCCCAAAGACACTAGGCCTATAAATATTATGGGATTGTATTAAGTGTGTATTTAGGTAATAAATCAGGAAATAAAGTGTATAAAAGACAAGAATTGTCATAAAACCCTTTCAAAAAATCCCATTTATAAAAGAAAACATTTCTATTTCACTTGATAAAACCATTAAAAAATCACTTTTCCTAAAACATTTAATAAACAAATCCATCCATAAATAATAAGATAAAAATACAAGTAAACACCACTACACCAAAGGGGATTCAACAAAAATAACCAATAATTTAAGTTTTTCTATAGGTAAACAAGATTTAATGGATACATATAAATAGAGGAAATCATATATATAAACAACTAATTAAAGAATAAGTGTCATTGGAAACTCCCTATACCCTAAAGTGAAAAGACCCTATTGATACTATAATATGAGACTAACTATCAAACTATATTTTTCCCTTAAAAAATAGACAATCCAACCAACTACCCCACACTGGCCTCATCAGGCCCCACTCTATCTAGCCCAAGTATATAACACAACAAGAGGGTCACTAGTCCATGTGTGATATGAACTAGTGTAGCATGAATCAAGGTATCCAGAATAGTTACCCAGGTTATCATGACCAAAACTGACATTGAAGTGAAAAAACTAGAAAATTAAACACATCACATAAAAACACAAGCATTATAATCATAAAAAATACATCTCACCTCGAATTCAACACCTCTACATGAAGCAACCCATTTCACATCATATAGTCAACACATAATAATTACACATCCCCAAAGAGGATAAAAACTAAAAAGTGAAATCAATGTGGGTAACATAAACATAAATCCATCCATTTTATAATTTTCTATATGGGTTTTCATAAATTATATCTTTTTATTCCATATCAATTTACACTATTTGAAACCTATGAAATTAAATGAAACTTTAAAGGATAACACTTCATTTTAAAAAAACATCCTTTAAAAACATGGTTTCTTTTATTTAGAAATAAAAATAAGTAATAAACACTAAAATTTACATTCAAATCATTTTAATGAGTCTCAATGGCATTTATACCAACACTTGGAATTAGAAAATTTTTATTTTCAAAGAGGTGTGAATTTCATAAGTAAAATCTTTTATATCAATCTCAAAATTCATGAAAGAAATTAAAAAATCCATCAAAAATACTATACATGATTGTAATTTCATAAAAACATATTTATAAACCTCAAGCACCTCATGAATTTCAAAATAATGTAACAACATAGAAATTCCCACCTAAATCAATCGCAAATATTTTTCAACATGTTACCTTCTACGAAAAAAAACCCATGAGGGTAAGGAACAACCCCTAACGAACCCTACATCTCTCTTGAATATTGAATTATGGTTTTCAAAAGAAGGATAAATCTAGGATCAATGGAAGAGGGAAGTAAGGAAGTATAAAATAAGAGAAATATGGTGAATTTACTTTAAAAATCACTCGGAATATTATAAAAGATGGCCAAAATCCCAAGGGAGTGGACAATATCTCTCCCTTTAACTCTAAGGGGTTAGCTACACAAGTGGTTGGGGGGTAGAAAAAGAGGCTATTAAAATAAATAAGGGGAGTGACTCTTTACTTTTTAATTGAATCCAGGAAAACCACATTGTTTTTTCACATAGTTTTCCAAACTATGCACCAAACATGTGGGAGCCACAGACTGGCGCACCACACCTGCACAGTTTGAGCTGCATGGTTTCACCTAACCATACACCAACTATGTGTGTCACCCCCATACAAAAAATATATTGAAAGGATTCATGGTATAACATCCCACTTTACATATTGATTTTACTTCATCATTAAAGAATATTTCTTTCATCACATAAAAAAACCATGTCAGGACCATATAGGTTTAGTGTCTTTAGAAACTGGGAAACATAAACAATTTGTTCATAAAACATCTACATTGTCTCTCGCTTATTTATTAATAAATAGACTCCTTTGTGACATATCATACATAATAACATTCTTCAAAACCTGTGGAAAATAAACATAAGAAAATTTGATCTCAAATGATCAGTGAGGTAAACAATTGAAATATCAATCATATCATAATCATAAGAACATAACATTTTAAAATCATATCCTGCATATAAAAGGTCATAATATCATGTTATGTGATAAATCATAAAAGTGAAATTTAATCACAATAGTCATAAAATAAGACAATAAATTTCTTGGTATACACACAAAAGCATAAAAAATCATTTCATATTAATCAAGGCTCATTTCCAAGACAATAATATCAAAATAAGTCCATTACTGAACTGAGTTCACTCCTCGTTCCAGCCCTGTATTACTGAACCATATTTACTTTCCATTACATTCATGTCTGTATCATGAGACATAAATTTTTACCCAATTCATTGGAACTAGATATAGTTTACACCCATATCATAGTTAAAACATTCTTACGTGTGCCACAAAAACATAAAAACATTCACCATAGCATAACCCATGAAATAAAATGGGTTTCTTAAACATCATTCCATCATAATTGATATAAAACAAATGGATTTCCTAAATAACATCCCATAATAAACACAATAAAATCATAGTAATAACAGGTATATAAATATAACCATATTTAAATACCATCATCTTCGATGGAAAATAATTTTGATAAAATATGTGAAATTAATTCTTGAGGAAAATATTCATTCTTATTCAAAAACGATTTCCTTATTAGAAATTCCACATAATTTTAGAATAAATAAATTTATGTGAAAATAACCTTGTAAGATTTTAGGGTAAGATTCAAGGAAATAAGGCATTATGAAAGAGTAAAAATCCATTCTTTCTGTACAAGTTAAAAAACATTCTTTTCGTGCTTTTTCCGGAAAATCCAAAAAGTAATTCGTACCGAAAATGAAAAAAGATTCCATTCATATTGTTTAGTAAATATGAACCATTGGGTGAAATTGAATTTGCACAATTATATAACGATATAAATAATATTTTGAAATAAATATTTAGGAAAAATTAATGTTGATGATAAATATACCCCCAATAAATACTTATGAATAAACAATCTTCGATAAAAATGAGATTTGAAAATTTATCCCTTACGTTAGGTTCAATATGCTTCATATGCTTCCGAACATCCTGTATAATGGGTTTAAACATATTATTAATTTGTAAAAAACTTAATAATATTTATTATATCATATATGATTCACTTATACCCATCCATTTATCAATTCCATGCTAAATAATGTTTTCGGTAATAATCATTTTATTTATCATACGTGTTTTGACTTTTAATCTTGATCGTATTAGATATATCGTGATTTACGTACTTCCAGAATGTAAAAAATGAATTTTTATATAATATATATTCAGTATATAAATATATATAATATATTGATAAATGAAATTAAATACACCATTCATGGAGATGGTAGGTCGTACGTACGCATGAACGTTGTTTCCATTTTCTTATTGAATTGAAAGGAAGCGACTAAATGACATATATATATATACATAAATCAAATAGAATTATTATTTCATATATTTTATTATTATTTAATATATATACTTTACAAATATTATTTAATGGTTAACGTGGAGAATGAATCTCATCTCGTCGTGGAGACAGTAGGTTCTACGTATGCACGAGCGACGATATAATTCACTTAATGGATAAATGATATTGGATTAAATGGTATATTAATTATAAAAAATAATTATAATGTTATATTCATTACTTAAATACATTATACTCATCATTATACCCATCAAAATTAAGTATTGTTGAATACAAATTACACCATGGAGTTGAGACAGTAAGTCGTACGTACGCAAGCATGGTGATATTGTTATTCAAAGGATGGATAAAATAAGGTATAAGATTGTACCATAATTATAATAACATATCATCTTGTAGAATATATTGGATTTATTACTTTATTATTATAATAACATAAGAAGATAAAGTATAAGAAAAAAATATTTTTTAAAGTGGTGATAAAATAATTACCTCTTTTTCAAGTATCTCTTATTCGTTTGCACAAAAGGTCTCCCTAGGATACATTTATGCCCAAAGTGTAGCCTCAAATAGGAAGGTATGGATTTTGGGATATTATTTGAGCATATTTTGGATGATCCAAAGGTTTTGAAAGGTGTGAGTAAGTGGGTAGAGGTGGTGGCCTTTTATAAGAGGGAGGAGGGACACTTTAGAAAAGTCTATAAATATTAATTTATTATAAATTGATTTTCGGTTTATAATAGTCCCAAAATCATTTATTTATAATATAATATGAGCATTGGTCAACATACTCTCAACCAATATAATTTATACCCGTTTTGATTTTATTTTAAACCATATAATTTTGATTTATCCTAATTTAATCTATAAAATTTTATTTGTGGTAATAATATTATAAATATTAAATGGGTATAAATAATTAATTATGTGTTCTAAATTTTCTATAATTGGATACTATATGAAAATTTAGACCATATAATTTTCACTTTGTAATTTTTAAATATTTTTGTGATTTTTAAATAATTTAATAATGTGTTTTTTTATAAAATATCAATAGTGTCAATTTTAGCACTATTCATTTATTTGACTTTAAATAAAATCCACACATGAGATAAATTCGAAAAAAAATATTTAATATGCTCCTAACATGTCATAGTCCCCTATAATCTTCATGAAGAATATTAATTAGTTCATATGATATTTATTTTAATATTTTTAAAATAATTTATTTGATATTTCTATCAATAAAATAATTTCTACTTCACTATTGTATCATCATTAATGGTAATTATTTAGTCTCTAAAAATTAAAAATAATTCACATGATGTAGATAATTTCATTATATTTCTAGAAACTATTTATTTTCAAAGTTTTATGAAGTTTATTACTATATTAAAATTATTATAATTATAAGATATAAGAGAGTGACACGTTGTCACTTTCTTTTGTTTTAATTATAATTACATCAATTTCATGGAAAAAAGTCCATTAAATGAATAAATTCCATCCCTTTAGTGATATTGGTCAACTTAAAATCATCCAATAGTATTTTAGAAGATATTATGTTAATTTTATTATCTTTATCATATTGTTTGTTACCCTAATTTACTTGATTTACCTTTAACTATGGTAAATAAAAATTACCGTATTTACAATTCATAATATCCAAAAAAAATAAAAGTAACCTATTAACATAATTTGGATCCACTGATTCCAAATATGTAATCTATTTTTCAAAATTCAAAACACAAAAATTTCATTAATCAATTTTAAATTAATTCTTTTTGTTAAAACCCGAAAGTTATTCTTTAAGAAGTAAAAACTATCAAAATATTGACATGTGTTTATTTCTAATTTAAATGTGAAATTACTTCCAATGAAAAAAAATTGTTTTAACTTATAAAAATATAATCCAATTACATACAATGTAAGCTATTGAGGAAGGCCACTCTTGTATGTAATACAAGAAAATTAAGTGTTTCATTTAGTGAAAGCTTCCTTTAGTGTTGCATATAATATGATAAAAACATTTTTCTTCAACACATTGAACTAAATCAATACTCATTGTTGCATGAAATGAGTTCTATAAAAAGAACTTAAAATTGTGTGTAACACAATCCAAGTATAGTGTTGCATATATGGAAAGTTAATACGGTGTTGTGTATAAAACAAGCTAATCTAGGTGTAGTGTACAACACAATACATTATAAGAAATTAAAAAATAATATATCTCATAAAATCTTGGGGTGTTACATTATACCCACATTAAAATGAATTTCTCCCTCTAAATTTGTGGATGTTATAAAAAGTTTACTACTTGAAATTTTCCTTCATAGAAACCCACATCGTAAAAAGGAATACTAATACTTCATTTTAAAAAGAAAATTTAGAAAAATAATTGTTACCCAAAGTAACTCATCACTAGGTTTCCACATATAATAACATAGGTGGGAATTGAAAACATGGATATAAAATAGAAATCTAACCATCAAGTTCTAATGGGTAGTGATATAGAAAAATGTTTGGAGAAAGTTAACAACCAGAAATCCACAAATCTGGAATTATTTACGAGACCATCTGACTCATCAGATAAGAAGGTACTAAGAAAACATTTTTGGTATTTACGATCCTTTCCCTAAAGTTGAATAATTTTTCATGAGAATAAATACTTACTTGATTTTGGAATAATCTCACCATTTTTCGTTCCTTGAAAACTTTCCACTTCATCTCTTATTTAAAAAATTAAAGTTGAATTTTTCATTCTTAAAGTGTTAGCAGATCATGCGATAGAATTATAGGTTATTCTATTTGTCACAAAAAAATGGTTAGCACCGATAATCAAATATGCATAAGTCCACCTATAGTGAGATAATATATTTATCTAACAAACTTAGAACTAAATATAACTTATAATATCCAAAAATGGATAACATTGCAATCATTTAAAAAACTAAAAATATTTACCTTTAGAAATAGGTGAACTAAATCGAAATAACATTTATCTCCCATATATCATAAGGTATTAATTTTTTGTCCCATTCCAAACATGTGAATACCATAATAATGTATTCTCTAGAAACATGGTAATAACATGAATTACCATAGAACCTTAGTAGAAACTTGCATTCGTTCAAAATTAACTCTTTCCACACACCAAAAATACCAAAAATTATATATAATCAGCCCATGATATCACTTTGTACTTATATCAGTCATGAGATCATTAATACTATAAAACATATCATTATCTCTTTATCCATTCATTATACGCATATCATGTGCTTTCCAAAAATATTTCAATCACTTTTCATGGTTATTGGTACTATATACTTATGGAAAACCACAATGGACCAATAAATAGGTATTCCAATATTCCACAATACTATAAAAGAGATTCAACAAAACTATTTTGGAATCCCATTACATAAACACTTAATCAATCCACCACTTAATTATCATAATCATCATCACCAAGAGTGATCGCAAGTGATTTTCCTTTGTATTTGGACTTTAGAGTATTATTACATTAATCATCATCATTAACATTTGGATTTGGTCATTGGTTATCATAATTCCCTATTTTCTTGCACTTGTATCATTGAAGTGTGGGTGGTGAATTCTCTATAGTCTTTTCTCTATTCACATAATTAGAAACTGTTTTCCCATTACTTCAGCACTCAACTTATTGATGAACTTATTTTCCACACATAAAAATTTTTCTAGTCCCTTTAATACAATCTACACCATGATTCTTTCCTCACTTTTTTCATAAATAAACATTGATCTTCTTTTTACCATTGTTTTGAGATTCTTCTTTCAACTACATCTTTTGTTTCTTTTCAAAACCATGAGATTGAAATGTAACACCAACTTCTATTTCTACCTTGATATCAAAATGAACAATATATTCATAGATACTAAAGTATCTTATAGCTAATGTATTTCAAAGACTTGGTTTTATTCCACTGAATAATTAATCAACTTTACTTTTAGGTTGGATGATAAAACTAGAAGAATACCTTGAAATCCTTGTAAAATTTTCCTTGTATGTACCAACAGATTCATAATCCTTCTTCTTAATATCAAGGAACTCATTTTCCATCTTTGTTTTAAGAATACGATGGAAGTACTTATTTATAAATATGTTCTTGAACTCATTACATTCCATAGATTCAATTTCATCTTGTTGCCTTGTATTCTTGCTTACAGTCCACCATTGGTATGCTTCACCTTCTAAATGATAAAAAACCAAAATGACTTTTTCATGTTCCAAAAATTGAATAATGTAAAATTTATTTTAAATAGTACTAATTCATTGTTTATCAACATGTTGAGAAGATGACCCACTGCAAGAAGGTGGATGTTGCCTCATGAAAGACTCAACAAAATGTTGTTCCCTTCTATGCTCATTTAGAAGTCCAGAATGATTCATATCTTGTTTATGTATAGAAATAATATTTTTATTCCATCTCCCATAACATTTGGTTATTCAAGAGGACAATCAATTCATTTTCTAATTCATTTATCATTAACACATCTTATTCAGGTTCCAACCATTGTTTAAAACCCAAAAAGAATAGTGTGACAGGTAAAAATCATACTAGGAAAACAACATGATCAAGAAAGATTACTTTCAATCTATAACATGTTAGGTTTAATACTAGGTTATTCATGATCATTACCATAATTATAGGACTCTATACTATAGTTAGACTTACCTTTAGGGACATCCCTATTCATACCTTAGAAATATCTCTAGGGATCTCACTAAAGTTTTCACATCCTAGTTTCCAAAGGTTGAATAAACCTTTTCTATGATACCAACTATAATGGCCCAATTTACATATATATTTTACTTTAACATTGAATAATATTTATTTCATAACATAACAAAAAAAATTCCAATACTGTATAGTTTTAGTTTCTTTATAAACTGGGAAACATAAATAAGTGGTTCATAAAACATCTACATTGTATCTCGCTTAATTCTTCATAACTATAATCCTTTTCGACATATCTTACTTATTACCCTTCTTCATACCTGGGGAAAATAAAAATATGAAAGGGTGAGCTCAAATTCTTATTAAGGGTAAACAATATAAATATCAATCATATCAAAATCATAAGAACATAAAATTTAAAAATATTATCCTGTATATAAAAGATCATAATATCATGTCATTGGATAAATCATAAAAGTGCAATGTAATCCCAATAGTCATAACATAAGAAATAATTTTTTTGGCATACATAGATTAGAATAAAAAATAATTTCATATTAGTCAAGGCTCATTTCCAAGACCATCATAGTGGACAAAGTCCATTACTAAACTAAGTTCACTCCTCATTCTGACCATGTATTACTGAACTGTATTTACTTGTCGTTCTAGTCATGTTTATCTCATGAGATATAAATATTTACCCAATAAATTATAGGTAGAAATAGTTCCCACCCATATCATAATTAAACCATTCCTTTGTATTCCAAAAAAACATAAAAACATTCACCACAGCATAACCCATCAAATAAAATGGGTTTATTAAACATCATTCCATCATAATTGATATAAAAAAAATGGATTTACTAAATAAAATTCCATCATAAACACAATAAAATCGTAGTATTAATAGGTACAAACATATAAATTTATATAAATAGAATCATCTTATATGGAAAATAATTTTGAGAAAGAACTTGAAATTAATTCTTGAGTAAAATATCTTTTCTTCTTCAAAAACATTTTCCTTGCTCAAAATGCCACACAATTTTAGAAGAAATCGTTTTATGTGAAAATAACCTAGTCATATCGTAGGGGAATATTAAATTAAATAAGACATTATGAAAGTGTAAAAATACATTCATGTCATACAAGTTAAAAAACATTTGTATCATACTTTTTCCAGAAAAGTCAAAAACTACCTCGTACCGAAAACGACAAAAGATTCCATTCATACCATTTAGTAAAAATAAACAGATGGGTAAAATTGACTTTAAAAAATTATAGAATGATATAAAGAGTATTTTTAAACAAAAATTTTGGAAATATGGACATGTATGATAAATATACCCTAGTAAATACTTATGAATAAACAATCACAGCTAAAATGAGATTTTCAAAGTTATCCCTTACTTTATGTTCGATATGTTTCGTATGTCTCTGGAACTCTTGTATAATGGGTTTAAAAATATTATTAACTTGTAAAAAAATCATAATAATATTTATGATATCAAATATGATTCACTTATTACCCGTTCATTTATCAATTTCATGTTAAAGCAATGTTTTGGGTAATAGTCGTTTTATTTATCGTACAAGTTTTGACTTGTTATTCTTGATCTTATTAATTAGATCATGATTTAATTTCTTCCAAAATTTAAAAAATTATTTATATATCATATCTATTCATTATATAAATATATATAATATATATATAAGTGAAATGGAATACACCGTTCATGGAGACGGTAGGTGGTACGTACGCATGAACGCTGTTTTGGTTTCCTTATTGAATTGAATAGAAGAAAGTAAATAACGTATATATAAACATAAATCCAATAGAATTATTCTTTAATATATTTAATGATTATATGTTATATATACTTTATAATAATTCCTAAATGGTTAACATTGAGAAGGAATCTCATCGCGTTGTGGAGACGGTAGGTCGTACGTACGCACTAGCGAATATATCATTCACTTGATGGTTATGTAGTATGGAATTGGATGTTATATTAATTATAAATAAAAATTATAATGTTATATTATTTATTTATATCCATTATAGTCATCTTTATACCCATCAAATTTAAGTATTTTTGAATAAAAATTACACTACAGTGTGGATATGGTAAGTCATACGTATGCAGGTATGGTGATATTGTTATTCGTATGATGGATAAAATGAGGTATAAGGTTGTCCTAAAATTATAATAACATATAATTATTTTATAATATAATTTATTTATTACTTTAGTATGAGAAAAACATAACAAGAGAATTTATAAGAAGAGAAGAATTTTGAAAGAGTTGATAAAACAATTTTCTCTTTTTTGAGTATCTCTTTTTGATTTACACAAAAGGTCTCCATATGATGGATTTTTGCATAAATTAAATCCAATAAGTGGAAGGGAGGGATTTTAGGAGATTATTTAATTAGATTTTTGATGATCCAAATGGCTTGAAAGATTTCATTAAGTGGGTAGAGGTGGTTGCCCTTTATAAGAGGGAGGAGGGGCACTTTGGGAATGTCTTGAAATATTAATTTATTATAAATTTATTTTAGGTTTATAATGGTCCCAAACTCATTAATTTACAATATAAGATGATTAAGGGTATAAATAATATAAACCAATAAAATTTAGACATTTTTTTATTTTATTTTAAACCTTATCATTTTGATTTATCCTTATTTAATCTGTTTAATTTTATTTGTGGTAATAATATTCTAAATATTAAATGGTTATAAATATTTACTTATGCATTTTAAATTGTCCATAATTGGATACTTTATGAAATTTTAGAATATATAATTTATAATTTGTAATTTTTAAATATTTCTGTGATTTTTAAATAATTTAATAATATAATATATTTATAAAATAACAATAGTGTCAATTTTGATACTATTCATTTATTTAACTTTAAATATAATCCACACATAAGATAAATTCTAACAAAAATATTTAATACACTCCTAAAATGTAATATTCTCTTAGAAAGTTTATAGAGAACATTAATTATTTAATATGATATTTATTTTAATATTTTTAAAACAATTTATTTGATTCTTCTATCAATAAAATAATTTCAGCATCACTATTGTTTCATCATTAATTGTAATTATTTAGACTCTAAATATTATAAATAAATTCACATGATGTAGATACTTTAATTATATTTATTGAGACTATTTATGATATAATTTTTATGAATTTTATCTCTATATTAAAATTATTATACTTCTAAGATATAAGAGAGTGACATGTGGTCACTTTCTTTTGTTTTAATTATAATTACATCACATTCATGGGAAAACTCCATTAAATGAATAAATTATGACACTTAGGTGATGTTTTTTTACTTTAATTCATAAAATAGGATTTTTTCTGGTATTAGGGTAATTTTATTATCATTATCATATTATTTTTTACCATAATTTACCTGATTTACCTTTAATTGTGGTAAATAAAAATTATCATAGTTACTTTTCATAATATCCAATAAAAATAAAATTAACCTATTAAAATAATTTGTACCCAATGATTCCAAATATGGAATAAATATTTCAAATTTAAAAATTTATAAGTTTCATTTATTAATTTAAAATTAATTCCCATTGTCAAAACTAAAAAATAGTTTTTTAAGAAGAAAAAACTATCAAAAGATTGTCATGTGTTTACATCCAATTTAAATGTGAAATTACTTCCAATTACCAAAATTTGAATAAATGATAAAAATTTAATCCAATTACACTGTAAAATAAATTAAAAAGATAATCTATCTATATAATTAAATTAGATGAAAATTCAGTTTTGAATTAAAATGCTGTGTTTTTCAATATTCATTAAAATATGAATTTTATCAGAAAAAAATCCAAAAATTCAACCAAAGTAAATTTTGATGTCCTGATTCCAAATAAGATATTTATTTTGTCAAATATAATATATAAAAGTGATAAAAACTAGATTTAAAATTTTTGCACCAGTATAAGGTGGAAAACTGGTTTTTTTGAATAATACTTATTTTATCTGAAAATTGAATTTGTTCTTATACCATGTTCTAGAAAAAACATATGAATGTTAATGTTATACAAAACTAAAAAAAATACTATTCATAACGGCTTTTTTATATCCTATTAAATAGTCATATTTTAATAATATATCATTATTTAGTGAAACTTGGTATTGCGTACAATACAAGCTATCGAGGAAGGTCGCTCTTGAATGTAATCCAAGCCAAGTCAGTGTTACGTTTATTGAAATATTCCTTTGGTGTTTCATATAACGTAATCCAAACAAAGACATTTTATATATTAAAAACAATCTATACACAGTGTTATGTAAAATGAATTCTATCAAAATAACTTGAAATGTTGTGTAACATAATCCAAATATAGTGTTGTGTATATGACAAGATAATATGGTGTTGCGTATAGTGAAATATAATCTTTGTGTAGCATACAACACAAGACATCAAAGAAATTAAAAATAATCTGTCTCATAAAATCTTGGGGTGTTACACCTAGAGAGCTCTACACAGTATTAAATACCATTCAAAATCTCACGATTTTAGAATTATTTCATTTCCATGGTTTTCTATGAAATCCACACAAATGGCCCTATTTGTGATGTAATCATGCAACCAAATAAAAATATTGAAAATTATATATTTCCTATCTAAAATTCACAAAATTATAAATAATCCTATAATTAAACAAAATTAAAATTTTCACTGACCCCAAGGTGTTACATTTTTAGATGTTTTCCATGTATCAATAGATTAACCTATAACAATGTAATAAATAAAGAATTACATCAACATTTCATATTGTATTTATAAACATATATAATTATTATGATTAGACAAAATGGATTTATCAATTAAAGATGATAAGAAAATCCCATACAAATTTGTTATTAATTATATTTACATTTATATTTATTACTAACTACATTACTAATTATAATTATTTTTAATTTCTTAATTATTAATTAATTTTTAAATTAATAATTTTTGATTAGTTAGGTAAAAAATATCATCAATAATAATCTTGTATTATTAATAACATATAATTTTAAATGTTATATTATTATTGTAATGCTAGAAAAGAGCATCCTAAATCCCATGTCAAAAATCATTAAAGAATTTCAAGGACTAGATTTAGAAATGGGAGGTTTGAGTGTGATTTTATGTATTATTTTCGGATTGATTTAATAAAAGTAATACAGTATATAAAAAAGTTAAAAAATGTATAATATTTTGTTTTATACATATATAAAAACAAAATAAAACATAATATAAATAAAAAATTTAAAAACATATATTTTCTATTGTCTCATAAGAAATGTGTGAAATGGTTTCATGCATTCTATAAGAAAGAAAAAATTCCATTCATGAAATAATTTCAATCATTTACCATAATTATCCAAAAAAATACATAAAACTCTTTCCCGCATTACCATATCCATATCAGTAAAATTTTAACCATAAACCTATTTAAAATTTAAAAAAACTTTTAAAAAAAATTTCAATGTCACCCATAATGTAACCCAAATCCATTGAAAATATTTCCTGTAGGGTAAATAATGGATAGAATTTTTTGGGTAATATTAAAAAAATTATTTTCTATAAAATCATTCACATATATCCAACCATAATAGGAATGAAATTTTTATTATATGAAGTAATTTCCAATTCCCTTAAAGCATAAAAAAATTTGTTCTCTTTTTCAATGTTATTCAGGATATCCATTTTTATCATGGTCATCAATGTATAAACTTTATGTATTTTTTTATATCAAAGGATATGAGTTATGTTAATAATATATGTTTTTTTATTTTGTTTATATCAAATGTTATGTGTTCTGTTGTATTCTAATATTATATGTTTTTTTATGTTATGTGTGTGTATGTCAATTTATATAATTCACAACTAAAAATTATTGATATATCATGTTTTTTTAATATGTGATGGGTAAAAATATAATATATTTAAATAAATTATAAATATAATGTGTCATATACTATGGTTAATAATCATATAATATTACCCCAAATATATGATTGCTACTTTAAATAACCATCATATATTTTTTTACAAAAGGGTATATATAAAATATAATTAAAATAACCATCCTATATTGTAGAAAACAAATTGACATATATGATACTTAAATAAAATAAATATCATATATACATATATATATATATATATATATTTGTGTGTGTGTGATGGTTATTTAACAAATAATCTTCAAATATTATATTTTAAAAAAATATATTATATGCTTTTAATACTACTAGAGTGAAAATAAACATAGAAAAAACAAACTTTGAGAATCAAAAGGAACAACCCTTAAATTTTAGAAGAAAATAACTCAAATAAATGATAAAAAATAATATAACAAATATGGAAATTTTATATTGAAAAAAAATAAAGATAATGTGGATGGTTTTAGAACCTATTTTCTTTTGGATGCTGGATATTTTCTTTTATGATTGTTTTCACCTTAATGATTTATCATGGATGACCATAAGTTATAATTCATAATAGCCGTAATAAAAAATCATATTTATTTATATATAATAATAATTCCTAAGTCATAGTATCACATGTATAGATAGAGAGAAGGACCAATAAGATGAACAAGAGCTATTTGGTTTTCCTAGAAAAATTGAAGTTGAAATAAATCTTCTAAGAAATTCCAAGGATGATGAACTCTAGGATTTGATGTTCTTATATGTACTTAATCTCATTTGTAAAATATATTCAGTTTTTCCTTCATATTAGGGGTTTAACTATCTTGGGGTGGTGAGGGATTCATTAAATGTTTAAGAAATTATAAGATATATATATATATATGTGATATTTTTTTAAATAATAATCATAAATATTACCTATAGCTTTTTAAAAACACAATCAAGTTTTTTAAATATATTATATTTTTCTATTGTCGTATATGATTATTTTTAGTAAAACAATCATATATAAGATGATATAGGAATAAAATTTTGTAACAGTTCCTACTGAACAAATTTATTATGATCAAAAGGTAAATTTAATATTTTGAAAAAGGATCATTAAACATGTTATGTGCTAGAACAATATGTAATATATATGATTAATGTGTGATTAAAATTGATGTATAAAAATAAAAACTACATGGGGTATGTTTTTTTTAGAAGGGTGTGAAATTTAAATTTAAAACTCAAGTTCCTAGAAAATTTATTAAAGTAGAAAGAAAACATACAAAGGAATAATAAAGATATAAGATAAAATAAGTTTCACGTAGGGAGACCCCACAAAACACCAGGCCAACTTGAAAAATCACCTTTTTCTTTCTACAATCCCTTTCTAATGAACCAAACCAGCTTATCAAGTGTCTATATATCCTAAATTATTCAAGAAATTTCCAATTGGAACCTTGATCATTCATACATGAAGAGTATTCCTTCTCACTAAGAGAATCAATTTTTTCACCTATATCCAGTTCATTTTTCAGTGCCAAGATTTTACATTTTTAATCAACACCATTAATTATGAATTTTCCTATGATAGAATCCCGAAGTAAGGTCTCATTAGTAATAGGTTTATCTCCATACATTTCTTGAATGTCTTCATTGTCCCCAAGTAAGGGCTCTCAGTGGTGATAAGCAAGGTCGGCCTTGAAATCTTCATGTGCAACCTGCACATTCAATAGTGAGGGAGAAGCATAGTTTGTTACAAGTTGTGGGTATCCTTCTTTTATCCTTATTTTTATTTTTATGGCTTTCCCCTCAAGGATATAAAGATATAACACATCAATTTTTGGGTTTTTAATGGATTCCATCATGGAAAAGAAATTGGGTGTAAAAACACCCTCATTCTTTCCACTTCTTCCAGTCTAAGCCTCAACTCCCAATTCTTCACCAAGAGTGAGGACAGTAAGACCAGAGGTTTCATACCTAAAATCAGTGTTATTACATCTAGTGAAAATGGAACCGAATCTATCTTCAGTGACAGCATCCCAAAATTATTCTTTTTTGTATCACTTATACTTTAGTTAAATTTATTAAAAATCATTTTATATTTTAATTTAAAAAAAATTCTTTAATTTCTTGTTCTATGGTATTAATTTTTAAAAATATATTATTTCTTTATTTTATAATTTAAAATTACTTATTTAAATATTTTTTCTATATGTACAAAAAAATGTTATGTTAGAATTGATTATATTTTATATAAACTATTTTGAGTTTTTTTTATCATTCTATTATTGTTTTTATCCATTTTTAATGTTATATATATATATATAGTAATATATTATATTATTATTTTCAATATTATTTTTTAAATTTTTTTCATTGATTTACTAAATTTCAGCACCCTATATATAACACCTCTATCTGTGTGTGTGTGTGTGTGTGTGTCATATATAATTTATATCTAACCATAATGTGTGTATTTACATATGTTTTCTAGTTATCTTAAGATAAATATTAATGTTTCATGTTTTTGTGTATTTGTCTATTTATTTTATAATGTATTAATGTTATGTATATAAATATATCAAAGCATTTGATTTATACATTGCATAAAACATAAAACATAAAACACTTAAAAATGCAATAAAACACGGAATAAATATTTTTATAATCAAAATACACACATAATAATTGAATATATATATATAAATATATATATGATATTTATATATTGTTATATGTTTTTTTAGTCCAAAATGGATATTATAAATTAGCTTGAATAATATTAAAAATATCCTTAAGAAAATAAAAAGACCAAACATAGGTCCCCTCATATCCTCTCAGACAAAATAGGAAGTTGGAAATATGATTCCCCATACTTTTAATAAAGGATAATCTACAAGAAAAAAATTTCACTTCAAGAGCCTAGATTTTCTTAAGAATGAATCCAAAAACCTATCAGTTCTCCTTCTGAGAACCGATGGAGTTGATAATTGTTTGGAAATTCTAATTCGAGGATAACATTTTTCCAACCATGAAAAACTAAAATCTCTTTGTTCGTGAGTGCTAACATAGCTTCCGTAACCATGGGATTCTAATTATGCATAAAAGACTTATAGTAGACTCCAAAAAATCATAAGCATCACAGATGGAAACATTAATCCCAATCTTATTCACCCCAGACACAGCTTCATCTATATTAAATTTAACAACCCCCAAATGTAGAGTCTACCATCTTACGATGGACCATCAGATGGAAAACAGAGGCCTAGAAACCTTGTTTGCACCCCATGTGTAGCTGCATCAGTATTAATTTTTTTTAATATATTATCTGTTTTTTATAAATTTTTTATTATTTATTTATATGTTCTTTGTATGTTCTTTGTATGTATAGTTAACGTGTTCTGTATTATTTTTTTATATTATTTATAATTTATTTTGTGGTTTTTACATTCATTCTATAAGTATTTGTGAATTTTTGTGTTTTGTTTTGTTTATTATAAAATGTTTTATGTTTTCTATTTTATTATTCATTTCTTTTTTTTTTAATATAATAAATGTATGCTACCAACATAGAACACTTTTTGTGTGTGTAAGAGTTATTCATGTTTTCTAACAAGACAAAATATGTGTGAGTGTTTTCATGTTCAAGGTTATATTTTTTAACATATATCTTAATTTTTTTTTATTAATATTAATATTTTTATACGTATTAATTATTTTCCTATAATTATTTCAATTTTATAATATCTAAATAATTAAATTATGGATTGAAAGATGTTATACCGGAATAAAACATATGATTTATATCTAGTGTTCATTATTGTTTTTTCATTTTTCACTTATATTATTTAATGTTTTGTAATAATAAATATTTTTTATATTAAATTTAAATTTTTATAATTTTTTAAAAAAAAATTCATAATATCTTGAATTCTAAAATATTTTGAGTAAATATTTAAATGATATATATATATATAACAAATAAAGGTTTTCATGTAATCTTTTTGTAATATGATCAATTTTTTATATCACATTGTTATATTTTTTGGATTATTATGATTTTTTATAGTTTATTGATATGGTATATTTTTTTATCATTTTTTCATTAATTATTATTTTTTAAATGAGGTAACTGTGTGCCTAGAATATGAAATATTTTTTATATCAATTTTATTATATTTTTGTGCTTGTAAAAACACTATTTTAATTTTTTTTATGCATTCAATTCTCCAATGGTATATGTTTAGAAACATATATATTTTGTGGCATAAATATTTATGTATTCTATATAATATTTATTTCTTTTATAAATCATATTCCTATATGTTTTTTCCATTGAGTTTAATAAAGATCCGTAAAAATGTGTGTTTACCCCTACTGCTTCGGGGGCATTCTCCTACTGAGATTTCCACATGTTGTTTTCTGAGCAGGGTCTTCAGAGGGGGTGGAATGGTGTTTTTTGGTGCCATAACATTCCATTGAAGTCAAACTTTTAACTTGGAACATCAAGAACTCTGCTTTAGCAACGGGCGAGAATGTTAGAAAGATGGGAATCAGCTTGGCCTCTAGGTGTTCTTGTTGCAACAGTAGGCAGGAAGAGAGTACAAAACACTTATTTTTCGAGGGGATTGGGCTCATGCGGTGTGGTCTTTCTTCAAGGGTTCCTTGGAACTCTCTTCTCACAAGCAGAATGATGCTAATTTTCTGGAGAGTTGGTTCTAAGGCATTACAGGTTCTGAGAAGGGAAGGATGGTTCATTTGGTGATTTTCTGTACAGGATGCTGGAGCTTGTGGCAAGCCAGGAACCAATCAACGTTTATAGGCTTCATTCCTTTAGTTAGGTTCATCATAGAATGAACTCGTTTCCTTCTGATTGAATTGTCTTCACTCATCAAGGACTGGTTAGAGGCCCCCTATCCTTGTTGGCTCTAGGTAAGTATTCCTTTGTCTTCTCCTTCTCGGGTCATTCAGTAGGGGAATTAGGTAAGCTAGAAACCCCCTGGATATGGTTTGAAGTTGAATATGGATTGGTCCTGCACTATGGGTTGATGAAAGGAGGGGTTGTGGTCTATGGCCCTAGGGGAAGGCGGTCATGGCGTTCATGTACTTCTTTGTAAATGGAACTTCTCACTTGGTTGTGGTGATGGCCATGCTCATGGGGCTTTCCCTCTGTAGGTAGGAGAAGTTGGAGCTAAACAAGGAGGAGAATGATTCTAGGATTCTCCACGATGCCATTCTTGGTAAATGATCCACCCCTAGGTCTATTGTAACACCCCAAGCTTCCACTGTACGTTTCCCTTCGAATAATGCAATAGCGTGTGTTGTACGCAACCTCGATCTCTAACACACACCACAACTAACTAAACTAGCCGTTGTGAATAGTAATACCTACTTTTTGAAATTTTATAAATTTTATTTATCAAAATGGACTTCATTTTTGGATTCGTAATATTGAAATTATCCTATGTTGAATTTTTGGTATTTTTCTGAGAACTTCTAAATTTTTATGAATAGTGAAAAATACTTAAAAACAACTTTTTTAATCAAAATAATTTATAGTGATAAATTATAATATTTAGTGGTTTTAAAGTATAATTATAATATATTTTTACCATTTTATTCAATGGTGGTCATTAGAATTAATTTAACATTGAAATTGGACATAAACAGTTGCCAATCTTTTGATATAAATTGTTTCTTAAAAACACGCTATTTGTTGTAACAGCGGAAATTAATTATAAAATTAATTAATACAAATTATATGTTTGGAATTTTGTAAAATATACATCATTTTTGAATTCGGAATATCAATTATAGCTTAGGGTGAAATTTTGGCCTTATTCTGAAAAACTTCAATTTTTGATGAATAGTGAAACCACTAAGTGGTTGTTAAAAACTGATTTTTCGTTAAAATGAAATATTACCACTTCTGTGATTTGATTTTCAAAAATCCGACATACATGGTTGTAATTAAGAAGTAAAATTTGGTTCAATGAGATTAAAATAATTTTTTGGTGAATAGTAACTTTTAAGTTCTTAATCGCGATTAGAGGTGATTAGTGTAGTTTAAGGTAAAAATAATGTTTTAATAATATGAGATGAGCTTGACACTTGTCCTACTCCTATTGGATGAGTCATGGCCGACCAAGACAACCCATGGGACAACTTGGGGACCCCATGGAGCCACTTTAGTTGGAAATGACATTAATATATATTTATTTAATGTTAAAATTAAATTGACACAAACATGAGTTGTTTTACTAAAACAGTTTTTAAGTGGGGTTACACAGATCCAAATTTTGACTATAAATATTCATTAGAAATCTAAAAAGATTTCCTACATCATAGTATTTCTTTTATAATTTTTAGACATTAAATAAATTAAATTATTTATGACATCATTATGATGCAGCGATGACCTCATTATTTAACGATTTAAATAAAATGAGAAGATAATGCAAAATCCAAGGCTTACACTTGTCCAAAGCCTATTGGATGAGGATATTTCGAACCCTTATCACCTTATCCACGAATTATATAAGTGTGGGACCTTTAGAATCCGAAAAGCATTGTATAATAATGTAACATTTCAATCTTTCCAAAAGAGCCCCTCCTCTCCTCTTATAAAAGGCCCCCACCTCTACCACCTTATTCACACTTCCAAGCCTTTTGGTTCGGACAAACTCTGCCCAAATACTCTCCCAACTTCTCTCCCTTCATCCTAGAAGCTTTACTTTAGTCAGAAAGCCATCCTAAGGAGTCCTTTTGATCAAATCAAAAGGAAGAACCCGAAGAAGAGGTAACATTTTCATCACCCACTTTCAAGTTTCTTTCTTCTTCCACCCCCTATTTGTTTATTATTTCAATTCTAAAATTATAACTCCAGTATCTTATATATACTGTGATGTTATTATAAATATGTAACAACCATATTCAGTATTCTACCCATCATTTGAATGACATGTCACCATACGTGCGTACGTACGGCTTACCGTCTCCACGTCGTGGTGTAAGTGTTATTCAATATATTATTATTTAGATGGGTATAATAATGATATGTAATTCATGTAAATAATAAATATAACATGATAATGATTCTGTATATATGATATACTATCCAATTATATATTATTTTAATATCAAAAAAATGATATTGTCGCTCGTGCGTACGTACGGACTACCGTCTCCACGAACGCGATGAGATTCATTCTCCGTCGTATCCATTCAAGTATAATTATCATTTTATGATTTAAAAATAATGTTTAAGGACATGATATCATTATGGATATGAATAAGATACAACCTATCCATGAAAAACACGACTTACGTTACAAAACATATAAAAGAAAACGAGTAAGTTAACACCTGAAACAACGATAAATCTAAGATATTGTTAACAAAGCAATGTTAAAAGATCATATATGATATCATATGAATGTATATGATTCTTGTATAATTTAATAATAATTATTTCACCATTATACAGGAGGTTAACCTACCCCAACCAAGGAAAAGTACAAGGTAAGGGCTTACTTCACAACCTCTTCATTATCCAAGGTTGTTTATACATAATTATCTACTGGGACCTCGTTATCATCCACATCCATGTTTCTTAAAAATGTCTTTCAAAACATTTTTACTATTAAATGGAAAATGTGTTAAAGTCGTTTATACCCTTATACATTTTTGAAGGGAATCTTACCGTCGTTTTCCAAACAATTTACTTTTTGACCTCTTTGACAAATTTAAGGTAAGAATGTTTTTTTAACTTATACGGCGGGTGCGGCTATTTTCCGCCATTATAACTTCGTCGAAGTTTCCCTAACAAGCTTATAAGAATATTTTCAAAGTAAATGTATTATTTTATAATTATGGGAATTTTAAATTATTTCAAAAAGGAGAGATATTTCTCTCAAATAGATTTGATTTCATCCATGTCAACATCCTTTGATGGGTTTTAAGTTTAATTGAAATTGATTTATGATACAAAACTTCCATTGAACATTTTGTGAAATATTTGACTGTGGATGTGTTATTTTATACCATCCATAGTTTATGGAGAAATTGTTGACATTTCGTATGCTAGTTTTAATACGAATATTTATGTTATGTTTAAACCTATTCATATGAGGAATGTATTGGACTTAATATGTGACGGGTGGAGCCCGCTATAGCTCCTCGATGCATCGGTAGGTCTCATGAGACAACTAGACGTGGAATTGGCCGAGGCCCTTTCCCAATTTTATTTATGGTTTTGGCCGAGGCCTTAATCATTTTAGATGTCTTGGCCGAGGCCTTGAAAAAATGTTTCAGAATGTCTGGCATTATACATTCCCTCATTATGAAAGTGGTTATTGATATTTCATGTGATTATTCGTCTAGTAGAATATCCATGTGAGTAAGTAATGGCATTATTTTATTTTACTTTTGCCATATTATGCTGAAGTTCAAGTTCAATAAGGCTTTTGTTTTAGTTATACATTGCCTTAAATGCTTATGTTTTCTTATAAAAGCTTCCGCAATATTGTTATCCTTACTGAGCATCTGAGCTCACCCCTTTCAATGTTTTAATATTTTCCAGGATGTGAAGAAGTGTTTTATGACTGACTTGCAAGAATAGTCAGTGAGGATATGAGTGTGGACTATGAAGACCATGTTATTTTAGTTTGTTTACTTTTTGATGTAATGAAAGACTTATGAATGTATCTAGTGTTTCCAAGGCTATTAAACTAATCGGTCTTTCGAGACATGATCTTTTGTGATCATGTCAATGTTACGAAGTAATGCACCGACTCTGGGTAGCTGGGGTCGGGGCGTTACATCTATTTATTACATTGTTAGAAAATTTAGAGCTCTTCCCAGATCCAATGTCGATGTGTCTCACACTTGGCACGAGGGTAATAAGGTAGAAGATCACTTGGCTTCCTTGGCAGTCCAGATCTCCATCTTCACTTACCTTCTCCCTATCAATAGTTTAAAACCATAGTGTGTTAACTAACTTAGAGGGTATTCCCTTGGCTTGCACTATTTTTGACCTCTCTAAGCCTCGGGGTCCCCTAGGTTGTAATGTTTGCTTTTTTTTTGAATAAAATTTTGATTTGGATAGATATTAAATGATATTTTCGGATTTTATAAGAAAACATGAAAGAGTATAATAATTTATATCATTTTATATTTTTATTCCATAAAAAACATAATAATATTTTTTCCCTAAAATTATCCCATTTCAATTTTGTAAATATTTTATATTTTGATAAAATATTTAATTTTTTGTGCATTAAAAAATATTAGTAAAAAAATATTTTCCTAAAACAGAAAATATATAACATTTGATAGTTGTATAAATAATTTTTTCATTAAAGCCAGGGATAACAATGGGTATCATTTAATTGAAAACATAACCCAACCTGTAATCTTAAATTAGCTATGGTAATCTCTAAGATAAGTTCAAATATTTCATATAATACCAATTTATATTCAGTTTCTGATTTGGGTAACTCATATAGGGTATTTAAAACCTGAAATATATATTTATAAAAATTATTATGATTAAATTTTATAATAATATGTGAATATATATATATATATATATATATATTTATAAGGTTTCAATTTGTGTTTCATGTTTGTTTCTCCCTTAAAAATATTATAAAAAATATAAACATAAAAAATTAAATGCTTTATTGATGTTTTCATGTTTCAAGTGCGTATTAATTTTTTTATTCAAGATCGATTTTGGTAAATGGTTTCCAATAGTAAACATGATTGAGTATTTATTTTTTTAAAGGTTCATATCAAGTACATCCATTTTCTTAGTTACATAATCATTTTCTGTCCCTATTTAAAATGGTGTGCCAACACTACTAGAAAAATGATCTTAAGAAACCACTAAATTGCAGTCATGTCACAAACCAACCCGGGCCACCCATAAACAGGGCACCCAAGCCAGCCTGTGAAATACCCAAGGAACATTCCCGATTTACATGATCTAGAAACTAGTGTCAGTGCGTCACAACACACACTGTAACATCCTTATCTAGGTGCCACTATAATCATTCGAGCAGAATCAGTACATAACCTCAAGTTTTCCTCCTCATATTTCAGAGGCTAGCGAATAGAAATGAGGGTCCAATTGATCTTGTGGGGATATTATACCCTCTTCAATATAGTAAATCAATAGCATACATCAAAATAAACATTTAAATGAAATAATAATAAATACCAAAAATAATACACACCATATTCCCAAATAGATTAAGTACCCACAAACCAATACAGTAAAATATGAAATGTCATGATAGTCTAAAGTACCAGAAGTAAATCAAAATAATACAATAAATACAGTCCCCAAATCGAGTCCTGACATCAAGCCAGGTCACCTTATCCATGCTTCATCCCATAATCAACCATCTAGAATAGGGCCTTTTCCCTTATCCTGGACTACAACCGTGAAGTCTTCTTGGGTACCCAACAACGACATGAGTAGAGTACGAGTAAAACTCTATAGGCCAATACCAATGGTGTCTATAATAATATCCAGTCTAATCACAGTATATTCAGAAGTATAAATAAGCATGTAAATGTATTAATTCGAACATTTTTCATTATTTAATAGTATTTAAATTAACCACTCGTGTTCATGGTTCCTAGTGTCACCTATACTCATCAAAACTATTTCATCCAAATTTTGGTCTTCTAAACCATGTTTCAAATGGGTCACAATTTGTAAAATAAGGAGAATAAGTCCAAGTATCCAATCAAGATTCAAAACACCATGTCTGACCATCCCAACCATGATATATAATTCCATGTCCATACCCTTGGAGTCATGAGAGTTAGTCCTTTATCCAAAACTTACTATGCATACGGCTTCTTGGAGCATCAATTTGGTCCACCCAAGGGAGATAGTATCAATCCAATATCCCAACCATCAATTTGTTCACATTTTAAAATTCTCATCATCTGTAACCTTTTTATCAAACATAGAAAACACCAGTGCACCATTTCATTTATCATAATTTTATGTTTCATTGCATTCAAAATATTTTTAATTCTTATAGTTAGGCCATTTCACCCATAAATCATCATTATAACCATTTATCACCCCTTTCAATCTCGTTAACCATGTTGATAAACCCATTTAACCACTTCTCACATTTACCCATTTACAACCCATAACTAATTTAGCTTATTCAAGTCAAGTTAAACACACCTTTATTTAATCCCAACATGCTTACCACAATTACAATCGGTTTAATCTCATAAACCCTTCAATTCATCAATTAAAAACTCAATTATCATGTTCATGGAAGTGGAACACACCATAGGTAACCATAGGACCAGTCTAATAGACCCTAACGAATACAATGAGAACTGTGAGGGGTTCAACACACCATTTACATACCCATTTTTTCATTTCCTTCCAACGAGTCAAATGCATAGAACAATGGAAAAAAGTCACAACCACATACACATAAATTAAAAACAAATAATATGGGATATAACTTGTAGACCACCTACCTCAAATTCATAGATGAACTCTTACTAAAAGACATCCCCTGATTCAAGGCCAAACAACCACCAACACCCAATATAAAAATATATTAGAAAATAAGGGTTTTGAGAATTTGGAAGGATATGAACATTTATAAAAGTCATATTCCAAAAAATAGATAAAAGTAGAGTGGTAGACTTACCCAAAGATTCTATTCACATCCAACAGTACTTCAAAAGACCCAATATTGAGGTATAATTACCCTTGAAGGAGGAGGGAACCCTTGGTTCATCACTTTAGATAATAGAGGTGGAAGGAGGAGAAAAACATGTAAGAACTCCTAAATATTGAAAGAGAAAAATATAAAATTCCCTCTTTTAATGAGGTGAATGGTTTAGCCACACTATTGGACAAACCATGCACCACCCTCTATCCAATAGGGGGCTAGGGTCACACTGTATCTCAGGGAGCCCAAACATTTTTCCAAACCATGAAGAGGCCATGAATTTGTATCTATATAAATATTAAAAAAATTCAAACTCCCCTTTCATGGTTTTTCAATCATGCACCCTCCCCCTACATGCTTCATAGTTAAGTTGCATGGTTTGTACTTACCGTGCATTAACCATGTTTCTTACACAGTATAGTCTCTTTTCTTCATTTTTTATGTACCAAAACCTCATGACACCCCCAATTCCCCTCATATTATTGGAAATAATTTAATTAACCATTATAAAGGGAGTTAAATAAAAATTAAAACAAGGACATACCTCCTAAAATCAAGATCTTGAAACCTCCCACCTTATAATAGCTCTTCCCTGAGATGCACTACCAAGAATATCTAAGCCTACAATGAAAAATGTTCGATCCATTAGGCCCGTATATCCATATCCATCTCCCATGTTTCTTTATAAACTTGTCCATTCTACCACAACACTCAGACTAAAGGAACAATCTAAACCCAAAGATTCTTCTTATTAAAATCTACAGTACAAAATGGATGATCCTTGAATGACACATCAGCCTCAATCTAAACATCATCAACATAGATCACTAGAGAATGGATGGGGTGATATTGTTGAAGTTGTGACACATTAAAAATATTCTACATAGAACTATACCACTGTAGAAGAGACAATCAGCGCACCACAAGTCCAATCCTCTCCACGATCTCAAACGATCCCACATACATGGGCACCAAGTTTCTCTATTTTTGAATTCAACAATGACCCAACCTCAATGAAACCCAGAGGAATACATGGTCACCCACTTTAAGTTCAAGAGGTCGATGATATCGATCATCATAAGACTTATGTATACTCTGTGTCATATCCATATACATATAAAACAATTTAACCTAATCGAATGTCTCCTGAATGAGAATCAGTCACAACAACTCTGATTCCCCTTCTTCTATCCAACAAAATTGAGATCTACATGTCCTACCATAGAGAGACTCATATGTTTACTTCTAAATAGTCTCCTGATAACTATTTTATAATCAAACTCAATGGGCGATAAGCTTCTCTCCCAAGACCCACCAATGTATAGGATGTGTCCCTCAGCACTTCCTATAACACCTAGATAGTAAACTCCTACTTCTCATTTATATAAATGTGTAAAGTTGTTCTCAAAAAAACCTAGGTGCCAAGTACCTTATGCAACCCTTTCTAGAAGTGTAAAGTAAAATGGGGATCGTGATTTCAGACAATACTTTGAGGTAACCCATGTAAGTATGCTACCTCCCATACATACAAGTCAGCCAGCTGGTATATGGTGAAAGTCACTTTAATTGGTAAGAGATGAGAAACCATTGTCAACTAATCCAAAATCAACCAAACTGCATTGTTATTTTGAGGTTTCTTTAGAATACCTACCACAAAATCCATGGTAACATTATCTCATTTCCATTTTGGAATGGGAAATGGGTGTAATAGACTAATTAGTCACTGATTCTCAACCTTCACCTGCTGATGGGTATTGCATCGTGTCATGAAACCTAAAATATCCTTTTTCATCCCCGACCACCAACACTGCCTCCAAATATCATGGTACATCTTGGTCGAAATAGGGTGCACCACCCACTTTGAAGCATGAAACTCGCACATCATATCTTACAGCATATAAGTGGGAACAAAAACAGTACTATGAACATGAATAATATCATCCTCATCAATAGTCCAATCTAAAGGTGTATCCCAACCTTAAAAACAATCTCTCAGAGAGAGAAATTATGAATCCTCATAATTTATTCTCTTTACATGGTTCCGAAGAGATGGATCAACAAACAGGGACATGCATGCCCTCATCTCATGATCCTCCTGAAAACCTAGATGCATCTCAACAAACAAATCCATCATATTTTACTCAAAACTTGACTTTAGAACTACCTAACTTTTCATCTTCCAACTCAACACATCTGCAATACTATTCCCCTTTCCCAATATATAAGCTAAATCAAATTAAAAATAATAAATATACTCGACCCATATGCAATCCTAAAGATTAAAATCTTTATGGGAAAAGATGTATTTAAGGATCTTATGTTCGGTACAAAAAATAAACATCTCAACCAAAATATAATTCCACTAACATTTTAATGAATAAACTACTATTTAAAATTTAATATCTTTCATAAGATAGTTCCATTCATGTGGCCTCAACTTCCATGATCTATATGCCATGAAATTATCTCCCTACATCAACACTTCCCCAATTTCAATCCTAGATGCATCACACAATAAGGTATAATCCTTACCTGGATCAGGTAAGATCAATATTGGTTCAGTGGTCAAGTATTTCCTCATCTCCTGAAAAAAATTCTCACATAATTCAAACCCCTCAAACATTGTACCCTTTTTGTTTAATCCCAATAGTGGTGTTGAGAAGTGTGAAAAGTATTTGATGAACCATCTATAGTAACCTATTAAACCCAAACATATTCAAATTTCAAAAAAAAATGGGCTACTTCCAAGAAACCACTACTTGAACCTTCTCTAGTTTCCCAAAAACTTCTTCCTCTGAAATGTTGTGACCCATGAAATATACCTTGTCAATAAAAAATTGATACTATGGTATCATGGAATGATTTGATGTTATCTAAATGTACTCTGTGCGATGTCAAGATATTGGTCATGATCATCATGATTCAAGAAGTACCCCAAAATGTTATCCATAAAACAACTACAAAATGATCTACATGAGGTTGAAATGTTTGGTTCATTAAATCCATGAGCATCGCAAGAGTATTTTTCAACAAGAATGATACTATGATGAACTCATATAAACTATACTTACTTCTAAAAGTAGTTTGTTATATATCAGATGGTCTCACCCATAACTAAAGATAACCTGGCCTGAAATAAATCTTGGAGAACACACAAGCTCCCTTCAGCTGGTCAAAGAGATCATCGATATACAGAAGAGGATATCGATTCTTAACTATCATATAATTCAACTTTCGGTAATAAACACAAAAAATGAATCTTTTCATATATATTCTTATAAAAAAATCATAGACATCCCCATGTTTATATAATCAGATATATAAACCCTTTATTCTCTAATCACTCTAACAAATTTTCAAGTTCATGTAGTACTATTTCTTAAAATATATAAGGGGGGATAGAAACGATCTCAACTCTAGGCATTAGTTAAATTATGAACTCAACCTATCTCTCAGGTAGAAACCCCGATAAGTCATTTGGAAACACGTTCTGAAATCGATCCACCACTAAAGAGAAGATATTACGGTTCACTACCTCATAATCCAACAAAATACTCTCAACTTAGGTCATGATATCACCCAGTTGTGGAAGAACTAGCCCTGCATGGCCTTCTAGGATATCCCATTACCCTCGGTAAATATAAGTGTTAACCTTAGAAGATGTGAAACTCACTCTCCTTCTTTCCTTCAAAAAAAATGTGAAACTCACTCTCCTATGGTAAAAACCAATGTGTGATCGACATTAAACAAACTATTCCATCCCCATTATTAGGTCAAAACATGAAATTTTAATTATGTAAAAGTCCCAAAGGAGATATTACCCACAAAAATTGAGGTCACACTCCTTGCATTGTTAGATACTTTCTACTCATACTCTTAATGGTGTGTCAATCGACATAACCCCACACAAATATTCCACCACTAGACCCAAAAAATTAACAAACTGAGAGGATATAAAATAATTTCATGCCCATGTATCAAATAAAACACTAGAAAGTGTAGAATCTACTAGAATTGTACCTTGAACAGTATATGGTCTATCCTCACCACCTCTAGGTGAAAGATGAACTGCATTAAGCTAACATGCCCCTCTACCCTGAGGTCTGGACCATGTTTTTAGTACATCACTTCCTTGATGATATGGATTCTCAATCCAAAAATTACCACATCCCCCACCCCAACTGATACAGTTAGTGGAAATCGAATTACCAGACTAATATGGGGTAGCAGACCCCCCATCGGTTCTCTATAGCGGCCTAGATCCACCACCAATGGCCACCTATTGTGGGTTCCTAAAGAACCTCTATATATGACCG